>OX457048.1:15873893-16033893 GCA_949752735.1 Lumbricus terrestris | reverse complement strand
AAATCTGTCGACGTCACTTTGAGAAGTTTAATCAAACCTGCATTCAAAGAATTTGAGCATAATTCATGTTAATTGCTGCTATTTAACATAACAGTTTTGTTCTGTTGTTGCTATTTTACATGCGGAGAGTTTTACGTTTGTATTCTATCAAATAGAAATCCATGAAGCCGAAGCTTCTGGCAAGCTCTGACGGCTGGCAATGGCATGAATAAGTAAGAAAGTAAAGATCGATAGAAATTCCTCCTTCTCTGCAATGTCTGCGTATATAGCCTATGCCCCTCATGCTCTTCCGTCTTCCACAAGCGATGCCACCAAGTCAATTTCCCGAATCAGGTTTTTAACCATCGGATCAAGTATAATATGGTATAATTTTATGGTATGAGACTTAGGTTCGACCCTGGGTCACTGACATCTTGGCCCCCTCAAAACAAGAACTTTAGCAAAGTAGTCGCCTATATAGCCATAATGGCTATATAGGCGACTATTTAATCATTTCTCAGTTGTAAGAGAAAAAAGATAGCCTACGGCCCTACCGAGTTGAATGCAACGCTATTCTTAGACACCTTTTAAACATTCTTATCCAAGTATTATATTGATATTTTGCTTGTAATCTTTGACTATAGTGTAGGCAAGGGTGTGTATAATTATAGTTTAGCGGCTTGGTGTAACAATCGAGACCGCCGAGAAATCGGCTGAACTATAATCTACAATATAATCTATTATTAATTATTATTAATTCTCACTATTTGTCCTTTTGTCTGTGCATATGTTCGGATGTATTTTGAATTTTTGTCCCAAGAAACGCTCTGAAATGACAGAGTTTCGGTTTACGAAAATTTTTGCAATTTATTCTTACCCAAATTTGTAGGTCAACGCAACTATTTTCAGCCCTCAATTTGCTTTAAAACCTGATATAAAATTATGAGCGTTTTAATTCGACGCGTTGTTAGCGCCGATACCGTGCAGATTTAATCAGCATGCATGTTGCCGTTGCACAGAAACATTAATCAGGAGACGACAGTTCGCATGACGTCATGTATAATAATAATAATTTTCGTATACTCGACAATCTGGTTGACAAACCGCAACCAGTTACAGTGTACAATTATGCAGTTGAAACAATAATATTCACAAGAACGCAGATCGCAGAAATCTTAACTATACTAACAGAACAGAGTTCAACAGACAGCCTGCAATATTTGCATTAAGCCTATAACCAAGTTATTGATATAGGCACTCTCATGCAGTGCGGAAACCACAGAGAAAGAAGAATGTGGATGCGTGTGTGTGTGTGTGTGTGTGTGTGTGTGTGTCTGTGTGTGTGTCTGTGTTTGCCAAGAATTATACGCCTATGCAATTTCGCAGCTATTGACCACCAGAACAACCCAGTGGAGGGGCTGGTGAATCTCTCTCACCACGGGGGCCTGCGTGGGGACGAAAAGCCGAAATTTCGCTATTTTCATATATTCGCGCAGTTTCGCAGCTTTACACCTCAAACCTTGCAGTTATAGATAGAAAGCGACCATGGCCACCACCCAGAGTCAGCACACCCGCCCGGCAGGGGCGGGTCATGTTTGAATTTTGTGGAAGCGGGGTGGGGTGGAGGGTTGGCGAAAACCCAAAATTTAGCGGTCAACGCTGGCTACTCCAGAGGAGTAGTGTCGAAAACCCTACAATTCTCGGGCAAAACCGGGTTCCACATCTAGTTCAAATATAAGGATTATGCCCTGAAGAGCTCCTAACGACAACTGATATAATATACTACGAGTTTTACGATAACAATTACTATAGTTGACTGGCCTAGTTAGCTACACCGGTAAGCGAGAGCGGCATTCGTCTGTTGGTTACAACGGACTGCGGTTCAAGCCCCGGGCTGGGAGTTGACATTCAGAGATTTAGATATCTCGGGCTAGCACGTGTGGGACACAGGAACGCAAGCTCCTATGGTAACTCGACCCGGACCATGTGCACCACGGACTACTCTCACGGACAACCCCTTCTAACTCAACGCAGCGCTCGTGAATAAGCTGGTGCCCCGCGCTTGGCTTTCGAGTGGCGCTTTAGAAATCTCGAGTATACGATTACGACTACGAAGCTGCTGCGGAGCGACCTTGGGCAAGTTGCTTACCCATCATTGTCTGTGGGGAAGGCAACGGGAAACCACCTCACTCATCTCATCCCCAGAGGCGTAAAGCCAATGAACCTGCCTTCGGACAGAGAACCATCATCATCATCATCATCATCATCATCATCATCATCATCATCATCATCATCATCATCATCATCATCATCATCATCATCATCATCATCATCATCATCATCATCATCATCATCATCATCATCATCATCATCATCATCATCATCATCATCATCATCATCATCATCATCATCATCATCATCATCATCATCATCATCATCATCATCATCATCATCATCATCATCATCATCATCATCATCATCATCATCATCATCATCATCATCATCATCATCATCATCATCATCATCATCATCATCATCATCATCATCATCATCATCATCATCATCATCATCATCATCATCATCATCATCATCATCATCATCATCATCATCATCATCATCATCATCATCATCATCATCACCACCACCACCACCATCATCATCATCATCTCGTCGTCGTCATCGTCATCGTCGTCGTCGTCGTCGCCGTCACCGTCACCGTCACCGTCATCATCATCATCATCATCATCATCATCATCATCATCATCATCATCATCGTCATCGTCATCGCCATCGCCATCATCATCATCATCATCATCATCATCATCATCATCATCATCATCATCATCATCATCATCATCATCATCATCATCATCATCATCATCATCATCATCATCATCATCATCATCATCATCCTTACTATAGTATTATATAATATATATATATAGGCCTGCACTATAGCTGCCTCGTCAACATGTCACGAAAACTGTTAGCCTACTATTACGCTGACCGCATCCACCAGTGTCTCTCCTTTCGGATTTATAATATTATTTAGCTGTTAGAATGGGTGTCCAGGGTTCCATCTTTTAAAAGCATTCATGTCTCTTTATGACATCAAGCGACGCCAAATGTCATAAAGAGATAAAGAGGAGAATAGCGATGGGTAAATATATAAAGAGGCATTCTTAAAACGGAAAGAATTGCTAAGAGGAGAGCTAAATAGGAATCTGAAGAAAAGAATGGTCAAAACATTGATATGGAGTGTGATGTTATATATGGCCATAGGCAGAGACCTGGGCCAAGAATTGGGGGGGACGGAAAGACGTGAGATTTTCCGAAAAATTTCTGACGACCGGCGAAATCTCGAAGAAAAATTATTTTCACCGCCAAAAAGTTGATGACCTTTTTTATAGTCTTGACGCTCAACGATTGGGGGGGGGACAAATGCATGGGCCTTCTCCCCAACACTTCCATTGGGAGGACCGTCCCTCCTGCCCCCCTAGGTCTCCGCCCATGTATATGGCGCAGAGACATAGACAATGAGAAAAGAAGACACCAAGCGGCTGAAAGCTTTTGAAATGCGGGTATATATGGAGAAAGATGGAGAAAATTTGTTGGACAAAGCATGTTACGAACGAGGAAGTGCTGACGATGGTAGAAGAGAAAAGATCGCTGCTAGATGCAATATAGACAAGACAAAAGAATTGGGTGGGAAATTTGCTGCGAGGAAACTCACAACAGAAAGAAATAATTGAAGGAAGATTGGAGGGGGAAAGGTGCAGACTTCAGAGGAAGACCTAGACAAAAACTGCTGGATTGAATGATGGAGAAGGGTTACAGAGAACTTAAGGACATGGCACAACAGCGTGAAAGATGGAGACATTGGACGTTTGGCCCTGCCACTTGGCAGAGAACCTAAAGAAGAGGAAGGTGCTTGGACTCATGTCACAGCCTAATGCAAAACTTAAAAAATGCGTGCACACGCCCATTCAATAGCGATATAAGCGGAGATAACTATAAAGGATATAATTATAAATTCATGATTACGATTACTATTCCGACGACCTTGAGCACTCAAGGCAGGTCAGCAGAAGTGGTGAGGATAGACCCGGGTGAGGCCCAGCAAAGACCACATTTCCAAAGCGATTATAGGCCTACCACATTATGCGATATGAGATCCGCCGCATACAACGGTCTCATTACACACCTTTAAAACGGTGTGATCAACGCTGTATAGTCTGTAGTGACAGTTTCTTTAAATTTGAGGTACATTTTAAGCTTTTTTCCAACGTCATCGGTAGTCGTTATAGCTGTAGGCCTATCTATATCTATAAGAAAGGATCTACATATATTTATTTGGGACCGATGCACGCTCGCAGTTTAGCAGCTACTGACCTGAAACATTGCATATAGATAAACGTTCACCAAAACCATCAAAGTACGCTATTTTCAGCTTTTTATTCACTTTAGATTTCGAAAAATAGACATTAATTAAATTTCCCTGTGTTAATGTATGCGCTAGCGGCTATATATAGCCTACCGCTGCAAAGCCTGCAATTGCGTCGCCGTATTTCAATCGTTTTCAGTAACGGCCTGTTGCCGTTGACGTCATATTTTGACGTCATTTTTCGCAAAGCTTAATTAGCATGAAAATCATACGCTCCACACACCTCGGCCCTGCGGGCCGAGGTGTGTGGAGGGCGTGGGGGGGGGTGGCGGGTGGGAAGAAAATTTTCCCGAAAACTCAAATTTCACGGGTGGCGTACAAGTGGAGGTCGGAGCGTACACGTGGAGGCCGGAGTGTTGTGGAGTGCAGTGGGGTGGTTGTGGAGTGCAGTGGGTCGTGGCCGGGAGCGGGTAGAATCCTAAATTTCCCGGGCAACGCCGGGTACCCCAGCTAGTAGTTTATAAACTTTGGATCTATATAATATCCATCCATTATTGTTATCGGATTTTAACGATTAACTGATCGATTATTCGCTAAAATATTGACCCATTAATTTTCGATTACTTTTAAAAACTTGTTTTCATGATGTAAAGCAGACATTTCTGGAGTAAACAATGTTATGAAGACTGATTCTGTGAAGCTCTTGAGTGGAAAGGTATGCTCTCATTTTTCACGTCATTTAAATTAATGCTGACGAAAAATCCAAGATGGCGACAGGATTAGCCTACTTGTTTTCATTTTTGAAACTTGTTTTCTTGTGGGCTACTAGGCTAGACTAGGGTAATAGCGACCGACTCAAGTCACTCAACGACTACGTTTTTGACAGTTTTCCAGCTTTGCATAGCGTAGACCAAATGAAACGAATTTAATCGATAAATCGCAATAAAGTATACTTATTAATCGAGTCGGGACATTTATGCTGGACCACCCTGTAGGCCCTATATACGGAAAAGAGAAGAAAAGAGGTCGAGAAACTCGTGGCGCAGATTGTTTTGAAACTTATGGCAGGAGGTTAACCGACCGCAGAAAATCTTCTACATTGAACTGTGGAAGTTCTGACCGGTGGACGCATAAAGTCGCCTTTCAATGATGGCCGCAGAGCGCAGAAACTTGCGACGACCACTTTATGTGAAGGACACAGATGCTCGAAGCTTCATTGAGATCAGATGCAGCAGAGCAGCTATAGATATTATTGGTTGGTTATACTTATAGTTGCTGTTTAACGACGTTGTGTCAGATCAACGATGATTGGCGTCGCCCTCCTCCTCTGTCCCGAGTTGGGACTGGCACTGCCAGAGTACGAGCACAGGCGGAGTCAGACAATCATGTAAATAATAATCTCTATGGCTGCACGCTCTGCTAAGAACAAATGTCTTAAACTCAATGCACTTTTGCAATGGCGCAATTCCTCCCATGCTAACCTGGATATCACATTGGTTAGTCATAGCTAACCAATGTAGGTCAGAGCGATTCTCAACATTGCACGAAGAACATTTTCATTACAATTGTGTTGTACAATACAACGGTCAGTAGACGAATGAGTTATTTGTTCAGTGTTTATATCCTTCTTACTCATGCATCTTCCATACACCCTCTGTTCGTCTTCCTCTGCTCTTCCCTTTCTTTCATCCCTCTAATTTCCTCCGTTTCTTTCTCCTCTTACCCTTATTTTATCTCCTCATCTCCGCCTTCCTTCGTCCTCCTCCTCCTTCTCATCTCATCTTCCTTCTTCGCTAATCTTCCGTCATTTCCGGTTCATAATTCCTCCTCCGTCTCCCAATCGAAGTCTCTCCCGACCGATTCATTTCCACTTGTAACAAATATTAGTCCAAAACTCATAACGAACTTCAGAAAGACATACATGCATACACACAGAGAGACAGAATGATAGACGGACAAACAAACAGACAAACACACAAATTATCTATTTGTCTCTTTGTCTGTCTGAGTGTATTTGTGTCTGTGTAGACATACATATACATACATACATGCATACATACATACATACATACATACATACATACATACATACATACATACATACATACATACATACATACATACATACATACATAGTAATAATAGTAGTAATAGTAATTGAACATTTATATAGCGCCGCTCACAGATTCAGTGGCGCTCCAATACATACATACATACATGCATACATACATGCACACACACACGTACGTACGTACGTACATACATACATACATACATACATACATACATACATACATACATACATACATACATACATACATACATACATACATACATACATACATACATACACATGATAGACTCAACAAATGCAAAAGACAAATAGACCAACGCACAGGGACAGATGTAGAAACACGGTGAAGCGTACAAAGCAAACTAGAGTCGAAGACAGGTGGACTTATTAAGACGATTCTTCGCAACGTTGCCTTTCCACACAGATGACGCATAGGATGTGGAGGAGGTGGAGTGGGAGGAGGGAAAGGAAAAGACGGGAGGGGGCAAGAGGGCATCCCGTCAGTCGTCGCTGATCCCTCCTTCTGCGCCCCATCTGAGTCTATCGTCGTTGGTTGATGAGCGTCGGCCTCTGACCCGTTCGTCGGTCGGATGCTGCATGGGGTTCGAAACCCTCTGAGTCACCATCTCCGACTGACTGACTGACAAACGATCGTTGTGAGTCGATAAGAAAGGTTTCCGGTTGTTTGTGTCTAGTTCCGAGAGAATTGGAAAAGGGGGAAAGGAGGAATAAGAGGAGGAAAGGGAGAAATGAGACGAGGCATGGACGCCTGTATAAGCGAAGCGCTTCTATACCGGTGTCCATGGACGAGGAGGAGTAGGAGAAAGAAGGAAAAATTGGAAGAGTATGGAAAAGAAGAAGCTGACGAAGGAGAGAAAGTGGTGGATTAGATGGAGAAGTGGAGGAAGGCAAGAAGAGAAGGATGAGGATGCGGAAGAAAATAATCAGGATAACGAGGATATTTGGATAGAGATGTAGAGGAACAGAAGGACAGGAAAAAGAGGTAGAGGAGGGGAAAGAGCAAGAAGATGAATGAGAAAGATTCAAGCAGACAGAGACATACGACCCATACAAAGACAGACGCACAGAAACACACATAAACAGACATGCACACACGCACGCACACGTACAACTCCACAGACAGACAGATGTAGGAGACACATAGAAAGACAGACTATACGTCTACTATACGTAACACGACCAAACACAGGCACACGTCTGATATTATACTATAGGCAGCGAAGACCGGCTATAATAGTTTGAATTGAAATGATTTTAGGCGCAAACATAATTCATAATTTCGTTAAGGATTTCACTTCAGCACATAATTCGTAATTTAATTTCATATTGTTTTCGGTTTTGACGCTAAATTTGTTTTTGAAGCAGAAATGATTCCAAGTATTAATTTTGGTTTTCGTAATCGAAACTATCACTGCAACTACAGATGCTTGTGGCTGAAGCAATCAGCCCGAACTATTTCAGTGGAAGAGGCAGGCTGTTTTAAAGAAATTTTTAGAACTACACAACTCCTTCTTTTCCTTCCCATCCTCTATGGTAAATTATTTCCAATCGGAGGACAATGACCATTTTTTTGCTAGTTTTTAAGTGTAAAGAAGTGCTTCTACAACTGCACAAATCCATTTAGAACTGCACATTTTGTGTAGCCTACAATTGCACGTTAAGAAAAGCCCTGGGACGAGGATCTTGTATTTTTGTACGGGGAGGTGGAGAGTGTAAGGAATTCGAGATCGAATGACGGAACAATGATCAGCGATCAGTTGAATGTTGTTTATTGCATTTGCAGAAGATAATTATATTTAGCGCCTGCGGGCAGACGATGAGGACGTAAGTGCTTCAAGTGAAGTTATTATAGGTGGAAATTAGAGATCAATTAAACGTCTTCAGATTCTGATTAGTCAGACAGACAGACAGACAGATAGACAGACAGACAGACAGACAGACACACAGACAAACAGACAGACAGACAGACAGACACAACAGACAGACAGACAGACACAACAGACAGACAGACAGACAGACAGACAGACAGACAGACAGACAGACAGACAGACAGATAGATAGATAGATAGATAGATAGGCCTAGATAGTTAGATAAATAGATAGACAGACTTGAACAATAACTGAAATAATCGCACAATAGATACATAATTATGTAAGCAGACGTACACGCATTTGGATACACAGACAGACTCACACAAAGAGAGACGCAGAGAGACAAACGCAAGCAGACAGAGGCGCACGTACATGTATGTATACCTCTGCCTATAAGGCACGATCTGCCCCTATTTTTCCTGACATGCGCAACGAGCAACGGTTCTTCATTAGTATGCATTCAGGTCATCGAAGGTCAGCATCCGATGACAACTCTTCAGCAGACGCTCCTTTGTTTAGCAACACATTTACATATGGTAACTATATATATTATATATATAGTTATATAGTTATATATATATATATGTATATATATAATTGTCTTATCCCTCTGGCCCTATGAAGCTGTGCTAAGTGTGTACTTTGTTTGCGGGAACAAAGAACCAGCTATTCGTAATAGCAATTTATTATGAGCCATTAGCCTCTAATTGTATTCCTATGTTTGCGTAAATGTTGCACATCAGCATACATAGTGTGCATCTAAATATAATATATATATATATCAAAATGTTATATTTGTATATATTTGTAGACTCTATATATGTTTATGACTATATATATATATACACGTGTGCGTGTGTGAGAAAGAGAGACAATAATTATTATTTGTAAAGTAAACTACTTGAATATAAAATACCCATTATGATACGTTATGTAATATGTATATTATTGATATAGGAGTGTGTTGCATATATAATGTATATGCATATATTTATGCATGGTTGGGTGTTGTAGCCTATGCCTATATTTGCATAGCTTTGTAAGCTCTCAGTATCAAGAGATGGCCTATACTATAGTAATGTACAACTACTATGCGAACATTTTGAGCTGAAAGTTGCACGCAATAATCAGAAACGCAATGAGTAAAGTAGGTCTACTGACTCTGTTAGTAGGCCCTACCCGGTGCAATCATGTCTTACAAGAGGTTTATAGAAACGATTGAAAGAAGACTTCGAACAACTACTAAATGTCGTAAACTCGAGATTTCTATAGCGCCACTCGAAAGCCAAGCGCGGGGCACCAGCGATAAGTCGACACACACACACATCATCGTATGTAAACGGTTATATGAGAACCGAATGCGATTCTCACAGAGTTGTCCATAAACAATGCAGAAACGTCAAGATACTATCAACAAAATGAAAAGGATCAGGGATTCCATCAAGACATGGATGGGATCAATACGGAACTACTTCAAGGAAGAGTATAACCAGACCAGCTGTTAAAGAAATGCACATCATTGTCACAAAGACAAAAAGAAATACCAGAAGATTATGTAAAATCAGAAATCGTCCCTATAATATATGTACATAAAAGGAATTCACAAGACTGCAAAACTTGACGGAGGCATTGACTTGCAGAGTGTGAAGAGGCGCTTTAGCCACAATGATTAGAGCGTATAGACTGGGCTCACGTTTTTGTCAACGAGAGATCATGCAGGCTACGGTTCACTTGCCGAAAGTGGCTCTTTGTCAGCTACACACAAAGTGGAGTGGCGCCTATTCAAACGAAAAATAGGCTAAATAAGTAGGCGAAGCACGTCCTTTAGTCAACCAACTGCTGGCCGCATCTTGGTGTATCTAATGTTTACAGTGAATAAAACGTCTTTGTAATAAATATTTTCGGGCCCAGTTATATGCTGTTTCTGTTGCCTGCGCAAGGTCGCATTAGATCTATACTTTTTGTTTGTTTGTATGCGCACTTGTTATAGCGCCTCTTCCAGCCTCAACCGCTACTCAGAGGCGCTCCCGACTGCAGAGCGGACACTGCATCGGAGTTTCACGCCGAAGCGCTGAGCAATTGCGAGTGAAGGACTTGCCCATGGTCCCTACGCGGCGAGGTGGATTCGAACCTCGAACCTTCCGGCTTCAAGGCGACGACGCCACCACTACACCACCGCGCCCCACTACTTAATCAGTTTAATGTGAGGTTCTTGTAGAAGAGAGGCGCATCTTGCATGATAAATTAATTGAGAAATGAGGAGAATCGAGCAGCGTAGAAACGAGCACATAAATTTAGTCGAACATTTTACATTGCCTCTCTTGCCGCTCCAGTTATAAACTCTAGATTCCATTGTGCCTGACTTATTGTTTATCTGATCACTCGACTCAGAATAGATTCTGATTTGGTTTTCACTAGCGATCAGTTTTCTCAACTTCACATGTATTTATTGGCATTTTTTTTATTGATGGAGGTCTGAACCCCCTATTGTGGGTAATTGGAGCACAAACTGTAGATGAAATGAGTCTGGTATTGTTGGAGATTTGAGTCCCTATTGTTGGCGCTTTGGAGCCAATTTGGTGGCCAAAATGAGTCTATATTGATGAACGTCTGAATCCCTATTGTGGGTAATTGGAGCACAAACTGTAGATGAAATGAGTCTCTATTGTTAGAGATTTGAACTTCTGTTGTGGGCGATTTGGGTCCCTCTTTTGTGCGAAAGTAGCCCATTTTGTTGAAGATTAGAGCCTCTATTTGGGCGACAAAAGCCTATATTGTTGGACCTTTAGAGACCTTATTGTGGGCTAAACAAGACTGAATTCTTGGAAATTTGACCCCTATTGTGGGCGATTGGAGGCCATATTGTGGGCAAGTAAGTCTCGTATTGTTGGAGATATGAGACCCTATTTGAACGAAAAGAGCCTTAATTTTGGGCCTTGGAAGCCCTTATTGTGGACGAAATGAGTCAATATTGGTAGAGATTGGAGCCTCTATTGTGAATGATTGGGGCCCATGCTATGATGAGCTTTATTGACGACAGTTTGCCTACAATAGACGTCTATTGTCATTGCAGACTCTACTGGCTAAAACATCGATTTTTTGATAGTTTTCGATTATAATATCATGAAATAATGTTCTCCTAGCTAACAGGTTAATTTGTATTTAAGATGGAAGTTTGTGAAGCATGCATTTGATGGGATAGAAAGCGTGATTTTTTACATTGCATTTGAGGCTTGAAAATCTATCTTGGGTCTTGATTCTTATTCTAAGACCCATAATGATGATGGTCTTAATCATTTAGCAACGACAGTGATTGTTTAGCCCGCAACGACAACGGTGCAGAGACTCAGGTGTGGAGGTCTAAATTGACATCACATCATTATTCCCGCTCATCGATAATGAGCTGACGTCACCGCCGCCGACCAATCAGAGCGTCGGGCCTCGTTTCCGTGATGCGATCACTGTGGTGACGGCATTTGCAGCGGAGACGTCGAACTGGTTGGTCGCATTTCGAAAATACTCCGTAATAATAATAATATTATTCTTCGCTGCAAATCTCCTGCTACGCTCGACACACGTCACATCGTACACACGTCGTACACAAACCGAGAGAACGAAACAATGGTGAAGCAGGGGAAATCGAAGTCCAAGACGACAAGCCGGAAGTCGAGGTCACGAGCGCGCTCTTCGAGTCGGAGCGGCCGGTCCCGGACGACGAAGAAGGCGGCGGCGAAGCCATCCAGAAGCCGATCGCACGCGAAGGACCGTCAGCGCTCGCCGAGCTCCGACGGGTCTTCCTCATCTCGTGGACGCGTCGAAGCCAAGACCAAACGGCCGCTGAACGCCTACAACGCGTACATCAAGGACAAGATGCAGAACCGCAAGTTCTTGAAAGGCGAAGTCGTCCAGGAGATGAAGAACCTGGCCGCCAAGTGGAAGGGCTTGTCCGATGACGAAAAGAAGAAGTACAAGAGGATGGCGGATGAGGCGAACAGGAAGGAGGGCGTCGGAGGCGATTAGCGGACCGGGGACTGCTGGCGAAGGGACGGAGACGACGGTGGCCAGACCATCAAGCCATCGAGCCATCTTCGCAACCAGCAGAGACTCTTACACCGTCGTTAAGTATTATACGTGTTAGTACGGAGCCATCATCGACCTGCGTGTGCCATTTACAATCTGTCTGTCTGTCCAACTAGTCTTTGGGAACTTTGCGAAACGATTGTCTCTGCTTTTAATCTGTTAGCCTGTACTACTATTGACTTTTAATTTTTGGAGACTGGTGAAGAAACGTTAGAAGCTGCAAAACGTGTTTGTCTCTTCGTAGTCTCTCATCGGCGAGAGACTTCAAGTTGTCTCGAGACATCTCTAACTCTGGCTTTAGCCGGAGGTAGAGATGCCTTATAGACTTCAAAGCCTTAGGCTTAGGACTTCACATGGGAACAAAACACATAATAAACAGGGGGGAGGGAAACAAGAAGCAACACTTAATAGAAATGGGAGGGAAACAAGAAGCAAAGCTTCACAGAAGGGGGGGTAAGCAAGAAGAAAACAGTCAAATCAAAATAACGTAGACTAGGCTCAACACAGAAAATAAATAGTAACAAACAAATGACGTCAGCAGACTTTAAAGCCACAGGTGTCCATAGCAACCGTGGACAAACACTTAGTAGAAGCGCTGTGTAAAGCCATCGTCACCATAATATAACATCAAGATATGAAGCCATATTATAAGCCACATTCAGTAGATGCAAAGAAGAACGACAGACCTTTAGCCAGCCTTGTCTTCAATAGAAAGGCATGCGCGCGTGTGAAGTCATAATCGACATCGGTTTCCTATCGTCCCGGTCGACCAAGTCCTCTCCCTCACCGTCTTATCCTCCCATCGGGAGTGTATTAAGGCAGGTGTAGGTCTATGAAAATCGAGTTGGCTAGGGTCCAAATTGCCAAAAAAAAATCGAAACAATTTCCTACCCTCTGACTGGATTTCAAGCCCGCCACTTATCACTATCAATACCATTATCATCATCACCATCGTCCTTCATCGTAATTGTCGTCATCATCATCATCATCATC
This sequence comes from Lumbricus terrestris, assembly GCA_949752735.1. Taxonomy (NCBI): domain Eukaryota; kingdom Metazoa; phylum Annelida; class Clitellata; order Crassiclitellata; family Lumbricidae; genus Lumbricus; species Lumbricus terrestris. The sequence goes on along the minus strand of OX457048.1, from coordinate 16,020,490 downwards.
ATCATCATCATCATCATCATCATCATCATCATCATCATCATCATCATCATCATCATCATCATCATCATCATCATCATCATCATCATCATCACCATCACCACCATCATCATCGTCGCCATCGTCATCATCATCATCATCGTCGTCGTTGTCGTCGTCGTCGTCGTCACAGTCATCATCATCATCATAATCATCATCATCATCATCATCATCATCATCATCATCATCATCATCATCATCATCATCACCACCACCATTATTATCGTCGTTGCCGTCGTTGCCGTCGTTGCCGTCGTCGCCGCCACCGTCATCATCATCATCATCGTCGTCGTCGTCACCGTCATCATCATCATCGTCGTCGTCATCATCATCGTCGTCGTTGTCGTCGTCGTAGTCATCATCATCATCGTCGTCGTCGTCACAGCGGTCGTCGTCGTCGTCACCGTCGTCATCATGATCATCATCATCATGATCATCATCATCATCATCATCATCATCATCGTTGTTGTTGTTGTCGTCGTCGTCACAGTCATCATCACCTCGTCGTCGTCATCATTATCGCCGTCGTCATCATCATCGTCGTCATCGTCATCATCATCATCATCATCGTCGTCGTCGTTGTCGTAGTCGTCGTCACCGTCATCATCATCATCATCATCATCATCATCATCATCGTCGTCGTCGTCGTCGCTGTCGTCGTCGTCGTCACCGTCATCATCATCATCATCATCATCATCATCATCATCATCATTATTATTATCGTCGTTGCCGTCGTCGTCGCCACCGTCATCATCATCATCATCGTCGTCACCGTCATCATCATCATCGTCGTCGTCATCATCATCGTCGTCGTTGTCGTCGTCGTCATCATCAACGTCGTCGTCGTCGTCACAGCGGTCGTCGTCGTCGTCATCATCATGATCGTCGTTGTCGTAGTCGTCGTCACCGTCATCATCATTATGATGATGATGATCATCATCATCATCATCATCGTTGTCGTCGTCGTCGTCACAGTCATCATCATCTCGTCGTCGTCATCATTATCACCGTCGTCATCATCATCGTCGTCGTTGTCGTAGTCGTCGTCATCATCATCATCCTCATCATCATCATCATCCTCATCATCATCATCATCATCATCGTCCTCGTCGTCGTCGTCATCATCATCATCATCATCATCATCATCATGCATCGTCGTCGTCATCTTCGTAACTGCAGCAGGGACTTTCTAAAATAGAATGCAACAAACGATCGTCTGTTATTAAAAGTCTATTCACAGACTTCGTGTTTTTTTAGGCCAATTAATAGTCCATTGCAAACCTACTATTTCAAGTTATTGTTAGAAATATAACAGTGACAGCCCATATTTATTAATTTATAAAATTTATTGCATAATGCATAATTATGTAGCGTCCGCGTATAACTTGACGCTATGATTTCCGGTCGCCGCCATTTGCGCTTCGGGTGATCGGTATATTTATATGTTTGAGGGCGGCCATTGCATTTTTACTTCCGCCGCGCGACGCGGGAGGTCGCTGTCGCGACTGTCGGGAGGCCGACGCAGCGATCGATAAGTCGGCAAATGTTCTCACGGCCGAGAAAGACCACCGGCGGCTGCGGTCGGTCTTTCGTCGCGAATTTATCCCACGCTTCGGTCGCCGCCTCGGCCGTCGTCTTCAAAGACAGCGGCGGCCGTCGCGAATCTCTCCCCCCGGTCGGCCTTACGCAGGAGCTGTAGCAAAGAGAGGAGGGGAGCGACGACAGACATAGTCGCGCAGACATGCAATGTCACAACAGACAAAGTCGCTATCACAAGCGGAGATATGGAAAAGGACATAAAGACGGACAGAGAAAAGGACACGTCGTGGGCGGCCGATTGTCAAAATACAGTCCAATTTCTTGCCTGTATGGAAACTGCCGTGTTTCGCACGGTTTAATCGGCGCCTCGAAGGGAAGGGGAGACGCACGTGCGGTCGTCAGAGGGCGCGTTTTGAGAGGCAAATAGAGAGAGAGTGAAGGACCGATAGCGACAGACAGACGGCAGAGGTAGATACGTTGACGCACGTGCAGGCGTACGTGACTTGGATTTGGCGGCCAATTTTGACGCGTATGACGTAGATAGTCTTCAAATGTGCTCTGACGTCACTGGCGTCAGCGGCAAAAAGACTTAATATAAGGAACGCGCACTGTCGGCAGTCAGATGCGGCCAGAAGTTCACGGAGTCGAAATATATATATCGGTTCTGCGTGTGTCGAATCGTCATCGCTGGGCGTTCTGTCGGTGATCCGTCGCTTCAGCCATTCATTCTACGTTTCGCAGGAGCGAATTATATCTCTCTTTCAAATTCTGTTGCGTTTCTTGCGATATTTGAAAGTTGGTGGCCTAAGGGCGTCAATTAATCCTAGAAAATAGTACGACGTGTTATTCTTGTTCGTCGCCTTTTGCCATCGGTCTACGGGCATCGGACCCCAGCGGTTCACCGCTGGCGCAATATCATCGACGCATTCCCCGGATCTCCATACGACTCCGGATTCTTCGCATCCTATCCCTCGCGACGGAAGTTGAGGTACGTTTAGGTTAAAAGCGATCGGTGATAGATGATTTGGGCTATTAACTAAATTGGCCGTGGTCTTAGAGATAAAACGGGGAATATTATTGTAAAGTACTCCGGTCTATTTGCTGATTGCATAAGTTGTATTCTATTGATTGCATTGAATGTAACTGATGTTGATTGCCGATTTAATTGAATGATAATAATAAGAAATATAATTAAGTCTACCGACTCTGTTTATTGCTAGGGATAGTGATAAAGGAAATTTATATAGCGCTATGGAGGATTCCAGGGCTGCGACCCCTGCTCAACCTTCGAGGCCGCCTTCCTCGATGGAAATTGTTTTAGAGGCAATTCAGACTAATGCTAGGTCTACTCATGAGGCGATACAGTCGCATGCTAAGAATACACAAGAAACTATGACTTCTATGCAGTCGACCATACAATCACATGCTAGGGAAACTAGAGATGCTATTTCCTCTGTACAGTCCAATGTTAAGGATGCTTTTTCATCCGTACAATCCAATGTTAGGGAAGCGCTGACGGAGGTTGTGTCACGCTTAGAAAGACTAGAGTCATCGCCGGTACCAAGATCTGCTGTGGATTTGAACCCTGGATTGAGATCCACCGCTTCTATCATTGCGGACGCGCCTTACCATTCGACCATCGGCCTGGAAGAAAGTTTGGGTGTTTGACCCAAGGACCTATCTCTTTCGGTCAACCCTGGTAGGCCAATATTGCGAAGAAGTGAAAGATTGTCCAGCAAGGCTCCAATTTCATACAGGGAGTTAGGCAGCCGAGATAACTGGCCGCCTTTCCATCGCTGGGATTCGAACCCGGAAGTCACCTCCTCCTGTCCTCCCTCTATCTCTAAGAACTATCATCCACAGCAGCACGCAGCCTTATCGTTCGATGATCCGGAAGTGGCGACTCCGGGGATGGCGGTAGGGGCGGGCGTTACAATTATATGGAATGTTGCTAGCGCACGTCTAGCCTATTCGGCCTATTTGAAGTCTATTAGTAGACGTCCAGTTTTAAGGCCTATTAATAGATCGTCGCAAACCTAGCAATAAAACTTATCGTTAGAAATAATATTATAACAGAAGCATTGATTAATTAATTAATTAACTTATTTATTTAGGTAGTAATGTATTAGTTTATTTATAAATTATGGATAGCAGGGCCGGATTTAGGGTGGTGGGGGCCCATGGGCGCACGTTATGGTGGGCCCTTTTCTGCAACGGATATGTTGCTTTTGATGCACAGTAGGCCTATCGGACAGGAACAAACCCACACGTATACGACCATAACATGTTACAGATAAACAATGCTAAAAGCAATGTTTAAATTGTTGACTTTTTGTCAATAATTTTTAAATACATAAATGAAGACAAATTGAAAAGATCATTTGCTGATAGTGTCTAAATCAATTCTGAAATGCAAAGATAAAGGATAAAAGTTAAGCAGCTTCTTGTCCAGTTTTTAATAAGGCAATGAGATAAAGAAAGAAAGTAAAAATAGTGACATGTGAGACCTCCAAAATAAAGCAGATAGCCTTACTGTATGCAGTTATATAGCTCGGTTAGGTCTACAGTTGAGTCTAAATTTGAGTAGGGTCATTAGGGAATTTGCACCCTTTTCTATTGGCAAAGTCATCAATTAGCTGATTAAAATAGAGTTGGTAAAGAATATGACTCTATACTCAACACTGCAAGGTATACGCATGGGCGGAGTTTGGTTTCTGTTCTTGGAGAGGCTAGCCTTCTTGAAGGAGGCTAAGCTCGGGAAAAGATACCATTTACACGGTAAAAAATTAATCTGGGTCTTCTTGGCTTAGCCCCTTAGCCCCTGATAAACTACGCCCATGGTTATACGTCTCACATGTGTCTCAAATAATCTCCATCTTGTAAAACGAGCATTCAGTGCTACAGTTTGTGACCATGAGCTCCAAGTACATTCTTAGCATAATTTGCACATTTGAAAATGAATTTTCAATTAACATCTTTTTCGAGTAGCCTACTTGCACAGGTGCAATCACGTCCTAACAGTTGGGTTGACCATAATGAATCACGTCCCAAAAGTTGGGGGATCATAATAATAAAGTTGGGGGACCACTCAAAAGTTGGGAAGACGCGTACCGTGGGTCCCATAGGGTGGTTGCGCCTATGCCTACTTGGCACATGAACTGCTACTAACTTATGCCAAGGCCTGTTCTTCCAATTTCGTCTTTAAGCATTTTGACAAGATAAGAGAACTGCTCGTTGCCAAGGCTTTCATCGAGGTCGTCACCACAACTGCAACAAGCTTTTTCGTAGAGTTGAGGAGTTCTCCATCACTAATATTTCACTATAGGTCTATATAATTCAAGATTAGATAGAAAACAAACCAAACCTTGAGCAGAGCAACAGCTTCTAGTCCGCTATGCCTATTATATAGTGCCCTCATGCCGATTTACAATTCGGTTCATCACTGTCGGTTGAAATCATTTAGACTCTTCAAATTATATTAAATAGTCAAATGATTTGCAAACTCCATCTGTGACCTTATAAACCATGCATATTACGAAGGTAGAGTCTATATAAGACTGGGGGGTCTAAAAGATACTGACAGACAGCACAGCAATGACAGTAAACATGTCGCCGTCCACTGCTACAGATGTGGGCATTGGGTCGTGGCACTGGAGTGCTACAGCGTTAGACAGAACACCTCACTGTCTGCAACAGCTTGATACACGTGGGAGGGGTTGGAGCTCAGGACACTGACTGTCTCGATCTGTTCGTTGTCTGCTGCGTATACCGACTAGACTGATAGTGGTCAATTCAAAACCACTCACTGATTAGGTCTAAGATCCTGTTGCAATTAATACACTTATGGTTCATTCCTTAATTTAAAAAAAAACCCTTCAACTGGTGGGGGCCCCTAAGTGGTGGGGGCCCATGGGCTGGAGCCCGTGTAGCCCATGCCTAAATCCGGCCCTGTTTATTGCAACTTGAGAGCAATACGCAAGGCACCACCCTATTCACGAGTGCTGCTCTCTTGATTGCATGAGGTGTTGTCCAGATCAGAGCCTTCTATTACAGTAATAGAACTTATATAGAAGGTAATAGAAGGCTCTGGTCCAGATAATATGCCAAATGGGGATCAGATATCATATGCCACGGAGAAAAGACAGAAGCTGCGGCGTCGGATTTAGTTGGTGACGAGAGTTTTGAGACCGCAGGCATCAACGGATACATGTTCGATTGTGCGTGAGCTGGCTTCCGCGAGTTAGCCACTTTGGGCGCTATAGAAATCACGACATTGCGACTATAGTAGACGGAAAAAGAGAAAAGGAGATACAGCAATGGAGAGAGAGAGAGACACACACACACACACAGATGCAGAAACAGAGGCATGGGTGAGACTGCAGAGTCGCAGAGAGAGTGACGATTTACGATCAAAGATGTATGTGCTGCTCGACCCTGACTGTCGTAAAAACAAAGGAGACGACGACGACGACGCCCTGGGCGCCAGTCTGTCGGGTGCCGGAGGGTCCCTCACTAATCCACGGGGTCGGTCGGGGTGGTCGGTCGGGGGTCGGCCGTGGGGGGTCGGTCTCCGCTGGCGTACCCTACCCCAGGATCTGACGATGTGGAGTGGGACGATGCCGAACGAACGGCCAAGGGGAGGGTGTATGTCTCTGTGTGCCTACCTATTATAGTCTTTCTCTGTATCTGTCGGTAGGAAGACTGGAGAGGTACCATGGTGGATTAATGAAGATTACGTGGGGTTGGAGTTGAGGGAAGGGGTTACTTTGTCAATGCTTCTATCCGGCGTGGAAAATCGTGCACTGAGATTACCGACGGATTGATCTGTTAGTCAATCAATCAATCAATCAATCAATCAATCAATCAGTCAATCAGTCCATTGCAATGACTTCTAAAGCGCCGTTGCCACGAGGTACATTTTGGTGTCACCAGCTAATTCTAGTTGGGAATTATGTTGGCTGAGGACTACGAGTGTGCGCGAGCCGATTATAATTACTGGTGATTCTCCTCCAGTTAGAATAATTATTATCATGGGCATCAATTGCTGACAAACAGACTGTGCGTGCTAGACAGCAGCTTTATTTTTACATTTCTTGTGATTGCACTGTTTACTTTAATTATCAATTTGTTTTAATGGCGCCACATAAAGTTTATTAATATGTCTTCATTCGTATGTCAATCTATGAATCACACAGTTTGACAGTTCAATTATTCAATCATTCCGAAAATTTATATGCAGAGGCTATCCCAGCCCAACCACGGGTGAAGAGAAAGGTCCCGAGCAACTAGTAGAAAGCAGGCAAATTATTCCGAGGTAGTAAGCACACATAATCTAATTCCTATAATCATTCATTCATTCATTTAATTTTTTCATTCGATCTTTTGTTTTGCTCATTTATTTGTCATTAATTCGTTTGTTCGTTCATTCATTCATTCATTCATTCATTCATTTATTCATTCACTCTTTCAGCTATTCATTCTTTCAGCTATTCATTCTTTCATTCATACTTTCGTTCATTCATTCTTTCATTCATTCATTCATTCATTCATTCATTCATCCATTCATTCGGTTGTTCATTCATTCATCCATTCATTCATTCGGTTGTTCATTCATTCATCCATTCATTCATTTGGTTGTTCATTCATTCATTCATTCATTCATTTGGTTGTTCATTCATTCATTCATTCATTCATTTGGTTGTTCATTCATTCATTCATTCGCTCGCTCTGGTGTTGATTCATTCGTTCATCCGTCCAGTCTAGCATTCAATCCATCCATCAATCATTCAGACTTGCGTCAGTTAGTGTTGCTGTGTCAGTCTGTTTGTGGTTCGGGATCTAATTGAGTGAGAAAGTTACTCCTATAGACCTCGAGTCTGTCCTCTACACAGTCTATACCGACCCGTCAATCATTCATTCTGTTAGTCATTCATTCATGTTTTTCTTTCGTCAGTCGATGACAACATAATATGAAGATGTTTTCTTTCAGACGCAGCCTTACGCCATCGTCCACGGATCCGAACAACATAGGTAATCGAAATATTCATTTGGTTCTACTTTACCGTATATACAATGTTATACATAGCGCTATGTTGATTTGTCTATCCTTGTCTTGCCTGATCGTCTTGCCATGTATACCCTATCTCATCTTACCATGCTTGTCTTACACTGAACTTCATTCCTTTTAATCGGTTTTAATATTTTTAATCATATTCTGTTTTCCTCTTAGCATACATTCTTTTGCCTCAGGATACTTTACCATACTTTATCTTAGCTGTGGTTTTACCAATTACCTCACTTCAGCATATTCTGCAGTTTAGTTAATCATTCTTGACTTACTTTGATACCCTGAAGAGATTGCCCTTATCAATACAATGGACTGCTCTTCTCCTCGCTTGCCTCATCAACCTATGGCTTCTTCTTGGAGTTATAACTCAAAGGAGTGCTCTGCCTTTCTCATGTCTCAGCCCCCAATGGCGTGCTGCTGCTGCTAGCTCAAGAGTGTGCTCATCGTCTAAAACGGACGGGCTCCCGATGAGAGTTAGCTCCTGGAACTACTCTTCGTTTCCTGTGCCCTATACCAATGGTATACCATGGCTTTGTCGTGCAATTTAGCTCAAACTGCTCAATGGAGTGCTTGAGTGTTCCTTGTTCTGTTGTTTACCATGCCTTTTGAACTCCAGCTCAGGGATAGCTAAAGAGTCTTCTCTTCTTTTTCCATGCCTCATTCTCATGTCTCCCTTTTGTAGTTAGCTCAAGGGATTGCTTTTCTACTCCCATGCATTGCACCGTGCTCCAGACATCTTTGACGGATTTACGTGCGTATCCGGTCAGTCAGGCGTATTTTTTCCAACCACCAACTGATCCATCAATTGTAATGCGACAAGCATCGTCGTCGTCCATTCCTCCCTCACTCCCTGCCACCCCCACCCCCACATTCAGCCTCCCAGTCCCAACACAGCGACGCCATTGTCTTTTCAGCGGCGGGTCCTTTGATGTGGCCGCCGCAATTAATCAAAGAAATAACAATGGCTTAGTGAAGGGCGCGAGTGATTGATCGCCCGCCGAAGCCAATTATTGTTTCGGGGTCAGTCGTTCATCGTGTGCCAGTGGGAGAAGGGGAAGGGGAGACCGAAGCAGGAGTTGGGGCTGGGGAGGAGGAGGGGGAGAGGAGACTGTGACGTGATCGCTTTGTAGTTGAAGCTCGTGTTGTCTTTGTTATTTCGATGCGCATTGTCTGTCTGTCTGCCTGCCTGTCTGTCTGTCTCTCTGTGCTCTGTCTGCTTGTCAGTCCGTCTGTGTGGAGCCTGACTTTTTGGCTGACTATAGGTCTCCATGGTTGACATTGGTTGTTTGCCTGTCTGCATACCTTTCCGTCTGTCTTTCTGCTTGTCTGTCTGTTTCTGTTTGTCCATCAATCTATGTGTTTGTTTATATGTCTGTATGCCTGTCAGTCTGCCTGTTTGCTTGATTATTTTTACCTGCTCCTCTTTTTTGTGTGCCTACCTGTTTCCGTCGATGTGTCTGTTTATTCATCAATCTGTCTATTTAATCGTTTATTTTCCTATTCTATTTATCCCTGCTCCTCCCTGTTTGCTTGTCTATTTTCCCCTGCTCATCTTCTTTGTCTGCCTGCCTCTTTCCGTCGTTTATTCATCAATCCGTCTATTTAATAGTTTGTTTTCCTGTATGCGTACATGCCTGCATGTTTCTATGTACGTCTGTCTGTCTGCTGCTTGTCTGTTAAATGAATTAGGTCGTTCCATTTCAGCTGAAAGATTGCTGAAAATACTTAGAGTGGAAACTTAAATTTTAACTCCATTTCTGGGCGTTGCGACTCTACCTGTCACTACTCGCATTGCATATAATTAAATACCACTGCAGTGGCTATGGAAAATAGCCGCTATATAATTATGTAAACTACTAAACTGCATACGACGAGAAGTTCGTTGCTGGAGATATTCGCTCTGTTTCTTCGTCTCAAGCTCTCTCTGCCACTTCCCTACCATCCACATCTTTCCTCGGTCTCACATTCCACTCTTTTCTACCATTTTCATTTTCCTGCACCCGTTTTCCAAGTCTACAGCAACGAGTATAAGTTGTAGTTTAGGTCAAACAAACAACCATTACGAACAAACGGAACCCTGCAAAAAGCAACAGCAACTCGTCAACAACTTGCAGAAATTGACATGAAAGCCTTAGCATTAGAGTTTCCTCTGATTACTTTCTCACCTTTTGTGCGGGACCTTGGTGTTATTTTAGACCAAGAGCTAACTTTCACTCGGCATATAAACCTACTATGTCGAAGCTGTTACTACCAGTTACGTCAGCTTAAGGTGGTCTCCCGTTCTCTGTCTTTTAGTGCCGCCTCTACTCTTGTTCACTCTTTCGTAGTTTCCCGCCTTGACTACTGCAGCACCCTCTATCATGGACTTCCGGCTGACCGGATTGGCTGCCTTGAACGGGTCCTCCGCTCTGCGGCGCGACTTGTTGGCCATATCCCAAAATATGGCCATGTCTCATCCTATATGCGGGATACCTTACACTGGCTCCCTTCTCCTCAGCGGATTGCATACAGGGTCTGTGCGCTGGTTAGGCGGTGCATTGAAGGACTAGCTCCACCCTACCTTCGAGAATTCTGTTGTTCCACCTTGGGAGTTCAGCGTCGATCGACCCTTCGATCGGCGAACCACGCTGAGCTTCTGGTTCCCCGCTCACGGACTGCTATCCGACAGCGTTGTTCATTCTCTGTTGCAGCTCCTACAGCTTGGAATGGTCTCCCTGTTACACTGCGCTTAATTCCCAGGGGTCACTCCGCTCTGTTCCTTAAGAACCTAAAAACTGTTTTATTTAGCCGTGGCTGGGCCGGGAGCGCTTCTGAGTAGCCTACCTTGAAGAGGCGCTATATAAATTTCTGAAATAAAATAACCATTATTGGACACCGATATCCAGAAGCCAACTGCTTACAGTGATAGTCATCAATTGTTTAGATTTGAACGTCCTCCTCCTTCGTCCAGGCTTTAGACTGGCATCACCAGAATATTTGTGGCGGAATATAAACCCCAGTGAGACTGATTTGCTTTCATGCCAAGCATTCACGAGGTTGACCATGCAGCGCCAAATTATGTGGCAAGTTCTAAACTTTCTAGAGACGCTAACTAATCCACGAATCCATCTATGGGCGTATTGTATTAGAGCAGCGGTTCCCAACCCGTGGTCCGCGGGCCAAAATTTGCCCGCCTGACCTACAAAAATGGCCCGCAGCATCTCAATGAACTAAGAAAACTATATGTAAAAATTGACAATTTGGACATGATAGAATATATACTTTTTTTTATTACAAATTATTTTATTTGGACGCTAATAACTCACATCAAACTTTCTATTTTGATTCAATTTATAACAATTTTATACGCCTTTAGTTAATTAAATTTTAGCCTTGTGGCCCCTAGTGTCCTTCAACTAAGAAAAGTGGCCCTTGTGTCCTCTACCTTAGAAAAAGTGGCCCGACAGTCAAAAAAGGTTGGGAACCACTGTATCAGAGATATCGATTACGTTGAGTTGCTTGTGCGTGTCAGGTGCTGAGGCAGGGAGCTGGTCATCAGAATCGTCCGTCAAAGAAACCGTCAGCAGCACGCTTGGCCGACTCCTCAAGAGCGTCACGCTTCGACGACCAGGGAAAAAATACCCATACCGACAACATGAGGGTATTGCTTCTGGTGTCGTAAAAAATAATGAGTTTAAAAAGCAGTTGTGCTGATGGTGGTGGTCGCTGTAGTAGGTGTAGTATTGGTAGTAATAACAATAACAATAACTACAATAGGGCTCATAATGATGATGACGATGATGATGGTGGTGGTGGTGGTGGTGGTGGTGGTGGTGGTAGTGATGGTGATGGCGGTGGTGGTGGGGTGATGGTGATGGTGGTGGTGGTGGCCGTGGTCATGGCATGGTGTTGGTGTTGGTCGTGTTGTTGTTGTTGTTGTTGTTGTGGTGGTGGTGGTGGTGGTGGTGGTGTTTGTGGGGTGGTGGTGGCGACGACGACGACGACGACAGCGGCGATGATGGTGATGATGACGACAACAACGACAACGACGACGACGACGATGGTGATGATCCTGATGATGAGATGGTTTTGTGGTTGTTGCTGTGAACAGGTGATTTGAATGCAAGTGAGATGATGATGTCGGAAGACGAGAGAATTCAGTTGATGATCCTCGTTAAGGAAGGGAAACTATCCATCGACGAAGCCGTAGAAATGGTACTTACTTACTTTTCACCACTGTCTGTTCTACATCTGTTTTACTATTTTTACTTTACTACTCTTTATCATTTTTTTACTATTATTTGTTGTCCCATTTATTATCTATTTGAAGATTAATGCTTATTTGACCATTTATTCTTTATAAGTCTATTCATAATTGCAGCATTCATTATATTATAGTTTAAGATCTATTATTTATTATGAAAATATTCATTCATTATTTTCCGATTGATCATTGTAGATTTATATTATGTATTATATTTAATCTATTATAAATAGATTATATTTAATATCTAATTTGCTGTTGAAGGTGAAGAATCACCGTCGAGAGAGACGACCGTTTGAAGAATTTGACTCCAACAGACAAGATGTAAGAGTTGCATCGGATTCAAAATCAAATCGTTTTCAGCAAATTAACTTCATCTACAATACTACAGTGTATTGTATTGTATTGTATTGTATTGTATTACATTAGTAGAGTTCTATGACTCCTTTTGTAGAATTGCGTTACACGGTCGAGAAAGGTCAATAAGTCGATTCTGACTGGATTGCGTCAGATGATGTAGTTGTTGTTGTTGTTGTTGCTGATGGTGAGTTGATGATGATGATGATGATGATGATGATGATGATGATGATGAAGGTGATGATGATGGTGATGGTGATGGTGATGGTGATGATGATGGTGGTGATGATGACGATGACGATGACGATGATGATGATTGAGGTGGTGGTGCTGCAGATTTTAACGATTAATCAGTAGATAGCAATAAGTATCGTCGTCATTTGTTTGTGTAGGTGTCATCGTCCTTCTCCTCCTCTCCTCTTTCCTCTCCAGGTCCGGGTGACTCCAACCGAATCGATCCCACTCCCCGCTGCTTCCAGGACTCCAAGTCCCGTCTCATCTTCGGATCCCCGTTCTCCCGTCGCAAGGGAAGCAACTCCACCAGGGACACGGATCATCGGCTGACCCACTGCCTCGCTCCACTTCTTCACCGGAAGAGATCCGAATCCCTGGAGCAGCAGTCGTCCTCCAGCCGAGACAGCTCACCGTCGACGAAGCAACGCTCCTTCGGGTGGTCCCCTCCGCCGCCGCCGCCCCCTCTGCCTCCTCTCCCGAGGGGCGCTGGGGGACCGAGGGGCTCTGCGGGAGGAGGGGCCATCGTCGAGTCGATGTCGGCCGAGTGTATGGTCCGCTACAACGGGTCGTCATCGTCCCCCATCGTTTGCTCTCCTCTGCTCGCCAGCAGCAAGAGCGGCGACATCCAACCGTCTGTTCCCGTTCGCAAGTCGCGCAGTCTGCACAGCTCTGTGCCGCCGCCTCCGAGGATGGCCTTCACGGACGAGGACACGGCGGGTGATGGGACCCTGAGGACCTTGATTGGCCATCACTACGAGAACGTACGGGATGGGCTGGATGTGATGGGGAATGCAGCTCCGTCGGTGAACGGGGTTTGTGGGAGAAGGGAGGATGACGTTCATGAGGGTACGGGGATCTGGGTGGACTGGACGACGACTGGAGAGATGGAAGATCCGGAAGATCTGGATGGAACGCTGACGAACAGTGGGCAGAAGGTTGTGGAGAAGACTGACCAGGTGGAACAGCGACAGCTGATTGTGAGTCGGGAGTTACTTTACTAATTATTTAAATATACTCAAAATACACAAATGCAAATAATCACTATATGATTATAAATGCGATTAAAATTAAAACTACAAATGCGATAAAAAATTACGAAAGCGATTTCGATTACGATTACGAATACCATTACGAATTCCATTACGATTACGAACATGATAGACTTTAAGGAGGTCTAGATCCTAGAGTTTCTGTTACGAAATCAGTTGAGTTACCAGGATCCTCGTTTTAGTATTAGTTTAAGGTGCTACTTCAGGGGATGCAGAAATAGTCCAGTTTGTATACTCGGCTGACAACCAAGCATGAGGTTTCGTGTTCAAATCCTCTCCACGGCAGAAATTTATTTCGAGGTTCCGACTTAGATTCTACATGTACCTTCCGCCTTATAATACCCCCATCATCTTATATAATGTTATTCGTATTCGTAATTTTATTCGCATCCGTAATCGTATTTGTAATCGTATTTGTAATTTTAATCGCATTCGCAATCGCATTTGTAATCGTATTTGTAATTTTAATCGCATTCGTAATCGTATTTGTAATCGTATTTGTAATTTTAATCGCATTCGTAATCGTATTTGTAATCGTATTTGTAATTATGATAGCATTCATAATCGTATTTGTAATCGTATTTGTAATTATAATCGCATTCGTAATCGTATTTGTAATCGTATTTGTAATTTTAATCGCATTCGTAATCGTATTTGTAATCGTATTTGTAATTATAATCGCATTAGTAATCGTATTTGTAATCGTATTTGTAATTTTAATCGCATTCGTAATCGTATTTGTAATCGTATTTGTAATTATAATCGCATTCGTAATCGTATTTGTAATCGTATTTGTAATTTTAATCGCATTCGTAATCGTATTTGTAATCGTATTTTAAATCATAATCGCATTCGCAACCGTATTTGTAATCGTATTTGTAATTATAATCGCATTCGTAATCGTATTTGTAATCGTATTTGTAATTTTAATCGCATTCGTAATCGTATTTGTAATTTTAATCGCATTCGCAATCGTATTTGTAATCGTATTTGTAATTATAATCGCATTCGTAATCGTATTTGTAATCGTATTTGTAATTTTAATCGCATTTGTAATCGTATTTGTAATTTTAATCGCATTCGTTATCGTATTTGTAATCGTATTTGTAATTTTAATCGCATTCGCAATCGCATTTGTAATCGTATTTGTAATTTTAATCGCATTCGCAATCGCATTTGTAATCGTATTTGTAATTTTAATCGCATTCGTAATCGTATTTGTTATCGTATTTGTAATTATAATCGCATTCGTAATCGTATTTGTAATCGTATTTGTAATTTTAATCGCATTCGTAATCGTATTTGTAATTTTAATCGCATTCGTTATCGTATTTGTAATCGTATTTGTAATTTTAATCGCATTCGCAATCGCATTTGTAATCGTATTTGTAATTTTAATCGCATTCGCAATCGCATTTGTAATCGTATTTGTAATTTTAATCGCATTCGTAATCGTATTTGTTATCGTATTTGTAATAATAATCGCATTCGTAATCGTATTTGTAATCGTATTTGTAATTAATCGCATTCGTAATCGTATTTCTAATCGTATTTGTAATTATAATCGCATTCGTAATCGTATTTGTAATCGTATTTGTAATTAATCGCATTCGTAATCGTATTTGTAATCGTATTTGTAATTATAATCGCATTCGTAATCGTATTTGTAATCGTATTTATAATTTTAATCGCATTCGAGTACAATGACCGACACTGTCAGTGGGAAGATGAGGCGGCGAGGAGAGGACTGGTCATATGCTCCTAATAAACACTGAATGAGAAGGCTTAGAAGATTAGGTCATTAACACTTCAATACCAAAGACTGTGACGATGACGACGAAAGCGAGTGTGATATAATGATCGAATAATTGTGATACTATCACATCTGCTCATTGTTCCGTGAAACAATTGATCGAGATTATAACCGATAGCCTTCCTTGCTGTTAAGGATCCATGTGCAATGGAGGGGAACGGTCAGAGGTCAAGGACCGGACGAAGGACTCTCAGGGAGACGACGGAGGAACTGGTCAGCAGCTCAACGGACAGTCTGACGAACGCCATGTCCATCGCTGCCACCTCTTCTGGTCATCATCTATTGTTCGCTCTCTTCGCTTTTGTCTTTGAATAGTGGCTTTGTTGTTGTTGTTTTCTGTGTTTGACGCCAGCAGAGTTGTATAGCAAGAAATGATCCATTATTTTGTAGAGTAGTTCAAACATGAACGCATCCATCCATCAATTCATCCGTTCATTCATTCATTCATTCGTTCGTTCGTTCGTTCGTTCGTTCATTCATTCATTCAATTAATCAATCATCCATCCATCTATTCATTACTTCATTCTTTCAGTCAGTCACTTTTTTTAAACTCATTAATCCAGTCATTCATCCATTCACTCATTCATTCGTTCGATTTATCACTTGTTAACGCTTTCTGTCATTCAGTTGAGTCACACATTTCAGTCATTCATTCAATCACCCATTGTTCATCCATCTATTCATTTATTCATTTGCTCATTCAATGTTCATTAAAAGTTCATTCAATGTTCATTCAATTTTCATTCAGTCATTCCGCACTTATTTATTCGATTGCACTTTATCATTAATTCATTCATTCATTCATTCAATCATTCATTCATCCATTCATTCAATCATTCATTCATTCAATGCTTCATCCATTCCATTAATTATAGAATAGACCTATTGTAGACCATTCCTCCATTCAATGACACATTCATTCGTTCCATTGATCTCATTCATTTAGTCGATTATATATTCATATCCATCCGTTCATTGATGCGTGTAGGCGCCTGTGCCATCAGCAGCAGTAGCAGTCACAGTTCAATGAGCACGGAAGAGGAAC
Source organism: Lumbricus terrestris (assembly GCA_949752735.1). NCBI lineage: Eukaryota > Metazoa > Annelida > Clitellata > Crassiclitellata > Lumbricidae > Lumbricus > Lumbricus terrestris. The sequence goes on along the minus strand of OX457048.1, from coordinate 16,004,107 downwards.
CGGGTCTGAAGTTGCCCTACATCAACAGGGTCAGATCAAAGGTCGACTACATTCCAAACTCCAGCGACGACCGCGATGCGCTTACGCTCAAGGTTAGTGACGTAATCGAAAGATTTACATAGCGCCAGTATATATTCATGCTGCTGGACCTTACTTAGGCTATATACAGTGATGAAAAATATGTTTGCTATTTGGTGAGATCTCTGGTCTGGTAGAAATTAGATTCACTGAGACATTTAAACGGAGATGCAAGACTGTTTTTAGGAATTTTTAGAACTGCACAACTCCTTCTTTCCTTTCCAATCTTCCATGGTAAATTACTTCCAATCGGACTTTTTTGCTAGTTTTCACTGTGCAGAAGTGCTTATACAACAGCAAAAATCCATTTAGAAATTCATAATATTATCTTGTGTACAACTGCACGTTAAATAGCCCTACGTAAATGCATATGAACAAGCGGAGGGTGGAAAACGTGGAGTTAATTGGCGGCGGTGAAATTATAGTTTTAGTAGCATCCGTTTTAAAGGTGTCTAAAGATATCATTTTCTGCATTGTTCTTGTGACTATGGCAGACCGTAGAGCCGTTGACAATCGATCTAGGCTACATGTATAGAGCCATCTGAGTCAGGGCTGCCAGGTCGTCACGAAAAGAGCGCGAGTTGGGCTCCTTTTCAAAGTGCCACGACTGAAAAATAATATCGTCCTCGTAACCTCGCGATGTTTTGGGTCTTTCGAAAAAGTTCTGCGGTCGCGAGTGCGACCTTGTGAATTGTCATAATTTGACGGCTGTAGGTTACTTAGGTGACATCTACTAGCTACTTTTCATAATAATTATGTCGTGTGGCTAACTTAATAGCAGTAAGTTTTTAATGAGCACAGCAAAAACTTGCTAATAGTCTTCATTGCGCTGCTCATATCGCCATTTTTGTGTCGACTTTTAAACGTGATTTCGCGACAAAGGCATCAGCGTTCCGAAATCTGACTAATCCGAATATTGGCGGCAATAGTAATTTAAATGCACTGGCGTTATCATAGTCTTTGTAGCACCCAGTTTAAAGGTGTCTTAACCGTTGGTCTTAACAGGCCATTTTTATCAACATTATTGTTTAGCGACATCAGTTGCGATTACTGATGCGCCGTATTGCACTCGATCGATCGAGTAATCTGCCTGCCGATTAGATATAGTAGGTTAAACAGAGCGTCGAAATTATAGCCTTTGTTACACCCATTTTAAAGGTGTCTAATATGTCCATTTACATTTATTTATTTCAGAAATTTATATAGCGCCTCTTCAAGGTAGGCTACTCAGAAGCGCTCCCGGTCCAACCACGGCTAAATAAAACAGTTTTTAGTTTCAATTGTATTATTTTATTTATTGTTTTATTTTATTATTTTATTGCAATACAATACAACTGAAATTTGAGAGTTCCTGATAACTAGCAAATGTGGAGAACGCCGACCAAAGACATGTCGTTGTAGGTCTACCAACAGATGCTGATCAAACAAAAAAGCGACCTTTAACAAAGTTGCAAGGTGTGGCCATAGTAGATAGGTAGGATGGCAAGTACATGCCTTGTACATGAGGAGTTCCAGCTTGAAGTGAATGCGCTCACAAACAGGAAGCCAGTGTAAAGAATGAAGAGCAGGTGTATTGTACGTGGTCTCGGTAAGAGAGTCCAAGACACAGTCTTGCAACTTGATGCAGAATTCTAGTTATAGGAAGTAGTGTGGATTGAGTGAGATCGTAGAGCACCGAGTTGCAGTAGTCAAATCATGTCAGAATTAGACTTTGAATTCTGAATAGCCTAAGTATTTTCAGTTATGCCGAGTCATGGATGATATGAGGAGGTTAAAGCGAACATAGTGAGTACGGTTAATTTTTTAGAGAGGTTGGACAGGAACCAATTGAGGACAGTGCCAGAGATGCCAAAGGAATGTTGTAATACTTTAAGTAGGATGCAGTGCTCTACACAGTCAAAGGCAGCAGAGAAATCAATGAGAATTGTAGCAATCGCGTATCTCTTATCAGTAGCAGCAAGTACAAGGTCATTGTAGACTTTCAGGATGCCAGTTTCCGTGAAGTGTAGTTGTCTGAATGCTGACTGAAGAGGAGGAAGCAGATTGTTTGCAGTTTGTCCATTGTTTATCGATATCTTGCGACTGCTGTGGAGCCGTTGACACTCGATCTATCGAGCTACCCACAGTAGAAGAATAGAATAGAGTAGATGGATGGATGGATCCAGATTTGACGAGGGCTTATGACAACAGACTCCGTTGCCCTCGAACAAATTTGTTTCGCATAATACAAGTATAAGCTGATTTTGTATTGCAATTGTATAACGATCATTGATTGTGCGACGCAGACATTTGTATGCTTAGTGCACCTGTTAAGTTAAGGCGGGAAAGCGCCGCCGAGCGCTAGGCGTCCCTGAGGGAGGGAGGGAGACAGATAGAAAGACACGGAGTGGCAGAGAAAGGGACTGAGCGATTGCAGGTTAGATGTACGCTAAGACGGGGATAGGCTTTTGTGGGAGAGGCGAGGCCTAGTGTGGATAGTCGTGTGTAGGTGTAGGCCTGGTTTTGGTAGAGTGGAAGAGTGATGAAAGAATGCATAGAAGTTTTAACGTTGAGTTGTTTTGATACACGTAAAACTATTCGTTGTCGCGTCGTTCGTGTGCTACTGCTGGATTTCGTTGATTTGTGTAGAAAAGTTAAAGAACTGCATATGCCTAACTAGCCATTAGCTACCAGAGTAAAGTTAACTTAGGATAAGTTTAGGCAACGCTGAACTTTGAAGATACTTTAAAGGCGTTGCGTAATTAACTCAAACAGGTTTTTATGATACGCATTGAAACAATCAGTGCTGCAAAATCATAGTATTTGTGACACACATTTTAAAGGTGTCTAAAGTGTCCGTTTTTTGTCCATTATTGCGTGACATTTTGCAACTACTGTGAATTTTGTGAAACCGTTAACACTCGATCTATCGAGCTCGCGAACGTGGAATAGCATAGTAGATGGATGGTTGGATCCGGATTTGACGATGGATGGATGGATCCGGCCAAGGGCGGATACAGAAATTTTCGAAGGGGGGGCCAAAGTCCTATGGAACTACTTTTGGGGGGGGCCACGTCTACTTTCCGAGCAAAATAGCTGGTCAAAAAAAAGAAATTTTTGAAATGGGGGGGCCATGGCCGGATTGGTCCCCCCCTGGATCCGCCCCTGGATCCGGCGGATTCGACGATGGATGGATTCGGATTTGAAGATGGATGGATGAATCCGGATTTGAAGATGGATAGATGGATTCGGATTTCAAGATGGATGGATGAATCCGGATTTGACGATGGATGGATGGATCCGGATTTGAAGATGGATGGATGGATCCGGATTTCAAGATGGATGGATGAATCCGGATTTGAAAATGGATGGATGGATCCGGATTTGAAGATGGATGGATGGATCCGGATTTGACGATGGATGGATGGATCCGGATTTGAAGATGGATGGATGGATCCGGATTTCAAGATGGATGGATGAATCCGGATTTGACGATGGATGGATGGATCCGGATTTGAAGATGGATGGATGGATCCGGATTTGACGAGGGCCTATGACAACAGAAGCCGTTCTCGACAGAAATTGTTTGACATATTGCAGCACTTTTTGAAGAACAACATAGTAGATTAAATGCAGCGGCGACAATCATCATGGTATGGTATTGTGACACCCATTTTTTTTAAATGTTGCGGCGGTATCATAGTATTTGTGACACCCATTTTAAAGGTGTCTAAAGAGATCGCTTTTGTCCATTATAATTATAGTGGCATCTTGCGACTACTGGGGAACAGTTAGCGTCGGCCTATTAGCTGAAGGGCATTAGGGGGCCACAAGGCAATACTTTAATCAACCAAAAGCCTATAAAATTATTATAATTGATTCAAATTAGGATGTTTGATGCTATTTATTGACGTGTAAATTAAATTATTTGTAGGCCTAATAGAAAATAACTACGTGTTCTATGCTGTCCAAATTGTTAATTTTTGGTATATATTTTTGTTAATTCTTTTAGAGATGAGGATAATTTTTTAGGCCTAACGGCCACTTTTGGCCCGCCGACCACGAGTTGGGAACCGCTGAGCTAGATTATTACGCTTAACTGAGTTTTTTTTTATTAGCACGCGAAACCCTGGACAACTTCAATTTGAGGAAATGGTAAGAACAGAAAACACTTAGAACTAACGAAAAAATCCGATTAACGAGAAAAGAATATTCGTATAACCTCATGGCAGGCTGTCCCATTTATCCTACCTAAGATCTAACTGATCATAACTAATGGTAGATCATAATCTTCCCTGACTATTCTTTGATCATAAATTTATTGACTATTCCTATGTCATAACTTCTTCCTCCGGTTCCTTCTTTTCTACGTCTCCTCCACTTCTCCCTCTCCAACTTCTTCTTCTCTTCTTCTTCTTCTTCTTCTTCTTCTTCTTCTTCTTCTTCTTCTTCTTCGTCCTCGTCCTCGTCCTCCTCCTCCTCCTTCTCGTCATCCTCATCCTATAATTTCTTCTTCCTTCTCTTTCTTCGCCTCCTCCACCTCCTCCCCCTCTTCTTTAATATCTTCTTTCTCCCCTTTTCTCCTCCTCCTTCTCCACCCATGTTTCCTCCTTCTCCTCTTCCTCCTCCTCCTCATCCTCCAACTTCATCTTCATTCTCCTCCTGCTCTTTCTCCGCCTTCTCCTCCTCCTCCTCTTCCTCCTCCACCTCTTCCTTCTCTTCCTCCTATTACTCTTTCCACTTTCTCTTCCAGAAGGGTGACATCATCCATCTTCTCGGCATCCACGATTCCCGTCTCTGTCGCGGAATTCTCAACAACCAGATCGGAACGTTCCGCTCCACTGACGTGGAACCGATCCACGAGGATGGATTGCATCTCATCACCCCTCGACACACGAGACCGAGCAAAGGAAGGCGTCAACAACGTCGACCAAAACCAAAGACCATCGAAGATCTCCTGGCTCGCCTCGGATTACAGGTATACTAAAGACATGGTATAAGTTAAGGTATGATAAAGACATGGTAAGTTAAGATGTGATGAAGGCATGGTAAGTTAAGATATGATGAAGGTATGGTAAGTCAGGGTATGGTGACGATATGGTAAGCTGATGTATGATGAAGGCATGGTAAGTTGAGGCATGAAGAAGATATGGTAAATTAAGATATTATGATGAAGGTGTGTTTAGATATGATGAAAGTATGTATGGTAAGTCAAGGTATGATGACGGTATGGTTAGTTAAGGTATGACTACAGTATGGTCGGTTAAAGTATGGTGACGGTATGTTGAGCTGAGGTATGATGATAGTGTGGGAAGTTAAAGTATAATGACGGTGTGGCCAATAAGGTATGATAAGGGTTGGTAAGTCAAGACAGGGTGAAGGATATAGTTAGTTAAGGGATCATGCAGGTGTGATTGGGTTAAGATTGCAAAGATATTGTAAATGAAAATGCAATCGTGGAATCGTAAGTGGATCAAAGTATGGTTGATCAAAGTATGTGGATCAAAGTATGTGGATCAAAGTATGGTTGATCAAAGTATGTGGATCAAAGTATGGTTGATCAAATTATGTGGATCAAAGTATGTGGATCAAAGTATGGTTGATCAAAGTATGGTTGATCAAAGTATGTGGATCAAAGTATGTGGATCAAAGTATGGTTGATCAAAGTATGTGGATCAAAGTATGTGGATCAAAGTATGTGGATCAAAGTATGGTTGATCAAAGTATGTGGATCAAAGTATGTGGATCAAAGTATGTGGATCAAAGTATGTGGATCAAAGTATGGTTGATCAAAGTATGTGGATCAAAGTATGTGGATCAAAGTATGTGGATCAAAGTATGGTGGATCAAGGTGCGATGAAGGTGTAATACGTTAAGGTACGATTATGGTCTACGGTTACTTGAGGAACAATGTTCGTATGGCTCAATTAGGATTGACGTGGGTGTGATAAGTGAAGATATAAAGCTATGATAAAGGAATTCTGTATACATATATAGTTAGCTATGATCAAATGCTAGTCAGAGAAATCGAAATCAAAGAATAGTTAGTGAAGTGATGATCAAAAAATAGTCAGCTAAATGATGATTAAAGAAGAGTAAGTGAAATGACAATCAAAGAAAAGTAGGTGAAATTATGATAAAAGAATAGTTATTGAAGTTATGATCGAAGTATAGTACTGCTGGTAAGTGAAGTGTTGTGTTGGCTGCAGCATCTGACTCCATTGTTCCTGCATCATGGCTTTGGAACACTTGAGGACTTCAGTGAATTGGATGAAACGGATCTCAATGAACTGAAGATCTCGAATCCAGAGGAGAGGGTCAAGCTATTGACCGCTGCACAACTGCTGCTCGACACAGAGCAAAATGGTCAGACTTCGACCCACATTAATCGATTGATTGCATTGATTGATTGATTGATTGATTGTTTGACCGAATGTCTCACTCACTGACCACTCTCTCAATAACTAATTAATTTATTATTAACTTATTCTCTCACTCAGTCACATTCCCACTCACTCACCCATTTACTTGCTTACTCACTTACTTACCCAATCACTCACTCACTCACTCACTGATTAACTCACCCACCCACTCGCCCACTCACCCACGCTCTTTCTCATTTACCTACTGAATCCATGTTTCACTGATCTACTCGTTCACTGACTCATTCACATATCACTTATTCACCTTTTCACTCACTCACTTACTCACTCACTCGCACACTCACTCACTACGCAAAGGCATTTTCTGACACATTCACAATTCTCACACTGGCACACTGAATCACTCACTTAATCCTTTGCTGATTCATTCACTGATCAACTCTTTTAATAAGAACCCATTCACTCACTCGTTTACTTACTCACTTTCACATATGCGTTGCCTGATTGACTGATTAATATTGTAGGATTGATTGATTGATCATTCAATCGATTGATTGATTTCTTGATTCTGCTATGGTTATAATCAGAGTTCGATTCGTACAGTCGATCAGCCAGTCAGTCGCCCGCTCTGTCACACGACGCCTCCAGTCAAACGGTCCTCACGCACTTCTCATCGTCCCGCGAACAACGTTCCTCTACTAACTCGACGACAGATGTCGTCACCTCCTCCTTCTCCACCAACGGCTCATCGCTGCCTCTGGCGACCAGCGACCATCGAACGACCAGTGAGACGTCATCGGACGATCAGGAGATTCTGTCGATCACCAACAACGGCACGATCGTCATCTCGTGGGGCAGCCAAGCCGCAGACGATGAGCATCATACCTTTGCATCGCCAGGCTACACCGCAGTCGCCGACAAGCAATCATCGGGTATCATCTCACTGTCCGATTCCAGCCTGGCGGGCAGCAGGAGCCCCGCGACCGGCTCCAGACCGCGACGGTTCACCGATGACCGGTTCAGCGCCACGACCGGGTTGCGCAGCTGCTCGGGTCATCGATGGCAGCAGCAGCAGCAGACAGAGTCGCCGCACTCTGACGTCAAGATGCAGGTCGTAGCAGGGACCCAGACTGTGACCGAAGCCCCGCAGTCGATGGACGCTGATGGGATTGTCTTAATGAGGGGACCGGCGAGTGTGGCGAAATGGGAGGAGGCTGGAACGGGAAGAGGGAGCGCGTCGAATCGCGTGGACAGGTTTCGACAGCCTCTGGAGGATTCGTCGCCGAAAGCTCGTTCGAAAACACTGGCTTCCTCTCCGTTCCTTTCGGAGGGAGCGACCATCGTGAGCTCGGGTGTGACGGGCAGTCCGAGCGTGAAGACGGCTCATGTGAGACAGCTCGTCACTGCGTCTCCGCTTCGGTCCTTTGATTCGCATCGGGGAAGTCTTGTGTTCCAGGAATCGGGACTGGCTTCCACGTTGGTGGATGACGATGCTCTTTCTAGTCAGATTCGACGAGATAGTCTGCCTGAACAGGTGGGTTTCTTAATGTTTATGGCATCTTAAAGCCAGCCGGGTAAACTAACAGATGGTGTATGCGAACCGTTATGGTTTACCAAAGCAAGTACGTACTTTGGGGTAATTTATCTTAATGGTTTACCGACGCAAGTAGATAATTTTGAAGTTACTTACCTTTATGGTTTGCAAAACAAGTAGATAATTGTGGTAATTTACCTTTAACATGTACCAAAGAGAGTAGGTTGTTTTGTGGTAATTATCTGTCCAGGTTGATGGTGTAACTTGGCAGTTAGGTTGATTTTGAGTAATGGGCTCGATTGTCTACAAGCATTAGTGATGGGCTGCCACTCATTTCGTTTCCATAGATCTATGTATCGTCATATCCTGTTGGGCCACGTTATGAAGATCATAATAACTAGCATCAGTTCAGTTGGCGGAGCTGCTACACGTAAATTTAAAATATTTATAAGCTGGGTTGCGTGATAGTCTATAATTACCGTGCTGTCCAGCACTTGGGTCACATGAATGGCCCCCAGAACAACAGTTCAAATTCACAACCATCTACAATAACCTAGTATGAGTAGTATTAACGATAACAGTAGCTATTTTTTGTGTTTTTTCCAGAGGAGACAGGGTGCCGATGGTTTTGGTGGTGATAGTCCTCCGCAGTCAGTCCATGACTTCCTCTCATCACTCGGTCTTTCAATCTACTCTGATCAGTTCGCTTTACATCGACTGACCACCACTGACCAACTGCGTAGGCTGGACACAGCACAGCTGCGTGCCGTCGGTGTCCGGAGTGACCTTCACGTCCAGCGGCTGGTCGAAGCCCTTGACCGCGACTGGACAATGTCAGGGCGGAAAGCGGAAGTGGAAACTCAGGTACATCCGGCGGCGGCAGGGGGCGCCACCACCGTGGGAACGACGAACCCTCGAAGATCTTGGACTATGTCTCGGGTGGAGGACGGGGCGTCACCCTCACCGAAGAGCAAGGCCGCGTCGAGGGGTGCAAAGGTCACGGACAGAGTTTGACCTTCTGACCTCTGACGGCCGAAGGTCAGGAGCAGGGAGTGGCGGTTGTTGACCTGAGGACAGGGCCAAGCCCTTGATTATTATATGATAGGCATTGATGATGGTCTGTTTTGTAGTGCTTTGGATCCGTAACTTGTCTCAGTTGTTATTATTATTGCCATCATTTTTTTTATTAATAACATTATTATATTATTATTATTATTATTATTATTATTATTATTATTATTATTATTATTATTATTATTATTATCATCATTTAAAGTTTCTAATTGTTTATTATTATTATTATTATTATTATTATTATTATTATTATTATTATTATTATTATTATTATTATTTTTCTCTCTCCATTTGAATTTATTTTTCCAAGGTCATTTAGTGCAGTCTTTTTCCATTGCACTCACTTCCATTTGTGTATTATTTTTATTATTATTATTATTATGGGAGAAATCTTTTCAGAGTCAATGTATACAATGATAATATTATTTTTATTATTATTATTATTAATTTATTATTATTATTATTAGTAGTAGTAGTATTATTATTATATTATTATTATCTGTTTTCAGTATTGTTTTTGCTAATGTTATTATTATTTTTTTTTATATTTTTTTTTATTACTATTAGGGCTTAAATGACATTGTAGCGCACGCAAAGTAACATTGAATTGCGAAGCTGAGGTGCGGATCTACAGAAGCAGTTGCAGTTAGCCGCTTTTTAACGGAAGGAAGTGAATCTGAGCTACGATGAAACATCGCAAGTCTATAATTCCATTCCCTGGGTGCAGAGGCATGAAATGCACGCAAGCCCATCGCCCATAGCTGTCTTACGTCGGGGTTCAGCTAACAGATACTTACTTGATGATCGCAGACAACGAGGAAGAATGCAGGCAACTACCAGTGACTGGACGGGAGTCAGGGAGGGAGGTATGTTGTTGATAAGGGATTTTTAGGTCATACAGGCCAATTTAAATTTTATCCTGGAATGAAGAGGAAGCCAATGTAGCTGATGGAGAAGGACTGAGGAGCTTTCTCGTGGTCTTAGTGGGAAGCATATGACAAACCGAGCTACAATATTATCATTATTAATCTACCGGTTCATTTGAAGATGTAGTGACAATCACGATGTTTGCATCTGTCTAAGGAGAAATAAAGTTAACCGCAATAGTTAAACTCAAAATCAATAATAATACTCAAATGTTGTTTCCACTGCACCGGGTTTTATTCACGCAGCGCAACGTTGCATATCACATTAGCAACTCGAGCTTTATCAGCGAAACATATTTTCGTCTCGATTATAAAACATTTCTGACCGTTTTACTGATGACAGTTTTTGTTCGTTCTTTGGTTCCTTGGCAACGGTTGCTATGACGACGATCATTTGCGTTTGCTGTGTGATGTTGCTTGAACTTGTCTCATTGTTTTTTGCGTCTGCTGAAGTTTCGATATCTCGTTTAAATACATCCTTGTGGATGCCAACTTGTCAAGTCGAGCCTGGCAAGATCAGAGACAATAATATAGACCTAAGCTATAATTTATATAATTGTAGTTTGGTTGCAAAAGGGGCGCTATATAAAGTGATATGCAATACGATTATGCACGATTTTTTAAAATTATGAATTTCAGGTGACATTATTATAGCCTAAATAGACGATTTTTTTGCAATAGGCTTAAACGTATGTGTGTACTTTTAACCAGCCAATTGGACCTATAATTATGGTCTAGTGCAAAGGCCACATACATTGTCTAGAGCAAAGGCCACATAATATTATATATTGTCTAGTGCAAAGGCCACACAGCGTCTGATGTTATTATCCAGCTTAGGCCATACTTTGTAAAATTGTATAATCACAGATTTTATTTAGCGGTCAGCAACGAATAAAGGTGCTTCAAGAAATCATTTTAAGAGTGCAAAGATTTTGGCCTACATTATAGACTACTCATGCATATCGTGATTTGGACATGCATCAGTTGTTGATATATAATTGCGTTTGGATTTTCCATGTTAGTCACTTTAAATTGCTTTGTTGCTTCCATACGTACCAACCTGAAGCATATCTGTTCTTCCGTTATGTAGCGTAGGCTATGTCAGCTTTGGAAAGTCGTAAAAAAATTGACTCGTCAACGTCTTACTGGTTGTTGATTGACCTGTAAGTCCGAAGAGGGAGACACGAGTCCCATTTATATACGACCTCAGTGTTTACCATCAATGTTAAAAAAATGAGAAAAATTATATTTAGGCTATAGTATAAACGTAGGCTATGAAGCTCCTTTCACGCGTTCATGCAATGTTGGAATGACGACTTCACGTCAACGGCCTATAGATACATGTAGATCTCGCAAGATGGTGTTAAATAAGGATAATACCGCCATTCGAAACTTTTGACACCATTAAATTGCTTTCAGCCAAGGCCGTAGCCAGGATTTGATTTCGGGGGGGTGTTTCACTCATCAATTTTCCTTCCCCAAAAAACTGATGACCTTTTTTAGTCATCCGCAATATTTCGGGGGGTGTTTTCATGGTTTTATTTCATGGTTTTCACATCATGTGCTCGTAAATGCATTATATTATTTTTCACATTTTCCATTTCGGGGGGTGTTCAAACACCCAAAACACCCCCTAGCTACGGCCTTGCTTTCAGCTGAAGCTATAAATGTACTTGGTCACCCAAAAATTTAATGTTTCATTGTTATTATTATTAAACACAAAAGCTGAATCTGAAAATACCTGTCGTCGTCTGTTGTGATCTTTTCTTGAAAGCTGACTAGAATTCTGGGTGTCTTCTTTACCTTTGATGCTTTGACTTCGGTTTCACTTAAATGCTGACTCTGAATTTTTCACATTTCCATCAGCTGAAAAAGAAATCTTGTAACCATATGGTAACTCCATGAATAATTATCTTCACACCTAAAAGTGTTTTTAAGATTTGAAATACAAGAATCTGATTAAGAAAATAACTGGGCTTTACTTGAAAGCTGATCCCTACTTGCATAAAGTCCACATATATAGCCAGCTGTATTCTGTCACTACTGTGCATGCTGGTATTACCGTATTGCCTTTGAGACAAACGGACCGTGGCAGAAGGGCATTAATCAGTCTATATAATTATATTATCATAGAGGCTCTTAGAAACACAAATTAAATTTCAAAATGAGAAAGCAACTTCAGATATAAGCTTACCTCCTCTAAGACTTCACTTTAATAAGCATAGAATACTCGCAGCACATCGATCCGCAGTATTGAAGGCGGCTCGATTAATTATATTATGGGCTTGGTGGACCGGTGCACAGCACCTTGGTGAATCAGTGCACAGCACTTTGATGGACCGGCGCAAAGTACCTTGGTGGACCAGCGCACAGCACCCTACTGGACCGGTGTACATCACCTTGGTGGATGGTGCATAGCACATACCTTGGTGGATCGGTGCACAGCACCTTGATGGACCGGTGCACAGCACCTTGATGGATCGATGAACAGCACCTTGATGGATCGATGCACATCACCTTGATGGACCGGTGCACAGCACCTTGATGGATCGATGCACAGCACCTTGATGGACCGGTGCACAGCACCTTGATGGATCGATGAACAGCACCTTGATGGATCGATGCACAGCACCTTGATGGACCGGTGCACAGCACCTTGATGGACGGTGCACAGCACTTTGGTGGACCGGTGCACAGCACCTTGATGGACCGGTGCACAGCACCTTGATGGATCGATGAACAGCACCTTGATGGATCGATGCACAGCACCTTGATGGACCGGTGCACAGCACCTTGATGGATCGATGCACAGCACCTTGATGGACCGGTGCACAGCACCTTGATGGATCGATGAACAGCACATTGGTGGATCGGTGCACAGCACCTTGATGGACCGGTGCACAACACCTTGGTGGATCGGTGCACAGCACATTGATGGACCGGTGCACTGTGCACAGCACCTTGATGGACCAGTACACAGCACCTTGATGGACCGGTGCACATCACCTTGGTGGATCGGTACACAGCACCTTGATGGACCGGTGACACAGCACCTTGATGGACCGGTGCACAGCACCTTGATGGACCGGTGACACAGCACCTTGATGGACGGTGCACAGCACCTTGATGGACCGGTGACGCAGCACCTTGATGGACGGTGCACAGCACCTTGATGGACGGTGCACAGCACTTTGGTGGACCGGTGCACAGCACCTTGATGGACGGTGCACAGCACCTTGATGGACGGTGCACAGCACCTTGATGGACGGTGCACAGCACCTTGATGGACGGTGCACAGCACTTTGGTGGACCGGTGCACAGCACCTTGATGGACCGGTGACGCAGCACCTTGATGGACGGTGCACAGCACCTTGATGGACGGTGCACAGCACTTTGGTGGACCGGTGCACAGCACCTTGATGGGGCAGTGCACAGCACCTTGATGGACCGGTGCACAGCACCTTGGGGGATCGGCGCACAGCACCTTGATGGACCGGTGCACAGCACTTTGATGGACCGGTGCACAGCACTTTGGGGGATCGGTGCACAGCACCTTGATGGATCGGTGCACAGCACCTTGATGGACTGGTGCACAGCACCTTGGGGGATCGGTGCACAGCACCTTGGGGGATCGGTGCACAGCACCTTGGGGGATCGGTGCACAGCACCTTGATGGACCGGTGCACAGCACCTTGATGGACTGGTGCACAGCACCTTGATGGATCGATGAACAGCACCTTGATGGATCGATGCACAGCACCTTGATGGACCGGTGCACAGCACCTTGATGGATCGATGAACAGCACCTTGATGGATCGATGCACAGCACCTTGATGGACCGGTGCACAGCACCTTGATGGATCGATGAACAGCACATTGGTGGATCGGTGCACAGTACCTTGATGGACCGGTGCACAACACCTTGGTGGATCAGTACACAGCACCTTGATGGACCGGTGACACAGCACCTTGATGGATCGATGAACAGCACCTTGATGGATCGATGCACATCACCTTGGTGGATGGTGCATAGCACATACCTTGGTGGATCGGTGCACAGCACCTTGATGGACCGGTGCACAGCACCTTGATGGATCGATGAACAGCACCTTGATGGATCGATGCACATCACCTTGATGGACCGGTGCACAACACCTTGGTGGATCGGTGCACAGCACATTGATGGACCGGTACACAGCACCTTGATGGACCGGTGCACATCACCTTGGTGGATCAGTACACAGCACCTTGATGGACCGGTGACACAGCACCTTGATGGACGGTGCACAGCACCTTGATGGACCGGTGACACAGCATCTTGATGGACCGGTGCACAGCACCTTGATGGACCGGTGACACAGCACCGTGATGGACCGGTGACGCAGCACCTTGATGGACGGTGCACAGCACCTTGATGGACGGTGCACAGCACCTTGATGGACCGGTGCACAGCACCTTGATAACCTGGTGCACAGCACCTTGATGGGACGGCGCACAGCACCTTGATGGGGCAGTGCACAGCACCTTGATGGGGCAGTGCACAGCACCTTGATGGACCGGTGCACAGCACCTTGGGGGATCGGCGCACAGCACCTTGATGGACCGGTGCACAGCACTTTGATGGACCGGTGCACAGCACCTTGGGGGATCGGTGCACAGCACCTTGATGGATCGGCGCACAGCACCTTGATGGACTGGTGCACAGCACCTTGGGGGATCGGTGCACAGCACCTTGGGGGATCGGTGCACAGCACCTTGGGGGATCGGTGCACAGCACCTTGATGGACCGGTGCACAGCACCTTGACGGATCGGTGCACATCACCTTGATGGACCGTTGCACATGCCTTGTTCGACGACTCGACGATTGCTCAGAACCTTGATGGAACTGTGCAGAGCACCTTGGACCAGTCTAGAGCTTGGGGGCGGAAACGAACGAGCGGCCAAAGGACGATCGCCGAGGCGTGACATTTCGGGCGGACGGTCGAGTCGCTGAGGACCTTTTCCATTTCCATCGACCAAAATTTCTGATGACCTTTTTTAGTCATTTGCTCGAAATCTCCTGAAAACATAAAAAAATTTCCCTGTTAAAATATCTGACGACCTCTTTTAGTCTTCAAAATGTTCTCGCACTGTAGAAATTTACGATGTTACTTAATATGAATAATTCTTAAATATTTGGGGGGACATAAGCATGGACGGTCTCCCCACCATAAACATGGGGGACCGTCCCCCAAAGTCTCCGCGCATGGCCTAAACAGACAATAATTATTATTCTGGGCATTTGCGGAGACAGTTACAACGCAAGAATAACATTATTACCATAGGTGCAATCACGTCCTAAAAGTTGGGGGACCATAATGAATCACGTCCTAAAAGTTGGGGGGGATCATAATAATAAAGTTAGGGGACCACTCAAAAGTTGGGGGACGCGTCCCGTGGGTCCCATAGGGTGGCTGCGCCTATGATTATTACAAGACCGCATCAACTGCTCAATTTTAAGGAAAAATTAATTTTAAAAATTCTGTAAAAGACTTTAAATTCTTTATTAATTTATTATTTCGCTGGTAGAAGATCTGTTAGGATTATGGATAGAGACCTAGGCCTATCTTCGAAATAAACCATAGAAATACATCTATAAGAAAGTGATTTTAGTCCTACTTTGATTATTTATACAGTGTTAGTACTCACGTGTCCTGCAAGCTCGTCCACAGAATATTTCGATAAAAAAGTTTTAAAACGTTGTAGTGTCGATAAACTGGTCGATCTTATATGTCATGAACAGCGGGCGTGTCATTTCTGTCAAAAATACACTGACAATAAATCAAATATCGACTTTAGAACGAAATTTTCAGAAGAAATCTTCAAATGAGCTCATCTCATGACTTTTACATCGACAACTGACATCACTATGGCAAGAATTACGTCATCAGCACTCTTTGTTTCAATATACGTTTTGGATTATTATCCAATCACGGAACCGATGTTGATCACGTGCAACATTTGTTTATTCATTTCCTGGCCTTGATTAAGTAAGTAAGTAAAGTGTGGTCCATAACAGTCGCAACAGCAAAGATATTAGAGTTTTACTCTAATATCTTTGGTTCTCGCTGACATACCGCAGCCAGTTACAAATAAGAAATAATACAGAAAATTGTGAGGTGAGTAGTCTACACGCTGACCTAAATTTTCTGGCGACCTTTTTTCATCCGGCCGTAAATCTTCAGTAAAATAATGTCACCAATTTTCCGTCGAAAAGCTGATTACCTTTTTCCAGTCACTTGCTCCGAATTTCAGCCGAAATACACCTAAACAGCCGCGTATACCCTGGTTTTCGGGAGGTGAGTAGGCCTATACGATGCCGTTTTTTCCTGGGGGGTCAGTAGGCCTATGCGCCGTAGCCTATACCCGCGTACCCGTATACCCTTGCCCCTTGATGACAGCCATTGTTGCGGTCTATCAACCGAGTAGGCCTAGTCTTACTCAATTTGTGATTGCAGCATTTGCAGGATTCAGGATCCTCAATTGTACGTAGCACCACATTGAAGTCATTATTTTGTTTAATTCATTGAGCCATTAAAACTATTAAGCTTTGAAATATATCATAATATGGCTTGCGCCAATTGTGTCTGATTCTTTTTGTTTAGGCACGTAATAAATGACAGCTTAATAATTAAACAATCAGAAAAGTTGAAAACCGCGTTATTAATTTTGGGCGCTATTTTGGAACGAGCCAATTTAGGATGCGCAATATAAAAAGAGTAGCGCTACAAAAGATTCCTATTTTCGGAATGGAGAAATGGCGGCTTGCACAGCAACAGCAGCTAGTTTGATTCCGCAGTCTATCAGCATTAAATGGAATGGCAAGGAATACAAAATCTCTGGACTGTCGGACGCGGCAACAGTTCGAGACCTGAAAAATGCAATTTCTGCCGAGACCGGAGTTCTTCCCGAGCGACAAAAGCTGATGGGATTGAAACATGCCGGTTCGTTTCCTTCATTTCGTGTGTAGTGCTTCGCCGTCTGCTTTTGAAAATGACTTCGAGCCAACAAATGGAGTTGTAAAATATAATTGATCTTTACAGTTGTGTCATTCAGATTCGTTTAAGTGTTTTGGTCTTTTGGCATACTTTTACAATCGGAGGGGGTGAAAAATATACAATTGGTGTCTTGCAAGTGCCGTTCAGACATGGACTATAAATTATTTATATGAGCCATTCCATTTCTCGAAAATTGTCAAATCCAACTTCTGTTTCAACCAGAGTGAGAATATCGGGGGGAGTTGGGGTTTCAACCTCAGTCTTTCTTAGAGCCCCATAGTAAAGTCTGCTTTTCACACCCCAATTCCAAGCCCTCAATTATTTTTCACAATCCTCCAATTCTCACACTGTTTTCAGCATTATTATTTTCATCAATCCAACTTCTGTTTCACTGGAAATTATTTCCATCAATCCACCAGAATTTCTAATGACGACACTAACTCTTAGTGACCCTCACGATGCTAAACCTGACCTAACCGGCACTCAAGACAACATTTGGCTACTCTCTTAGTATATATATATATATATAGTCTTCTATTTTGGTGAAGCAATGATAGTGCCATACAAATAAGTCAGCAGTGTTCGCCCCGATTGTCTTTTTTCGTGTTTGACTATGTTCGTCACGATTTCCCCGAGCAATTTTTGTCGTTTTACTGTAATCCTACCAAATTATTTGGTTGCGACTTAAGGGAATGGCAGAATTTTGAGAAGGTGCTTTAGTTCTTGACATTAATTTTGGCTTTGACAGAAAACATTGTTTTGCAATTGTATTCTGGCTGAAAGGAAATCTAACTGGCTACATACATGATTAAGTGTCTTACATATAGAGTACAAAATATTCTGGATATTTTTAAGGAAGTGATATCTGATTTTAGCGGGTAAACCACAGAACAGTGATGACGCTCAGCTGACGAATTTCCAGTTGACAGCAACGACGAAAATTATGATGGTTGGAACAAGAGAGGAGGAACTAATCAAAGCGGTTGAACCCCCGGCTGAACTACCAGAGGTCGTGAACGACCTTGATATCGGAGATGAGGAGGTTTTGATCCAGGACAGGTATTATTGAATTTTCTTAATCTGTGGTTCCATCAAAATCACATAAGGGAGGGTTGGTTCCGACAATCATGTTTCGAATTTCCTTAATAACATTGATTTATTACATACTAGCTGTACCCGGCCACGCGTTGCTGTGGCTGAAAAGACTGTTCAACCCCCCTTCCCCTTCCCCTCCCTTTCCCCCTCGCCTTCCTCCCCTCCCCTCCCCTCCCGAAAAATGGACCGACGGATGTGTGAAAACTGTAGAAAGACGCGCGGAAAACGGCCGCAAATGGACGATTTAGTAAAAACCGACAGTTACATATAAATTTGCGCTAAAAAAGACGGCTGGATATACGTTTTGAAACGCGCCCGTAGAATGGGTTTGAAACGCGCCCGAAGAATGGGCGAACGAATGAGTGAAAGTTCAAACTCGAAATGGCTGGACTCCATCGACGTCTATCGAATGGAATTAAAAGTTGTGTTTTTTGGTCGGAAAAGATTGCGCTTTTCCCCAAAAAACATAAAAAACCCGCTGATGTTCGAATTGAACGGTTTGCGAACCCGTTCCCTCGAACGTTGTGTGAAAATTTGAAAACCGACAGTTACATGTAAATGCGCTACAGAAACCCGCGACGTTATGCACGGCCTCATTGGAATGCAAATGGACGGCGCGGCCTCATTGGAATGCAAATGGACGGACGCGTGAAAGTGGAATTAAAAGTTGTGTTTTATGGTCGTAAAGATTGCGCTTTTCCCAAAAGGCATAAAAAACCCGCTGATGTTCGAATGGAACGGTTTGCGAAAATTTTCAAAGCAATCGGTTCAGAACTCTCCGAAATCCGAGGTAACAAACAGTAACTTTTTACATTTTTATTTATATAGATGAATCAGCAGTTTAGATAATAATAATAATATTTCTAAGTTATTGAACAATCCGGTTGACAGACCGCAACCGGTTACAGTTTACAGTTATGTAATTGAAACAAATCACAAGAACACAAATCACAGAAAACATGAATCATAACAGACAGCCTGCAGTGGTGCCACTGTGCCTAAATATGTCTTCACTCAAAGAATTAACTAGCGATTCCTAGAGTACCTTCATCATAATGGAGTAAGGCAGCTGTTGACAAGTTTTGCAGGTGAAGTCATTGTCAAAGTCGTAGTCATAGTTCATAGGAGAAATCAGGTCAAAATAAGATGGAGTCAAGTATGGATGGTGGACTTGCATTACGAAGATTTAGATGTCATCTGCAAGCTAGAAAATATATATTTTTTTCTTTTTGTTTGCATCTCAATTTGTCACTGCTTTATTTAAATCTTGCGTTGATTATTATTAACATATTTATTTGTTCGGTTGTTTGTTGTTCAAAAGAACCTCTTTACGATGCACCAAATTAAAAAAGCCCAGATTTAATAATGTGCATTGTGCTGAGTCTATGTTGAAGAGGTGCTATTTAAATCTCTGATTATGAATCACAAATGTAATGAGATTTCTGATATAAAAATTTTGATAATGCTGGTATTAACGTATAATGCTGGTAATTATGTTTGTACGAAGATCTGACCTGGTTACATTTTTAGACATGAGGAATGTTTACGTTCCTCAGGTCAGGGGTGTCAAAATGACTGTCCAAAAACCAGCTTTTCTCTAAATGTTTATGATACTGCAGCAGTTATAATTTTGTTTTGTTTTAATAACGTGCTATTGTGCTACCTATGAGCACTGTATGTAAGCATTGCAGAGTATGAGCATTTGTCTCATGCTAAAACTTATAGATTGTATAAATTTGTTGTTTTTGCATTTTTAAGGACTGAGTATCTGAATAAGGTGGAGAAGCGAATCAAGTCCTACGAGTTCAAGATGTTGAACGAGCCACGACTAGGAACGAAACTCTTGGTCCTAGATGTTGATTACACCATTTTCGGTAATATATACATATATTATATATATATTCACACACACACACATATATATATATACATATATATATATATATATATTCATTTAACAAGAAAAGCAGGTTGACAAGACTGCAACATTTTTACAAGGAAGAGATAAATTCTATGGGTTACACAGGCGCTTGTTGACAAAGCAATTACCTATTGAGAGCTCTCAGGGTAAAGTTTTATGGTTAATGCAAAGTCATGTGGCCGTGGGCGTCTAATTCGTTAATTCGTTGACTGCATTTGTATAGCGCCTCTTCAAGGGGTCTACTCAGAGGCGTTCCAAACCTCAGCATGACCAAATAAAACTGACTTAAGAGAGAGAGAGAGGAAAGCCTGAGAAAGACTTTCAGAAAGAGAGTGGAGTGTCAGAGGAAGGCCATTCAATTCCTACTGACTGGTGACAATGAACTTCTCAATACATGCAAACGGGTCTTACTAACAGACTAGTAAATTTTTTTCTGGCTTGCAAATATTTAACCAGGTGTAAGGAGGGGTGAGAAACTGGGACCATTCTGATTCCATGGGTATTGTGGATAAGAAACTGACCCCCATTTTAACCCGATTGCTCTAAGGAGTGCTGACCTGTTCTAACCGCTTGGCCACTAAGCATAAGAAATTGAAAGTTCTATTCTATCATCTGAATACAATTTTTAAGGAGTTAACCCCATAATGAAAAAAAACAATGTTATAATTCTAACTTCTGGCTACAATTGAAAAGGAGTTAACCTCACAGGACACACACTATTCTAACCCTTGCTACAAATGATAAGAAAACTATCCCTATGCTAAACCCAAAGAGGTGAGACAATGACACCATTCTAACCTCATGAGGGGTATGATAGTGAGTTTTAGTGACCCAGTTCTGACCCCATTGCCAGGATTGCCACGAAACTAACCCCATTCTTAGTCGAAGACCAAAGGGGTAGCACAATGAATCTGTGCTTTTAAGCTTCTAGTAGCCTTAGGTATATTTGCCACAAGCTCGTAATTATTGTGTACTGCGAGAGCTGCTTTATAAATTTACAGATACGATATATGATACAATAAGTAATGATATAGTTTTAGACGTTAACTCAGATGAATCTGATATGATTTCTAGATCACAAGTCAGTTGCTGAAACTGGACAGGAACTCATGAGACCCTTCCTGCACGAATTTCTAACGACTTCATACACCTGTAACTACGACATTGTCATCTGGTGTAGGTACACTCTCTCTCTGCCTCCTCCTCTTCCTCCATAACCCTTTTCATACCAAAGTGTAGTCAATGGTACATGGGAAATCATGTACCCAACGTCGGTAATTTATAGTTAAATCTGCTTGAATATTTATTTGATTGTTTTCGTTTGAACGAATAATGATTGAGTAAAGTTCTGCGTATCTCATTTGTTGATTGAATGGCTGAATGCTTTTTCAATTGATTAATCATAAATTTGTCATACTGATTGATTGACTGGCTGATTGCTTGCCAGAGGGACCAATCAACTGGCTGGATTATTGCACTTAATGAGTAAAGCAATTAGTTAACGGTAACATTTGTGCAAAGAAACACCATCTTTTCAATTGATCCAACCATCCACCAGGCTTGATGCTTCAGCCAATCTGCCTTTGCTACCTTTTCAGCCGCTACTGGAATGAAGTGGATTGAGGCAAAAATGCAGGAGATCGGAATGACTGGTAATCAGAACTACAGAATCTGCTTTCTCATGGACAGTGCGGCCATGATCACCGTTCAGGCAGAGACGTACGGCGTCATCGAGGTATTCAACCATTTCGCCAAACTATTTTTATAGTATGTGGTAGAATGCTTTTCTCCAGTTAGATCAGCGGTTCTCAACCTTTTTAGTGCGGCGACCCCTTGGAAACATTTTGAAAGTTGTGACGACCCCCAACGACAAGATTGATTGCGTTACCCCTCTACTGCATTTTGTTACCATTGTCCATTGTTATGCATTTTCACTTCATAATTCGAATCTGCTTTTGGCAATAATTGTGTGAGGCTTCATGGGTCTTGCGATTTTGAGAGCTGTTGAATTCCGCAGTTGAATTTCAAAAGTCTATTCGTCTTGAAAAACTACAATAGCTGTCGCGTGCTGCTGCTGGAACTCCCCATTTGTGCCTTCCTGGCGTCATTAGCTTTGTTCTTAAAAATACTAATCACACCGAGGATAGGGAAAAGCTTTGGGAGAAATGTGTTCCTCCCCATTGCCGATTTTATTTTGAATTTCCACACTGCAATGGCTGTCAATTTCAGGCTGTCATTTTAATGAAATTGCTCGTTATTTCAGCAAGACTTCCAGAGTATCCCCTCCCAAAGCTTTTTAAAATTTCCACACTGCAATGATCGCATTTTAAGCCGTCATCTCAAAAATAATTTTCTATAAAATGAGTGCAGAAAGACATGGCTTAAGACTTCAATAAATGTCACCTCCCCATTGTTTAGTTCTTTGCATAGGCCTACTGGTGGTAGCACTCTAAGCTGTCATCTTAACGACATTACTCATGATTTCAGTGCTCAGAGACGCGATCTAAGACTTCAATAATATTCACTCCCCAATGTTCTTTCTTTTATCTTACACACGACTACGATAGTGTTTTCAACTGACATCTTAACACAATTGCCCATTATAAATTTCTACGTTTTTATGAAATATTTCTTAAACATTGGGGATTATAGGCAGCTCGACCCCACCACAAATTTCGGGAAAACGTCCTCTGTCCTTCAAAGTCTCCGCCCGTGATTGGCCTCACTAGCAGAGAGCATAGATTCTCTGTGCAAACCGGGTATTGCTTTATTTTTTGGAAGAATGGTAAAAGTGGAATTTATATTTTAAAACTAAAAATTGGAAAAAATAAATTAGCTCACGCATTCTACCAAATAAATCATAACAAAAGTATAAGTATAATTTTATTCTGTATTATAAGTTGCTGTAGTGAAGCTTTGAAATTGCCAGTGCATGAACATTTGTGCATCTTTTGAAAATTTCTGAATGCTCCAGGCGACCCCTGGCAAATCGTCAGGCGACCCCCGTGGGGGTCGCGACCCACAGGTTGAGAACCGCTGAGTTAGATACACAGTTTGCACATTGAAGGACAAATTTATTACAAATAATTTATTGAATTGAAATAATAACAAATCTCTCGAAAACTCTTTAATGGTTGAACTTGGTGGCCTTTCAAGGCCCTTTAGCTGAGTCAGACCTAGAGGAGATGTAACACTAAATATATGCTAAATTGGCGCTTGGATGTTCATTTAGAACAATAGATACTGCTATTCATTGTTCATTAAGCTTTATTACTGACCTTGATTCATGAATATCATAACTACCCATGGAGTATGCCGTAAAAGATGACGGGAAAAAGTGGAAGCATCCTTTTTGGCATTGCCCTTCCACAATCTCAAAACCTGCTTCTTGGGGCCTTGGAGCGCTTCTGAACAGTTCACCCTACTGGAGACGCTTTACAAATGCTCCAATACAATACAATCTCTTTTGAAGCCGAATCCAGACCGGTAGATTATTGAGGGGTAGATAAGAGTACTCTGGAGATTGTTGTAGGGCATCATGATGATGACGACAATGATGATGATAAGTGCAATATCTGAATGGTTTTGTAGAAATCCTAAGATTACGTTATTAGGTTAGGATATGTGTCTCAGATCTCCAGACAGAATTGAAACTAAACAGGTTTCTAGTTGAGCATTGGTCTTTTGCTGATTGGAGATGGAAACTTATTCGATGAATTCAGTTTGATTGTTGTTTGAAACTGTTTCCTGTTCAGGTGAAACCATTGGGGGTCATTTGGGGTCGGTTCCCACAGTGGAGTAAAGCGAACACAATTATGTTTGATGACCTCAGACGAAATTTCATCATGAATCCACAGAATGGCCTCAAGGTGACTAACGATTCTTGAAAACACTCATGTGAATTGGTACATAAATAGATGAATGCATGTTAACCTGCTGTACCCCTAGAGTGTAGTGATTGGTCAAATTCCTCGTTGTGAGTTCTGATTAAAAACAAATTCCAGAGCCAAAGCTGGATCAGTGATCATAATTCCAAGTGATTGTCAAGAAACTTGCTGTGATTTTTTACGATCTCCATGGAGATATTTCTGATTCAAGGTGATTTACTGTGCTCTGCTGCTCCAAGATGATTTAATGTTTTTTATGAAGCCTGAAAGCGATTTGCCGATTCATATTTTTCAAGGTGATTTTACACATGCGTATGAATGTGTACATAAGAATGGTGTATAGGAATACAATGTGATTTTTATCAATTTTAAATAAATCTAAGAGAAATGATACTATGTAAATCTGTGACTCGTGCAAGTGGTTATTGGCTGTTGTGTGTGTGTGTGTGTGTGTGTGTGTATGTAGATCCGTCCTTTTAAGGAGGCGCATTTCAATCGAACGAAAGACAAGGAGCTGAAGCGACTCGCCAAATATCTCAAGTACATTGCAAAATTAGACGACTTCACTTCTCTCGACCATCGCCACTGGGAGAGGTGAGAGAGTTTGTTGGAGACATACTTAATTAATTCTTTGGATATGTACAATTATTAGGAAATACTGTCTTGCAGATCTATGTATGAAACTGGGAGGTGCTTCATCTGACGGAAATGTAGTCATTAGGTTAACAGATGCTAACGAACGGTTGGTGGTTGTAGTCATTAGTCAATAATCTTCCAGTGTGAAGACAGCTTCAAAAGAGATTGTATTGTATTTGAAACACCGAAACACTAGCTTATAAATGTATGAAAGTCCTTCTAATGGAAATGTATCATTATCAAGAAACACTACCGTAGTTTATAAACGTATGAAACCGGGATATATGCTTGCTTCATGTAACAGAAATGTGCAAATGTATACAAATGATTAATCATTGAAAGACTGACTTTGTATGCATCCGAACACTTGTATAGCGTGTCCTAAAAACCTTGCAGAGGTGCTATCACACGGATGTCTAGCATATATAAACAAAACCTTTTTCGCTGTGCCTTGGAGCGCCTCTGGGTAGGTTTCTTGAAGAGGCGCTATATATAAATTTTCGAAATGAATAAATGAATGAATAAAAAGATACTTCTCAAGATGAGCTAGAAAATGTTTTCTGTGCAATTTGTGGCAGTAAGCTTATAGTTCTAATTTCACAATGGTAGAGTGTTTCATAACGTTAGTCCAGTACATGGTATTCTGTACTTTGATCTGACCAAGGATTTACCACAGCGGGGGTCTCCCAGTCATCCAGACATGGACAACAGCTATTAAAGTGATATTACGAAACTTTTATTAATTCAAACTCTCTGGTGCCGAACTCGCATCTTTCTGATCTTTGTGCCAGTGTGCCACTCCATACAATACAATACTCGACCCAGGCCGCTTGGTCTAGACCTACCTAAATTTTATTCCTGTGCCAAAAGAAGTTTTATGATGAGAATGTTGTATGACTTTTCATAAATTTTTCTATTATTTATTTCTTCTGTAAACTACTGTACATTTGCTGGTCGTCTAAGAAAGAATATTCTTACTTCCTTCAGCAATCTCCCTCATGGGCGGAGACTTGGGGGGGATGGAAAGACGCGAGATTTTTTGATGGACGAATGGCTGAGTGTCGCCGAAAAATTTCCATCTTTTGCCGGACAAAATTTCTGATGACATCCGCCGAAATCTCGACAAAAACTTCTATTTTCGTCACCAAAAAAGTTGATGACCTTTTTCTTTTTTAGTCTTGACACTCAACGATTGGGAGGACAAACGCATGGGCCGTCCCCCCAAAACCTCCATTGGGGGGACCGTCCCCCCCTAGGTCTCTGCCCATGATCTCCCTACCCCATTGTGGAAAACAGAGGCTTATGCCAAACACAGATGTCTGCATTTTGAGGTTGTACATTGAGCTATTTGAGTAAAGGTTTTGCTGAAACATGAGTTTCAGTTGGACAGCATGCATTGCAATATAACCTTGTAAGAGTTTTGAGAGTTTTTAGATGTTGAGAGTTTATTGACGAAATTCTTTGTTGCCATAGGTACTGCCGAGATCACAAGCAGTCCCGCAGCAAGCGACAAAGACAGAACGATGCGGACGTCATGGACTAACCAACAACCACCAACCGTTCGTCAGCGTCTGTCGACAAACATCGAAAGTCTGTCGACAAACATCGAAAACAAGACCCGTCTTCTTTTGTGATATTTCAGTTTTCTCCGACTATTTAGGCAACTCGATAGATTTACTATTTGCACGCCTTACGGTCCAAGTAAATTTTGTTCATTACACGGTGTTTTATATTGAATGACAAATGGAACTGAATCTTTTTAGTATGCAGAGACAATGGAGAGCTTTCTTTGGTTTGCATCAAAGAAATTAGTTCTGTTTGGTGTAACATCCGTTCGTTAGTTACTTATAAAGTGACGGTTGTTAAAATACTGCTTTTTTCTGCAACTTGCTTACGTATGTATGGATCCAACTTTTTGAACAGCACATTTGCATGAACATTGTGAAAGAAGTGTTGCAACATGATTGTTTAACACCGTTTTTAAACGCAGGCCACTGAAGAACTTTTTCTTGAAGCCGAGGCAGCACCGGTGAACTCGCAAGCAAGAACCATAATCTAATGTAAATTGTTTACGCTGTATTAAAATTTACTCTAAAACAATCATAACGAATGTGTCGTGGGAATTGGATTTTGTGTTCACATTGTCAAATAATAAGCCAAGCTATGAACTTATTCTGGCTATGCAAGCAGGCCTGCGATTTGGTTTTCTTGTGAAAATTTTCACTAGCCATTTGTCAACAATGAAGCCGACTCCAGACATGAAACTCACTGGCATACTCTGGGGGCTAGTCGAGTATCGAACCGACCCTATGATGAGAATCTTGAACTTCATTTACCTTGTAAACTGGGAGACAATGCAGAGTGTCTCTCTCAAACATAACAAAATTATAGTTGTTGGTCCTGAGCCGAGCTGTTATTCCGTTGAGTTGGAACCTCGGCATTGTGCTTTCTCAGTTGTAGGTTGTCCATCTATCTGGAATAGTTTCCCATTCGAGATAAGCCATTGCCTAGGGTTTACGCATCATTGTTATACAGGCACCTCTAGCATCAATGTGGTTGGACCACGGTAGCGTCTCCAAGTGGGATTCTTGAAGTGGCGCTATATAAATTCTTGAAATGAACGAATGGTTGATTTATTGGAATCTGCTGAACGATGGAATTCCCTTTGTTCTATCAATCATGATGACTACTCGTCAATTCCACTCGTTGATCAGTTTCGAAATATGTTTAGTAAATATCATTCAATGTCAGTTTACTGAAATTAGTGGCGAATGGAGACTTTTCTGCTGTTGATCAAAATGTTACATTCTAATTAGTTCCGTCTGGCTGTTATTGTGGACGATGATCAGGACTCTCCATCAGAATCCGAGAGTCCATCGATCTCGTCCGGGTTTCCACCGATTGCTTTCCAGAACTGAATCGTCACTTGCTTCGCATATTCCTTTCGCTGATCCGACGGCAAGTTGGCAGCGGTAGCTGGAAAAAGCAAAAAAACATTTTAATCATCTGTCTATGTGATGTTAAATGTCATTATCAACAACAAATTGCATCGGTTGGCAAAACAATGCACAGCAAGCTGAGAGTCGCCAATGGTGGGCCCACACACACGTGTGGAACCAACCACGCATTGATTCAGAAAATTTAAATAGCGCCGTTACTACTCCGGAGCGGTTCCGACCCAACCTCGGGTAAAAAGGACAGTTTTAAGATTGCAAAGGAACGTGTCAGAGGGGACCCGTGCCAGCAGGCATAGATATAGAGGTAACCCACTCCAGGCCATAGGACCAAGAACAGAGGAAGTGTAGAAGCATAGACAGAGACCTAGGGGGGACGGCCCCCCAATGGAGGTGTTGGGGGGGGACGGCCCATGCATTTGCCCCCCCCATCATTGACTAAAAAAAGGTCATCAACTTTTTTGGCGGCGAAAATAGAAAATTTCGTTGGGATTTCGCCGGATGAATAAAAAAAAGGTCGTCAGAAATATTGGCTGGCAATAGATGGAAATTTTTCGGCGACACTCAGAGCCGTTCGTCCGTCAAAAATCTCGCATCTTTCTGCCCCCCCCAAGTCTCCACCCATGCGTAGAAGTACATGCATCAGAGACAAGAAGTTTGCCCTGTGCAGAGGAGCGAAGTGAATGGCAGACCTGTATATCCTTGTAGAGCGGAAAAACTCCTTGAGATAGGCAGAGGCCAAACCGAGTAGACAAAGCCAAACCAGCGCCGAAATTTTTGTGCTACGGTTCCAATGCCTCTTGAGCAAGAACTGCAATATCATACCGCTGCTTGCTACAGTGCAATAGCAACTGAATGCTCTCATCTTTGAGCGCCTGTATAAATTGGGTCTAAGACAAAAGCGTTTACCTTTCATTATCTGAAGTCGTTCAAAGAGTTTCTCAAACGATTCTTCACCATCCTCGTCAACATCCGGCGCGTCTGACAACCCGGATATCATGGAATCTAAACGGAGCCACAAAGAATTAACGTACAGCGTAAGAAACTTTGTTTAAGCAAGGTTGATTAGCCAACAGAATTATGACGTCAAAATTACTACATAAATTCCTAGCCACTGCACATTAGAGCAGGTGACCTAGACACATGTGTGATCTCCAGAGTAGTACCACTTGAGCTTCCTAGCAGGTTCAGGTACAGTAGAAATCTCAAGGTCTTACTTTGCCATGTTTTGAGTTCTCAAAACTCAGTGGTTGCCAGTTCAGTGTCCTGACCATTAAACTAATCAAGTCAAAGCATAACTTGGTTTACAGCTTGGATATGAAGCATACTAGTTGAAGACCTGACACTGGTCCTGTATAAATGACTAATTTTAATCATGAAAACAGTGGCGTTATATGAAATAACAGTAGAGCTATATAAATTATTAATTTTAATAAATGTGGTGCTATTTAAATTATAAATTATAATAACTTTGGTGCTTTTAAAAAAAATTTTTATTGCCCCCGACGTATACAGGATCCCTCACGGACTTCACTACCGCACTTTGGTGCGATATAAATGATTGATTTTAATAATAGTGGTGCTATATAAATGATTAATTTTAACAATAATGACAGTAGAGCTACAAAAATGATTAAATTACACACAAATATAATTATGAATGGCATGCCTATAATCTGCTGGGAATTTAGCCTGGCATCAGGTGTCGAGGATTTCGTATCGCCATCTTGTGCTGACGTTGGGCTGTCAGACAGACCGTTGGCCGAGCTTTCCTCCGACTCGCTTTTGGGTTTCGTGTCTTCGGTTTCAGGCGTTCCAGATTCCGTGTGATTGTGATCATGAGTAGAGTTGGAGTTCTGTGTCTTGTTTGAAACTGCCGTATCACTCATGAGTTTTTCAAAGTATGGACTTCGGAAAGATGGCTTGTCTGAGAACAAAAATCACCTTGTCCTCTGAGAAACACATAATTCAACACTAAAACTGACATAACACACTGATTATGACAAATCGTAACCTTAAGAAGTGTTAGTAATTGCGTGAGTAAAGGACTTGCTCATAGTCCCTACACTGTGACCGTTTCAAGAGAGGCTTAAACCCATATTCTTAATGTCCCAAGTTGAGTAGGCTACTCTAGCCACTTCGCTACCTTCTAACAGGTTGTAAAGGTGCTACATAAATTTTCAGACACATACAGTAAGTCATGAATATTGTATTTAAGGTTGGGCAGGTTAGTTCTTCACCATGAAATCTCGTTTGGACAAAGTTACTGACGAGGTTTCTTATCTTTGTATTATGTTTCTAAATTGTGAATAATGATTATTTTAATTTATTTTCAACCTGACACGATGGATGATTAATACGATTCACAGTATGAATGGATGATCAAAAGTGATTACAGGTGTTGAATGCTGCCTCCAGTAAAATGGTAGAACTCACAGGAATACTGTTGAAGCACAAGGCAAAGTACCTATTAATGGAGTCTTGATATTTTAACTTAGTCTTGATAACTACACTATGGTACTTCCAGAAGCGCTACATAAATAAGAGGATCGGGTTACATCAGGGCTGTACACGATGGTATACGTGGGTATACAGCATGTACTCGTCTAAAACAGTTGGCATCATGTACTTAGTTCCGAAAACGAGGATGTATGCGAGTATACAGTGTATGCGTATACTTACCTCATGAGTAAAGAAAGTTACATAAGATAGAAAAGTAATCAAATGAAAGGTTTTACGCCACAGTGAACGCATTACGAGGCCATCAGAAAATTTGACGACTAAAAAAAGGTTGCCAGAAAATTTTGTCCAAAAAGTCCATTTTTTGGCCGTAGCAAAATTTACCAGTACAGCCTTGGATTGCATTACAAATGCCAAATATCAAGTGGAATCCTCCGACTGGCCAAGTGAACACTGAACAAGCAGATATATTCGATGGTGCTAAAGAAGTTCTTATGCTACCATGAAGGTACTGGTAGTTTGATAGATTAATGCAGCTATTTTCAATTTAACACCTTCAATACTTCATGCAACTAACCTTTCATGACCATGTTCGGCCAGGAATGGCAACTCAGAGCTTCTACAATTCTATCGATTCCAAACGACTCTTTGAAGTCATCTGAAAAACAAATTTTTCATTGAGCACAATATAAAACATTTGCTTCAAGCAGAAATTTTTGTAAAATTCAAACTTCAAACAGACAGCAAGGCGAAGCAGCAGCAAGAGGAGATAGATGGTAGAGCAGACAGATGGTAGAGCAGACATATGGTAGAGCTGACAGATGGTAGAGCAGACAGATGGTAAAGCAGAAAGATAAAAAGTATGTATGTCTATTTGTTTGATTTAAAAAAAGACAAAATGCTGTAAATGTATATTAACAAAATTAACAGTGTGGCTAATTAAAACTTACTGTGTTTCTTAGTATGTTTTTAAATAATATCCTTTGGGATAATGTTAGAGTCTTATTTGGAAGGATGAGCCCTTTGTCTAACGTTATATAATGGATCTTGCTGCAGTGGGAAGTGGTTACGAACGACATGAAGTTCGTTTCCCTTAACAGCTCTAAACAGCACGGTGTCAGTCTCTTACGCTTACGTTTCACCCGTAAGAGAATCAAGATGTAAGTAGCCGGCTTGTCTAAGTCTGTTCATGAAGCTCTCAAGGCAGATTTTCTCCCTCCCACTCAAAATGCCCCACCATGCAGGAGAGGCATATTTGTTTGCATGTTTGTTTGTATGTGCACTTGTTATAGCGCCCCTTCAAGCACTCTACTCAGAGGCGCTCCCGACTGCAGAGCGGACACTGCATCGGAGTTTCACGCCGAAGCGCTGAGCAATTGCGAGTGAAGGACCTGCCCAAGGTCCCTACGCGGCGACTTAAGGTGGATTCGAACCTTCCGGCTTCAAGGCGACGACGCCACCACTACGCCCCACAATATCATATGTCATGGGAGATATGACAGTAGCTCTAGACAGCATGCTAATTGTTCAGAGGTCTTTCATGGAGGACAGATGGAAGACCAGTCACCCACCTTCATCACTGCCATCATCGTTTTCGATTGGGTGGAGTTCAACCAACTCAAAGCCGTTATCCAAACACCAACCAACCAATGAACGGCGGGGCACAACTGCAAACACGAATAAATTTCCATCTAATTAACAAATTTTATATGAATATTCATAAACTCCAAACTACAACAAATATTTTTGGTGGGCAAGACTTAAAACAGGAAACAGAATAATCAAAACTGTCACCAATATTAATGAGTTCAATGAATGTAAATACTCGATAGAAACGATAAGCACAAGGCCATTAATGTTAATTATTTCATTAAATAACATAATTATGCCATCAATGAATATTCATTAACTCATAGACCAAAATAGAAAGTAATGAATATTCATTAGCTCATTAAAATGCATGCAAGCAATGAATTAATGAATATTGATTAGCTCGTTAAACAAAACATAAATAAATTAAAATTCATAAGCTTGCAATGATCACACAGACGATCGTGGTAATACCATCCTCATCGAGCGAGCGATCACAGACGAGGACTTGCACGGGCGATTCGATCTCTTTCAGATACGGTAACCACATCTTCACCTGATCAAAGCTCGACATCTAAATATCAAACATGAAAATCACACCATTTAAATTTATTTCTATAAATAAGTGAAATGTGTTCTTCCGCATACAATGTCATTCCTAATGCAGCATTCTTTATTCAAATCAAAACTGTGTTTTTTGACATGCCAATGTGGGGAAAATTTTTAAGTAGTAACCTTGAATAGGTGTTGTAGAAATTAATCTATAATTGAAAGTATATATGAACGTTAGACCTTTAAAAACCCAACAAATATGCAAAACTGTTAATACAACATGTCAACATATCTATATCAATAAGAAAGGATGTGGCTATGTATGTATGTGACTTTGTCCAGAAAGCACGCCCACAGTTTCGCAGCTATTGATCTGAAACTTTTCATCTAGACAGAGGGCCATCAGGACCACTCAGTGGAGGGATTGATAGATTTCTCCCCCTATGGGGCCAGGTTGGGGGGCAAAACCCCAATTTTTTTGGTGAAACGCAGCTATTGATCTGAAACTTTGTACCTAGACAGAGGGCCATCAGGACCAACCAGTGAAGGGGTTGGCGAATCTCTCCCACCATGGGGGCCAGGGTGGGGCGGAAACCCAAACTTTCATAATTTCCATTCCATCGCCGTAGTTTCATGGCTATTCACCTGAAACATAGCATCTAGACAGAGTGCTACCGGGGGTCACCTTGCCCCACCCAACACACACCTCGCCCCGCAGGGGCTAGGTGAAGGCAGGGTATTATTGGGGGGATAAAAAAATTACGGGAAAACGAAATTTCACAGGTGGCATACTGGTTACAAACCCCAGAGGAGTTGGCATCTAGTGGAGGTAGCAGTGTGGTGGGGTTAGGTGGGGTGGGATTAAGGAGCGGGAGGATAGGGTGGGTTTGGGTGGGCCAAAACCGAAATTTACCGGGCATTGCCGAGTACCACACAGAGGTGGAGATAAGGTGGGTCGGCAGGTTAGGGAGTCCATAGGTGAGTGGGATGGAGAAATAAGTGGGGTCAGAAATAGGAGTGGTGGGATGAGGTGAAGTGAGGGTGGGGAAGTAGGGGATTGGCCAGGAGCGGGGCGAATCCTAAATTTCTCGGAGAACGTCGGGTACCCCAGGTAGTATATATATAAAAATGAAATTTAATCGTGGGCAGCATGTATTGATACAGAAGAATCAAAACTTTTCTTAGAAAATAGATTCTGCACAGAATTATGGTATTGCATCAAACCCAACTTGCACAGATGTCAAGGAATGGATTTCAATATTCTCAAATTGGTCTTGACTTAAATATCAAACTTAGTGGGAAATTAGCAACATTGGCCTTAGCTCTAGACTCAAGTCTCTTCCTCAGTGTTTTCCTCCCAGACCTCATCTTCGGGCACAATAGCTCGATTGTCTTCGGAGAAAATAGCTCTCTTACCTGTGTTGAATCAAATGTGATGACAACGGCCTGAACAGCCTTTGCAAACTCTTCACTGCCGATCGTCCTGTTGTCGGTAATACACAGACTGACATCAGCAGTATAATATTTTGTTTCGACGTGCCAAGGGTATGAGACAACATTTTCCACAATGCAGGCGGCCGCTGGCAGCTCGTTTACTCGCAGTATCGCTGAATAAAAACAACGCAAACCAGACGTTTAACGCATTGAATCAGCGAAAAACAGAGACTTTACCAGTTTGTAATTTGTCAGGAACTCTAAACCCCAATCGAAATTTTAACGCTCGCAATAAGAATGCTTTAATAAGAAGCTACTAACTATCATACCATATCATACTAACTATCGCATGTTTAATCAAGTAGTAGAATGGTTGATTGTGGACTCACCAACTGTTTAACTAAACGTCCGGTACTCAATTATACCGTGGCAAGAATTTAACAAATCTGTTGAGCCATTCAATTTTTTCTGCTATTGGATAGTTGTTTACTTTTCGCTTCACAACATACCTACATTAGAACCATACCATGCATGTGGGCGGCTACCTTAGCTTTAAAAAAACTACGCAAATAACGGCTTGGTGATTAAATTGACACATAAGAAATAAGGCTGCTTACACTTAACCAGTTCATCGGGTTTCAGACCCGAACAACTTGTAATCAAAGCGCAGGGAATCATTATTTAATCGAGTATTGGCCTATGTTGTTTTTATCTCTCTCTCGCGAATCGATGACACGAGCGAAGTCTGTGCTTCGGAGCCTTTTACTAATTAACATTCATATAATTTGATAAGTAAGTGGCGCAACACGTAAGAAATCGTAATAATTTTCGTTTATTCAACAATAATTTGGCTGACAGAACGCAACCGGTTACAGCGTGCAATTATGCATTTTAAAAAATTTACAGGAACGCAGATCACAGAATACACAAATTTTAATTATACTAACAGAACAGACAGCCTCCAATACACGGCGCTAAAAGCAGTCTACAAAGCATGTCCGCCCAACGGGGCTCGAACTCGCTACCTCTCGCTCTCTACGCATTACTCTACCAGGTTTTGAACAACCTGATTAGTCTACACGAATGCTAGATAATGATTTAAAGATTTTAAGTCTTGTGCTAGCACGGTCCGTGTACGGGGGCCGTTAGCCTAAGGACGAGGCACCCACTTCAAACGGGACGTGGTGGATGTCACTCGCTCATTGCAAAAATTAATGAACAGAAACTAACAAGATTTAGTCAAACGGTGGCTATCGAAAACTAGGGCTACGGCATCAAAAATTACTACCGTCATAACTTTAACTAATTTAACGAGTCAACCTTTCAAATTATGTTTCACATGGCGCAGGAACGGATTCAACAGCTTCAGGAGTGTCGGAATGGTTTTTAGAGCTCATCATTCATCATTCATCGGACCAAACAGCGGTGGCTCTCATCAGGGTCAGGGTGGGGTATGAGGTGACGCTCATATTCCCTAAAAAATGCCCTGGAAAGCCCGAAGACGAGACCATGTCAAGCGAATGCAGACCGCTTAAAGTCTGTGGTCACCAGGAACACCGGGCAGCAGCGGTGTGGAAACACGGCCGTGGCGGAAGAATCCCATGCGGATCAACGGCAGGGACGGACAAACAGGTCAAACTGAACTGCGGTCAGAAGAGGATTTGGGGCCCACTGACTACACCAACCCCAGTGTGTATTATGAGAAGACGACGTCAGAATAACGCAATGGGTGGTGGTTTTGATCCCTCCAGGAAATTGACCACCCTAAGTGCTACTGGAGGAGGGAAGAGCAAGGTTTCGAATGAACTGACAAGTGATGAAGACTCAGACCTAAAGCCAGCAAATGGAGGGCCTGAGACGGATGTATGTCGGAATCTACGGAGCCGAGTGAACCTGCGCAACAACGTTAGAGTGGCGACATGGAACGTGCAGACACTGTACCAAGCCGGG
The DNA here is from genome assembly GCA_949752735.1 of Lumbricus terrestris. Taxonomy (NCBI): domain Eukaryota; kingdom Metazoa; phylum Annelida; class Clitellata; order Crassiclitellata; family Lumbricidae; genus Lumbricus; species Lumbricus terrestris. The sequence goes on along the minus strand of OX457048.1, from coordinate 15,968,616 downwards.
AAATTGGCAAATGTCATTGGAGAAATGAGAAGAGGAAGAGTTGAGATAATGGGTGTTGCAGAGGCCAGATGGACGGGAAGCGGATGTTTCACCAGTGAAACGGAGGAGCTGGTGATATACTCTGGTGCCGACAGCCATGAGAGAGGGGTGGCCATCATACTCTCTAAGGAGGTCAAAAACAGCCTGATGGAATACCGTGCAATATCAGACAGGATCATCTATGTCAGGATGAGAGCAGCGCCCGTCAACATCTCCTTGTACCAGATCTATGCACCGACGGCTATGGCGGCGGAAGAAACAAAGGATGGATTCTATCTACAACTGGAACAGGAAATCGAAAGGGCGCAAAAGAAGGATATATTAGTGGTGATGGGTGATTACAATGCCAAAGTTGGAGGAAATCTGGAGGGAGAGGTTGGAGGACGTTTCGGACTAGGAGATATGAATGAGAACGGAGAGAGAGTGGTTAACTTTTGTCTGGAAAATAATCTGGTCATTGCAAATACCATGTTTAAACACCATGAGAGAAGGATGTACACGTGGAACTCGCCGGATGGACACACGAGAAACCAAATTGATTACATTATGCTCTCAAAAAGATTTCGGAAATGCGTATTGAATTCGAGAGCTTACCCTGGGGCGGACTGTGGATCGGACCACAACCTGGTGGGAGCGGAGCTAAAACTGAGATTTAGGAAACATGGGAGAACAGAACACAGAATTGTATATGATCTGGACAAACTGCAGGACAGCGACGTTAGGGAAGGCTACACAGTAGAGGTGAACAATAGATTTGAGACTCTCCTGGGCTGCGAGGAAGAGAAAAATCCAAATGAACTGTGGGAGGACATCAAAGAAGAAACGAAAAACACGGCAGAGAGATGGTTGGGGAAGAGAAAGAAAAGAAGGAACAAGCCATGGATGACAATGGAAACCTTGAAGTTGATAGAGACAAGAAGAAATCTGAAACCGGGGAAGGATAGAAATGAAGAAGGCAGGAGAGCGTATGCAGAAGCAAAAAGTGAAGTACAAAGAAATATCAGGGTCGATAGAAAAGAATGGTTGAAGAAGCAATGCGAGGACATTGAAGATGGAATGAAAAGAGGAAACACAAAAATGGCTTTCGATGTGATAAAGAAACTCCGGCAAAACGTGATACCTAAACAAAGGAACATCGCAGATGAAGAAGGAAGGCTACTATCGGACATGGAGAGCATAAAAACGAGATGGAGACAGTATACAGAAGAGCTATACAGGGACAGCGAGGAGGACGGAGAAGAGAGGGAACACACCGGGGGTGAAGCGGGAAACAGAGAAAGGACAGCGCCGATACTGGTGGATGAAGTCAGAGATGCAATCAGGAGGCTGCCAAAGGGAAAGGCAACTGGAATCGACGAACTGCCGGCGGAATTATGGAAGATAGATAGCGAGGAGATTGCAGCGGTCTTCTGCAAGCTATGCAACAAGATACTGGAAACGGAGGAATGGCCTACGGACTGGATTAAGTCAATTTTCGTTGCGATTCCGAAAGTCAAGGGAACAACGAAATGCGAGGAGCATAGAACTATTGCCTTGATCAGCCATGCCAGCAAGATAATGCTCCGAGTTCTGCTTGGCAGGATGCAGAAGGTGGCGGATGAGGAGCTATCGGACGTACAGATGGGATTCAGGAAGGGAGTGGGCACAAGAGACCAGATTTTCAACTTACGAATCATCATTGAGAAAGCAAGAGAACATCAAACGCCTCTGTATATAGCCTTCATAGACTATAAGAAAGCCTTTGACTCGGTGAAGCATAAGAAACTCTGGACAGTGCTAAAAGAAATGGGAGTGGACAGCCAAGTAGTGAAGGTTTTTAAAAGTCTGTATGACAACCAACAGGCAGCGGTCCGCATAGACAAGGAAATCACGGAATGGTTCAGGATTGGAAAGGGGGTGAGGCAGGGCTGCTTGATATCACCACTGTCATTTAACGGGTACTCAGAGAAGGTGATGAGAGAGTCTGCGGATATAATTAGCTGGATCGGAGTAACGGTAAGCGGACGGACAATAAATAACTTGCGATACGCGGATGATATCGTACTCGTCGCTACATCAAAAGAAGCGCTCCAGCAACTAATGGACAGAGTGAATGAAACATCTAAGAAATATGGGCTGGAAATAAATAGTAAGAAAACAAAAGTGATGGTGGTGAGCAGAGATCAAGAGAGGATAGCGATCACATGTAATGGAGGAATCTTGGAGCAAGTGGAGTCGTTCCGTTACCTAGGCGTCATAGTGGAGGAGAGTGGAGATGGAGGCAGGGAGATTAGAGCCAGACTGGGGATGGCGCGAACGGCCATGGGGTCTTTGACTACACTGTGGAAGGACAGAACCATTGGAGCAGGGCTGAAGCTAAGGCTTATGGGGTCACTCACCGTCACTGGTGTGGCCGGTGGCGCTGTACGGCTGTGAAACTTGGACGCTAAGGAAGGAAGACAAAAGAAGAATATCAGCGTTTGAGATGACAACATATAGAAAGATGCTGAGAGTCAGCTGGAAGGAGTTTAGAACAAACGAATCTATACTGGAAGAGTTGCAGCCAGAGCGGCGCTTGCTGGAGGTGGTGAAAGGAAGGAAGCTGAACTACTTCGGACACATGATTAGAGCCGACAAGCTGCCGGCATTCATATGTCAGGGCTATCTTGATGGAAAAAGGGCTCGGGGAAGGCCGAGGAGAAGATGGATGGATGACGTGGAGGAATGGACGGGGATGGTGATGGCCGACTGTGTGAGGACCGCGAGAAACAGAGAGCAGTGGAGGAAGATGGCGTCGTCGACTCTAATCCCCGATCCGCAGCAATGAGGATGGTCATGACGGACGAAATGCTTCGTTCCAGTGGCCGAGGGCAACGACGACGACGACGATTCATCAACTGACGAGAAAGCATTTCACCAAAGACTCTCGAGGGAACAGCAGTGACTCGTTTGTTAGGCCATATATAAATATACACAGGACTCAAAGTGTGGATGGACGGGGCGGCGTCCATGCACTTATTTTAAAACCTGCACACCGTCCAAATGAAAGGCACTTATTTTTTACACTTTAAGCACTGAATATATATATATATATATATATATATATATATTAGGGTGGCCCTTAAAAATGAAAGTGAAAAATAATCTGCTGGCACCCCTCCAATCTATTTCAATTATGAAGAAAATAATTTGTGCAAAAAATCTTTTCAATAGGGCAATATTTAGGGGTGCCCCCCGAGCTCTCAAGTTTCAATAATGAACGAGTAAACTTCCAAATTATAATTGGAATCGCAAAATGAAATTTTCAGTACTTTAATACATTCTGTCGGCCTACTAATGTTTGCAATGCTTCGACAATTAATATTTAATGCTTACTTACTTATTAAAATTACGTGAGCTCTAAAATTTTAGTACAATTTCAAATAATTATATGTTTGATTAACATTTGTTGTCTGGTTGAAAAGGTGGAAATATTTTATGAAGAGTTGCTTAATGCAAGGAAAGACATTTGATTTTTGTATACTATTGGAAACATAGGCCTACATTGTCAGACATGGTAAATACGAAATGTTACAAATAATTATTCATAATTAATTTTGCAAAGGCGAGGGAAAACAAGTGTCTATCTACTTGGCTCTTATGAGCCTGAAATTCTTGGAGCAAAGTTGCCATCGTATCGTCAAACTTTTGGATACTTCATGCATCTAGGCCTACTCAAAGTTGGCAAGTAGACAGTGCGTTATTCCAGTCAACAGGCTATAGAAAAAGCCGCTATTTTGAAACCGAGCTGGTATACCTGTAAGAGGTAAAATGCATTGTATTGACAAGTTGTATTCGGTGTTCGTGGAATGGAAAGGACTTCAAAAGCATAGACACCGAACAGCTACAGCTCACAAGATTAAGGAGGAGAAATTTATTGAGGGACTATAGATGACCTGTTTGATATTGCCCATGCAGACGCTCTCACAATGATCTCCATTCCTGAAGACAGAGACTTTCTACTCTCTCAAAGGCAGAAGGTACGTCCAGGTTCAGTTGGTGCAGTTGACATGGTGGATATGTTCAAGTGATGAAGAATCAAGTGATGAAAGTGGTGGGCCTGATGTTGGATGTAAAGGAAACAAAAGCTGCGGCACAAACACTAGTAAAAATGAAGCAACTGCGCCCAAACGAGCCAGAATCAATATTCTGTCTCCTGGTCTGACATCGGCGTTGGACAGAACACAGATTTCGTCAAGAAATGCTACATTCGTTCTTAGCGAAGTGGCTTCCAGTCTTGGCTGTGACGTCAAGACTTGAATATCAACCGAAATTCCATTCAACGAGTCAGGGCGAGCAACAGAACCACCAACTCAAACAACCTTCAATCCGAATTTTTCGCCTTAGTTCCTTTAACCGTTCATTGGGACGGCAAGTTTCTGGAAGATTTGACATCACGTGAACATGTTGACCATCTTCAAGTTCTGATCTCAGGTGTATGAATTGAACAGGATTGTTTTGGAATGGCCAGTAACTGTTACTGGGCATTCCAAAACAATCCTCAGGAACAGGCTCAAGCATCTGCAGTCGTCCAGTGTTTGAGAGAGTGGAATGTTCAAGATCAGCTTTTGCTTTGTGCTTTGACACCACAGCCAGCAACACAGGTCATCGCTCAGGTCCATGCTTCCTAATAGAGCAAGAATTTAATAAAGATCTCATTTCCTGGCATGTCGACACCATGTTATGGAACTAATTGTTGGGGAGGCTGCATTCGAAAAACCCCATTGGAACTTCTACTGGACCTGATGTTCTTCTTTTCAAGAGGTTTCGAGACTACTGGAAATTCATTGAAAGCGACAAACTTCAGGTAGCCTCGTCAGATCCTTTGGTGAAATCATTGGTGGCCCAACACCGTTCTGATATCTTGGAGTTTGCTCATAGACATTTAGCAACTGCACATCCACGAGACGATTACAGGGAATTTCTCGAGCTCTCAGTTGTCTTTCTTGGAGGTGTTCCTTCTCGTGGAATTCGGTTTCGAATACCTGGCGCTATGCACCGGGCACGATGGATGGCAAAAGTAATCTATACCATAAAGATGTGGCTCTTTCGTGCTCAGTTCAAGAAGACTGCTGCAGAAGAACGCAGCATTCGTGATATTGCAATCTTTTCAGTTGTTGTCTACCTGAAAGCCTGGATAACTGCGCCAATTGCTGTGGAGGCTCCTCTGAATGACTTCACTCTCATGGCAAACCTTCTCACCTATCCACATACTACAATTTCTTCTGCTACAAGCAAGAAGCTAGGGCTTCATCTCTGGTATTTGTCTGACGAGCTTATTGGGCTTGCTTTTTTGATTCAAGAGTATCCAATGACTCCAAGAAGCTAATGATTGCTGCCATGGAAGAAGTAGCCCCAGATCATCAGCCTAAACGACCCAGTGTGAAGTCAGATGCATTTCTTGGCACCAGCGGTCTGGAACAATACTGTACAACCAACTCCAAGAAACTGTTCAGGTGCTTGGCCTGCGTGGACTATCTGAGATGATGCTTTTCAACAATCCTGCTCTTTGGAAAGAGCATGAAGCATTTCGAGAAGCACAAGCAGTACTCAAAGGGTTGGCTGTCGTCAATGATAGAGCTGAACGAGGTGTGGCACTCATCCAGGACTTAAATAAAAAGCTAACAAAAGATGAGGATCAGCTTCAATTTCTCCTGCAGGATGTCAGTGAACATCGACGACAGTTCCCTGACTGTACGAAAAGAAATCTCGTGTCAAATTAGTAGAAAGCAGTGATTCCTGCATTTTATTGTCCTGTACTGATCATTTACTTCTGTGACCAGCTGAACAGTGAACAATAACTGAATTATAATTCAACAGTAAACACTTGTTTCATTGGCATTGTTGCATCACTAGAGTGTATTTTAGTCATCTCTGTAAAATTATGAGTGACAGAGTGTTGAATATGGTTTGGTTGAAATTGTACGATTCAATTGATCAAATTTGTATTAAAGAACAAATTTCGGCGCTCGAGGGGCACCCCTAAATGTTTGGCTATTCCAAAATCCTTTTCAACATAATGTTATTTCTATAATTGGCACGGATTGAAAGGGTGCCAGACAAAATTTTACGATTTTTATTTTTTGGCTGTATGCTAAGGGCCACCCTAATATATATATATATATATATATATATATATATATGTTTGTCTACTGTGCAAGGAACATTGAGAAACACAAAGTAAACTAAAAGGAATTAAGTCACCAGTTATTCGTTTTAATCATCAGTATGCCTGCAGTTGTAGACTTGTAGTAGGCCTAATGTAGCCATTTGTAAAGAACCGCCATAGGCCTAGCTACATCAGACATGGAGGTTTTTTGCTTTTTATATACCTGACCAATGACCAAGATTTTAGAATTCTGCCAGCGGTCTGTCACACTTGGATCATGGATGTCTCCCAGAGTTGCCTAATGTTAAATTTAAGTCTGGCTTAAGCCACTGAAGAACTCTTCAGACAAAGTTACGATCATTAGTATAGTAGTTGAAAAATCATGCAACAGAGGAGGGCTATAAAATACGATTTTTGCATACATAATACCTGGACCTCATACGTTATATTATATACCAGGCTCACAAGGCGCTTTAATCAATGTCTCTATGACACCATTGAAACAGCTTTTGATCGACTGAGAATTCCGATTATACACATGCTTTTAAAAGCATTAATGGATATTGCACTTTCAGAGCGCAACTCAATTTGTCCCCACTGTAGCCTAAAACGTAAATTAACATTAATTAAAAAACAAATGGAATTTGTAAATTTTCCTCCATCTGTTCTCATGTTCTTAAACCTGCAAAATCAGTTCTTATGCGCAAATCACAGACAAGACAACTTTATTATTACACTTACATTTATTTAAAATCCATCATTGGAATAACTATACACAACCTAGAAAGCGATTTCAATACCCTAATGGATTGACAAAACTTAATCTCATTACACTCAACCTCTGACTAACTGACAGCGGTTGTCCGATAATTATGTACATGTATTTTTTCTATCTGTACAAAATATTGATAAACTATCGAACACATAGTTTCTCAAAACAGTCCAAATAATCTAAAATTACTTCAGAGAAACAAAGAGTCATCATCATCATCATCGCAGATGAATCATCAGCTTCTTGGCAGCAGGCCAAGTTGTTGAAGGCAGACGGTGGCGGCCTCTAGCTTTGCCGTTTTCTTCGTTGAGCTGGTCGTCAGTGGAACATATTCAACGTTGTTCACCTCGACCTGATCCAAAAGAAAAAAAGCATTCATTATAAATTTTAAAATTCATCAGAAGAAAATGCAGCAATGCAGCTGGAGGGAAGCACAACGCAGCAGACAAAGAATGCAGATAAACAATTATTTTTTTAATAGATTTCATTTAATTTTTTTTTATAGATTTCATTTTTTGTTAAATATAATTTTCATTTAATTTTTTGCACTCAAGGTTAAAAAGCTCCCTCAGGTTCTAAGAAACTAAACACAGACATGCGGTCAAGCATGGAGTACACTGTCTTCGTACCCAGATGCAGTGTAATGGCGTCAGTGGCGTAGCCAGGAATCTATGATGAGGTGTGGGAGAGGTTTGGGCTTTTTTCTGGCCTGGCCGGATGCCCTTTCTGACACCAACCCAACAGTATTACAGTAAATAAAAAGGGAATAAAGTAACAAAGAGAATAAAGTAAGAAAAAACAATTGTTACTACAAACAATTGTTTTGTTTTTCTTATTTAAGTGAATAAATAGCCTTTAAAAAAACTTTTTCCTAGGCCAATGGGGGTTTAACCCCCGAAAGCCCCCCTTGTCTACGCCACTGAATGGCGCCTTAAACAATGGCATTAAAACATTGGCCACATACGAGTGGAACTACGGCAGCACAACTTCAATATTTGTATTTAATATCTTCCCAATATTGACCTGATTATGGTATCGTTTGGTCATTTGAGGATGTGATTTTCCTTAATAATAATGACCTGTCCATTCCAATAAAACTGTCAGAGAACTGTCCAGCTTAGATTAGACTTGGGATATTTTTAAAGCTCTTCCCAAAGACCACATGTGGCAGATGTGCATCCAAGGGCGCACCTTGAATCGGAATGTCCTGCTGTGTGAGGGTCCCGCCTCTTCCATGAGGATGAAGTTCGGCATGTTCCACTTCCTCTTCGTACAGATCTCGTTCAGAGCCGACACCGGGTGTTTACCTGAAACAAATCTTCCAACGTTCAACAATCAATTAATCAATCAAATAAATCAATCAGAATTTATATAGCGCCCCTTCAAGGTACCTACTCATATTTAGGGATCATATCTGGTATGCGGACGTTTCGTCCAAGGACGATTCGTCACGGACTGTTCGTCATGGCCTGTTCGTCAAGCGGACGATTCGTCAGAGGACGTTTCGTCCACGGACGATTCGTCATGCGGACGGTTCGTCACCGGACTGTTCGTCAGTTATATAATAGAGCTCTAAATGATTACAGTATGAATTAAGTAAGATAAATTACAGAGTTAACAGTGACAACAGTTTTACTCTACTTGACGCTTATTTAGTTAAGTGCACAACATATGCACATGCATTGTTAAACAGTGTTTTCTAAGATTTCTACTCTCCTTGACGCTTATGTAGTTAAGTGCGGAAGCATCAAGAAATGTTAAAAACATATTTGTCTCAAGTAAACAGTTTCTGCTCTATCTGTGAGATAGGTGTGCAATTCCACGGACATAGGTGACCACATCAGTTCTGTTATATGCCTGAACGGCACGTTTTACTCTCTCAACCAAGTGACGGTATACTTTTTGGGACCTGGTTATTGAAGACCAGTCACTCCTTGTAGGTATGCAGCTTTCTGTTTCTGTCAAGCTCTGTCCAACCCTTCAAGTAGTAGCCAAAGACTTGGGTGACTACACATGAACAGCGACTGCACAGATAGTCTTTCATGTACAACTTTGACTGGTTGACGAACAGTCCGTTGACGAACCGTCCGCATGACGAATCGTCCGTGGACGAAACGTCCTCTGACGAATCGTCCGCTTGACGAACAGTCCATGACGAACAGTCCGTGACGAATCGTCCTTGGACGAAACGTCCGCGAATCATCATATCTACATCGGTAGATATGACCAACAGCAAAAATAAAATCTGAAGTAATAATAAAAATAAAGCAATAACCGAAGAAGTATAGTAACAATAAAACGCAACAATAATTAATTATAGTACGAACAGTAGAAGCAAAAATAATTACAATAGCACTTGAAGCAAACTGACCGGAGAAGTCAAAGCGAATTGGTGCAGCAGCGACAATTCCTGGATGGCCTCTCCTTCCGTTTTCTGCCTCGGTTGTCAATCCTAAATATGAAAGCATCACATGGTCAACGTTATCATACATCATACCTGAAGATTCATTTGTCGCCTCTCACAGCATGACTATTCAGATCACTCAGCACGACACTTCAAAGGAAACAAATAAGTAAGTAGAGCCTTTATTAATCCATTTGCAAATGCACAATTGGACATCAACAATAGTGCAATGTAACACACATAGAAGTTTTTGATGCAGCAGTGTGGAAGTTCGAGCCATAGGGAAAACCAGGTCACCATGTGTGGCAGAGCGAAGGATTCTACGACCTGGAACGGATAACACTGGCACACAAAGCTCCCTAAGATAAATCGGGGTTTGGTCTGCAAGGCAATTCTGCATGAGCATTCAGGGGCGAATCCAGGAGGCCAATCCAGCCATGGCCCCCAATTAGAAATTTATTTATTTTTGACCAGCTATTCTGGCTCAGAAAGTTGACGTGGCCCACCCCCCATGAGTAGTCCTGTAGGTCCCTCCCCACGCCCACCGAGGTCTGTATACAAGGTCATCAACTATTTTGGCAGATAAAAAGGTATCTTTTTCTTGGGAATTCGAGACAAATGACTAAAAAAGACCATCAGATTTTTATGCGACCAAGATGAAAATTTTTCCCTCTCCCAAGACCGAAAATTTTGGCTCCACTTCGAAAATTTCTGTATCCGCCCTTGTGAGCATCATATATGTATATGGTGCCGTTTAAAACACTAGATCCAGAAAGAAGTAGTCGCACGTGCGTACATACCCTTTCTGTCCATTTTGATGTCGACCATGAGCGGAAGCTTCATGCCCTCGTTGTTCTTCCCCAATCCCTCGCCCTCTTTCCAGCCCATCCGCTGGAGAAGCATCTTGCCGATTCCGCTGTCGATTGGAGGTGCCCTCGTAAACGTATCCTGAACGAATATACAAACGATGCAAGACAATTAACAAACTCGTCGTAACTTCTATAGCGCCATTATATTTACCGTTCATTCTACAGTTCTGTTTGAAGACTGAAGCACAGGTTATGGAAAAACTGTCAAAACAGAAGTTGCAAGATCTGGAAATAGCAGTTTTGGACCAAATGAGACATGATAGAGACTCAACAAAATGCTTATCTATTAACGTGGAAAGAGTTTAAAGGAAAGACTGTGATGCACAAATGATTACTACCTCAAGTTCAGGCAAGGTAAGGTAATCAAAATAACAGATTTATATAGCTCCTCTACAAGAGAGACCCATCAGATGAGCTCATGACCTAATGATGGAAGAAGAACTGGATAAAAGGGTTTTCAAGCGCTTACTGAAACGAGGAAAAGAAAATAAGACTAACAATGCCAATAATAATAATGATCATAAAAATAATAACAGCAACAATAATAATAGTAATAAATAATATTTGACCATTCAATCAACTGTCAATAACTCAAGATAATAATAATAAAAAAATAATAAAAAAACGCCATCGCATGCGTGGGCACGACGAGGCCGTAGAACTCTGTTTTCAGTGGATTATAATATAATTCCAATAGTAATAATACTAATAAAAATAACAATAATAAATTATAATAACAACGATAATAGCAATAAGTTGTAGTCAACCACATAAAAGGTTGATTGGTCAAAAATCAGGATTTCTTTGAAAGAAATTGAAAGATGAAATAAAAGACCAAATGGAGCAAAAACCATTTTTCGTGTAAATCAAATGTTCAGTTTCTAATATTAATATAACATATTAGTATGACTAATAATGCATCATTACTTGCTGCATAATGACAGCAAGCTATGAATAAACAAAATCACAATACAATAGAATGCAATACAATAAATTGAATATTCATTTATATAAAAAGCTAGAAAAGATTGGATGGACAGAGTATATAACTATATCAAACGAAGATGTATGAAGAAAGATCTCTAACAGCTACAATAAGAATGGGGCAAAGGAAACGGATATGAGTATAACATACTGAGAACAATAGAAGACTACCTTCTGAGAGTTATCATCATTGAAGAAAGAATTAACCCTTTGAACCCGGAGTTCCGTAACGCTATGGATAACGGGCCGGAAAATGGGCCAGCCGGGTTCAAATGGTTAAGGGAAGAAGAGGAAGATAAAGACAGATGTTGTTGGGGCGGATGATGATGATGATGGAAGGCTACAGGAAACTGAAGAAGGCTCAATATCAAGAAAAGTGGTGACATTGGACATTTGACCCTGAGCAGATAGCTGTGAAGAAAAAGCTAGAATACTAGATAGTAGAAAGGGTCTTCTACTAAATAAGCTTCATTTAAATTACATGCAGTGTCTGGTCATTCAACCATCAAAGTCTGTTACGAACCGCGAAAATACACAATACATGACAACAAAAGTTAAAATAAGAATGATAATAAAGAGATCAACATCAAACTTGAACAAGACAAAGGCTGCCGATGTTTGCCTCAAGTCGTGGCACCGATGTGCGTGGACATACTTACGAAGTGCCGACCCCAGCACTGCCTCGGTGCCAGTACTGGTCGAAAGGAAGAGGAGCGGAAGCGACCTCAATTACTCGACCTCAGCTGACCTGAATTTATGCGGAAGACAGGCAAATGTTACAACCACTGTTTGCTATGTAACGCAAACAATCAATGCATGTGATTTCGTCTCTTAAAAAATGATTTTTACGAGCGTGCAATTTCATTAAATAAAATGGTCATGCAGCATGTTTAGCCGAGTTGCAAAGCTGAGTTGAATGGTAAAATGTGTAGTAAATGGGTTCAATAGATTCAGCCATGGATCATTGCTTGAATCAAAAGTTGGATCAATGTTTGGACCAGCAGCTGAATGCTCGGATCAACGTTTGGATCGATGTTCGTATCAATGCAAATTGGAAAAATGTTTGGATAAATGCTTGAATCAAGATTGAATCAAAATTTGATTGAACATTTAATGTTCAGCATAATGCTCGGTGCCCATGTTTGGATTAGGGATGTTAAACGAAAACCGGAAATCTGTTTGTCGGTTCTGAATGTGATAATCGGTTTCTACTGTTTGCAAAACAACAATTGATTTAATTTAAAAGTCATATTCAAAAATAAAATTATAAATCACTGTCAGTGAACTAATCGAGTTAAGTACAGAAATTTTTTATGTCGAAAACGTCGTCGAATCCGAGCTGATGCCATCTTTGTTTACACAGCCAGCTGGAAATTAACCGATTTTTTTACAAGTAAGAAATCTGATAACCGGTCTAAAATTGGACTTCCACAATCGATACGCAGTTTGGCAAAAAATCCGATATTAACCACTCCAGTTTGGATGATCAACGTTCGGATCAATTTTCAGTGCTCAACAGAATGCCTGAATATCCTCATATCCTGAATATCCTCATATCCCCACCCCCGGCAGTACAGTGGTTGTAACGTTTGCTCTCATCACATCGAACTGTGTCGATTGCCAACCGGTGACACCCACTCCCCACTCTCCCCGTTCCAACTGCAAAGAAAACGAGAATCAATCGGACGTGAGAATCATAAGGCTGGTTCGGTTGATGCTCTTCACAACGGAAGACCACCACACGACCTTATGAAACTCACCTCCGAGCGCTCACGGTTGACCAACCGACACAGCCCTCGGTCGCGCTACAACGAATCGCTCGCTGTCCCTGCTGTGCAAGGCTTCTTGCGACATCCTCTGCCGAGATCGGTCCCGAAATCAGGTCTCAAGGTCGGGTCTTGAAATCCGGTCTCGAAGACCGGTCTCGGCAGAGATTGTCACATGCCGGTCGCTCGTTTTTTCGGTCGCTGGTGTCAAGTGTCGGCCGAGACGAGAAGACTGCATTGATCCTAAAATGAGAAGAACAGAGAAACAACGCAGGGCAACGCCACACGTCCCTCAACACAGGTGCCAGGAGGAACACAATTTGTGAGAATCCCATCTGCAAGGCCATATTCAAAATGCCCCATTTCAAAGGCCATAATTGAGATGCCCCATCTGCAAGGCCATATTCAAAATGCCCCACTTGAAAGACCTTATTTTACGTGAGATGCCCCATTTGAAAGGTCATATTTGAGATGCCTCACCTGGAAGGTTCATAGGGAGCCCCAATTACCAGGCTCCTTTTACAAGGCTCTCAACAAATTATCTAATTAATTAGACCCCATATCCCTCCAAGTACTGGTACTAGTGCTATTTACGCAAGCGCATGTAGAACTGCAGCTGGTCTTATTCAAGATCACTTATTCAGTGAAACAAATTCAATTTTACACGTAATCTATAAAAATTCGCATACTGCCCATTGGCATCGTTTGTCCATTTACCCCTTCGACGGTTCACTCCACCCCAACAAACATTTACCAACTTTCAGGGAAGACTCTGCTTTATAAAATGCATATAACAAATTTAACCCTTTCCCTGTGGGCGTACGGCACCTGTGGCAAAGACCATGTGGGCGCCCCAAGACCTCCATGCCCCATGGTGTACGCACCTTCTTGACCCAGGCCTGGTTACGTGGATTGTGGTTGAAGATGTCCTTCTGAGGCAAAATGCTCAGCCCAGTTGTGCCGACAAACTGACCGGGAAGCTGCTTGGACGCCGCCCACTGCTGCATCTGCAACCCAAACAACCAGAGATCAATGCTTGGATCGATGCTTAGATAGATGCTTGGGTCGATGAATCAATGTATGGATGAATGTTTAGACCAGTATTTGGATCAATGTATGGATAGATTGGATGTGTGGATTGGATCAATGTTTGGATTTCAAGATCCAAACTTTGACCAATGTATGGCTCTATGTTAGGAGGAGTGTTTGGACAAATGTTTGGATCAATGTTGTAAAAATGCATAGATAAGCTTTTAGATCAATGTTTGGATCAGTGTTCGAATCAAAGTTTGGATTATAGGTTCGTTTAACTATTTAAGTAATGTCTAGCATGGCACTAGACATTACAGCAAAAGTCGTTGTCATCCTGATTTGATTACATTTAAGACTGGCACATGCAATTGGCACCATTGATTCCGGTTGGATGAAAAGTGCCACCAACCTGCTGCTGGGCCTTGAAGACATTGCCAAGAGCCTGGACATCGTGTGGATTGGTCTGCAGCTTCCTCAGAGCGCTCAGTCGCTCGGATACCACCTGACCAACATCAATCTGCTGCAAACAAATAAACGTACAGGAAATTAGTAAATAATTGTACTGTAGTGCAATCTGTAACTGAAATATCACTGCACTACGAGCAGTGATCATTCAGTTGCACTTCAAGTGCAAGAACTGCGAGAGAAGAAATAGGTTTTGAGAAGAATCACAGAGAGGTAGGAATAGATCTAGAAAGAATACAAACAACAGAAGTAACAATAACAACCACAAATACAAATTTATCATACAAAACGACAACAAATAACACCAGACAACAACAAACAAAACAACCACAATACACAACGACAACCACAAAAAAAACAATGATATATGTCTTACTCTGAACACAACTTATGCATAGATAACCTGCGCAATCCTCCTGATTTTTAATAACAGCATCATGCCTTGTATATGGTCATTTTCTACATATGAAAAACTTTATAAACCAAGTCCTCAAAGTCATGTCTTAGAACTCATGTTATAAAGAAGCACGTCGCACTCAGTCACCTTACTTACTTAGAACTTAGTCCTTCCCGTGCAGGTCTGCACATCGGGCAACGCCTCTCCTCCACTCGTCCCTGTCCATCGCCAGCTCTTCCGCCTCCTCCCATGACATCTCCAGACATCCCAAGTCACCGGTGTACCTTTATTCATTGATAAATAAATTTCTATAACTCCTCTTAAAGGTGACTGCCCAGAGACCTGACTACAGCATGGCCATAACAAACAGTTTTCAGTTGAATAAAGCAGGCCTCAGTAATAGTCCAAGAAAACATGCATATCTCATGAAGGAGTCCATTCCAGACCCATGGCCCAACATGGAAATTATCTTATCTTAAATACAATAACTCAACAGTGTTCACTGTCTATTTGATCAACGATAAGCATTGGAGTTCTTAACAGAAGGCAAATACCTGGGATGGTGGATCTGGAAAGACCTTGTCTTCAACGACTGGTTGATCCACAGAACCTGGAGGAGGTGGATTGCCAGTCGAAGGACCTGGAACTGCCCCCGCCGTCTGCTGGGTCTTCTCCACTGGAACCCATTCCTTCGCACGGTGTTGCGTTCCACTCGAAACCGGAAACTGCGTCCGCAATTCAGCAGCCTTTGCAATTTTCTCCTGGCTTGACAAGACAGGCAGTGGCCTTGAATTCTACAAGAACAAGGTAAGACCTGTAACAATGCAATGGTAAGCGGGAAACAGGTAACGGTAAAGATAAACAGGTAAATTTATATAAAAGTTAAAGGTAACGGCAACAGCATTAAAGGTAAAGGTAGTGGCAAAACAGTAAACAGGCAAAATTAGAAATACCAAGGCTAACGGTAAAAATATAAAATGGTTAAAGGTGAATAATAAATGGTAGAGGGATCTAACTCGAAGTAAAAGCTCTAGGTTAAAAAAAAGGTAAAAGAATAAATAAGACAAAAGGTTGAAAGGTAACAGTGAATGGTAAAATTTAACGATAGACGGCAAAGGTATTGGTAAACATGTCAAAGATGAACAGGTGAAGGCAGGAGAGGTAAGATAAACAAGTCATAAGAAGTAAATAACTTGCTGGTTTCTACGCGTCTGCAGAAATTTCAGTGGCAGGGTATATAAGCAAAAGGTTGCAAAAGGTATAAAACAAATATGAAAATAAATAAGTAGCTAAATAGGAAATTAAATAAATGAAAAGTGTATAAAGAAATAACTAGATAAAAATCCGTAAATGAAACGAATAGCTAAATAAACCGATAAATAATTAACAAATAGATAAATAATTGGATGTAATTGCTCACTCGAATATTGAGGACAATGCTGTTAGTGAGTTCTCTGGCCTTGAATGCGTTGGCGGTGAAGGGCATGTTGTCCTCGTCCTCACTTTCTGGCCTTTCCACTTCTGGGGACGAACTCTCACCCAACTGGTTCTTCTCCTTCTCCGCTATTCGCTTACAGAAATCTGCCGAAATCAAACAGAAATCATCAAGTAATAAATAATAATGATATTTCGTTTAAGTTCAAACTGACACAATGTAGAACTTCTAATGATCACAATTCATAATATGACAGATAATCACAAGTTTTTACAGGAATCGGATTTAACTGTTGGCAGATAAATGGGCGCCATCACAACCTACTACTCATTTTACCTACGCCATCTGCCAATTAGAAGGTTTGAGTGGACCTGCGGGACAGTAGCGGGCAGTGATCCCACGTCCAAGCGCTCTTCATCCCAAAGTGTTAACCATTACCCAAAACCCCTCTCAGTTGCCCAGCATCAACTATGAACCCACCCGAGTATGGCAATGCTGGATCATTTTTATGATACAGAATGAATCACTCAGTTTATTGTAAATATGAGAAGAGCACAGACCTGTGAGCTCCTCAACAGACTTTCCACCAGATCTGAACGCCACGACTTCTTCTGGCTTCATGTCAAAGACCGGACCAATGCCGCCCTTCACCACATTTCCATAGACCTTCTTACTAGAAAATAAAACAAATTAAAACTCAAATCAAATTAATTGCTCCCAAAATATTTACACGTTATGTGTTACATGATATGATTAAATGCGTGATTAAATGCGCAGTGAGTAAAAAGCAAGGAAATGTCAATAAAACACGATGCCCTGAAGGGAAGATCCTGCTGGGTAGGGGACCCTAGGTAAATGGATATCTAAGAAAATGGGAAATGTACTTTAGTGAGTATAATGATAAATTATGGGAGAATTACAACAAGGTGAACGTGAATAGGAGTGCATGTAAGAAAATGACAAAAAAGAGACAAAAAGTTGAATAAAACCAACGGCAGATAATAATTAAAACCATATATAACATTTTTTACAGCATGTGCACGTACTAGCCGTTTGAATCGTGCAAGGTCTATGGCAGTTTTAATGTAACCTGGCAAGAATTGAATATATGTCACATACAAATCCAATTTAAAGCAGGAAATTAATAGCATGGGTGTTTTTCTTGTGTTTAAAAATTCTAAATTTCTCAGTATCACTTAGCATATTATTGATATCATTAGTGCTTTAGCAAGAAGAAATTTTCTAAAAGCCTAAAAGTAGTCAAAAAAATATAGGTGCCAATTTTCCAGGGGTGCCCCTATGTTCGGGCGCCCATGGGAGACAGCGCATTCCAAAAAAAGAGGAACCAATTGAAGTAAAGGACTGGCACTGAGTGGTGCGGTAAAACATCTAACAACATACATTGCAATCTCTCGAAGTCGTGCTTTGTCGATTTTCAGGCGCAGGTCGACTTGCGACTTTTCTGCGACGGGAGATCGTGATCGACCATGTCTTCGACTCTGGTGCCTAACGAGGAAGATCATTCAAAGAGAAGCAACAGACAAATGAAAAACTGAAATAACTTCCAACAAATAAACACGCCAGCAAAAGGAGTTATCGGCTGTCCACTGATCACGTATGTGCACAGGGATCACTGAAGATAGGCGATCTGCGTATGGGTGCGTACAGCAGGGAGGGTGTCTGGACAAAATGTATAAACACAAAGTTAATTTCTAATTGTGATGTCCACATTAGCCTATTTATAACTCTGTAAATTACCCTACAGTCATCCGGTGGCTTTTGATCACACTATAATTAAATTCTGTTCAGATCGAAACAGAAAGCAATAAGAGTTAACAAAATGTAGCCAGCAAATGTGATGGTTGATGAAAAATAAATAGTAGTCAAAAGTAAAATAAATGTTTAATAGATGACTAGTTAATTAATTTGTAAACAGGGTGTGGTTAGAGCTTAATGGTGCATACGCATACAGGAGGCCGCAAAATGTACGAGTTGTAACAGGGGAGTGAGGGTCAAATGAGATTTTAGCATATGCAATATATACGGATTGGTGCCTTATACAAAACCCTCGCTCATAAGAAGCGATATATAAATTTCTAATCAACAAAAAGTTACTCATAAATATCTGGCTCAACACGCTTCATACATCATTGCTCGAATAAGCAGTCAACTTTGTTCTGTCTTATGTTTACAGGAAACTCAACTAAGTGATTAATCGCAATAAATATTTCTATTTCTTAATCACAACTATACAAAATTTAATTCTCTAAATCAAATCTCATTTTATGGTTACCTATCTCCTGACTGACTTCTGGACGCACGACGCCTTTCACGACTCTTTGACTTGCGTCGTTGGTCATTTGAGCGACTCCTTGACTTGCGACGCCTGTTCTTTGAGCGACTCCTCGACTTACGACTTCGAGCATGACTCCTTCGATCCGTGTCTTTAGTCCTTGACTCTGACTTCTTCGCTGGTGACATATCTCTGCCTCTGTTGTCCCTCCCTTTCTTTGCTCCTCTCTCCCTCGACCTTGACCTTGAGTGCCGACGTTTTCTTGATTCGGATTTCACATTTGTTTCCTTCTGACCAGCTGACCTGGAAATTGCAGGAAATTCATTTTTAATCATAATTATAAGAAAATTATTATTAACATGACGTATTTATTAAATGCCCCTTCTTAGCAACCGAGAATCAATTGAACAACTGAGTAAGTTTAAAGCGAAAGACTTGAGTGTTCAAAAAGATCACAACATTTGCCATGCAAGGTGACCTGGTTGTTCCCATGGCTCGAAATTTCACAGTATTGCATAAAGCTTTCACACCTGTCGACCCATCATTCTGGAATAAGTTATTCAGCTGACTCCGTAATGAAATTCCAATTCAGACTGTTAAGAGGCTATAAATGACCATCAAAAGGTTATAAATGATTGACCATCAAGAGGCTATAATATTTTAGTAATCATATTATATTTAACTTTTGATTTCAATTTGAACGTTTTTATTACACATTATTATTTCGATGCATTATAATGATGCTCTATGTCCCATTGTGCGTTTGCAAGTGGAGTAATAAAGAAAAAACTTACTTAAAATACTTACTTATAAATGACCACCATGAGGCCATAAAATGACCACCAACAAGAGGCAATAAATGACCACCAAAAGGCCATAAATGACCACCAACAGGCCATATATGAGAGAGGCTGTGAACAAAACTTAACCCTGGAAGAGCAAGAAGACATACCTGCCATGGCCATCATCAGGATCCTGTTTTGACCAACCATCTCCTTTGACTGCGGTCTTGTCTACATCGGTTTTTGAAATGGTCTCAGTGGACAAATTCTTGTCAAGTTGCTTTGGTGTGGCATCCCCTGGTAAGACATCTCCCACAAGACGCTGGTCCTCCGACCCGCCAGATTTGACTGTGCTTTCTCCACCTGTGCATCAGAAACAATAACAAAAGTTCTTGCATCCACTCAAACTTGTTATCGAAAGTTACCAGAGATTCACCCAAAAGGAATATAAAACTACATTACATTAAAAAGAAAAAATTAAATACATCAAATTAACATTTAAATACATTGTAAATATATATTACAAAGAAAGATTTAAATACATTGCATTACAAAGGAACATTTAAATACATTAGAGGAACATTTAAATGCATTGCATTACAAAGGAACATTTAAATACATTAAAGGAACATTTAAATACATTGCATTACAAAGGAATATTTAAATACATTGTATTAGAAAGGAAGATTCAAATAACTGCATTATAAAGTAACATTTAAATATAGTGCATTACAAGAGACCATTAAAATACATTGCACTAAAAGGAACATTTAAATACATTGCTTTAGATGACCTAACATACCATCTTAGATAAGACAGTCCTTACTGACAGAACTTTCTGCTGACTGCATGACACTAGAATCAGTAAAGATCAGCTTACACAATCCATGACCTTCATCTTCCAGGCCGACCTTCTGTTCCGCTTCCACCATAACTCCAGACGAAATGATGGCCATGCTCGTCTCCGTCAGACGGATTCCCATCTTCATCAGCGTCTTCTTCATTTTGCCCAGACTCGGCTTCGTCGTCGTCGACGCAGATGCTTTTTCCCCTTGACCTCCTGTCTCCGCAACAGCGCCTTGGACCTGCGCTGGAACAGCGATGCTTGAAACACCCAAACAATTCCCACCTGAAACGCCGACACTAGAAACAGCCACGCCTGAAACGTCGACACCTGAAACGACCGCAGCACTTGGAAATACTTCACAGATGGCGCCACAAACGGAAACTCCTGCATCTAAATTCATTCCATGTCCCTCCTTCGTCTCTTCATCTTCTTCCGGCTCCTCCGTTCCGACCCCCGATGACATCGTTGGATCGAGCCGGGCGTCCTTTTCCCCCTTCAGCTCCTGTCCTCGCTTGATCGAAGTGTTGAGTCGCTTCAGCAGTCGCTCCGTCAGCTTCTCGCTCGCCTCCGGAGATTCCATCTCGTCGTCATCCTCGATTATCTCCACCGACTTCTCTCGACGCTTCCGGTGCTTCTGCTTCTTCGACTTGAGTCGCCGCATGCGACGAGCACCGTTGGAGTCGCCGTCGTTAATGCTGTTTTCACGACTTCTTTTCCGTTTTGATCGATCGACAGACTTGCTCCGATCTTTGGATCGATCTAGAATCTCCACTGATCGGCTTCGATCCCTTCTCCTGTCTGATGGTGACCGCTTCGATTTGCTATGGGCACGATCAACTTGGGATGCATGAGTGATGCGATCTCTTGATTGCCTGTGACGATCCTTTGAACTCCGATCACGATCCTTTGAACTACGATCATGATCCTTTGAACTCCGATCACGATCCTTTGAACTCCGATCACGATCCTTTGAACTCCGATCATGATCCTTTGAACTCAGATCACGATCCGTTGATCGATGCCCGTGATCCGCTGATCGACTTCTGTCTCGATTTTTCTCCGACGACGACTTAGTTTTATCATCATCCTTTTCTGACGATCTTTTCTTTGATTGCTCTCTTGATTGCTGTCCGTGGTCCTGTGATTGTCTGTTATGGTCTCTGGAGTATATATCATCGGCTTTTGATTGATTGTCACGGTCCCTTGATTGTCGTTGAAGATCTTTTGATTGACTGTCACGGTCTCCTGATCGTTTTCCATGGTCCTTTGAATGATCGCTGAGGTCCTTTGAAGTATTTTCATGGTCCTTCGATCGCTTCTCTCGATCTTTCGATCTGCTGTCATGGTCTCTTGAGCTTTTTTCGTGGTCCTTTGATCGCCTGCAATTGTCCTTAAATTGACTTTTACGGTCCTTAGAGCGATCACCACGGTCTTTTACCTTTCTGTCACAGTCCAGTGACATGCCTGTGTCATGCCTTCTCTCTGAAGATGATTTACTCTTTGCAGCGTTATCAGATTGCTCAGACGACTTACCTAGATGGTCCTTGGTCCTGCTGCTACTATGCTTATTACGGTCCTTAGATCTCCTGCTATGGTCCTTTGATTGCCTGTTAGGGTCCTTAGATTGGTCTGTTGAAAAGCTGTCAGTTTCCTGAGAGCTCAAAGGTTTGCTATCTAAAGCATTTGACTGAATCTCGTCTTCTGTCCTGTTTTCATGGTACTCTGACCCTTTTTTATAGTCTGAAGTCAGTTTTTCATTTCCAACTAGTCCAACGTCATGAACTCCATATGTCCCAAAATTCAGTCTGTTGCAATGCTCTTTTTCTGTGTTCCAGACTCTAGTGATGATTTGGAAAATTCCAGCCTCTGATTCATCTGGACAATTCACAGGATTGAGATCATCACAGGGAGCAGGCAATTCTTTTTTAAAGCCGGAATGCTCACCACTGTCACCAGTCTTACAAGACTCACTATGATCCATTTGACCTAGTGCAGAATCAACCTTATGAGAGTCATTATGTTGACACTCAGCATCACCAACATCGCTCTTAGAAATTCTCTCTTCAACATCCTTAAAATCATCCAATAAGGGTTTCGCAAAAACCCATCCTTCATTTTCTGTTTTAACCTCAAAAACGGTTGCATCAGTTATATCGACAGTAGACTCAATCTTACAATTAATTGTCTGAATCGGTTCTGTGATTTCAATTCCAAAGGAAGTTCCGAGATTGTTTGTGTTAGAGTCTTCAATAACTGACTTCTTCTCATGATGAAAGTCTTCACCTGAGATGTGGTCTGCATCTCGCCCATGTGCAGCATTCGAATCGTGACAATCTTTTCCTGATCTCTGATCGGATTTTGAATACCGGCCTGCATTGCTGCCAGCATTTGATCCATGATGATCATCCTTTGATCCATGACGGTCATCCTTTGATCCATGACGATCATCCTTTGATCCATGATGGTCATCCTTTGATCCACGATGATCATCCTTTGACCCATGATGATCATCCTTTGATCCATGATGGTCATCCTTTGATCCATGATGGTCATCCTTTGACCCATGATGATCATTCTTTGAGAGTGGACTATTCTTGCTGGCAGAATTCGATTCATGGCAACTTTTCTCTAATCCACGATCCAACTTCGAATGTCGACTGCTTCTGCTGCCAGAGTTCGATCCGTGATCTGACTTCCCCGCAATATCACTATCCTTGCTCGATTCACAATCCAACTTTGAATCTGGCTCACATTCACTGCTCACCTTACTCCTCGACTTCTTGCGGCTCGACTTGCTCTTGTGCTTCTTCTTGCGCTTGTGCTTTCGGGACTTAGAGCCGTCCTCGCCATCCTTTTTCCCCTTTGATGATTTCTTCTTCTTCTGCTTCTTGTGCTCGCTTTCAATATCCTCCATTTTCTTTGCAAGAAATGTTTTGAACAGATCGTCGACAAACGTTGGGCCAGAGAGACCTGCGCTTGAAATCTTATTCTTTATGTCTTCGCTGAGATGTTCTATGTCATGCAGATGCAATTGCTCGTCATTCTTTTCTTCCTTAACGGACGCTTTAACGAACTCAGGCTCGGACATGCCGTCTGCCAATTCAGCATCGGAAATGTTCGACATGCCACTGTTCAACTAATAACCTGCAAAAACAAAATCAGTGAGAAAATCAATTTAAGCTCAAAAGCTTTTCTGTTTTATATTTTTTTATATAAGATTGAGCAATGCTTTGTGAGCAACTTCAAAGCAGCCTCAGAATTGTTCAGATGTCAATTACAACAACAAAAAATAATTTTCCACATTTTTGCATTTTATCTGTTTGTTTGTTTGCTTCCTGAAGGTGGCTAATGCCAGAGATTAAAGACTCTGGCAAGAAAGATCCTTGCGTGGGAACCTTAAATGGCATGGTGTGTGTTCAAAGGGACAGGAATGGTGAAGGATCTCACCTAATCAGTTCATTGAAAAATAAGCAGGGTTGATGTTACATACTGTCGCTATATACACAATCAAGTAGATTTACATTTACTTCAAATTCCTAAATTGTCACTCATCATTTCTGAATAAAGTGCAGACATCTAACACGAGTGAATGGTTGAAGAAGAGGGACTTGCAGTAACTAAGCTTGGAGTAGACAATACAGGTAATGAAGGAAATACTAGTGAAGGCAGCTTCAAAGCCTGAACAGAAGCTGGATCAATGAGAAAGATTCCTGCCAAACTAGAAGTTGGATTGATTAAAAATAGAAATACTGCAACGAGTGAATAATTTACGACACTAAAATACACGTTTACCCATTTCCCGAAAACAAATTTACAAAGAGGCCGAAAATGAAATCAGAATTAAAAGTCCAGTAGGCCTACATAACATAAATTCCCGTTTCAGACAGTTTAGTTTCTAAAAATCATTAGGTTGCGTGTGTCAAGCTGAGAAAATCGACTATGTGGATCCAGACCAAATTCGTTTCGAGGATTCGGGTTTCGGGCCGCACCCGAAATGTTTGACAAACAAATACGCTGGATTTCATCGCTACTAAGAGGCTGTTATGTTAAGCTGAGAACGGTGCTATGACGCACCACGCTACTTACTGCTTCAACTTCAGAGAACACAACAGCAGTTTTACCTTAATAACTTTTGTATTTCGTCGCAATTAATAGTGTACTAAATACAAATTCTGAACAAACACATTTTTATAAGAAGTTAGTAATTTAAATATTGTAGATAATTTCTTTCACCGGAAACGGAAATCGTCGAACGCATCTTGAACGTCGAACGCATCGACGTATATTGCCATCGACGTAAAATTTACCCAGTTCCAAAGTTCTAGGTGCTTGCGATTGCAAATTCTATTCCGAAAAACTTGGCATTATTTTTCAAGAGAATTGCATAAATTATTAACTCCACGGATATTCCATTTCTATATCCCAAGCCCATCAGGTGAAGATTATGATTATATTGTACGCCGGTAAGGAGACTTACAGGAAGACAGAAGCTGACGGTCGCCCCGAATAGCCGCTTATATTCCCCCTAACTGGCCTCCCATATTTCATAAATGTTTTATAAATATTTCAGTGTTATCCACTGTTATGAGCAAATTTGTTAAATTTCAGAGATATAGATACACATTGCACCTGCAGATATCGGATCTCGCACGTACCATAAATGACAATCCATGCTTATTATTGACTAGGCCTGCATAATATTAGTGAGAAGTCTTATCGCACTATTAAATTGTATACTGTGGTCTTATTGCCTAATACAGTGAATTCCCATGTTTTATGCTACTATTACAAGACAAAGCCTACTGTTCTTTTACTCTGGCCATGGTTCTAAACAATTATTTTATTTTAAAATTCTGGTTTTTTTCGTGTTATTTGCTCGGATCTTTAATTATGTATGGCTGTTAAAACCGGTTTTCAAAACGGCAAATACGAGGGAACCAGAACGATTTGTAGCCTACAATTGACTGCTCAACCAATGCTGCTGCCATTTACAGGATTATGGTAGCTTTAGACCCAATGACGCTCGAAATCTATAAATTGCTTCCCACAAATTGTACACTTACGTCAGTATTTCAGAGACTAGTACTTTATGTCTAACACCAGCACATTGCATTACATGTACTGTGATGTACATCAATTCAGCCCCACAAAATGAGCATAACATTTATCCAGTGCCAAAAGTGTGGAAAATAAGTGACTGGACGGCGTTCAGATTTTAAAACAAGTGCATGGACACCGTCCATGACCGTCCAGGCACACTTTAAGCCCTGCATTTATCACCTCCTCCAATGTCTATTACAACAAGATTGATATCGCTAATTTAGGCAACATAAAACAACAAGTAAAAAAAGCATAGGCCTACTCAGATTTTATATAGCGGCCACATGGCCTCAACCCTGCTCATTTTTCAATAAATTGATCGGGTAAGCTAACCTGAAAACATGTATCAGACTATCAGTAATGTTAGAGTAAAGTATGTAAGAGTGCACTGCGGTTAACTGTTGAGCTGCTTGAACTTGTTAGAAATCAAAATAACAAACGCTGTCATGTTGCAAAATTATTTTCATAACAGGCCGAAATGTGGTGGTGACCATCACAACTATCACAAAACAAATTTACTCCTACATGTGTACATCAGTCAACATTATTTTTTAATGGCAAACGTTAGGAGTTCACATGGGTCTATGGTACATCACATTTAAAAACTCCTAAGAAAGCAATATGGCTGATTAATGGAAGTGTTTGGCAGGCATACAGAAAATGTCTAAACTTTAACGAAACGTCGCCAAATCATCCGTCGTTCAACGATCAACTGATATGACCGAGGTTCTCTGCAAAGAAAATAAACATAAATATTTCTGATTATCTTAGGTAAATGCCCATTAAACTAAATTTATTTATAGATTATAAAACTTCCACCCGCACTAAGTTATTTAACAACAGCTTCTAAATCAGTTTAACTTAAATTAATCAAGTCAAAAATTGTGTTAGATTCTGCTTGAGTCATCATTGTTGTTTCAAAACACAAATGTTAGGCTTTTGCAAATTATTCAAAATGCACTTTGTTAAAGGTGGCTAGATGCTTACATACATTAAATACATCATGTCATATTCACCGCCGTCGACTTTCTCCTAAAATGAAATCTGGTCCTTGGCAAAAAGTGGTCTTGCACCATTTATAGACTGTTCTCCTGCAGGGTCCATATAATCATGACAGCAGTGACACAGAAGTTCTCGGGTTCTTGTCATTACTTGATTTATCTTTGAATAGCCTACCTTGGATAGCGGTAAGAAGTTTGCTAATGTAGCTCGGTATGTTGGTGTTTCGCATGTTGCCAGCAGGAACATTCAATTCATAGTCAGGTCCATACTTTGTGAAGTACTACAAACCATAATAAGATACATATTATGTAAAAGCACATGCAAAATGTACGTATAAACAGAACTGGTGAGATAGAGAAATTCTGGGTCCCTAGGCATAGCAGTCGTGCAAACCCCAACTATTTTAAGACTTTATGAGACAAATTTGTTTAAAAACAAATTCAAATAATAAAAGTGCGGATATGACCTACAATAACATTTATATTTAAACAATTATAATTTTATTCAGTTGTTAACTTGAAGTTTGCATCGATTGCAGTTAAGTGTCAGTAACATTACATCCAAAAGGGCATGAATGATAATTTATCTATATAGTAATTACCCACCCCAAGCAGTGGTGGCGCCAGGATTTCAGTTTCGGGGGGCTGAAGCCTCGACCGAAAATCCGAAATCTCATGAAAATTTTCCATTTTCGCTGCCAAAATTTCTGACGACCTTTTTTTTAGTCATCGATTGAAATCTCTCATGAAAATTTTCCGTTTTCGCCGCCAAAATTTCTGACGACCTTTTTTTCTTTTCCAAAAATCGTGGATATTTCACTGTAAAAAAATTCGGATGGCCTTTTTAGGGGGGCTGAGCCTCTTGCCGGGGGGGCTTAGCCCCCAGACCCCCTAGCGCCGCCACTGACCCCAAGTCCTCCCTTCGCCCGCTGTCAGTGGCCCTGCTAGTAAACCCCAATAAAACATATCACGACCATATAAAATACATACATATATTCACCCAATAAATTCTAATATGCATCGAACATACTAGAAACCACAACTTAATTGTACGCATAATCTGCACCAACTTGGAACGAACTAACAATACACGTGAAACTATAAATAACATGAAAATTGTAAGAATATTATCTGGTGATTATTTTCACATCTCAATACCTTATCCCTGTCTGGAATCTCATTTGGCAGAGTGACGCCGAGGAGGCTGGCTGAAACTGACGTCCAGCATCGAGCAGTGTTGACAAAATTGTAACCACCTGCACATATAAATCGGTATGTTTAATTAGAAACTAAGATTAAGGAAAGCAAAACTAATAATTAAATAGATACTGGTGCTACATAAGCTACTAATTAATAAAAAGCAATTCACAAGAGCGTTACCTACATTAGCCAAACTGGCGTTGAAGATTGTTAAATAAGATAAGAACCTCAGTAAACAACCAATACTCAGACAACTGTATTGCATAGCATTTAAGCATTTTTAAAGTACTTCAAGTATGGTGAACCTTTCAGAAGTGCTCCCGGTGTGCAAGGCCTTGCGAGAAGAAGCAGAAAAGAGAGAAGGTAGGAGACTGCCAGATAGAATTGCAGAGCATTCCAAAGAGAAGGACCAATTGAGGCAAATGATCGAGACTGAGCGATAGCAGTTCGAGAACAAAGTTCTACCAAGAGGTCAAGTCTGTTGGATGAGCAAAGTGGATGGTGGAGTGAAGGAAGCAGAGTGAGGTCCGTCATCAGAGTGGAACAAGGCAAGGGTAAAGGCGGTTAAAGCGGAGAGGGTAAAAGAAGAACAAGCACAGTGGAGAGACACCTTTGAAGTTGAGAGCGAGGCAAGGAAGGGTAAGTTGAAATGGAGAGAAAGGATGCAAGGAAAAAGTCATCAAAGTGAAGAGAGTAACAGCACCATTGCAAGTGGGAGAGAAGTTCGGTAACAGTACCACTGTAATTGGGAGGGTAACAGTACAACAGTGGAAAGAGAGACAACATTAAAAGTACCATGACAGTAATGAGAGAGGTAAGGATAAAAGTCGTCAAAGTGGAGGGGTAATAGTACCATTGAAGTACAAATACAGACAGAGACACACATACAGACAATAACAAACAGAGTGATAGAAGGAGGGAGGGAGCGAAGGAGGGAAGGAGAGAGGGAGGTAGCAGGCCATCCAAGCTGCGGACTTTCAGAGAATCCACTTCAAAGTCGCCGCGTAGGGACCTTGGGCAAGTCCTTCACTCGCAATTGCTCAGCGCTTCGGCGTGAAACTCCGATGCAGTGTCCACTCTGTAGTCGGGAGCGCCTTTGAGTAGCGAGCTTGAAGGGGCGCTATAACAAGTGCGAATACAAACAAACAAACACGCATAATTGTAAACTTCCCCTGATAAGATAAAAAAGACAGGGATGCGATGAGACAAACCTCCGCCGAGAAGAACGATCGGTCGATCAATCTTCAGCAACCGATCGACGCATTCGATCATTGATCGAGGCGTCAGATTGTAGCTGGCTTCTGGGTCGCCCGCTATCCCATCCGCACCACATTGGCAGACGATTGCTTCGGCATTAAACTTACCCATCACCATGTCAATGACCCTGGCAAGCAAAGATGACACGTACACTTACTTACTCTTACGTACCTTTGCTCACTATTTTTTTACGAGCCTTGCCATTGATGTGATAGATGTTGCAGTTGGTTTTTCAAGATAATATAAATAAATGTATAGTGCAATCTAGAGTAAATTTGATGCAATATGACGAAATGGAGCATAATTAAAACAAATGAAGAAGTGGTGGGAATGTGTGGAGAAGAAAAAGTGCTGTTAAACACATTAAAGGAGAGGCAAAAGAAGTGGGTAGGATACACGCTGAGAGTTGATTCACTTCTAAGAACGGCCATCGAAGGAAAAACGAAGGGTGAAGCAAACAACAGGAAGACGACGAAAACTGACGATGCTGGCTTCAATGATAACAGATGGATATGGGAAGCTGAAGGAAGAGGCCGAACATCGAGAAGAATAGCGACATCGTAACATGTATAGGAGGCGGAGAACAAACAGAAAAGAATGAATCATTGTGATGTCGCTGATTGGTTACAGCGATCGCTCAGCAGTTACTGAGTAGTAGTGACCCTTAGCAACTCCTCCTTCTATCACAATTGTTCTGTGCTATCAATGTTGTGTTGTCTGCCCCTCTGAGCTTTGGCATGAGTGCAATATATACTTTAAATGTCCTGTAGGATAGTAATACAATGTGAAGTAATTATTTCTTTGTCTATTGTAATGTAATCTGTACTCTATATATTACTATATTATTATTATATACATTCAATACATTTTAAGCTCACCCAAAAAAACCTTTTCAAAACAAATTTTGACAGAATTCATAATTTCTTTGCTATAAACTACCAGCAATTTCCTTAATAATTAATTAGCACTGATGAATAATTGAATATGCATGCTCAATTGCTCATGAATATTAATTTCTACCTGTTGAAGACCTGAACGTAGGTTTCATCGCTGATACCGTCCTTGAGTGGAACATTGACGGCGTAATACTTCCCTCTTCCCAGGCCACACTCCCCCACTGACCCACTTCCTACACGACATGAAAGACGACGACATAAAAAAGGCTGAGAGTAATTAATAATTTAAAACACATTCTAGAGAAACTCTAAGGAAAACTTCTTCAGTTTGAGAAAGCGAGCTGCACATAGTTTGAGGAAGAGAATTCCCATAGTTAAATAATGGTGAAAAAATGCAATTAATATTGAACATTTTTATAGCAAAACAAATTTGAACTAGCATGTGCGATGGTAAATGTCATTGCAAACAGGAATATAGCACTACTTAGCAAGACAATGCACAGGTGATAATAAAATGATTATAACAATGATGATGGTTACGATGACAATGATTAGAATGACAATGACGATGGTAACGATGATGACATGGTAATGATAATGAAAATGACTCAGATGATAATGGAAATCATGAAATTGACAATGATTGACATTGTGATGATATAAATATGATAATTAAAACAATAATTAAGCATGATGATAGTGATGATTACTTTGATTGTGATGATGATGATGACAATGCAGGTGATGGCTGCAATGAGGATTAAGATGACGATGATGATTTTGATGATAAAGATGA
Organism: Lumbricus terrestris; assembly: GCA_949752735.1. Lineage (NCBI taxonomy): Eukaryota > Metazoa > Annelida > Clitellata > Crassiclitellata > Lumbricidae > Lumbricus > Lumbricus terrestris. Next base: position 15,938,154 of record OX457048.1, on the reverse strand, counting down.
TGATATAAGGCTGCCTAAAAATCTCCCCAGGACATAATATCATTGATGAAACTGACCTGGAAAGAATCCTGGACTGTTCTTGTGGAATGAGACGGTCATAACCTTTCCAGTGGCACAGAACGCATCCTCCACACCTAATAAATCACCACAACAAATGATCCAGAAAACAGAATATGAATATTCAACTAAACATGAATATTAAGTAGCACATTGAATATTCAACTAAACATGAATATTAAGTAGTACATTGAATATTCAAATAACCATGAGTATTAAGTAGCACATGAATACTCAACTGCTCATGAATACTAAGCAGTGCATGAATATTCAAATAACATGAATAGTAAGCAAAAGGTAAAGTATTAAAAAAACTGAACTTTTCTCAAGTTTTGCATAAAATGCAATGCAGTCAGTATGAAATAGGATCTTACAGTTTTTCACAAAATTCCATTTTTTTGTGTGGGAAATCAATAAAGATAACTTTTAGAATGAAATAATTTTCCATTTACACACAACATTGATGCGATCATTTTTTGACTTAAAAGAAATTAAAATTAAGTGAATATAACTTAGAAGCAAATATACAAGGAATATCCCAGAATGCAAGTTACCGTCGCCATGGTGAAGGTCGAGGTCAACGTAAAGGACGCGGCTGAACTTTGTCAGCAGTTTCAAAATACACAGGACAACATCGTTGATGTAGCAGAACCCCGAGGCTTCATCCCTGCATTCATCAAAAGCAGAATGATCCATTAGTAAACAATAAATGGCCTCTGAAGACATGATTTGGCAATAATAAATAACAACCCCCCCAATTAAAACAAAACAGGGAGCTCAGCTAAGCAAAAGAAGAAGATACTGTTATTCAGAGGTTGGTTAAAGATTGAACCAGAAGAAAATTGAGCTTGCAAACATCTGAGCTAGTCGAAATATTTCTATAGCAGTGTTATCATGATGTAAAGACATCACATTTCTATAGCAGTGTAATCGTGATGTAAAAGACATCACAGATACCCACTAGCACCCATAACATTGACTCAGCCTTTGATTTCCTAGAAATGGGAGCTGAAGGACAGATTGATGTCTTGCAGGGTGCCACAGTTAAAATTGACTCCAGTTAAACTTGTTTCATGTAATTTTACAGCGTAAGTCAGGTCAAGTCAAATTATTAAATGAATGTTGTTATCCTTACCATAATTATTACAACAATAATAACTATAACTATTCTTATTAATATAATAATAATATTATTATCAATTGCTCGTATTATAAATTATTATCATTATTATTATTATTGTTAGGCCCCAAATCGGGCATACGTTTAATGAAAGAACCCGTGAAAACCGCAGCGTTAAAACGCTGTTCAAAGTAATACTAATTAATAATAGTAGTAACAAAAAGACTTTGGAAGATGAAGGACGTCTCTTTCGAATCGTCTGTGTAAAGTTATTATCATCATTATTATTATTAGTTATTATTATTCGCTATTATTAGAATTATTGTTAACATCATTATTATTATTATTATTATCAGTCAATGGCTTAAAATTTAAACAGAGTGAAAGTTTTTCATAAGCGTAAATTCTAGTTACGCACTTTTTTGCATGATGCCAGCCTCCGGACCAGTTGATGGCAACACTCGCTTCATCTCGGATGACACAGTTGGCAGCGAGGATGCTCGCACCAGCGACCATTCGACTGCTCTCAAAGACCCCGTCAAAAGCAGGACAATCGTAATCTGAAATCAGACGTTGCAGATAATTAATCGTGCTACACAAATTTCATCTATCTGAGTATCTGAGGAATTAACACAAGATAACTATTCAGAGGCGCTCTTGACTCAGGCATGGCCAAAGTAGTAGATTATAAATGGAGAAGAGGAAGGGAACGAAGGTCAAAGGGAAGACTATTAAAAACAATCGGGGAAAGCCCAATTCTGTCTGATGGCTGTGTATTCATGTGGAACAACAAAGTCCCCTCTAGAGGCCAAAGACACAATAGCAATAGACTAATCAATTGACGATGAAAACATGAACCAACGGGTTGCAATCAGGGCTGTAATCAAGGGTATACGCAGGTATACAGCGTATACTCACCTCCGGGGAAAAAGCAGGGTACACCGTACACGCTAGTAAATGAAGGCGCACACAGCTGTTTAAGATGTTTCTTTGGGCCCGGATGACTAAAAAAAAGGTCGTCAGATTTTTTCAGACGGCAAAAATGGACGAAATTTTCTCGAGATTTCGGCTGGATGACTAAAAAAGGTCGTCAGATTTTTCAGTTGGCAAAATGGACGAAATTTTCTCGAGATCTGCGTGTACTCACCTCAAAATTTACCAGTACATCCCTGGTTGCAATATGCATATATGCAGGATGTATTGCAGTAAAGGTGCCATGGAAAGAGTTGATAAGATTTAGATTAGATATCTATCTATAGATTATATTTAGAATGCAGAGCTCTCCGACTTACTCAAGCCGTACTCCTCTCTCTCGGAATCGGAGTCGTCTGCGTCCTTCCGCTTGGAGTTTCTTTCCAGACATTCGAGATAAGCAGACGAGTGAAAGAGTCTCAGATCGTTCTCATCAGCTGGTTGCGGAGGCAGTAATCTACGTACAATCAGAAAAGCAACACAGGAGATACATAAATATCTGACTTTAGCGAACTGCGCTTTAACCATTGCTTATATGCAATTCATAAGTAATTCACCAGGGCTGTTTTTAAGGGAATTTTAGAACTGCACAACTTCTTCTTTCCCTTCCCATCCTCCATGGTAAATTACTTCCAATCGGAGGACAATGGCTTTTTTTGCTAGTTTTAACTGCACATAAGTACTTCTACAACTGCACAAATACATTTAGAACTGCACATTTTGTGCACAACTGCACATTAAAAAAGTCCTGTAATTTACTATAGTTGAAAAGAAGTACACTAAAGTAATACAAATGCAATTAAATGAGTACACTCACAGTTCCAAGACACTACAGAGAGCAAGTATTCTAAGTAAACAAAGCACACAAAAATAGAGCAAGAATACCCAGTAATGAAAAAGAAAAGTAAGTGCACTAAAGCAAGAATATTAAAGTAAAAAAACTCTTGTCTCATAAAGGAATATCAGGGGACCCTAATTATGTTCATTTTCTTCTCCTAGACATTGACATGGCAACATATATTATAAATCCATCAGGACATTGGCTTGGTGTATCAGACATTTACAAAGGCTACAAAGGCTCAGGTGTAATGCATGAAGCATAATTATAGCAACACGAAATGTGTGAAGGTCGAAAAGAACAACACTTACGTCATGTAATTCAGCAGTCCATAGGATTTAATGAGGCTGTGAACGATTCCAGCCTGAAAAAGAAATACGAAACATGTTAGAAAATTAACAACAAATTAAAAGTACTTAGCACGAATCAAATGCAGTCAACTATGCAAGAATTGATGATTAATTGTGATTAAACATAATCCCGACTGAAATCAACATTAATCAGTGTTGATTGTTTAATTGCATTGTTAAACTATAATTTATAGTCATTTAGTAGTAACTTGTTCATATTACTAGTCTGTTCAAGTTTTCAGTTCAAATGTCCATAAAAAAATTGTGTAAATGGTCAGCATTTTAAGACTGCGGCGTTTTGTGGCAATATAACTAAGTCTCCTACATGGAACTTATGGACTAAACTCCGCAGTCGATCGATTGACTCGATCGCAACTCGGCCAAGTCGAGTCGATCGAAAAATCTTCGACTTGATCGACTTGCAAGTCGAGTTGATCGTGAGTTTTGCCAAGTCAAGTCGATCAATGTTTCCTTGACTCGACTTAGAAATATTTTACTTACTTTTTTTAGCTATGTCACAAATGACCTGTACATGATAATTGTAATTCCATGTTGCACACAACTGCAAAATGATGAACCCATTGGTTGCTTGTGCTTTTGCATTAGTGGAACCGTGGAAGTTGTTGACTGCGGAGATGTATTTTTCATAAATTTTACTGCGAAAATGAAGCGATTAAGAATGCCCTATAGTCTCAGAATATTTTCAGTTCCTAGTCAGAACCCAGGCCTATGATCTCAAAACTATTGACAGCCAGTTATAACAGTACCAGTACGTTAAAACAGGATTTAATAAGCCACGTCGACTTCTAACTCTTAGCCTATGCGTGGCAAGTAGGCTATTTATGGGACTGTTGCACACAATAGGCCTACACATTATTATTTCACCTAATCACACTATCTTTTTTCAAAATCAAAAGTGCATACATTGTTGCTATTCGAATTTAAGAAAAAAATGCCACAAAAACCAATTGGTGTCACATGGATTTGTAGAAAAATATTTGCAATTTTACAGACGCATTAGAGCATTTGTAGTCTTGAAATTCACGAGTAATTTAGGTAACGGGATCATATAAGAATTCAGCAGTCATTAGCAATTTTGGTCAGAAGCCACAGTCCAAGTCGACGAAATCGATCGAGTCGGTCATCGGCAGAGCCAAGTTGATCGAGCCATCGAGAGGTTGGCGAGTTGACAAAGTCGATCAAGTCAATCGTAGGTAGAGTCAAGTCAACCACAGCGCACGACTCGATCGACTGCGGGGTATATTAAGGACCATAATGCCGGTCCATTGCCAGGGAGCCTTATCAAATATTAGAAGCAGCCTTCAATTAACAAATAAATGTAATCGTTAAAATTGATTAACAATTAATTGTTAGCTTACCCATCTCATTACCTTTTGATATCCAACTAAAAGGAAGCAAATGAAGCCTACCCGGCCAGCTATTTTACAGAAGCGATTGACGTGCGCCAGATAGTCCTCGCTGTGAATATAAACAACATGGCGATCAGTTGTTCCGGCGTTGAACACCAGAAGGCTTGTGTCGCTTGAAAAGTCAACTGAATCGTCTGGGTTCTCCTGGGCATCATCATCCATCTGCAATGAAACGCTTGCTTTTAGGCGAGGAAGGCTAGTTGTAAAATAACGTAGTGGCACACTAGCTTTTACATACTGGGGCTAGAACAGTAATACTTTAGTAGTACTTGGCTTTATTATTCCATTATTGTATTTTTTATGAACTCATCCTCTAAGAAGCAGTCCATGATTTCAAAGTAAGGTAAAAGTGCATTTTAGCTATTTAATTATTAGCCGCTGCATGGGTTTCAGTGTTTATCAGATACAAGTCGGATTGATGAAAAGAATTCTTGCAAAATAGAAGTCGGATTAATGAAAATATTTTTACTGAAACAGAAGTGGAATTTATTAAAAAGATCTCGCTGAAATCTCGAAGCTGGATTGATGAACAACTATTATTAATTAAGTAGAAGTGATTTTAATGAAAAATAATTCATATCTAAACAGAAGCAGGGATTGATGAAACGAATTCTTGCCGAATTCTAACCTACGCAGAAGCTGAATCGATTAATAGGATTCTTGCAAACTAGATGATGGATTAAGAATAATAATGCTGCAACGAACTAACAATTAAATACGCTATTGCTAAAATACACTTTTAAGCTGACATCAAACAAGTTGTAGGCCTAAGCCAGGTTCAGACCGCTATAAGTCTCGTACTGAGCAACGTCTATCAAATAATTAATGGTCAACTTTTCTCGCTTTGCTGACGTGAACAGTTTTCAACGATTAATAGGATACTGACCGAAATGTATAAAAATCTTGAACCTTGGCTGAATGACAAGATTAAGTGTGTTGGATTGTCAGTCTTATTGGGATAAAATTCCCCGCCATTTAATTTATAAATAAAACGAATCACGATTTTCCTTTGCGCGAGGCGTCGCTACGGGCGCCTTAATGTGTACGGAAGCCTGTAAGGGCGATCACCACAGAGTAAGTATGTTTCGTTGAAATTTAATACATATCACGGATTAAGAATATCCTTTATTATTCTACTATTGTTCTGTTATCAAACGCACAATGGGACATCGAAAAATAATGCAGAAGAACAGATAGAAGTAATAATGAAGCATAGTAATACAAATGAAAAGGAATGTGAAGCAAATGTTAATGAATGTAAAGCATTCTAGTTAGGCTATAGAAAGTTATTATGCCGATGTTAATAATTAGTCAAATTGCTATTTCATCAGATTTTCTTGTGATCGGCTCATTTTAGTTTAGAATACGCTTCACATTACGAACTGTTCATTTAGTTCAGACGACCATATAATTTTTTTTATCCCAGTCTCTCACATCCAGCGCGGTACGTATCGCGCGATTTAAAATGTTGAGCGGCAAGGTGAACACAACGTTTCCCGCCTTTTCTGGCGTTCTAAAATGCACACTTGAAGACTTAGAAGTAGTTTCTGTCTTTTAACAGACAAATATGCGATACGACAACCCGTAGGCTAGGCTACCATCTTGAACGTGGAACTGAACAGCGGCATCTGTCTGTCTGTTTCTCTCTCTGTGTATATTTGTTCACTGCAATTTTGTTATTGTAGGCTTAGACAGTGTTGTACAAAAAACAATTGTAATTCAGCAAACACGTTTTCTCGAGCTAGGTGTACGATTAGGCCTAGAGGTCGACGATTATTTTAGTAGGCCTACTATATTTCTCATGTTTGTATCACAGCAGCACTTTTAGCCACGGGATCAGCTCGCGATGAGTAGATGCATGCGGCTCGATTCGTTGCGTCCTAAAGGGAACCAGATGAGTAGACCCTCTATAGGCTAACACAGAATGCGTTAGCCTATAGAGGGTCTAGCAGCCAACAACCTCGAGCCTACGGCTCGAGGTTGTTGGCTGCTAGATCGGCGGTAGCGTATACATGTAAGCCTACTTGCCTAGTTTGTTAGAAGTGAGGTTGCTTAACCTTGAGCTAAAAGTCACACAACATGATGACCAAAATAATGGCACCGCCGAATCTAACGCAATAAAATTGTTTAAGTGGTTAAAAAGATTCTTCTGACAGCCTAGTTGAAAATATTGTTGCCAATTGAGTGGTCCGGGGGAAAACAGTGCTAACCCACAATTTTAATATTAATGACTTTTTTTTACCATTCTCTTCCCATACACGGGATTTACCTAGCATAAAATCAGCAGCCTTGAGAAGGCACGCTGTATTGCTAAAAATAAACAATCTTGGTTTTCCCCCCGGCGTGAGGTGAGCCAAGTTTCCGAGAAGATAATGCTATGTGTCATAACATTCTAGTGATTTGTTGGAAGACAGTGCTATGATCATCACTGGATTGAACAAGTCTTTTTTTATTGAGTTTTCTGTTAGTATTGTTTTTAGTATTGTTCAAAAATACACACAATGGCTGACAGGCCAAAACGGGAACGAAAGGTGCCTGCAAGATTCGCGGAAGCTCGTTACAAGAGTAGCAACCAGCCTAACATACTGGTTGACACGTCCAAAAAGCAGGTAAGTTTGATCTCACTGATCTCAGTGTTAGCTTTTTTAAAATAATTTCCAAGGTACTACGAGTCAGGTAGCACATGGTGTGTAACTGCCCCTAACACGAGTTACAAAAGTGATTTATGACCCAAAATAATACAAGATTGTGTTTAATGTACACACATAGCACTGTCTTCTTACATACATTAACACAGTGTATGTGGCATAGCACTATTTACCTACAAACATTAGCGGCGTTTGTGTGGCATGTCACTATATTCCCAAAATTTTATTTAAACCTGTTTATTCGCAACAAGATACTCCCTCCACTGAAATTTTATTGCAAAATAAAATTTAATAAAATTATTATTATCCTTCATGTTGAATTGATTCAAAAATGAACATTTTTGCTATTATGTCTTCTGTTAAGAATAATCAATAGTAAAATATTAACAATATACTCATATCATTTTGTATTATAATGAAGACTAGTTTAGTGTAATGAAGTTCGTACTATTACACAGGTAGTAACGTGACTTATCATTCACAATACAATCATGAGTGTCGCAGGCAAGGATATTCATTATTATTATTATAATATCTGTCTCCATTTGACTCTCAATGACTCTCATTGTTTTAATATCATTGACCTTGGTTTTTCCACAAGAATACATAGCAGAACTGAATAAAATATTATAATAATATACAAATATTATTACTTGTGTATTATTCAGAACGTGGATCAATCAACCAAAAGAGAACGCTACTCGTTGAAGCAAGCAATGAAGTTATTATTTTCTAATGAATCAGATGACAATGATACAGTAGCTGACACCATGTGTGCAGTTGGGACTGAGCAGCCACCTAACAACGAGGACAACATCATGGCATTGTGTACAGTCAGTGTCGAGCAGCCAGCTAACAACGTCGCTAGCGACAACCAGACCGACAACATCATGTGTACAGTCGGTGTCGAGGACAACATCATGTGTACAGTCAGTGTCGAGCAGCCAGCTAACAACGTCGCTAGCGACAACCAGACCGACAACATCATGTGTACAGTCGGTGTCGAGGACAACATCATGTGCATCAAAATCGAGGTCGGCTTGGAAATATTCAGAAGCAAATTGCAAGTGGTGCGGGCGTGCCTCGACCAGATCAGAGAGGAAAGCACTGTAACAGACCGCATCGATATTCTGAAGATCGATTGCAGCAGGTCAAGAGTCATATTGAAATGTTCCCACGACATCAGAGTCACTACAGCCGACGCGATAACATCGACAGGACATATCTTGGATCTGACTTGACAATAAGTGAGATGTACAGACTGTACAACGAACACTGTACGGAAAAACATTGGGACCCAGTATCAGAGGACTTTTACCGAAGAACCTTCTGTGAACAATATAACATCGGCTTTGCAACACCAAGAACAGATACATGCAAAGTCTGTGACCAGTATGATGTGAAAATGAAGTCAAATATAAGTGACGCTGATAGAGCCACCTGTGAGCAGCAGTGGCAGTCTCACAAAACCAAAGCAAACAAGGCCTTCGATTTACTTCGGAACTTAACGAGCACTGCACACGACAAGCCACAAGAGCTTCACACAATAGCGTTCGACCTTGAACAGGCTCTACCTACACCAAAATTGTCATGCGGCCCTGCCTTTTATAAGCGGAAGCTGTACACATATAATTTAGCTGTTCACAATTGTGGAGGCAATAAGGCAAACATGATGATATGGCCTGAAACAGTTGGAGGCCGTGGAGCAGATGAGATTGGCTCCTGTCTTCTTAAATACTTTCAGCAGCCAATACCAAGTCGCAACCTAGCTGTCTTTTCCGATAACTGCGGGGGTCAAAATAAAAATCTGAAAATTATGGCCCTTTGGCAATACTTAATTGTGACAGACAAGTTTGATGAAATTGTACATTACTTTCCAGTATCTGGCCATACAATGCTACCATGCGACAGAGATTTTGGTGACATTGAGCGCAGTGTGAGGAAACATCAGCAGATATATTCTCCAGATGAATATGTGAAAATTATTTCAAATGCAAGACGTGCAAATCCCTTCATTGTGCATGCAATGAAATTGAATGACTTCAAGTCACTGGATGTTGTTGCGAAATGTTTGATAAACAGAAAAGTGACCGTTGATGGACAGAAAGTCAAATTTCAATCAGTCTGTCAGTTTAGATTCACCAAACATCAGCTCTATTCCATGCAAATTAAATACTCGCATGATGATGTTGAACCATGGCAAGAAGTCAGCATGGTGAAATGTGGTCGTCCAGCTAGACTGGACCAGGTGATTGTGCCAACAAAGTGTACATCTGAAAGAAAATTGCCCCCCAAAAAAGTGGATGATATCAAGTCTCTGTTGCCTTTCATACCTCAAGTTCATCACGGCTTCTACAACAGCATTCGGGCTGAAAAAAGCCGAGTAGCAGATGTTGAAATGCTAGATGATGAACTATGTGATGATGATGACTAAACACAGTAAACAGTGACAGATCATCACACAGTGACATTGTGTTAATTGCTTACAAGATAAAGACTTAGTAACTATTGTTTGATTCATTAGCTTTTATGACTTATGTTTCATTCATTATGCTATATGCTATGTGCAATGCTAGCAGTATTATTTTTATGTTCTACCTTCTGGTAGCATTGTTATTGTTTCTCTAATCATCATTTTTGTGCAATGACTTTTCTATGCAGGTGTTATAGTCACCGTGAACTTTAATGTGAATAAGCAATAGCAAAGTCTGCTTTTGATTATCAGCAGTGTTATTATTAACACAGTAACAGTTACTGTTATGTCACCTATAATGACTTGTGTATTGTTTATGAGTAACTGTTGTATGGCTACTGTTTCACTCAAAATAATGTCATACGTGTTTCTATTGATGGGGAAACAATGTTATGTGATAATAATAATGGTTTATGAGTATTTTGCCGGTATCATTATAGTGCTAACAGCATTAATTGCTGCTTAGCTTAATAGATGCCTGACGGAAAATAGTGCTAACAACACAACTTGCTGCTTAGCCTAACAGATGCCCGCCGGAAAATAGAGCTATCAGCTTTAAAGTTATTTTTCACCTACAATACAAATTTACTTCATCGAACATTCCACTGTGTTTTGTTTAAACAACTTTAAGTTTGCTAACAGGGCTATATATACCGATTCAGCGCCACTCAATTTTTTTTAAAACACTGTGATCAAAGAAGCGCCCGTTACAAAAAACTATCCAGCAGCTTGTTAGCACTGTTTTCCCCCGGACCACTCAATTATTAAATGCATTTGCTTTGCAGTTCTAAACCGTACGCATGTGTTTTCACCACTCAATTTCTAACATATCTGAATTAATTCCAGGAAGTTAATATCATATAGGCCTAAGCTTAGGCGTACTCTCGGTTCATTCTCTAGAGCATGCAGTTATTTATAACTCTGCAGGCGATTAAAATAACTAGCATTCCAGGATGTTAAACATCGATGTTTTGCATCAATATTATGGGATCTACGGGCTTGAACTACACTTCTTAGGCCCATAGGGCAAGAAAAACAACGCAACACACGTGGAGAAAACAACTAGGCCTAGCCTATAGCTATTTCGGATGCGTATTATAGCGGGCGAGTGCAATCACAAGACTGCGTATTATGCCTCCCGGTTTTTACATGCTCCAAGGTGGAGAAACAAACGGAGGAAGATTCATGGAACTGATGTGTTTCGCTGTTTGAGTCTGTCCAAGGAATTAAAAGATTCCAGCTGCATGGATGTAGCCTAGGCCTACGACGATGAAAACTTCGCCGAGTTCGGTTGGAATTCCCTTCAACAGAATTTAAGATGCTGCGTTCTGCCAGCCTGAAGTGCTGATTAAACGAAAATTGAATTGAATTTAATTGGAATTCATGAAAATATTATTTTAATGATGACGAGTTGCTTAATCGCGCGAGGTTTATTCGTTCGTTAACGCGAGCGCGTTGTCGTCTGCAGCTAGCGTTACTATGTTTAAAGTTTCGTTTATCTTCAGTTTATTGTTGTTTACAAAAGTGCAAAATGTGATCGTATGTACATACCACGAAAACGACAGATCTGATAGATGAAGATTCTTAATTCAACCGAAGCGATTTATCTTTTCATCCAATGTTTATTTAGTTCGCGGATTGAAACGGGATCGAGGCCAAATCCACACACAGAAGTGCGTGCAGACCTGGGCGGCGTCGATGCCTTCTTTATCTGCTCTTGATTTGCAAATAAAGTATCCGCTGGGTCTAGTGGGGGAGGGGGCATAACTGACGGGCCTGAACTTGTGAACGGGTTACTTCAGCCACGGTGCAGATAATTACATGCGCAGGCACTGTTGGACGAAACACGGTTATCGTCAAAGTGGTAGAGGAAGCAATGAGCGAAAATAGAGTGATGCACGAAAGCGGGAGAAAGACGTGAGGCGAAAGCACATGGTGTGAGAGCGATTTAGCCTACAAGAAACTTCTCATATGAGATTAGGGTTTTGAGGGACTGCCAGGGCTTAAAGTGTGGCTGGACGGTCATGGACGCCGTCCATGCACTTATTTTAAAATCTGGACGCCGTCCAGCCACTTATTGGCCAGCAATGACTAGAAAGGTAAGGGGCGTCCAGGCACTTCTTTTGAAAAGATAAGGGGCGTCCAGGCACTTATTTTCCCACACTTTTAGCACTGGGGACTGCTGTTCAGTTTTGTTGAACCGGTGATATCGTTCAACAGGTAGGCTATAGCTATTATTCGGTTTATGCGATTATTAATAATGGTTTCTACTGAACAGAGCTTAGTCGATTCACTGACACATTTCAAATCATTTACAGCTTCTTCAATAAATTAGGCATCTACAATATTGTTTTTCAACTTAAGTTATTAGGTTGATACAGTGGCGTAGGCAGGGGGGGTTTCGGGGGTCAAAACCCTCCCATTGGCTCCGGAAAAAAGGTTCTTTAAAGGTTGTTTTTCCATCTAAGTAAGAAAAAATAGCAAAAAACAGGGTTTCCGGCCATAAACCCCCCCCATGAAAAATTCCTGGCTACGCCACTGGGTTGATATCCAAACTTAAGATCTTCGGCAACGCCCAGAATTGTTCTCGTCATCATCGCCATCTCTGTCATTCAAGTGTTTATTGTTGTTAGTTTACAGTCAATACATTAAGTCTGTAAATATTATACACTCTAGGCTTCTGAGACTGGACTAGATGTCGTGCCGTAGCCTAAGTGAATCGGTCTGTCTTGAGTTATGTAACAGGTGGTGTTGGTGTTGGTGGTGGATGTATTTTCAAGCCATCTGCTATTTACCAGTAGCTGCAGTGTGTTTTTTAGAGGTTGGCATAGAGTAATGGCTGTAACTGCTGTGTGAAGAATCTTGAACTGTTGATTGAGTTCTTCTAAGTAGGAAAGGGTCTGTCTACCCACTCTACCGAAATAATATAACATAAATGTTTTGCCATAGCAATGTGTGCGTGCGTGCGTGCATGCGTGCGTGTGTATGTTACAGTGTATGTGTGTGTGTGATGCTTCTGCTATTGTACATGTATGCCTTGATGCTGTAGGCCTAGTCGGTTAATTCTTTAATGCTGGATGCCACAGCAGTTTACATTTATGGACACTGATCAGTTGCTTTAACCATTCATGTTTATTTGCACTGCTATGCTATTGCAGTTAATATTTATTAACTCTAACGGAAATAGCAGTTGATGTTTATGTAGGCCTATACACTGTAATGCTCTTACAGACTTGCAGTTCACACAAAGTAATGTTGTAGCCTATATAATGTTGTTGCATTTCGTATTATTTTATTGACTCTATAATGCTGCACCAGTTCATATATATGTATACACTATTACACTGTAATGCTCGTTTCAGTTCATATTTTGTGACACACTATAATAACGCTATAGGCTAATATATAGAAGTTCATTTTTAGTAGGCCTACACTGTAATGCAAGGACTCTGTATAAGCAGTCTTTGACGGTAATGCTGTAGCAGCATTTAGCCTATAGGATCTACGGGTTGAAATATGCAATTTTCGAATTTTAAAAATGTATTCTTTGTAATTTGGGACCACGGCCATTTGAAAACAACTCAATAGAACCTTCAAATTATTTTCCGAATGCGCTTTTGACTGAATCCAATCAGCTCAGTCAATGCAGTGGTCTGCTCATGCAATTATGGTGGGTATGCAGTCTACAGTAGGGTTGTTTTCAAAACTCCACTCGCCTCGAGTCGCCAGTGACGCTTGGGTCAGTTCGTATATAGGCCTATGGTAAATACGTATGTAGATTTAGGTGACCTTTTGGGAAATGGGTCAGGCCGTATGGTAATTTTGCAATTGGATATCTTGATCGTGGGGGTAATAAACAGTCTAAGCGTTATTATTCCCAGCAGCCAAACCTCATCGTAGACACACTGTGTTTTAATAGACCGGTGTTCTGTTTCAATGAAAGTAATATACCCCCACTACGAAAATAACCCGGTGGCTTTTCTTTGAGATCTGTTCCCAATTATCCATAATCCACCACATACTGAACTGTATTTGTGGTGGAGGGTCACTTTTTTATTACGAGCTGCGTGTTGTGCGGGGGGGGAGATGGCCACATTATGGACAGTGGGTGGTCTTGAGCCCAGTGGTCAGCGTGCAGCTGGACTGTCAGTAGATATGTCGGGGGTGGGGGAGCGTAGGATCCCCACCAGCACGTTTTAGACAACATACAATGAATAAAGTGAGTAAACTCATACATTGTGTGCAGAAAGTGACATGACGAGGGAGCAGACTTGCCACCGGATGATATGTGTTATATGCTGACTGCTGAGAGTCTAAGGAAATAAAGTTGATGGCACTTCGTGCACATGGATGCTGTGTAAAGGATTAATTGCTCATCTTCCTCATCATCCTCTTCTTCCTCTTACTCTTCTGCTCCTCCTCCTCTCCTCCTCCTCCTCCTCCTCCTCCTCCCCGTCGTCGTCGTCGTCGTCCTCCTCCTCCCATCAAAGCTGTTAGTTTGAGTAAATATTTGCTGCCAGTTTGACTGCACCGGTAGATCTTCAATTTCTATTGGAATAAAGACACGCCTGCATTCAGCTTCATCCAATGCACAATTGCTGCACAATAATTGCTGCACGTGTGGAAGACGGCAAATGCACATCAAAGATGACGACGAAGAGCTTTCGCATGATCGTTTCATACGCATCTTAACTGCATTGAATCTGTGCAACTGTTGCAACATGCGGATTCCACGGCTGCCGCGTTCGGTGGTGCAGGGCCGTAGCCTGGGATAGATAACGGAGGAGGGATGAGGCTGATACTTGCTATCACCGGCATTCCTTGAAACAGAAACACATGTGAATATATACAGCTATCGAAAGTGGATGGCAACGAAAGGAACTGATAGCAGGTGCAATAAAATACCGATATATATATATATATCGATATATATATATGTATTATGTATATATATATATATATACCGATATATATCTGCGGTGAGGAATGTTTGTATCTGTTATATGCAATATATATGCAATATATATAGATATATATGCGGTGAGGAATGTTTGTATCTGTTTCTGTAGACACTTACAGTGGCGTCTTCCGTGTTGAAGATAAATGTAAAAGTGCTGAAGATTACTGGAAGACATTCGATTTGTTTCGATGCATACATAATACAAATTTATGCAACACAGGCACACATTCACAAACATATCTAACAACACTTGTGTGGGTGTGTGTGTGTGTGTTTGTGTGTGTGTGTGTCCACCTCCTCCTCATACATGGATTTTATTTGTGCACTGCGAGATGACTTCTTAGTATGTACATAAACATATGTATTTATATACACACATACATTCATACATAATTATACACATAGGCCTAATTATATCCTCATCCATCCACAGGTACATAACAAACATCATCAATGGATGCATATACATGTACAAACACATACCTACATACATGGACACATGCAAACATCCATCCCTACATACACAGATGCATACATGCAAACATCCATGCATGTATGCATACATATTACATACATACATACATACATACATACATACATACATACATACATACATACATACATACATACATACATACATACATACATACATACATACATACATACATACATACATATATTCATAAGTACATACATACATACATACATACATACATACATACATACATATATTCATAAGTACATACATACATACATGCATGCATGCATGCATGTGTAGGCTTAGAAGGGATGGCTTGAGGAGGTGATGATATGATGGGGATAACTACAGCAGCAGCAAAGAGCAACAAACGCCAAGGTCTGTTTGCCGGTTGATATTCGAGCACAGGTGTTTTTCTGCTACTTGTGTCTATTTGTTTCTGTTTGGTTGTCTGTATGTCTTCCTGATCTGTTGCAGAGGACTTAGATTCCCTGCTGACTGAAGATGTCTTCGGCAGTAGACAATGCAAGTGATGGAGGAAGGAACACATTGGATGCTGCAGCAGGTGCAACCATGGAAACGGTAAGTGATGAAGATTATGCAGAATGTTCGATTGGTTAGCTATTGTTGTTATTGTTATTATTATTATTATTATTATTATTATTATTATTATTATTATTATTATTATTATTATTATTATTATTATTATTATTATTATTATTATTATTATTAATTGGAAACATGTACATAAGTCATGGTCACAACGAAATATAAATTCTTGGATGAATGAATGAATGAATGGAATGTGTGTAAATGGCAGTAAATCTAAGGCGCAGAATATGTGCTTGACTGCGTGTTCTTGGTTAGGTGTTATTTCCTTTTGTCATCATTCTATTTTAATGAAGATCATCATCACCATGATCATTATCATGATTATGGTGAAGGTCACCACAATCAACACCATCACAATCACCACCGCCATGATCACCAGGATCACCACCACCACTCACACTCTTTGATCTAAGATTTTGTTATCTGATCGACATTTCAGGAGGGTTCATCCGATCTCGAATCTTCACTTCGATCGGCAAACGAGAAAAATCGGAACTTCTTGACACGATTGAAGGACCTCACACAAATGAATCGCAGTATTACTGATCTAAACAAGGAACTGAAAGAAGAAAATGATCGACTAGTAAGAAACATTCGATCAGTTGATTAGTTGATGAATTCAATCATTCAGCAATTCTCGTCAATCGATCAATCAATCACTCAATCAGTAAATTTGATCAGTCAATCAAGCCAATCAATCAATTTATAATAGCATTCGTCTATGTGTCTTGTGTCAACGCTAGTTGGTATCCACGTATGAGGTTGCCATAACATTTGTGTGGAAATTTTGGACAATGAGCATCACAGTTTTTAGGCTGGCACTGAATAAGATGATTTTGATCGATTGATCTTGATCTCCTAGATTTAATCACGATTAATTTTGATTAATTTCGTCAATGTTGTGTAGGAGTAAAAAGAAACTGTCAAAAAATGTAGTCATTGAATTGGCTGCAACTTTCCTTTTACGAAGAATGTAAATTGAAGAATACCTCGGGCTTTAAACAAATAATAACAATAATATTAGTACTAATAATAATAAGAACTATTAGAAGAAGAACCTTAGACCATAGTCCTTCCCGTGCAGGACTGCACATCAGTCAATACATCTTCTCAATTCTCCTTTGTCCATTGCCGCCTCCTCAGTGTCCTCCCACGTCAATAATAATAATAATAATAACAATAATAACAATGATGATGATGGTTTTAATAGTAGTAGTAGTAGTAATAATAATAATAATAATAATGATAATAATAATAAATAAAAATAAATAAATAATAATAATAATGAGAACATTGATCTGTTGGAGCATTGTCATTCAGCATGTAAAGTGGTAGGGGATGACGCACAACTTTTCTTGGTTGAAAGTCTGTCTTCTAAAGAAAATCTGTTATTTCTTAGGTGTCTGAACTGGCATTGACAAAGTCTGCAACAGAACAACTGAAGACGGAAGTGGACGAATGTTGGTCTGACAAATTGGTCTTAGCTTCACTCGGGACCGAAGTGGAGGACCTTCGCAAGCGGATCCATAACGATGGTCTTACGATTAAAAGACTCACAACAGCTTGTGAAGTAAGTTAGGCATCGAGTCAGTGATTTACAAACTCCACCACTGTTCAGAGCATCTCTGAGTTGATGTCTTAAAGAGGCACTATATAAATTCTCAGAATGAATGAATTAATGGATGTTCATTCCTGGTAGTGTCAGTCCAAAGTGTACAGAAAGGAGGAGGGCATTAATGATCGCTATTTTCTTTATCGACGAGTCATCGTAGCTTTGTTTGTTTGTATGTGTACTTGTTATAGCGCCCCTTCAAGCTCCTACTCAGAGGCGCTCCCAACTGCAGAGTGGACACTGCATCGAAGCGCCGAGCAATTGCGAGTGAAGGACTTGCCCAAGGTCCCTACGCGGCGACTTGAGGTGGATTCGAACCTCGAACCTTCCGGTTTCAGGGTTAAACAGTAACCAGCAACGACGCCACCACTACAGGCTAAGCCTGTAGAAAGTGCACATTGGTTGAAGAATAACGTTTGAAGAATATTTTCATCACATACAACAGACTAGCAAACAGTGGCCTGTAGATAACTGTGTAGGAGGGACACATAATTATGAAATCAGTACACCTCATCCAAACTTGATGTGTAGGCTACCAAAGATGTTTAGATGCGAAATCATCTTGACCTACATATTTTGCATATTACATTTTTTTTATTGATGTCTAGACATCCCCTTTCAGACATCTGCTCTTCACGCTGGTTGTGTACCAGACACTTTTGTTTATTTCCATGTATAGCAATATGTTACACGTGAATATAGAGAAGACAATGGTGATAATTGTCCTCTGAGGAATTGAAAGAATGGAGGAAATGGTTGATTGTTACTGTTAACCAATCATAATCAAGATAATTGGCATCTCCCTCCACCGTTGGGTCTGGCACTATAAATTTAGTACACAGCACTATAACTGAGTTTCTATGAATTGCCTTGGAGTCCAGAGCCATTTATGTAGCACCACTTCAAAGCAAATATAGGGACGGTGAATGCAAAACTGGAAAGTAATGTAATTAAGATAAGATATAGACAATGTGGTAATTAGTTGCAGCTGTGGGAATTGCAATTATAATATTATTGCTTATTTTATTTAGCATCAGTGCAAGATGGATGCATAATAGGTGCCCGAGGCCCGAAACTGTCATTTGCAAATGCAAAGCCTTTCAGCTTGCCATTGTGCGTCTAGTTTTTTTGTTGAAATGTTTCAGGAAAAGAACCGAAGGATTGACTTACTTGCTCACCGGAAGCACCAACGACAAAAGGTTCTTTTAAAAATAATTCTTGTGATTATTAATAAAAATTTATTTTAAACTACATGAAGGCTGAATACTTGGATGTATGTATGTATGTATGTACGTATTGAAACATTTTTATTAAACTCAAACTGTCCTTTTTGGCCTTGCTGGAGTCGAGAGCGCTTCTGAGTAGTCCCCTTGAAGAAGTGCTATATAAATTATTGAATGAATGAATGAATGTATGTATGTATGACATTGTATGTATGTATGTATGTCTGCTTGTCAGTCTGTCTGTCTGCCTGCCTGCTTGTCTGTTTGTCAGTGTATGTAGCAGTGTTTCTGGGTCATTCTATTTATGTCCAAGATTTCTGGCTTTGTCTTTGTCCTTGTTGCATTGCCTGTATTTGACCAGCTGTACTTGATAGTGTTCTGTACTGTAAAATGGGAGGTCAGGGTTCAAAAACCCACCATGGCATAAAATAATGTCCTTCAAGATTTCTGCTCCACCTATGGCCCTAGTCATCTCAGCTACAATGAATACATTGGGCGTACACTATCGGTTGGAATATGAGACATGAAGGAGGAGAAATGGTCAAAGCAAAGAAAACAAAGTTGATAGTGCTTCATGCATTTGAATCTGAGCTAACTTAACGGACTTCTTCTTTTCTTCTTCTTCCTCCCCTTCCTTCTTCCTTCTTCTCTTCCGCCTCCTCTTTCTCTTCCTCTCTTTGTCTGTCTGTGTAATTCGCTTTGTCTGGAAAAACTTTCAGGGTGGAGATAGTTGGAAAGACGGATGTGATGGATACAGAAGCAGCGAATCTCCATCAGTTGACTCCGAATCATCTGCCTCCGTAGCAACGACTTCTGATGAACTGACATGCGAAGATCTGGTAACATACTTTACTTACCTAGCCATCCTTCTGACTTAACTGGCCATCTTTCTGACTTTCTTAGCTATATTTCTGACTTACTTGGCCGTTTGTGAGGCGCCCTTGTAGCGGTATGGCTGCGTTATAGCGCCATATAAATTGTCGTTATTATTATTATTATTATTATTATTATTATTATTATTATTATTATTATTATTATTATTATTACTTACCCATCTTTCTGACTTACTTAGCCATCTTTCTGATTTAGTTAGCCATCTTTCTGATTTAGTTAGCCATTTTACTGACTTATTTAGCCATCTTTCTGACTTAGTTATCTTTCTAACCTATCAGGTTATAAACGAGTGTCTGCAGCTTCTAATGACGGTGGTCCTCTGTATGTTGAGTTATTATGACGTGGTTTCTAACTTATTTTCTGTTTTCTTTTTCTTAGTTTTTGGCAGAAGATTTCCAGCTTCGATATCGGCGTCTGTTGAATGAAAAGTTGACGTTAGAGAAGGTCCATTCTGACGCACAGTTGCTGGTTTTGCAGCTGAAGAACGAGAACAAAGTCTGACTTGTTCTTAATCTCTGTTCGAACAGAATACTTTATAACAGAACATGTTAGAGCAGAACATATTTGTTAGGATAGAGCATGTTAGAATGGAAAATGTTAGAACATGTTAGAACAAAATATGTTAGAACTGAATAGGTTAGAAAAGAACTCGTTAGACCAGAGCACGTTAGAACAGAACATGTTGGAACAGAACATGCTAGAATAGAACATGTTAGAACAAAACACTTTGGAGCATGACTTCCTCCTTGAGCAGAACCCTTTAGAACAGAATTTTAGTCATGAACCCTACGTTCTTGATGGTAGGCTCCTCGACCTAGACTGGCCTCCCCTTGATACTCAACTCCCTTTCTAGAACTCCTCAGCCATTCCTCTCTCATCCTAAGACATTTTTGTTTGGCCGCACTGGGGTGGTTGGGAGCGCTTCTGAGTAGTCCTCTTTTTGACGAATAAACGAATGAATAGAAAAAGCACTCGCAACTTTTGTGCCATGATACTAATTATCTTTCATGGTTGCAGCTTGTAGCTCTGTTAAATGCTGATCAGCATTTGCTGGAAAGTATATCTAATCTGGATCTAACGACTTTTATAACGCCGCTATCTTATTACAGAAGACATCAATTGATAGAGCTGCTAACCTTTCTTCTTATGTTGAAATTCTTAGCTGCCCTTCCTGTTCTGCTTACCATTCTTTAACTTGCTTGCTGGCAATCACTATTGTGATGAAGGTGCTTTATATAAGTTCCAAGATTAGATTAAAGTAGCGGATTAGACGATAATCCAGTTTAGTGAACTGACTGTTGAGCAATTTATATCTGACTATGTTTAGGATTATCAGAACAAAGTCAAGTTGCTGACCGACTCTGTGCACGAGCTGAGGGAACAGGTCAGTTTGAATTCTGTCTAGTTTCATGAAATAATATAACATTGAGAAGTGTCGGATGGTTTGTATGCGCACTTGTTATAGCGCCCCTTCAAGCTCACTACTCAGAGGCGCTCCCGACTACAGAGCGGACACTGCATCGGAGTTTCACACCGAAGCGCTGAGCAATTGCGAGCGAAGGACTTGCCCAAGGTCCCTACGTGGCAACTTGAGGTGGATTCGAACTTGCAACCCTCCGACTGCAAGGCAGCGAACATACCCACTACACCAACGCGCCCCGTAACACAGTGTAATATATTGTAGTTTGATGTTATCAGCATGGTGTTATGTAATATGATGCAATTGCAATTCAACATAGTGATATGTAGCATTTGTAATGTAACTTGTTGTAATACCACATTGTGTACTGTAATGCACTTTAATGTACACGGTATAATGTAATATAATGTGACTTAATGTGATTGATGCAACACAGCAAAAAGTAACAGTGTGTACTATAAGTATGATCTATAAATTGAATTAAAAATCAAGTTCCATGTTGCTTGTTCCAGTTGTACGTCGCAGAACTTCGGGAGGAAGATCTCCAGGTGAGACTGGAAGAGGTCCAGCTGGACAACGAGCAGCTGGAGTTTCAGGTTCTGGAGATGGAGGTCCAGAAAGAAGAGGCAAGTAACCATTTCTAGAATGTATTACTACATTGCCATTCCTACTTGCCATACCATTCTGACTGCTTAGTAATTTCATAGCAATGGTTGAATGGTAACACGCTGGCTCAAAGATTAGAATCGATACCTACTAGCCCCGTTGTAGGTTTACTCAGCCTTTCACTCCCTATAGGGGCAACTGTTGAATGAGCATTTGGTCAGATGGATGCCTTGCAGGATACCATACTACAACTAAAAAATTTGATTCCTATCAAACATGTTATCATCTGCTATAATAGCACTATAGTATAGTGTGATCTTACTGTGTATTTATTGTATTGTATTGTATATGACCATTTATAAAGCGCTTCTCGCAGCAAGAGCCTTTCAGAAGCGCTCTTGGTGCGCTTCAACCCCGAGAGAAAGGCAAGTTTTTAGACAAGAGAAAGACAAGGAAAGACTACCAGAGAGGATGACAGAGCGAACTGATGACGAAAGTGTACTGTTCAGTTTGATGAATTACCGAGCAAATAATTATTATTGTTATATATATTTTTGTTTTAATTTTTCTTGTGTTTTTCTTTTTAGCATTCCTGGTTACCTTGCTCTTTGTGTTGCCCTGTACAATTCTCTTCTACTATAAACATATTAAACAATGCCATTTGTACTCACCATTCATTCTTTTATTACCGTGGCTACTTACATTTCTTTCATTGACATTTCTGCATCGATTACCTTCTTGCGTACTTTATCCTAACATAGTCGATGTGACCTTCGTTCTTATGGTAGGCCTACATTTTCATCCAACCTTTTCATTCTTACTTTATCTTCTCTTCATACTTTCCATTTTTCTTACCTTATCGTTTTAGATTATGTTCATTCTTGCTCTACATTTTTTTTCTTGCCTTAACTTTACAAAGCAGATTTTTCCACATACTGGAATGGTTTTTGCAGGAGTTGGAAAGTTCTAGCGATGCAGATTCACATCGGTCTTCCACAGGACTAACACCCTCCAAGATTTCCAGTTCACCAGAGGTGCCTACCAAAACTTTGAAACCTTCCTATGCAATGTTATGCAATGTTATGCAATGTTATGTAATGTTATGTAATGTTATGCAATGTTATGTAATGTTATATAATGTTATACAATTTTATGCAATGTTATGTAATGTTATACAATGTTATGCAATGTTATGCAATGTTATGTAATGTTATGCAACGTTATGTAATGTTGTTATGTCATGTAATGTTATGCAATGTTATGTAATGTTCTTTAGTATGATGGAAATGAATGAATTTATATAGCATAATAGCACCTTTCGAAGATGTCAGTAAGCTTGTGTAGTGGGTATGTTCGCTGCCTTGCAGCCGGAGGGTTGCAGGTTTGAATCCACCTCAAGACGCCTCGTAGGGACCTTGAGCAAGTCCTTTGCTTGCAATTGCTCATGAGCATTGGCATGAAACTCCGATTCAGTGTCTGCGCTGTATGGTCAAGGGCGCTTCAGAGTAGAAATCTTGAAAAGGCGCTTTAATAAGTGCACATACATTCATACATACATATATACATACATACATATACATACATTGTGGGGCGCGGTGGTGTAGTGGTGGCGTCGCTGCCTTGAAGCCGGAAGGTTCGAGGTTCGAATCTACCTCGCCGCGTAAGGACCTTGGGCAAGTCCTTCAATCACAATTGCTCAGCGCTTCGGCGTGAAACTCCGATGCAGTGTCTGCTCTGCATTCGGGAGCGCCTCTGAGTAGAGAGAGCTTGAAAGGGCGCTATAACAAGTGCACATACAAACAAACAAACAAACATACACACATATATACATACATACATACATACATACATACATACATACATACATACATACATACATACATACATACATACATACATACATACACACATACATACATATATGCGTATTGAAAACTCGAACCAAAATTAATGTTCTGTCGTGTGGAGGATTTGAACTACTGTCCTTGCAATTGACTGTCTTGCACTCTAGCATGTTAACCATTGCACCAGTATGTGCCTATTGAATTAGTGGACAAAGCAGATGCATTTAAGCTCCAAAGAGCAATTGTTCCAAGAGAAAGATCCAATTCATGATGCTCACATAGTTCTCTTTATTCATTAGCAGTTTATCACCTGAACTAGATTCGTCCGTGACTTGAATTACCAAGTCTTGTTTTTTGGCTGTGCTCTGCCATGGATGAACTCTAGATGATTTAGCTGCGTTTGACTGAGGGTGGACTGCGAATGCTAAGCTCGCAGACTTCAGTCTTGTAGCAGTATGCAGTAGCGATATAACGGTCCTGCAGGTGAGGATTAATCATCGATGTTGATTGGGATTAACACACCTGTCTGCTGCTGGTGTGATGGTGTGATGCGGATGAGTCTGTTACATGTGGAACTGTATTCGATGAATGAGCATTGAACAGTCACGATGCAGGAATTGGAGAATCTAAGGTTTCGCGTCACAGATCTCGAGCGAGAACGGTTCAACGTCAGCGAAAGAATTGTCCAGATTCTGGTGAGTATCAATTGAATAAAAGATCTATTTGGAATTTACTTTTCAAGTTGTTGATTTCTAAAGAATAATTGATATGAATATAATACGTGTGATTCTTTGTCATCTAATGATTTTACTGTGCTATAAAACATTGCGTTTTTTTATGTTTATGTTTCCTAAATCCTCAAAGATCGTTTACACATCTTGTAATAACTTCTGAGTGGTAAATTGATATGTAATGTATGTGTTCATTATGCCGTTAGGAGTCATAATATGATTAAGGTGCTATATAAAGTGTCCAGTTGCATGTCCTTTCTGTTGTTTTGTGACTATTTGGTGTAGGCCTATGTTGCACTTAGCCTTTTTCGTCTACCCATTATATCTTTCTTTTTATGGTCTAGAATTTTCTGGAAGAAGAGGAAGAGCCAGTCTCGTCGGAAGAGATGTTTTCCAGGTTGCCGTTGCGAAGATCCATAGTCATCGACAAACGATTTCCAGGAGCATCTGGATCTGGAATTTCTGATTCAGAGGTTCCTACAAAGTCTGTTCATCTGTGTCATGACGATTTTGCGCTGATGCGTTTGTCTGATCCACGTCGCTTGAATAATCAAATCGCTGGTCCAGGTGATGATGGTCTCACTTCAATGGCTGAGCACTTCGTACTGAAGGGAAAAGATGGGGACTCCACTGCAGAGGATTTGGAAGGTTGCTTGAGAAGAAGTTGTCCCACCGAAGATGTAGTCGATCAGTTGTCGTCGAAGGAAGAAGTGCAGCACTGGGACTCTGGGAAAGGGTGTCTGAGAAATGATGAAGAGCGTGAGAAAGGTAGTGATCTCTCAGGGTGTGCGTTGGCAGGTAAAACTAGCAGGGAAGCAGGACCAACAAGAAACGATGTTCATTTACTAACTCATGAAGGACGTTCTCAGATTGTGGATGGAAGTTCTGTTGACTGGAGCGAGGAGGATAATTTTCAGGATGAGATGGAAGAAAATTTCTCTTTGAGGTGTGAGAAGACTACTTCCAAAAACTTGAAGGATATGTGGAGTGAAGTGGAGAGTTCAGATCAATATTCTGATTGCATTAATGACCAATTGTTGGAGATAGTCATGGATTTGGAGGGTTCTTTTGAGGTTAATGAACTTCAGGATTTTTACAAAACAGTCTACATCTCGGATGAAGTGGACCAAAATAGTGACAACAGCATACAAGACATGGTTAGGTGTGATTTTGGAAGAGAACTTCACGGAAGAATGAAAACAACGGTTGAACAACTACGAAGAGTTGTTGAGAATGTGTCTGTGGCGAAAGCACGAAATGTTGGTGGCGCAAAGTTTGTCAAAGGTTCAGAGTGGATTAACCGTTGTCTGCAGGATAGCAGAACGGTTTCTCCAAGTTCTCAGTCACCTCTGGAGTGTAAATCCAACTCAGTGGACACTTCCGAAACGAGTTACTCACCAACTGACTTGGATGACCTATTTGGAACGGAAGATTCCTTATCTGGGTTGGAAGAGAAATACTTTGCCGCTCATAGCGTTCGAAACATCTCTTCCTGGAATGGATGGATGCAAAGAGACATCCATGGAGGGTCTCCACTTCCAGATGATTTTGTATCCGTCTCTTCAGACACCGATTCCATGTGGGAATTTATATCTGCTGGAAGAGTAGGTGCAGCTGAAAACAGTTTGAATCACGTAACTGCTCCAGGTAGCAATGTAGATGGTTCAGACAGCGAGCAAAGTTGTCTTGAGCAGTCTGCTATGGAAGACGATCGTTCCAGCCTGAAAACACAAGCGTGTGAAGCACTGACATTGGAGGACTGTCACCAGAGTTTGAGTTCTGCTGATGACTCAATTGGAGATCATTTCTCAGGCAACGGCACCTTTAGAACGCACTGCTTTTTGCTGAAATGTCGTGGCCAGGAGATGCAGAAAAAGCGCATGCGAAAGCTGGACTTGAATTTCTGTGAGGTGGTAAAGACGGAAACGAGAACTCCACTTTCTTCTTTTGCTTGATGGCGTACAAGTTGTTTGCATTTCAGATGATAAGTCAATGCTTACCAACAGTGACCCAGTGGCTCAGCCTACTTATTGTGAATTGGAGAAATTGGACGAAGCCTTTAGGCCTAATGCTTTATTAAGCAAGAATTCTAGTTAGGCTAATCTAATCATTCTAGCATAATGACTTCTATTGAGCCCTGTTATCATTCGTTCGATGGGCTATTGCGCAATCAATCAATAAACCAATTAATCTTCAATCAATCAATCAATCAATCAATCAATCGGTATTCGTTTATTCAATGGAGACAAGCTGACAAAGACGCAACCTGTTATGTATTTCCAGTTTAGTCAAGCGGCTCAAGCCCTAGAAGTCAGTGGAATTGACACTGAGTGCTAATCGATTTCTTGTGAGGCTTATCTAAACAAATCTTCCTACTCTGTATACTTCCATTCAACATTACATTACATTTCCCTTTTGCCTTTATTCAGAGTTATTTAGGGCAGTTGGGTAGAAGTTGTGGGAGGTGTACTATGTTGGCGCTATATAGTTTTGTTGCATAACATGTGTATGGTAATGTGCAGGTGCATAGATGTCTATTTGTGCGCATGCTAAAGCTGTGTATGCATGTCAGTGGCTATGGCATATGTGTTTTTATCTATCTCTTTCTGTTTGACTGTCTGTCTGTGTGTCTTTCTATGTCTTTCTGTCTGTCTCTGTGTGTCTCTGTTTCTCTCCCTGTCTGTGTCTGTCACTGTGTGTCTGTCTCTGTGTGTCTCTGTTTCTCTCCCTGTCTGTGTCTGTCACTGTGTGTCTGTCTGTGTGTCTGTCTGTCTGTGTGTCTGTCTGTCTGTTTTTCTCTCTCTCTGTAACTTTTTCTGGATCGACCTACAATGATTGACATATCTGGCTCAGTCATGTAACCGTTCGTAGCCCGGCTGCAGCAGCTGGCAAGCAACGAAGAGGATGAGATGGTGGGAGGTAGCCAGGGAGGTATGGAGTGATGGTAGAGTGATTGAATGTGTGAGTGGGGCATTACTGGGTCGAGCTGCTGCCTGGCATTTGTAGTATTGGCTGAATTGAGGAAATCGATCGCTGTGAGCCGTCATGTGTGACGCCTACCTGAGTGCCGAGATGAAACCCGCCTTGAAGGCGTTGGCTTTGTCTATTGCTGTATTGAATGGGTGGATAATATGCAGTGGGTTTGAATTTTCGAATGGATACTGGTTCTTTATATGTGAAGTACGGTTACAGTTCTTGTCATGGTTACCCATCATCATCATCATCATCATCATCATCATTATTATTGATCATTGTTATCATCGTCATAGTCATCAGCATCATCATCACGGTCGTTATCTCTGTACTATTAACATCTCTGCTGTTGTTATCATCATCATTATGATTAGTAGCAGCATCAGCAGCTTCATTACTATCATCATATGTGTTATCATTATCATCATCGTCGTCATCATCATCATCGTCGTCGTCATCATCATCATCATCATCATCATCATCATCATCATCATCATCATCATCATCATCATCATCATCACCATCACCACCACCACCACCACCACCACCACCACCACCACCACCACCACCACCACCACCACCACCATAATCATTAAGATGGGAACTGCAGTAATTATCATTGTTGTTGTTCTAATAATATTCCCATTCATTGAGTTATTGTACTATTAATGTTGTTTATTTATTGGCACAATATTGTTAATTATACATCGGCTACAGCTGCCCTTAACTTTGATAACAAATAAATAACCCAGCAATAATTCTTTTCAGACACATGGTAGAAGAGATGGATTGGAACCAGCATCTTCTTCTTCTTCTTCTGGCGACCAAACCACTCATAAGACCCAGAGAGTAGCAAGCACAACCAGCCAGACTCACCTTGAACACGCTTCCACAGGTTGGATGATAAACCTCTTGACAGTTATGCTGATAGGTTGAGACTAAGATACATATTCTGATGCACTGGGGGAGATGGCGGAAAGGAACGAGGGAGGGATTGAGGGAGGGAGCCATGCGCATATAAGTATATTCAGAGTACTTTTGAGATGTTCTGCTGGAAGAGGGATTGAGGGACGGAGCCATGTACATATAAGTATACTCCGAGTACTTTTGAGATGTTCTGCTGGAAGAGAGATTGAGGGAGAGAGCCATGTACATATAAGTATACTCCGAGTACTTTTGAGATGTTCTGCTGGAAGAGAGATTGAGGGAGAGAGCCATGTACATATAAGTATACTCAGAGTACTTTTGAGATGTTCATTCATATGAGAATATGTATGCATGGCGACTCTGCAAGGGGACTACTCAGAGGCACTTTAGTGATGTTCCTAAAAGCATCATCAAATATTCATTTATTATAAACAATTTTGTGTTGACAAAACTGCAACCGAAAGCAAATAATAGTGTAGCATGTTGCAATCTATGAAAGTCAAACGCAATCTGCGAAAGTCAAAGACAATCTGTAAAAGTCAAAGGCAATCTGTTTTAAGACCTTATAGTACATAGATACATACAAGTGGTTCTCTTCTTTGACATCAAAATGTGCAGGTTTGCGGCTCTTCTAAATTGCTCTTTGAGTGCATCGAGCAGGTCTTTAACACAATTGCCTGGTGCCAGTTCTTTGTTGAATCGAATATGCTTTGTCTGTGAAAATAGAAAAGTTATTGAGCAGCAGTATCTGCAGCAACACTGAGGTCCTACAGTTGCCTCCGAAGTGTAGTAAATAAAACAAAAACTACGCACTGACTATCAAGAACTTCAAGATGCCTATAGTGATTTGTTTTTTTCAGGTCTCAGCAAAACACATGTTGAGCCAAACCCTTCTGAACTGGCCACCATGATTACACCACCAGACAGCAAAACTCTCAAGTTTCGTGGATTGAGTTCTTCCAACGGAACAATGACTCATTTCAGCGACGACCTTGACTTTCGTGACAAGTCCATTGACTCGGACGACTCTCTGTGGGCGACCGTGGAAGATCCGGAGAATTCCATTGACCTGGGATTGGGAAGATCATCAGAGTTCTGGAAAGAGGTGGAGGAGCGAATGGGATGTGAGTTTCAAATCAGATTATAGACAGTCACTTGTAAACAATGTTGAGCCATTTGCAATTTAATGCAACGGTGAACAAAGAAAATTCATGCTGAGGGTATGGTCTATTGTGAAACAGCTTCTGCACGGAGATTTTTTGCAAGTCCTTTGCTAGCAAATTGCTAAGTGCCATCGATAGAAGCTTTGTCGCTAGATAGGCGATAGGCATATCTAATAAGACAATGATAAATTGTGTTTTGTTGTCATTACATATGTGCTATTATGGTCGATTGAATATGTATTATGTTTCTCCTTCTTTGGTTCCACTGTTTCGTAATTTACATTGAAACCAATGGATATTCGTTGCATGATTATGTTTTGGCGGCATCTTATTGCTTCTAAGGTAAATAGGTTACCCGGCATCCTCATCAAATGGGCTCCTGTCCCACTTTGGTAAGTTTTTTTGTCCTGAGAAGAGATCAATGAATGATTGACGGATAGCAAATTTTTTAAATGAAACATGGGTGAGTATGTAGTCTCTATCTTATAACGACTGGACAGTTACCATTAAGTGTGTTGTGCAAAAGTAGAAGAAGAGCAGTTCCTTTAGTTATTGTCTCGAGGCAGCCATTGTCTTGAGGCAGTCATGAGTATGAAGTGGTAGCAACTTCATTTTCTTAGCCTCGGCATGTGAGGGCGGGTGGCAATGACTACACCACAAGCAACTATTTTATCTATAATCTACACAGAGGAACCATACAAAAACTGCCCACTAGAAGCTGAAACCGGTTTGTGTGACTATTGGAAACAGAATTCGGTTTGTATGACTATTAGAAACTAAATCCAGTTTGTGTAACTGTTCGATGCTGAAACCTGTTTGTGTAATTATTCTTCAGTCAACGTTGACGACATCACCCTCATCCTCGAGTTCGAAGATTCATTTCCAAACGAAGTCGATGACACCGTTGTTCGACATACGTCACAGGACTCTACGCCTCTGTCAGACCATGACAATGACGACTCTTTCTCCCTGCCTCCGCCTCTTCCTCTTTCGTTGCCACCGGTTGAAGTCGAACGCGACAAAAGTCCAAGCGAACGGTCGGTGGTGGTGGAGGCGTCATCACAAGATGCTGGCAACACGAAATCTCGCGACTTTACGCAAGTTGAGGTGGAGAGGTTCCAGAAGTCAGATGTCTTGCATGAAAATGATGTTGAGTCACTGACTGTTAAGTCCAAGGCGCAGTCGAAGTCAGATTCGACTACGTCGGCCGATCAACTACTCCAGTGGATAGATGGCCCCACTGTAGGTGATTTTCATGACAGTGGAACGGATTTTGCGTTGTACGAAAGTGAAATAGCAAGTCTGAAACGACAAATTGTGGACTTGGAAAAGCAACTTTCTGCTGCGGTAAGATGCACAATGTTGTTCCTTAAGAGAACAGAGCGTTAAAGTTTCCTAAAAGTCATGTAGTGCAATGTTACCTAGTGTAATAATGTAAGCCAATATTTATATAGCCCCAGAGTTGTCATTCTACTGTCAAGAGTGGGAACCTTAAAAGTAATATAATGTACCATGCTTTTATTTTGCACCTTTCTGTAATAATGTTATGTAGACCGATATATAATATATATAAGTCATTCAACTGTCAAGAGTAAGGTTGTACATTGGTTCAGAGCCCTGTATGGAGTTCATAGGCTTTCCTCCTGGACTATTGGAAACGCTTTCCCTTGAAACTGAATTCTTGTTCATTTATTTATACATGTAGTTATTCGTAAATTTGTATTGTTATTTTTGGTAAACATTAGCAATTTCAGTGTTGATATTATCGTTCGAATTGCTTTCTTCGTATCATTTGAATGAATGGATAAAATATCATGAGGCAAGTAAGCATGAAGAAAAATGGATTCATAGGTTAGTCCACAGAGAGACAAATAGCCTCAATTGCAGGTTTCAGTTCATTGTGGGACCTAACCAATGACTAATCCGTCTGTTGGCTTCCATTACTACCCTGTTAAATTTACAATGTAACTTATTTGTTGTTTGTCTAATCAGAAATAGTTGGATGGCTCTATTGTGATCTATTCCAGCATTTATGATTACCATTTTGAAGATAATATGTCACCTTGGTAACATTACTGTAGCAATGTCAGCATGGAGACATCTTCATAGAAATTCTGATGTACTGCGTCAGAATTTAGTGTCTGATTTTCTTGTCATGGTAGTCATGTGACTGTAATATTGTCAAGACAGCTTCGTCATGGTAATATCGTCATGGTAATATTGTCATGGTAATATCGTCATGGCAACATCATTATGGTTGCAGCATCCTGATAATTGGGCGTTGCTGTTTTTTTTAGCATGACGAGTGCCTTAACGTTATCCGATCGAAGGAAAACCTGTCAGGCGACTTTGAACGCGTCAAAAAGGTTATTGAAGAGAAAGAACGAGATATGAAGTCAGCGCAGAAAGAATTCGAGAAACTGTTAAGCGAGAAAAATTCCCAGCTAGCAGCTAAAGTAAATCCACATTCAGTATCCTACGTTATACCTGCATGCACTAATTTTGCTCACTTAAAGGCGTTTGATGAATTGTAAGTAGAAGTGAACATGTTCCATTGTTCCGCACATGTTCCATTGTTCCGTACATGTTCCATTGTTCCGTGCACGTTCCATTGTTCCGTACATGTTCCATTGTTCCGTGCATGTTCCATTGTTCCGTACACGTTCCATTGTTCCATACATGTTCCATTTTTCGTACATGTTCCATTGTTCCGTGCATGTTCCATTGTTCCGTACACGTTCCATTGTTCCGTACATGTTCCATTTTTCGTACATGTTCCATTGTTCCGTACATGATGACCTTAAATAGTGTGGCATCCATTCAAACGGGCAAAAGTAACAAAGGATCTTACCCAATCTATTCATTGAAACTGGTTGATACCATGAAGTTGCCCTACCCCAGTCGGTACACAGGGACTTTAAATGGCATGTCTCCCATTTAAACATATATCGGTGGTGAAGGATCTGACACAAAAAAATTATTGCAAATTTTTATCTTATTCATAAAATCCAGATTTCTAAAAATGCTGCTTATAGGCATCAGTTTATTCGCAAGTGCTGTGCAGGGTTGAGACCATAATATGGTTGCCAACTTGCCATACAAAACGTATTTGATTATACGTTTAAATATACATTTGCACTGTTTATTTAATGGCACTTTTTACTGGTCTGAATGCCTACAAATATTGCTATGCAGATTTGCACTGAACGCCTACTAAGCGTTCCAGCAGCTATTGTTTTATGCTACCACGAGATGAATGCTCTCAAATGCTTTGCCTTATCGATATGTATACAGCATACTTAGGTGTACCGGTACTTAATGTAGTAGTATTTGGTTTAGCACCGTGCTTTTAGAATCTTCTGAAGTTTACCTGTACGGGACAATATGTCATTTAGTTACTGATTGTCAGTCCAAAGTTCCGTGTTGTATTAAAAGAGGACGGGGAAGGAAGAGGAGGAGGACGATGATGAAGAGGAAGAGCTAACCAGTCCATTCCCTTATCGTCTTACCTTCAAACCAGCAGTGTACGGTCAATGTACTTATAGTAGCTGAGTTGGTTAAGAGGTATGGAGAGGTGACGGTGTAGTTGCATTGTATGCTATGATATTGAATTGCCTTAAAATCGCCCACGGGAGCAGGACAAAACCCCCGGACAAAACCCCCCGGACAAAACCCCGGACATAACCCCCGGACAAAAACCCTCTGGTATAAAACCCCCGGACAAAACCTCCCGGTATAAACCCCCCCCCCGTATGTTTTACTGTAAAAGAAATAGGTTTCGTCTTTACCATAATCACATTCTTTCATTCATTCGTTCATTCATTCAGTCAGTCAGTCAGTTAGTCATTCATTCGTTCACTAATTCATTCGTTCGTTCATTCATTTGTTCATTCATTAATTCATTCGTTCAGTCAGTCATTCAGTCAGTCATTAATTCGTTCATTCATTCATTTGTTCGTTTGCTCATTCATTCATTATTCATTCGTTCATTAATTAATTCATTGCTTCATTCATTGATTCATTCATTATTCATTCGTTCGTTCATTCGTTCGTTCATCTATTCATTCATTCGTTCATTCATGCATTAGTTCATTCATTCATTCGTTCGTTCATTCGTTCGTTAATTCATTCATTCTTTCGTTTGTTCATTCATTCATTCATTCATTCGCTACATGACGAACTTAGTTTTAATTCCAATTGATAATACTTGGTAGACTAGTCACTAATTATTTATAATAGTGAGCCATTTGACAATAGATTCCACCATTTTGCTTGTCGAAATATGTTAGCTGGAAAAAAATGTTCAAACAATACACAATCATGTCATTGCATCATTACTTGCAGTATGAAGTAACCGCTTGCTTGAAATCTATTTAGACTATCTAGTCAATATTTTATTGTCAACAGGTTTTATACCGGGAGGTTTTGTCCGGGGAGTTTTATACCGGGGGGGTTTTGTCCGGGGGTTATGTCCGGGGTTTTGTCAGGGGGTTTTGTCCTAGACCAGCGGTTCTCAACCTTTTTAGTGCGGCGACCCCTTGGCAACATTTTGAAAGTTATGACGACCCCCAGCAGCAAAATTGATTGAGTTACGGTACCCCTTCACTGCATTTTTGTTACATTTGTCGTGCATTTTCACCCTCATAACTCGAAAACTGGTTTTGACAATTGGGGCTTCCTGGCTCTTGCGATTCTGAGCGCTAATCCTTAACCATTTGGTAATTTGAGATTGAAATGTCATAAGTTTATTCGGCTTGTGAAACCTAAAAACTATTAAACAATAGGATACTTTGAAAATTGTTAAATGGTTCTTCATTTCTTATGTTCTTAACACTCATTTCACCATTGCTGATTCGTTGTGGTTGGCAACCAATTAAATTAATGAACTTGGGCCATAGGCTATACCTACTTGTGTTTTTTTTACAAATGCGTCGAACATGGAAAAGGGTTTGGGGAGGGGATGTTCCTCTCCCAATTGTCAAAATGTTTTTGAATTTCCACACACTACAATGGTAGCATGTTAGGCTCTAATTTTAACGAAATTGTTCATAATTTCAGTGCTGATAGTCGTGGTGTAAGACATAAAAATCGTCCAATCCCCTTGTTTGCGATTTTTAATCTAAGAAAATTCCTCAGAATTTCAGCGCTGAAAGTCATGGTTTAAGACTTCACTAAAATAACGTTCCTCCCATTGTTTATAATTTTGAATTTCCACGCTGTAGGGGAAAGGCTTGTAATATGGGCCAGTGTGTAATATGGGCCTCGACTGTTTCTCCCACCTACCATGTCTGCGGAGAGCTCTTACTGTGGGATACAATCCGTCCACCGATTTCAACTTCCTGTTTTGAATGTGGCCCTATGCTCATAACCTCCGCACGAAACTATTCAATGTTTTAGTTTTTATGTAGATTTCTTATAAAAAATTTCGAACTTCAGCAGCTGTTGTGTGGCTTAATATTTGAGTTATGCTATACCCTTTGGTCTCAAAAGGTAGGGAATTTCTTCAACATGTAAAAATGCAACTATCTTGATATTTAAAACTTTCGTTGATCACGCTATAACGGATTTTCCCTAAGCATACCAGTGTGTGTAATATGGGCCAGTGATCGAATGTGTAATATGGGCTTCCGCCATTCATACAAGCACACAAAGTCGTGTAATATGGGCCACTTTCTGTACTAAGAAAAAAATGTTTTCAAATTTAACATGGCGGTCCATATTACACACAGGGTTGTGTAATATGGTCCATTTTTCGTATTTATAAAAAAATAATTAAAAAATTTATTTGAACAGATTAAAGAATAATTTCTTCACATTTTGATCACAATTCACGCCAAGTAGAGCCTGGAATAAACGAAACGACGCATTCAACTACATCTGTACCGTAAAATAGTAAAGTTCCTTAGGGGCCCATATTAGAAGCCTTTCCCCTAATGGCTGCATTTTAGCTGTCATCTGAATGAAATTGCTCAGTTTTTCAATGCCGATATTCAAGGTATAAGACTTGAACAGAGTTTCGGCCCCAATTGTTTAATTTTTTCTATTTGAACACTGTCGCTGCAAAATTTTAAACTTTCATCTTAACAAAATTACTCATGAGTCATGATTTCAGTGCTCAAAGAGGTGGTTAAGTTTAATTAAGACTTATACACCACCCTTCTTTAGAAGAATGGTAAAAGTGGACTTTACATTTGAAAACTAAGATGGCAACACTTTTCTTGCTGTCGCAATCTAACGAATAAAAGACGGCGCCGGGATTTTTGGTTTTGGGAGAGGCTCGCGGAAATTTTCCATTTTCATCCGCCAAAATTTCTTACGATCTTTTTTAGTTGTCTGGAAGAAATCTCATGATGGGGGGTGAAGATCGATTTCATTTTTTAGAGGGCCTTAGACTGGAAATATTTCAGTTTTAATACCTTTTTAGGGGGCTTAGCCCCGGATTTAATTTTTTCGGGGGTGGGGTTTAGCCCTCCTCTGGCGCCGCTACTGATAAAAAGTATAAGAAAATTTTCTTTTCAGTTGTTGCAGTGTAGTAACTAGAGTGGAAATTACTATTGCATTTTTTTAAAACAAATTTCCCAAGGTCCAGGCGACCCCTGGCAAATCGCCAGGCGACCCCCGTGGGGGTCGCGACCCCCAGGTTGAGAACCGCTGTCCTAGACTCATCGCCCACATATGAGTAAATAAATATATATATAAATAAATATATATAAATAAATATATATATATATAAAAATAAATATATAAATAAATAAGTATATATATATATAAATACCTTTATTTCATCTGCTTAGTCTGATCGAAGTCGTTTGATTGACTCTGCCACTCAGACTTCGGATGATGAAGAAATCACCAAACTTCAACACCTGCTTCAGATTAAGGACAGGGAACTCACTGCAAAGGCATGACTTCGTTGAAATTCTTACTACCACTTTGTAGAAAATCCTTTGACTTTTTGAGATTTTGTTATATTGATAGGATTTCATTTTCATGTTAACAATTGTTTTTGAAGTCTTTTATTTTTTATTGGTTTTGTCTTTTTTGAAAATGTATAGCTTGTATTTTAGTTATAATTGTTTCGCTGTTTAATATTTTCTGGATATCTTTCTTGGCTTGAGTAAATTATCACCATATGGGTACATTGAGTTACCTTGCCTTTACCTTATCATATCATTGCCTTATCAGACTAGTACATTACCATTATTTTAACATGTACCATTGTTGTGCGTTACGCCGTTACCATTACTTAGATTACTGTTACCTATTACCTTATCGTATCGGCACCTTTTCTTTACCTTACCATGGTATCCCCCTTTGCTACCGTTACCTTACAATACCATTAAAGTGCCAGTAATTTATGTTTATGTACCTTATCCTACCATTAACTTTTGCCATACATTACAATGTAAGTACCTTACTATTGTCATACCATTATCATATCTTTACCTTACCATACTACCTTATTATACCTTTGCTTAATCATACCTTAAATTTTACATACCATTGGCTTAACTATATTATTGACATCCCATTCCGTCACCTTACAATGTCATTACCATGCTCATTACCTTACCATACCATTATCTTATATATTACCTATACCATGCTATTACCTTATCATACCATTATATTATTCCATTGAATTAACGTATACCTTTAATTTTACATGCCATTTTACATTACCATATTATAGACATCCCATTCCATTACCCTACCATTCCGCTACCTTGCAATGTCATTTCAAATCATACCATTGGCTTACATTTACCATTACCATACTGCCACCTTATTATGCCATTTCTTTAACATTCCACAGGTTTTACTTTTAATTACTTTACCATTTTAACTTGCCATACATTTACTTTACCATTACCTTACGTATAGGCGAATGAAGCAGACAGTTTGAGTCGTGAGATGAGGGAGTGGCAGAGGAAAGTGACAATGGCTGGCGAGAAAGACAATGAGATGACTCAATTGCTCAATTCCCTTCGCAAGGATCTCGAGTCAATTACTCACAAAGAACGAGAAGCAAGATTGGTCAGCGCTCACACAGTTTTCAGATTAATTCTTTTGAAGCATGAAACAAGAGTTTAAATTAATTTTCTGTCTCATTTATTTGTTCTCGTTTATTTGTTCTTATTTTTTCCCCATTTTTCTGTTTGTGTTTAATTCCAGTAGTTCGAATTTGGAGTTTTATTTTTTGCTTGATTTAGCTTTGCAACTAGGAATTTATTAAAAATATATAAATTAAATTATAGATCCTTAGTTGGCTAAAACTTGGCTATAAATGAGCAAGCTTATCAAATTATTTTCTGTTAGTTAGTATTTTAGACCTTTAGTTAGTTAAAAATGAGTATCAAATTGTATGCTATTAATTTGTATTGTTAATTGGCAGAATTATCATTGTTTTTGCTTCCTTTTTGATTTATTTAGCACATATAGCAGTTTGTTGTTATTTTGATTGATACATTGATTGGAAGAATGAAAGAAACTGATTGAATTATTTTGTTGCCTGTGGAATCTTTCCATTTTTCCAGGCTTTAGAGGAAGTGCTGGAAAGGGAGAAGCGACTACAGGTGGAGAAAGGCCGACTGGAAGAGTCTGTGACCAGTCTCCAGGTAGAGGCAATGCAAAAGGAAGTGATCAGCCGGGAGAAAGAAATCGTGGAACAAAGGATGGATGAACTGGAGCATAGCCTTCGACTCAAGGTTTGACCTTGATCATATCAACAGTATAGCC
Organism: Lumbricus terrestris; assembly: GCA_949752735.1. Taxonomy (NCBI): domain Eukaryota; kingdom Metazoa; phylum Annelida; class Clitellata; order Crassiclitellata; family Lumbricidae; genus Lumbricus; species Lumbricus terrestris. Next base: position 15,900,084 of record OX457048.1, on the reverse strand, counting down.
TTCGACTCAAGGTTTGACCTTGATCATATCAACAGTATAGCCTTCGACTCAAGGTTTGACCTTGATCATATCAACAGTGCTATATATATTGCCAGATGTTGGTGATGCTTATGCTGATGATGCCTTGATAATGATGAAAAATGAGTATCAGATTATACGCTATTAATTGGCATCCTATTAACTGCTTTTGTTTTATATTATAATATTAATAGATATAATGATGAATTTAATTTTCTATAGACTGTATTTGCTGTTTCAGGGTGAGTCAGAGAGCAGCCTGATTCATGAGATTGCATCTCTTAAGCATCGCATTGATGACTTGCAGTCATCTCTCAAACTGCTGCAGGAAAAGGAATTGGATTTTCAGTCACTTGAACAAAAGGTTCTTCCTATTGTCTTTGACAAATTCATTGAATTCTTGATTGACTCTCATTTTTGACTGAATGAATTGAAATTTGACTGATTTGTGCTTTGTTTTGATGCTGTTTACTGCTTTATTTGAAGTGCTGATTGACTGGTTTCTTAATTGCTGGAGTGGATTGTCTGGCTTTTGTGTTGTCTGAAACAGTTACTGAATAATTTGATTTCTTTATTGTTGATGGCTTGCTTATGGTGATTGATATGTTGATTGGAGGGTTGTTTGAATAGTTCATGATTTAATTGACAGGCTTACAAATTGAGTGATATTTTTATTGACTATAATGAGTGTCTCAAGATCTGATTAAAGATTAATCTGAATGTAATTCTCTTGGATTTCTAAACGATAAATTGAGCCAAGAGGTTCTTTTAAAACTGGGTTTTCATCCAGTGAATACCTTTTTATGCTTTTTTAGTACGAGAACTTGGGCAACCTGACAAGGCGCCTCCAGACCGCAGTTGCGCCAATGAAGGCACGAATTGCTCGGCTGGCACTCAGATGCAAAACCAAGGTATGTTCACACCTTTCAATGCTGAGCACTTCATCATCGTTAAGTAAGTGAAGAACGGAGTGACGGAATGAAGGTATAGAGAGTCTTTGGTTGGCTGGCACATGATTTGATTGACAATCACCAACAATTTAGTTAATTAATCACAACATTCGGAACTACCTGTGGGCGGAGAACCAGAAGAAGAAGAAAGAATCGCAACAATGAATTAAAGTTAAAAAAAATAAATACGTTAAAAGAGATGAGTAATAAGTTTTAGAATTTATCCAAACGAGAGACTCTGGTAGATGAAGTTGTGACAAATAAGGTGATGATATACATTGTGATTAAAATTTAAAACCTCGTTATTCTGACTTAGCACTGTGTAAAATATGACACACCAATATTGTTTTTTGTTCTTGTTTGAGAACAATAAATTGAATAAAATGGATTGAGTTGAATTGGTAGACTGATCCGATTGATTGATTGATTGATTGATTGAATTGTCATTACAGGATGAGCTGATACGGAAGATGCTGAAGGCACTGCGTCGCCATGGTAACGGCGAATCTCCGCTGGATGCGGAGGTTGAGCGAGAGGTGATGGGAGCGTCGACCGATGATTACACGAGGCCGCTCTCACCTCTCACCGTTTCACACCTCGATCAAATCAACGTAGGTTAAAAGCGTACTCTACAGTCAGAAGTGTTTACGTATGGCCACTTCCAGGAACAATTAAATAGCAATGGTATTAGTACTTAGTAGTATTAATAATAATAATAAAAATAATAATAATAATGATAATAATTATAATAATTTTTAAACAAGTTGTAAGTAATAAAGTCCCTGAGGGATCCTATAAATACCTTGGGGTATATTATATTAAAACATAATAATACCGGTAATAATAATTCAAGACAACGAAGAGTAGGGTCATTCTGGATTGGTTTTTATACTGCAGTTACTAGTTAGCAATGAAGTCTCTGATGGATCCTAAATATCTTGGTGCAAAAATAAAAAAAAATATAATAATAATAATAATAAAAAATAAATAAATAAATTTAAAAAAATAAAATAAAAAATAATAATAATAATAATAAGTACCTCAGGGCCCAACAAAAAAAAATATAAAAAAAATAAATAAAAAAATAAAATTAAAATAATAATAATAATAATAGCAATTATAATGCCTTTGTGGGGGTGGCATTAGAGTCCAGTGGTTCTTGAAGTTCAAAAGGACTGGATTTTGCGGTGGACATGCAATGTCATGCATGTAGGTCGAAGGTTGACCAATGCAATGACACATAACACGCTGGAAACAAGCTGCCTGAACTTAACATGGTATAGCGAACCCAGACGTTTAACAATAATTCTCCAACAATATTTGAATCCCGAAAGATCATAGGGCCTATAATTATACCTGTTATATACCACCTCAAAAACAAGGTTTTTGTCTGATTTCAGCATGAAATTCTGAAATTGGATTTGACGTCGAACGACAAATCCTTTCCCAATTTGTCCATTCCTCCCAACTCATACAACAACAACAACAACGTCCCAGGAGAATTCCCTGGCAGCGTGGCACTACTCAACACGGCTGGTGACATGCGTCACAACAGCGTCACGACCGGAAGTCAAACGACACGATACATCGACGACAGACCGTCGAACGTGGTATCGATGTCAAGTCGACGTCATGTGACGCTTTTGGACTCTGGAGATTTCGACGATGTCACGCCTAGTGACAGAGCGAGGACAGGAAAAGTGACGGATCATTTCGCCAATTTCGATTATCGGTCGTTTTCGGTTGCACGAATTTCGCCAGATAAAGCCGACGATGGTTTCTTTTCCACTGGAAAAGAAGGTCACAATGAGTTCGGCAAGTCTTTACGTGCAGAGAAGTCCGGTGTGGACGTCGTCGCTGCAGAAAACCGCTTTGCAATTGCGCAAAGTGAGTAATTTGCCTTGCTATAGGCCTATATTATATGGTGAGAATGACCAATTATGCCGGTAGGGGGTTACATCCCCCAGTTTGTCTTAGGGCCTATCAGCTAAGTCTTCTTAGAACACTGCACAATCAATGGTGAATCATTGTCTGTCTCTGACCTTCCCCCAGTTATTTTTCTATAATTTTCACACTCTGCTTATCTATAATCAAACCACTGTACAAGGCAGATAAACAGCAGCCTGATCAAGCCTAGGCCTATATGAAAAAAGATAAGTCGGATTTAGCCTTATCCTATAATTTAGAGTATACGTTTCTATGACCTGTCACATTGCATTGTTCCTTCAAGTTTAATTCAAACTTTTCAGGTCAAGATACCCTTGCTACATGTCATGTGCACAGTGATTTCAGCCAATGGTCTTAATATCTTTTCTTCCAGTTAATTCTGTCTTTAATGATGAACAATGCTTTGCTTTTGACTTTCAATTCATTCAGACACAGTGTTGAAACTATGAGCCGCCTTTTCTCCCGGGGGTCAATGCTCTGGGAGCGCTTCTGAAAGGATCTTGCTGCGAGAAGCGCTTTATAAATGGTCAAATACAATACAGTACAATACAATACAGTACAATACAATACAATACAGTACAATACAATGCAGTACAATGCAATACAGTACAATACAATGCAGTACAATGCAATACAGTACAATACAGTACAATACAATACAATACAATATAGTACAATACAATACGGTACAATACAGTACAATACAGTACAATACAGTACAGTACAATACAATATCTATACTACTGCGCTACTGAGTCTCAAGTTTGACGATGGTAACTGTAATAAAATATTGATGATTGTTGGATTAATTTTGGGCTTTGGGCTGATGCTCTTTCAACCTCAACCTGTCTTAGGTATTCCAGAGCCTCCTGGTGATTTTCACGTGGAAAAAGTCTCTCGAAACGGAAGCGTTCTGCTTGGCTGGACCCCTCCCGTCTCGGGTGACGTGACACACAGTCGCGAAAACGCGGTCGCAGGATACAAGGTGCATGCGAAAAATTTATATCCTTTATAAAATTATCACCAATGTAATAATTGATGTATTTTTCACAGTTTTTTTTTATTGAAACCCATACGGTACTTATTAGAAATTTAGAGGTTCGTAAATATTTTATCTTCAATTAAATTTGTGTAGGTTGTGTCTGAATATTAATTTTGTGTAGTTCTATTTCAGAGGCTACTAGAGGTGTTGACTTATGTAGGCTACTCATATATTTCTACAATTTGACTTTAGGTTATGTTGCTCACTTTATCTAATCTAATCTAATCTAATAAAGCATTTGCAAAGCGCTTCTCACAGCAGAGCTATTCAGTATAATTCAGAATCGCTCTCAGCGTGACAGTCCCATGAAACAAATTTCTTCAAGCAACGAAAAGATGCAGGTGAATTTCCTACAAGAATCCTGCCACGAATTTCGGAAGGAAGGTGTTTTCAAATTAAAGGACCAACAATAGCAAAAGCCCGGTGTTGGGTTAATGAGGTTCGTGATCTTTGTACAAATAGATCAAAGCAGTCAGCAGAATGAAGAGGGTGTGAAGATCTTGCAGAAAGGGACTTACACATTAAGTCGAAGAGGTATTTAGGCGCTAAGCCCTGCAGGGACTTAGTAACTAGGAGCAAGGTCTTGTATCTGATTCGGGCAAAGATTGGAAGCCAGTGAAGGTCATAAGTCATGTATGTGGAGAGTGCGAGTATCGAGGACGTTGATACTTTAGATATCTCTACACCACGTAAAATTACGGTTATGTTTCTTTGTGTTTACGACTTAGGTTTACGTGAATGGAAGGGAGACTTTATTTGTTGGCAGTCATCTCGCGACTAAAGTTCTTCTGAAGTCGCTCAACCTCAATGCCATTCCACTCTGCTTCACGCTGAGAACCGTCACAGAAAGGGGTCACGTGTCACGGCCAGTGGATATACATCTCGACCACGCTCTGTTGAAGAAATGCCTGACGGATGACTTCGTGGAGTCAGTGGCAAGCGATGACATCGCATTGTCATCTGCGACTTCAAGTCCATTGCGACATGACGTCAATGGTCATCGGAAGATGGTGAGAAGTCTCGTTTGTTAGAGATGATCAAGAAACCCAACGATGTGTGTGATTCTGTTCTATGCAGTGGTGTAGCGAGGAATTTTTGATGGGGGGGGTTTATGGCCGGAAACCCTGTTTTTTGCTATTTTTTCTTACTTAAATGGAAAAATAACCTTAAAAAACCTTTTTCCCGGAGCCAATGGGGGAGTTTAACCCCCGAAACCCCCCCTTGCCTACGCCACTGGTTCTATGGTGGCGCAGTTCTATGGCGGAATGGGTGCAAAATGTGGCAGACTGTTCATTGGCTGTAGTAGTTATCACTGCTGAAAATTTTTAAGACTTAGGTGTGGAAATATTTACAACACTGTGGTTTAATAAAATAAATATAGCTCATCGCAAAAATAGCTAAGTGGAATGAGGGTGCCTTGCTCTCTGAAAGGTTGTGTTATGTATTTTTTTTCTGAAATTTTACATAGCATCTCTTCAAAGAAACCCGCTGATTTTTGAAGAATTTCCCCAAGTTTCAAAGGTCGAATTATTGCCAATTTTGATGAAAATTTCTTGTCTTCTTTGTAGTTCCTGGCAATATACGACTACAATCCGTCTGCAGTGGCGAGGGTTGAAGGTCAAGGGGCGGAGCTTAGCTTTCAGACCGGTGACATCATCGTTACGTACGGACCAATGCGATCAGACGGGTACTATGTAGGCAAGGTGAGCTGTTGAGACCGTCACGTTCATTGCCATTTAGTGTTTAATCTAGACGTCTGTGGGGGGGGAAGTTCCCCTCCCAGGAATGAAAATTCCCCCCCAAAAATCGAGAGGTGTTGTACATATTTATATACGTAGCATTCCCCCACCCCAATGTATATGTGCAACATTCCCCCCCCACAAGAAAAATTCGACAGGTCTATACATGTGAAGTTTTCCTGCCAGTAAAAGATTTGGATTGTGAAGCATTGATTTTAGAAAAAGGTCAGAAAATTTCCGGTCAAAGGGTGTCTAGTTAACACGGCCATTTTTCTTTCCCCCAGAAACCTAAATTCCCTCCAAAGCAGGGAGACTACTCAGACTAGCTTAAACACTGGGGCCACAGCAGTATATTCAGGATTGTAACTAACCATTCTTAATGGATGGATGGATTGGATGGTGAGTCTAACGACATCTTACGGCAACAATGGCCGTTGACGTGGGCATCAATTATTTTGAGCAGTTCTCACCGTTTCCATGACATAATGGTCTTACTCTGACCTAGCGCCTCAGTATATATCTTCATGATCTCTCATCCACCAGCAGCCATCTTCAGCATCCTCTCTTTCGTCCACTAGTTTCACGTGACAGACATAATCTCCTTGTCTGCGAGCAAGGACGATTTTGGTGAAAATCGAGCCTTTGCCTTCATTTGTCATGCACTTTGGATGGAGTCAGCTCTCTCCATTCACACATCCTTCATTATTAACTTATATCTCAGGCACATACTTTCGCTGTCTCACGGCTATAGCTTGCTTTCTTTTCTCTGTGTCTTTTCCACAACGGAGCACCTCTGATTGGTTGGTGTGAGAGGCGCTTTGTAAATTTATGGATATGATGATCCTTCTTAATCTGCCTCAAGCTCCCTTCTCTATATATTCCACTCGAAATAATTGAAGTCTCATCTTTCAAGAACTCTTGCTTCAAACCATCCATATATCTGCTTCCAATCTTTTCATCCCACGGTTCATACACTAGGATCTAGATGGTGTGGCATTCAGGGCCATTGCCTCGATGGCGCCCCAGGCAAAGCATAAATTTTTGCCCTCCAAACCCCACTCCACGGTCCACCCCATGTCACAACACAAGGATGGACCAGATGAAACACTATTCTCAACTATGTATGTATGTATGTATGTATGTATGTATGTATGTATGTATGTATGTATGCATGTATGTGTGTAGCTGTGTATGTGTAATTGTGTATGCATGTATTTATGTATGTATGTATGCATGTGTGTATGTATGTAAAGTGAACCTTATCGGAATTAGGTCAAGCTACTTCACAGTAACTTGACCTGACCTACTCATGGGGGCAAATGATGCAGTGAACTCTGACATTTCTATTAATAGTCCTGTTATATGTTATGATCATCGTCCTTCATATGAATTACTACTGATAATAAATTTTGTCGGACAATGAATCGGGTCGGGGATAAATTAGATTATCTGATGAAAATTATGTGGGTAAAAAAAATTGGATTACACAAATAAAGACGAAAAATATTCCCAGCTGAATTTTGATGTGGTAATTGACCTGAAGTAAAACCTGAACAAGATAATTACATACCAATTTATACAGTTATGAAAAAGGAGTCCCCTTATGCTAGCCTGAGAAGTAGCCCTGTCCATAAGTGCTATAAGTGCTATGAGGGCGGATGGTCAGCCATCTTCCTTACCGTCTGATCCTCCCACTAACAGTGTACAGTCGGTGTACTCATTTTTAAAGTAATTTTTCAGTTAATGTTTCTTTACTTCTCTCAATGTTTTGTTTCTATTAAACATATTAATTGACTTTAATTAATTATTAGTCATTGAAATTATTGTCGACAGGTGCGTGGAAGGAGAGGATTGGTGCCTGGAAGTTTCATTGAGGAATTAGCTCCGTTCACATCTCAGGATGTAAAAGTAAGTTGTTTATTGACGTTGTTTTTTAATTTCTTGAAAGATTTTGTCGATTTTCTGATTTTTTCCCTGTTGGTAATATAATATTCATGGGATAAAATTGCGTTTGTCCTTTGCTCGTCTTATTGTAGGTCTACTGAAGAAAATTTCACATAAAATTTAACATATTTCTGTCAAAAATTAGTAATGTTTAGGTTTTACAGTGTTGTGCTAGAAATTGCTTATTTTCAGAAGGTAGCGTAGAACTGCGGTTACATTTAGGTTTTCATGTACTGCATCAATTTGGTGGGCACTAATCACGTGACTTGAGGTGTTTATCGATGTTGCCATGACAAGGATGATAGTGTCACCCTCCTTCTTTCCGCAGGCTCGAGACTGGCACTACTAGCAGGGTGAGAATTGCTGGCGGGGTTTGGGGGAGACTTCAACCCCCCCAGTTTTTCCACAATTCTCACACTGACTACTAGAGTACGGGCGTTGGGGGTGTGAAGATGGTTATCTTTTAGGGCCTTTATAATTAATGTGGAGGTATACTTAATAGTTGTGTTTCTTTTTTAGATTGTGACAAGTAATGGCCAACCTGTGGCAGGCGTCACTTCAACCAATGGCATGCATTTGGCTAATAGACGATCTCGAAGTGTAGGCGCTGGACTAAACATACTGCAGTCTAAACAAAGCTAGTGCTATGGACTAAATATACTGCCGTCTTATCCAGCCTATGGTGCTATGGAGTAAGCAGGTCGCAGTCTAAACAAGTCTAGTGCTGTGGACTAAACACACTGCCTAGTACTATCATCTACTGCCTGGAGTACTTGCAACAGGCTGCTGTTGGCTCTTTCGCAAAACTGTTGGTGCTTTCCTGGCAAAGACTGATCATAGTTTGCATTTGCACAGAACTTGCTCAAAACTGTAATCGACCTTACATGACTGTTTAAGTGTTTTACTGTACTGTAACAGTACAGTACAGGTGCTAACCTTTTGAAGTTCAGTAACTAATGTAAATTTTTTACTGTGACACTTCTTACATATCAGTGGATGTGCCAATTCGGGTGACATTGATTATTGTATTTAATCATATAGTCTGGGCTGAAAGTGGTTTGGAGAAGTTTCCTCCGGGTCTGACTTTGGCAGATGAGCTGATGCCCTTGAACCGAAAAAAAATTCTGGTGGCCTTTTTTATTCTTTTTTTTAGTCATTTACCCAAAACTTGAAAAAAATCCTACCATTTTTACCTAGTTTTGGCATCTGACAACCTTTTTTTAGTCATTTGCAACCGATTTTGGGGTTTCTTATGCGTTCATGTGTTAAACAAGCGACCCGGCCTAGCAACAGTAGGTCACAAAACTCAATGTCGGATCGCAGACCCGAACTGACCCAGCTTATTTTCAGCCCTGTTGGCTGCTCATGCTTTTGTAACAATATGGCAAATTTGTCAGCACGTTGTCCTCTGCCAATCCTAGTAGGGAAGCTGTTTGTTGAACTCTTTGTACACAAACCTGCCTCAGGTGACTCTTCTAGTTGTCCAAGTAATGTTTAGTAACTGATAAAATGTTCTGTATTTATTACTTAATGACATCTAACATCGTTCAATCTAGCACAGAGATCATCTCTGAATAGTATCCTTATAGTGGATTTAGTGGGCTATACAAATTTCTCATTACAATTACAAGAATCTACCTTATACCATTAAGCAACCTTCAAAATCATGTTTACAATGTGGTGAAAATGTTAAATTGCAAATAAATAGCATTATTTAAAGATGCACTAGTTCTTAGACATTTGCATAATTATAACTTAAAGAAGTTATTCGAAATTTACAGTACCCAGAATTAATAATGTATCAGAAGAGAAATATCCATGCATATTGTAATCGTAATCTCCAAATTACTAAAATGCCACTCGAAAGTTGAGCGCTGGGTAACAGCTTATTCACGACTCTGCAATGTTTTGCCGTTCTGCCACATTTCGCCAAGCGGTGATAAGCAGCGATCCGCCGTCGATAGAGGGCCTCAATTAACTTTATAGGATTGGGATACTTTCATGTAGGCCTAACTGAAATTAAAGGACAATTTTTGAAGACATGTTATGAATAAATTTTTAATTGTTTCCTGAGAATTATTGGCCATCTTAAGGTACTGCTGGTCACCTTTGCTACAGAGCCACATCCCAAGGAGCAACAGCCGTGACACAATGCGTGCTTGTACTCTTTCATATTGCACTTCTGTCTTTTTAAGTTTATATGTTTTGAAGTTATAATAAATAGTTATCTAAAATTGTACTTTCCATTATTGTTACATTTAGTTTTTTTTATTGGATTGTCATCTCAATTCGCCTACTTTGTTAGTACATTGATGGAATTCTTTGTCATTGTTTGTCAAGACAGCTTCAAAAAGACGAAAGTTTTTTGGCAAGACATTGTTTACAATCAGATTTTCACAAATTTCTGAATGCCCAAGATCTTTAGTAATGTAACACACATTGTAACCAATAACACATTTTCAGTTTTCATTTAACCATCTTAGCCTCTAAGGAAGGGCAAACCGCTCTACAGTAATAAGCTTAGAAATTGTCATTTTGTGATAATGGCTTCTGTATGCCTAAATGCAAATTGTGGTGTTATATGTTTGTGACCAGGTTTATATAGACAGCACAGATGTCAGTGATAGGTCTATTATTTGAATGTGACACTGTACAATAATTTTCAAATGCGACACTGTGTGACGTCAACAAACTGTTTGTCCATTACACACTGTTTTTCTATGCAGTGTTGGACCTGGGAACGTTTCTGGCCATGGTTAGTTTCTAACATTAGACATCCATCTTAGAGCAGTTTTTAATACCGTGGTGTGACCAGACGGTTATTATTATTATTACTTGAATTTCTTACGCGCCCAAGGTCACACCAAAATGTGAATCTGAGGTGCGGATAATCAATCAGCCACCAGAGGAAGATGCAGTTAGATCTGTTAGAAGGCAAAGTACTTAAAAGCCAAGGTGTGTGGCCATATGCTATTAACTAGCAATCCACAGTGGAATTTTTTGTGCTGGGCTGGTCATTCATTTGTCTGGCGGTCAGTCTGTTATAAATTTCCATTAGTGGAATATTCGAGCAACATGTCGCCTTGGCTGGCGCCAGATATCTTCCACATCCGTTCTATAGCTACCGGACCACATTTCACCCCGTTCTACCCTCCGGTCACACTGGGTCTCTTACAGATGTAGTCGCCAACGTCGTTATTTGCAACTGCATCGCATGCAGACCTAGTTCGACCATCGCAAAGGCTTTGTTTCAATGACTGCATGCATGCTATCCGCTGACGTACATACATTCGTACACGTATACGGGCTTTTATATAGCGCATGCATACATGTATATAACCTCCAAAAGGCGTTGTAATGTCTATCGGTGATGTCATGCGACATGCCCGCGGTATAGGGACATACATCTTCTGGTCTCTGGGGCCCTGTGCATTGTCCAGGATTATAGCTCAGTATGCACATTGACCTAGAAATGAGCGTATATTGCTCTGTCTGGCCTAATAGCTTCTATAGCGTCATTCACATAATGCGCATAGCTTCCGAGTAGATATCTGAAGAGGCGCTGTATAAATTTTCAGAATGAATAGCTTTGATCAATGAAGGCCGCTTCATGAGATATTGCTTTGGGAAATTCTTTAAGAAACAGGATCAAAATGAATTTAATCAACAAACCAGATAATTGCATGGGTTATGGTGCAGGTATATAGCCTATTGTCTAAAGAAAGCTGAAGCAGTGTTTAATCGAGGCATCTTTAGGAGAAGTCCCTCCGTGAACGACATATATATGTTAATGTTTAATTGTAAAAAACAGTGGATGGAATCATTAAAAGAGATGTAACTTCTGTTTTGTTCTAAATATTTTGGTGAAATTTGGTAGTTGCACTAAATATGAAGTGCCTTAATTAAGCATGTAAACTTTGATTTAGAGATTCTTCTGGTTAAGATATTGGCAAAACCTAAAGGTTGGTTTTTTTTATGGCCCACCCTGTACGGATTTTAGTGGAGAAATTGTAATCACATATTAGGCCTAGCCTATGATGTTTACATCACTATAGTGTCCATGCATGGACAAACGATACTGTGAGAATCGCTTCTTCACGGGCGATGGTAAACATATATACGATACGAATCATACGATACAACGGCAATTCGACATTGCTTTTCCTACAAATCCCAGAAGTGCGCACACGCCTCGACGTTGCAACTGCAAGTATATTTCAGAGCAATTGAGAGCTAGTGAAGGACTTGCTCAAGACCCCTACGCATAAACCAACTCGGACGAGGATCGTACGGATTCGTACCCGTACTCTCCACGTTTCAGGCCGACCGCTCTATTACCAGTCGGCCACAGTGCCTATCAATATAGGCAAGCAGGACAAATTGGGTTCACAGCTTCACATCCGTCAACCTACAGGTGCAGATGGTGGTTGTGAAGAACGATAATGATAGACGTATACGCTTGTATTTCTGTCAGAATTCGGTAGACGTCGCTACAAAGATGTCGTCTGCTTATTCAGTCAGTCTCAACATGTCGCATGGGATTACTAACTGCTTATATTTACATTTATAGACCAATGTACGTGGTGTGCACGGTGGGTCAGCGGTCGGTCCAGTGGATCCGTGGCTGGCTGGCAATAAACTAGGCATGTACTGGAGACGTAGGCTACGGCGTGGAACGACAGGCATACGCCCAGATGCAGATTTCTGCGCCGAATGGTTCTATATAAATGTCCACATAGTGAATGCATACGTATACAGAGCGACGAACGGAGAGGAGAAATCGGTCTACGGGGCATATTCAAGCTGAAAACGATAAGTATTGATTCGCCATAAACGTCTCTCTGCCAACAACGGCAAAACCGGCTGAACGACATGGACATAGGATGGATGGCGGTCTATGACGACGGGAAAGAGAAACCGGATACGGGGAGGAAGGGGGGGGAAGGAAGGGAATCCAAGTCCGTCTGGGTCCCACGCGTGGCCCATCAGTGATGGATCACTCTAAAGAGTGCTCGGACCGAACGGACAGCCAACGTAGAGATCAGATGCGAATAATAATCGTAAGTTGGTCAAGCTGCGACAAATAACAATGGCGGCGGCGGCCATGTTTTACACAACGACCTCTCACATATAAGAGTTCTACGTGATACCGAACGGTTTCTGTAGCGCATTTCAAGAAGTTGAATTGCTAGTGTCTAGATACCGAATAGCCTAAAATAATGTAAATAATTAGAATGTAAATTCGTCCTCGTCGGAATAACGTCATCATCATCCAGACTGACGTCACCATTAAGCCTACTCATGACATGTTAATTTACATAATGCTACCTTTAGAAATCTTTGTTCCGCAATTCATAAAGAAAATTCTGTAACAAATATCACTTGGTTTAAACTTAAAACTGGAGACAAAGTTGAAAGCTCGATTACAAACTATTAGCTAACGCACCCAACGAAACTTGTTCCATTGGTCGCATCGGGGTGATTAAACTGTCCAATGACGAGCAACGATGATCTCAAAGCTCCGCCCATTGAGAGGATGATTGATGGTCGCTGAGGTAGGTTTGTGCTATCGTGAGAGACGCCAAGATGGCAGACGCAGCTGGACTTACGAGCAACTATCGTCGATTCGATCAATTTCGGAAATTCTCTCCGTCTAGATAGTCTGTCATGGACGCCGCCGCCGACGTTTTACTTCCCTTCTTTCTGGCGTTTGGTCTCTACTTGAACACGCTTCCGGCTGAATTTGCCTACGACGATAGGTGAGTAAAGCAAAATTTCGTCTCGAGGTATCTACCGGGATTGTAAGCGTTGATGCAGACGCATGTACTTCTGTGTATAATAGCAATGGACAGAAACGCGCCATGCCTCCAACTGCATGGCGTGACTGTAGCATGGTGAGTGGGTGAGTCTTAGACGCGGACCTTTTGGTGGACCTTTATGTAGATGGGAATATTTATATAGCGCCGTTCGAGGTTTCATCTGGGTTTCATTACAGTGCGATAGGTTACAACCTTTTTATCTTTTCAACAAATTTTGATTCTTGATTACATGGGGCACAAGACTGATGCCTATTGCATTATGATATAACGGCGCTACAGAAGAATTGTATTAGAATACATCCATTAATCCATCTATCTATCTATCCGCATGCGTACATAGAGTCTACACATAATTCGTCAATCAATCCACCAATCCATTCATCAATCCATCCATCCATTCATTAGCCATTCAATCCACCAATTCATTCATCCATCCATCCATCCATTCCTATGTCATTCCTATAGCCCATCCTCCCATCCTTCATTCATTCATTCTTTCATTCATTTCAAGAATTGATATAGCTCCACTTCGGTACATGCCTTCAAAAAGTCCAACCAGAGGCGCTCCCGGTCCATGCAACACGTCAGTACAAATAGGCCTCAATGAGTAACAGGCGTATACCCAACGGGAGACTATTCCAGACAGATGGACCTACAAGTTAGAAAGAAAGCACGACGCTGACAGGTTGAAATTCCAACACGAGGGACCAACAGCTTCCGCTTGAGGTATAGAGCGAGTGGCTTTGCAAGCTTGCACAATAGACGAAGCATAGCCAGCCAAGCAGACAACGCCAAACGACCTCATCAATTCTGTACTCGATTCTCTGGCAAACACGGAGCCATGGTATAAGCACCGTATACCATGCATGGCTCCAATCCTTCTTCCTTGAAGTTCCTTCTGGTGGTTACCGTCTATGTCACCGTATACTCCCCTTAAACCTTCATCCTTTGAATCATGCATATCCCCTGGTTCCTTAATTATTTCTTTTACCTTTCCTTCCATCCATGGAAGCTGAAATGGAGTATAAGCCTATGCATGGATTCGCCAATCCATCTGCCTTCCTGTATGTCTTATAGGATATTTATATTTTATATTTATCCCACTTCTGGCTTGGCCGACCAGGAGTGATCCAGTATACTTAGGCCATTAGTGTTAAGTTACCGAACCCACTGCTGTAAAGCCGACCTGCATGCCATGCTATAGTATACAGGCCGTATTTCGTATAACATGTAGGATATACTTGTAATCATTCTGCGGTGTGTCAGATTGAGTGATTAAATGAAGATTACTACTATATCTCCATTCCTCTTATATATAGTATACCCTCACTACCTCTTCCTTTCATTATAAGTCTTCATCCACCCGTCCTCCTTTTATTCCATCCCAGCCTTCATATATGTACTGTCCATCTGTTCCTCATTTCCCTTTCCATCCATCCTTTCATCCATGCGTACATATATATAGACATCTGTCCCTTAATTATTCCAACATTATTAGTTCGTTCATCTATTATTTCCTTTTCCTTGCCATCATCCTTCGTTGTATACATCCATCTTAGTCATCATCCACCCCTCACCCCGACTCTCTTTCCTTCGTATACACCATTCAATCTCCCCTTCTCTCCTCACACACATCTGGGCCATCTCATCTTTCCCGCCATCCTTCCTCTGAGACATGCATCATTTTATACTCCCTTATTGGCCTCCTTCATTCCGACCTTGTTTCCTTCCTTCCCATCCAACAATTCTTCCAGCCCCCATTTTCTCGATCCTTCTTCCTTCTGGCGGTTGCCGTCTATGTCACCGTATACTCCCCCTTAAACCTTCGTCGTTTGAATCATGCACCCCCCTGCTTCCTTAGTTCTTTCCTACCTTTTACACTCATCCGTCTGGATGAATGCATCCACCCACGGGGGCGGATCCAGGGGGCAAATCCGGCCATGGCCCCAAGCAGAAATGTATATGGGACGTGGCCTCCCCCATCAGGTTTCAACAAGCTTTCACTAAATGCAGCGGGAAAAGTAGGATACGGCTAAAAAACCAATGATTTAGTATTGGCTTGGGAAAAATGGTGGGGCCTAAATGTTGAAGAGATTTCGTCGATGAAATGATTAAATGACTAAAAAAGTCGCCAGATTTTTCGGTCAAAGATCAGCGAAACTTTTCCCGACCCCATGCAAGGTAAAAACATTTGGCCCTCTTCGAAAATATCTGCATCCGCCTCTGCCCATCCATCTATTCATCCTTCCATCCATCCATTCACTATTCCAGCCATCCGTCCATCCATTCATCCTTCCATCCATCCATCCATCCATCCATCCATCCATCCATCCATCCATCCATCCATCCATCCATCCATCCATCCATACATACATACATACATACATACATACACACATCCATACATCCATCCATCCATCCATACATCCATCCATCTATCCATCTATACATACATTATACATCCATCCATACATCTATCCATGCATCCATCCATCCATCCATCCATACATCCATCTATCCGTCCATCTATCCGTCCATCCATCCGTTCATCCATTCAGCCATCCATCTATCCATCCATTCATCTATTCATCCATCCGTCCATCCATCATCCATACATCCACCCATTCATCCATTCATCCATCCATCCATCTACCCGTCCATCCATCTATCCGTCCATCCATCCGTTCATCCATCCAGCCATCCATCTATCCATCCATTCATCTATTCATCCATCCGTCCATCCATCATCCATACATCCACCCATTCATCCATTCATCCTTCCATCCATCTACCCGTCCATCCATCTATCCGTCCATCCATTCATCCGTCCAGCCATCCATCTATCCATCCATTCATCTATTCATCCATCCGTCCATCCATCATCCATACATCCACCCTTCTATCCTTCTATCCTTCCATCCATCCATTCATTCGTCCATCCATCGATCCATCCATCCTTCCATCCTTCCATCCATCCATCCATCCACCCAGCTGCAGTTCTTCCCGCTGTATACTCCTCCATATTTCCTCTCTCCGACTTCACCGTCGACATTGCCTTCCACCCCTTCCCCTTGACCCTCTGAATCATGCATCTGCTTTGCTTCCTCGTCTTCCACCTTGTTTCCTTCCTACCTTCCATCAGTCCATTCATCCTTCCATCCATTCATTCATCCATCCATTCATCCTTCCATCCATCCATTCATCCTTCCATCCATTCTTCCGTCCGTCCATCCATCTATCCTTCCATCCATCCAGCCATCCGTCCATCCACCCGATCATCCTTCAATCCTTCCATCCATCCATCCATTCATCCATCCATCCATATCCATCCGTCCATCCATCTATTCATCCTTCCATCCATCCATCCATCCACCCAGCTGCAGTTCTTCCCGCTGTATACTCCTCCATCTTTCCTCTCTCCGACTTCACCGTCGACATTGCCTTCCACCCCTTCCCCTTGACCCTTTGAATCATGCATCTGCTTTGCTTCCTCGCCTCCCACCTTGTTTCCTTCCTACCTTCCATCAATCCATCCATCCTTCCAGCAATTCCTCCCCTCACCCATTCCACCATCCCTCGCTCCTTTCCGGCTTCGCTGTTGACGTCAGCCTCCTTCCCTCCCTCCATCCCCCTCTCCTTCCAGCCAACCAAGCCAATTATCCGCGCTGGCTAATTGGCTCTCAGTGCGACCGGTCCAACTGACCAACTGACCAGCAGTGCTTTAGTGGACAAACGACCAGTTCGCCTGGCGCACAACAATTTGCTCGACTCAGCAGCGTCGTCGTCGTCGCTGGTTTTATGAAGGCCGTGCGTGACACACGAAATGTTTACATGACGACACGCCCTTACAATTCGTGTGGATGGCACTACAGCCTTAACACAGCCAGTTATGTGGCGCTTTTATTTCCGAAAGACGCTATATAAATGTCTCGAGATGCGCCACGCGCCTAACACATGTATATATATATATATACATGTAGGCTTTATATATATATACATGTAGGCTTTATATACACATGTATTTATTGAGTGCATGCATAAACTTGTTCCTTACATTCTCGTCGTGTGCTTGCCCAAGACGACGCACCTGTTTAAGTCTCTCAGACTGCCATCTGTATAGCACAGCTCCTTTGCGACGTTCCACAAATGCGCTATATAAAAGCCTACATGAATACAAGCACACGCTCATTGACCAAGCACGCATAGACTACACACACACACAAGCACGCATACGCGCACACACATTTGCGCATAAACATGCGTCTATACATATATGCATCATGCATGCATACATAAATAAACGTTTAAATGCATGCATGCAGCACACATACATACTATACAGTAGCCACACATGCACACACAGTAGCCAGTGGATTCTATTCCCCGCTAAGCATCCGGGCTCAATCCATCTTCTTCCCCCACCCTCTTACTGGGTTGACCTTCCCTCTCGGCAATATGTTATCTAGTCCATTCCTCTGGTGAATGAAGGTTTCTGAGATGGGGAGAGTTTGGGGGAGGGATGCTCTCTTCCCCGCAAGAATTTTTTCAATTTTCGCATTGCAATTTCCGCATTTTAAGCTGTCATTTTTACAACTATACTATATTTCAGTGGAGAATTGCTGAAAAGAGTGGTCTAGGACTTAATAAATAACTATAGGCCTATACTTACAATAATGTTTTTGGAGTTTCCACATTGTAGGCCTAGACCTATAATGTTACTATAGCTGTTTACGATGTCATCCTAACAAAATTACTCTAACACTTCAGTGCTAATAAAAGAGTGTTTTGAGATTTCGATAAATATACCTATAATAATTTCTTTACTTATCAAGTTCAGCAACTCAGTTCTGCTGGTGATGGACTATATGATAATGAATAATTGCTGACCAGAGTAAACTTAATCCCATATAGCGGCTGATAACCTATTTGTTGCAATTCAATCAGCTTGTCTCTATATAGGCCTATTGCCAAAGACGGTCCTGAATTGCTGACCACGATACAATTAGCAAAAATTGTTACAAATGTTACACAAACCAGGCAGGAACTACCAAACTGCCAAAATTTGGTAGCCATGCATTGTGCTTAGCGACTCTGATCAGTGTGCACTGCGAGAGGCGTGACATAAATTTATGGTAGAGTACAATGCAATAAAATGAAAATACAATGTACCGTATACGTACAACATTATTACGAAGGCCTATAGGCCTTCGTAATAATGTTGTTGTTTTACTAAGTGTTCAAGGAACACAACATTTTGAAATTTCAGTCTGAAATTTGAGATATAACACTGAAGAGGCCATTTACTTGTAAAAAAATAGTATTTGTATAAGAATAGGCCTATTAATATTAAATCATATTCAATGTAATAATAATTATGATTGTGTCATTTATTAAAATAGTAAATAGTAGGGCTGTTGATTTAATCGCGTTAACGCATGCTATTAACGCGTTAAAAAATCTTGCGATTAAAATTTTAACGCATTAATCGTATACGCGTTAATTAGATCGGATGAAAATGGAATCAGAGGCAAAAAACTCGTTTTAAACGGAAGGCTCATACTTAAAACTAGTGATATATTGTTTGGCAAATATTCCAAAAAAGAATTTGAGCTTATCGTAGCAATTCGTCGCTCAATTATCGCCTGCATGCGAACCAAAACATGCATTTAACGCTAGCGATGAACCGTCGACATCGGCCGCATTGCATCGTCCACTAAGGTTGTTTTCTCACCCCGTCAGTTGACTAATCTGAACAGTGTTTCAGTTCTGTGTGGCATACAAAACTGTTCAATAAACTAAATGCAGAAATTCTATAGGCCTAAGCCAAAGGTTATTGAATATGTTTGCAATAGAAAGAATGCATTCAGTCATTAAAATTGTATGCTTCAAGGGTCCTTAGAAAATAGTAAGATTAACATATTTGAAGGAAATGTATTGCGATTAATTTGCAGTTAATTGCGATTAAAAAAATTAATCGTGCGATTAAATTTCGATTAAAAATTAACCAAACTCATATTAAAGAAATTCAAGAGGCTCAGGCAACTTCGGGAAACATACATGATCATTCCAGATCATTTGGAAAAATCCCAACATTCTGGTCGTTGGTTAAGTATATCCACCTCAAGTCGCCGCGTATAAGGACCTTGGGCAAGTCCTTCACTCGCAATTGCTCAGAGCTTCGGCGTGAAACTCCGATGCAGTGTTCGCTCTGTAGTCGGGAGCGCCTCTGAGTAGGAAGCTTGAAGGGGCGCTATAGCAAGGGCACATACAAACAAAATGGGAAAGCATGCAAGAGGATGCCCTTACCCCCATGTATACCTACGCCCAGAGCTTAAAGTGTGCCGGAACGGTCATGGACGGCGTCCCGGCACTTAATTTCGAGGCGGGACGCCGTCCTATGACTTATTTGGTCAGCAGTATACCAGGACGGTCGTCCATGACTGCAGGGACGGCTTCCCTGCAGTTACGCGGACGGCCGTCCATGGCGGCTGAATTGGTATCTTTTCCCCGGAAAAAGGTCCCTTTTTCATGTTTTCCCCGAAAATTTTGGCGATGACTAAAAAAAAAAGGTCATCAACTTTTTTGGCGGCGGAATCGGTATTATTCCAACTTTTATGGCGGCGGGATCGGCATAACACGAATTTTTTTCCCGTGTCCCGCCAAGAAGACCGAATTAAGTATATTCTCCGTATACAATACAGCGTCCTGGCACTTCTTTTTTTACACTTTAAGCACTGCCTACGCCTATAATTATGGCCACGGAGTTGCGACCTTTACAGGTTGCTCGTCCACATTATAATTATTGTCTGTGTGTATGGAAGGCAGTTGAACGGGAGACCGCATCACTCGTTCGCCTCATCCCTGGGTGGCATTTAAGCCAATGGAGCTGCAGCCGTAGGTCAGAGAACTCATCATCCTCATCTCACAGATTGCATTTACCCCGATGCACTCGACCTTATAGGGCAAGCGAATTGCACCAATGCGTTTAGCAGTGTCTCCACATAGCAGACATTACATGTGAGAACCATGCAGCTTATCCCCTGGTATATGACGCCGATAATCCCGACGGATTATCCCTCCGCTGATCCACATGGTAGTATCTGCTGTTGGACACAATACGAAGTAATGTCTTGAAGGATCAGACACTTCACTTGATTGGCTACATGATCAGGGTGTATACCTGATTGAGTGTCTAATCTGATCCAATTAATCCAATCCAAATGACTTCTGTAGTTACATCTGATCTTGATGTGGCTGCCAATTGTTGAACCGTTGGAGGAGGGATCCTCATTTGGCCTGCAGGCGCGCTATCGGTCAATCGTCATAGTATACAGACTTCCCATGGAAAGGCTTCTCTTCCTTCCCTGAGAACTGACCATCACCTGACAAAGCGACCAAGAAACCCTCAATGATGATAACTTGACCATGGTGCACACGGGAGAAATTGTCCGGGAAAGAACACTTTGGAGAGTGGTCTCATCGTCAGGAAACTGATGGAAGAGAAGGAAGCAGGGCTTAAAGTGTGCCTGGACGGTCATGGACGGCGTCCATGCACTTGTTAAAAAATCTGAACGCCGTCCAGCCACTTAATGATGAACACAGACTGGAAAGGTAAGGAGCGTCCAGGCACTTCTTCTGGAGAGGTAGGGGGCGTCCAGGCGCTTCTTTTTTCCACACTTTAGGCACTGGAAGGAAGAAAGACAGATCTCTAAGCCTATAGGGTCGGTGAAAATTACTTTTTCCTATCAAGGCAAGCAGCTATATATAGTGATGCCTTAATTCAGCTTCCAACCGTGTGAAACCAGTTCCGTTTATTTAGTGCGCATTCATTTTGATCTGTGCACATGATAATGATGGGTTCAGTTTACTGTGAGAAACGTGTAGAGTTGAACCTACATATAATATGTATTCAATTGTATTGCATATAAATATCGACGCGAGGCACCTTCAGTCGGATCTCGGTTTCTTTACCGGTTGTGATTGTTTCTGTTAGAAGTAATTTTAAATGGCTAGCGCCTTTTCTATCGGTCGTACAATTATGTATTTATTATTTTAATTATTTTTATGCCCTGGAAGTGGATTGTACTAAGCTACCTGTAAGATCACACTTAAATTGATTAATTATTTTAGACGATTATGGTAGGAACATTCATGCAGCGCCTGCAGTGTACCAGCTTGTATCATCGACCACCATTACCCAGGCAGTCATAAAAGCTATTCATTTCTCGGATATTCGTATAAAGCGCCTTTTATATCGGTCATAAAGGCTATCCATTCGTCGGATATTCATAATGTAGCGCCTTTTCTATCGGTCGTAAAAAACGCCTCATAACCGCCAGCATCAGCATCAGCAGCAGCAAACCCCATCGGGCGGGTCGTGAGCGAAACAGCGGAAATCCCCAGACGCCCATTTTTCCCCTATCGCGACCGCAACAGTCGCGGACGACGTCGCCCGTTGCCATGACGACCCTATCTCCATGGCGACGGGCGCCGTCGGTTCGTCACAGTCGAGGAAGCGGGGCCTTCGCGAGACCGGGAGCCCCATCAATCCTGACTCCCAAGGGACCGAGGGTTGGGGTGGGGACGGGGCGGTCGAACGGGTTGGGGTATGATGGAGAAAGCCGGTGCATGCATGAAGTCGGTGGCTGGCCTCCTGCAGGAAGACGATTTCGACAAAATGGAATGCCGTTGTCCTTAGGGAATCGTCCCAAGTGAATTATAGACGACACAAGTGTCTGGTTGTGATAGATATAACAGAGTGGTCTCATTATGAATGGACATGGTGTGCGTGGTGCCGTCATGCAGGACATAACAGTGGGGCCTCATTATGAACAGATATTGCATTATGGTCTCTCATTATAAATAGACATTACAAGTGTGATCTCATTATGAACAGACATTACATGTGTGATCTCATTATGAATAGACATTACAAGTGTGATCTCATTATGAACAGACATTACATGTGTGATCTCATTATGAACAGACATTACATGTGTGATCTCATTATGAATGAACATTACATGTGTGATCTTTCACATAAGCGCACTTGAAGCTTGAAATCATTATGAAGAAACGTTGCAGGGTGGTTTCATCATTAACAGACATTGCAGCTTGGTTCCATTTTGCATTGATATTGCAGGGTGGTTTCATTTTAAAACAGTCATTACGTGTTTTATATCTTTCACAGACATTACGGTGTGGTTTCATTAGAAGCAGACATTACATGTGTGATCTTTCACATCATAGACAATTAATTGTCCATAACAACGACAGACATTGTTATGTTCACAATATTTTTGCCGTTGCTGATTTTTAATGTGCTTTGACGTGTAACTCGGTGCGGTTTGTCATCTGGATTTGTCTCTTTTCCTAAATTAAAGAAGATTAATTATTAGATAGACATTATAGCTTGAAATTATTATGAACAAACATTAAAACTGGATCTCATTATGAATAGACATTACCTGTGTCTTTGGTCAATTGTGAACTGTCGTTAAAGGATGGCCTCATTCTGACAGACAATGGAGCGTTGTGTCATTATGAACAGACATGATAAGATATATGGCCATTTGGCCCATTTTTGTCAGACTTTAAATGTGGGGTCTTCTTCAAAGACATTACATGTGTAATGTCTTCTTATTCTTCTTCTACTTCCACTTCCCCTTCCCCTTCCCCTTCCCCTTCCCCTTCCCCTTCCCCTTCCCCTTCCCCTTCCCCTTCCCCTTCCTCTTCTTTTTCTTTTTCTTCTTCTCTCTTCCATCAGGTGTTGGCCAACGATGAGGCTTTAACTACAGGGTGGCTCAAAAAAAAACGTACCACCGGGGAAAATGCGATATCTTCGCCGCCGATTGAACTTTTTCTGCGAAAATATCCCAATTTGTAGGAGAATGAATTTCCAACAATCCCTGAAAGTTTCATTTGAAACTTTTCATGTTTGCAAAAGTTACAGCTGTTCAAACTTAAAATTTCGTTTTTTCAAATATCCGCGGAAAATTTACGTCACTTGTAGATTTCCATGTCATATGATATCACTTTTCCCTACGACCTCAGCATTCGGTTTTGCAGTTTATTGTAAGGTATAATGAGAGTGTCCACTCTCTGCCTTAACACAAGCTCAAATTCTTTTTGTGAAGCTTAGTATGGCCTTGTTGGTCGGGTCCTGCGGCAACGGACCCCACATTAGCAGCAAGACTTGCTTCAGCTGGCCAATGTTCTCCAACTTGGGATTAAATGTCTTGCAGCGTTCCAGCATAGCTCCCCAGACGTGATAATCAAGAGGGCTGAGGTCGAGTTTGTTAGTCATCTTTGCCAATGCATTTACTTCAGTTGATGTCAATAAGGTAGCGCCATCATAATCAACCTTGCCGTGCGAGCAAGCAGGCGCACTGTCCTGCTGCATAATAAAACCAGATGTTAGAGCATACCTGGTCTTCAATGAGTCTGGGTAAGCGAGTTCAATGATGAGTTTGACATCTAACCTACTGAATGGGATTAATTGCAGTCTTTTCTTGCAGCCGCAACACACGCCGGCATATCTGATGCCGAAACCACGATTTGCTTTGCAAACTTGACCTTTCGATTACCAAGCGAATTTCGTGAAAATCGCGCTTTTTCCGTCAGATCAAGCGACCACTTCCTGCCTCTCTTCTGACATCTGATCTTCGTTACATAAACACGTTTGCAGATAGTCTTCAATGTGCTCAGGCTCCACTTTTCACTGGGTATTTTGCTATGATCACGCGATGTCTCAGTCTCTGTTCATGCAAAGTCCGAGTTCCCATTTTATCTTTTGCAGAAACTTTGCCCATGACGTTCATTGTTTGGGTTCACCAATTGAGACCTTAATCTATAAAATATCACCAAATACCAGCAGATTGCTTCATAAACAGCTTCTTTACAGCTCATAGTGAGGTCGTATGACATCATCATCAATGTGTGTGTGTTGTAATTTGCCAAACATCCTAATGAAATCACTTGTATTGGAGCATGATTCTCCGGATAATTGAAAAAACGAAATTTTAAGTTTGAACAGCTGTAACTTTTGCAAACATGAAAAGTTTCAAATGAAACTTTCAGGGATTGTTGTATATTCATTCCCCTTCAAATTGTGAAATTTTCGCAGAAAAACACCAATCGGCTGCGAAGATATCGCATTTTCCCCGGTGGTACGTTTTTTTTTGAGCCACCCTGTAGACTTCTCCAAGCAGTTCTGTCTCTGGCTTTTTTCACGGCATCTCTCATGTCCTCTTGTGCATGCTGTCAGGATTACTCTAACTGCAAGGGTTTCGCTCGATGACCACCTGGATGGCCTTGCCTTTTCCATCCCTCTCACCACGGTGAGATGCACGTGGGACTTTGTGAGATTATCATCTCATTATGCGCAGACAATTCAGCGTGACCTCATTATGAGCAGACACTTGCGGTGTCTTGTGTGATGCAGACATTTTGACTCGTCTCATTTTCATGCAAAGACTACATTTGTCATTTTATATAATTATTGTGAACAGAAGTATATATGGTTTCACAGTAATGTGGTCTCTGTTTCAACAGAAATTGTGATATTATAATAAGTGAACAGTTACTGTACAGACATGTGTCTACACTCTACAGTGTGAAAGCATAATCTTACAGTGAACAGAAATTACATGGTGGTTTCATTACCCAAAGACACAGCATTTTGGTATCATCATGCAAAACTTTCAAGAAGCATATCCATCATAAATTCTCACTTATTTCTAACATAATTCAGTCTGCATGTCAGTACAATGTACACCATTTTTTATGTGTCTGTTGGTAAATCCGCTTTTGTTGCTAGCAATTTCTTCTGTTATAGTCTATTGTTTGGCAAGAGATATTTAACATCCTCAGTTTGCTCATGATATTCTTTGTCTTATTGACAACAGCTGTTGTGTTTTTAACATTATATGTTGTGTTCTGAGAATATCATGCTGTGTTTCTTACAATACATCAAGGCTTATTCTAAGAAATATTTAAAACTTCACAAAACCAGAAATTCTTTGTCATCCGTCATGAAATACGTCGAAAAAGTCGCAACCCAAAAATCTGATGGTCTTCTTTTAGTCTTCCGTAATTTTCACTGCACACTTCACAATCCATTCGGCCCCTTCTTTCGCTGTTACATGCAGCTGCACAGGTTCATTTGCAGATCCAAATTTTTATTGAACTGCACGTTAAAACACCTGCTTCCATTAGGTCTATTAGGGCGCCGTTAAATGCAACGTAAAAAGTACTGTCGTGAGCCGTTAAAAAAAACGGTCAATCTTATCGCAACGGTCTGCACTTTTTTTACGGTCTCGGCAGTGTTCTTAGCTGCCAGTTATGCTTTGACCGTTATATTTACGGTCAAAAGACTAAGAGTGTAAACAGTTTATGTCCATCAGCTGCACGTTAGAATAAGACATGAAATACACAAGCTGCCATTCCAAATAACATCTGTTGAATTTTTGTAATATATTTTATGTTTGTAGCAATATCTGTTGTGTTTCTAATAATATAATTATGTTTGTTTCTAGCAATATCTGTAGTAATTCTAACAATATCTGTTGTGTTTGTAACAATGCCTATACTGTGTTCATGCAATGTCTATTGTGTTTCTAACAGTGTTGCTTGTGTTTCTAGCAATATCTCTTGTGTTTCTAACAATACCTGTTGCGTTCTACCGATATCTATTGTGTTGTAGCAATATCTCTTGAGTTTCTAACAATGCTT
>OX457048.1:15803893-15868893 GCA_949752735.1 Lumbricus terrestris | reverse complement strand
ATGAAATCTGGCCATCATGTGCAGATATGAATTGTCTTAAGCCTCTAAAATTTCGTTTCGATATTCTTACTTCTGGCCAAGATATTGACCAGAATAATCAAATTGTTTTTTTCACTTTTTGTTGCGTCGCTTTTTTGAATCGTCAAAAAACTTTGGTTGGCTTCAGTAAAAAGTGATAGAACTTTTGTTCTGTTTGAAATATTTTGCTAAATTTGACCATTGTACGTAAATATGAATTGCCTTTAAGACTGTAAAGTTTCATTTAAAAATTCTTATGTTTGGCCAAGGTATGGGCTAAAAACCGTAGGGGTTACTTTTTTATGGCCCACCCTATATACAGAAATGTTCGTACGACTGTGAGCCTGGATGTGCGTCTATACATACATCTGTGGTGATTGGTGTAACGCTCTATGCATATGCGTTTGCACCGATGCATTATAAATTATGTATTATTGTTGCCCGTGATTAATTGAACACCGCTAAGCTCACCATTCAGAGATCAACGGGCGACGGATACAGAGAGACACGCAGACAGACAGAGAAAGACAGAGGCAGACAGACAGAGAGACAGAGAGACACGCAGACAGACAGAGAAAGGTAGAGAGAGAGACAGACAGAGAGACAGAGAGACACACGCAGACAGACAGAGACAGACAGAGAGACACGCAGACAGACAGACAGAGAGACGATGGCAGGAAGTAATCTCGGACTATTTGTCCTCTCTCCTATAATAGAACGCATTCATGTCGACCGTGCATCATCATATTATATAAGGTTTTGCACTAAATGAATACCGTATACGTGCATACAACATTGCAATCCCAAAATATCAATACTGCGCCTATATACCATTAGTGCCAGGTACATGTATACTGCCAGTATACTAATCCCGAGAAAGGTTGAGCGAGATGTCAGCGCTTCTGCATGGTAGCCATAAGACAATGTCGCTAGACAGTGGGAACAACTGCTACAGAATATGATTGCCTGGTCGAAAACTGTCCGCAATATCCAAACATCCGTCTATCCATTCATCTATCCATTCATCTACCCATCCGTCCACATCCGCCCATCCATCCATCCATCCATCTATACATAGATCCATCCATCCGCCCATCCATCCATCTACTCATCTATCCACTCATCCATCCATCCGTCCATTCATCCATCCATCCAACCATATGGGCGTATACCTCTTCGCCGGTTATAGATGGATGAGTGGATGGGATAATGAATGAATGAATGGATAGAGATATTTACCTCTGGCCGTTTGTTTCGATGGGGTAACTGCCGCCGGGGCGCATGATAGTTGGCATATTGGATTCGCTTGTGTTGGATCCGATTATAAACTGGTAAACAAAGTCTGTTAGTCAGCTGAAGTCAGTTGTTTAGAAATCGACCAGATGTGTTTAGATATTATTTTGTGGGAGTCTGCGAGGATACCGCACTGCTTCTTGTCAGCGCTTGTATGTCTGAATCTCTCTCTCTCTCTCTCTCTCTGTCTGTCTGTCTGTCTGTCTGTCTCTCTGTTTCTGTCTGTCTGTCTCTCTCTGTTTGTCTGTCTGTCTGTTCTGTCTGTCTCTCTCTGTACTTCTCTGTAAATATACGCACACCTGGATTTGCAACCTTCATGTTGCACTGTGTACATGGTTGCATTGAATTGTATTAAACATTGTAGTGCGCACTATAGTATGGCATTGTATTGCATGCTATTGTATTGCCTTTATTGCATCGTATCGTATATGCTCTTGTATTGTATTGCATTGCGTGCTATTGTATTGCATCCAACTTGTATTGTGTCTGTGTGCTATTGTTTTGTATTGTATTGCATGCCATTGTATGTCTTTTTTGCATGCTATTATTTTTGTTATTGTCCATGTTATTGTTATTGCATGCTGTTGTATTGTATTGTATAGATTTATATAGCGCCCATCGCAGACTCAGCAGCGATCTCAAGCACAAGAACTCCGGGGGAAAGAAATCCTTTAAAGTTTAAAGAATGATTAAAATTGAAAAGCAAATCATTAGTTTAGCCTTTCGTGTGCGAGGAAGATCATTCGAAATGGAGAGACCAACCAGAAATAGACGAAGGCTGTCCTGGTTATTTACTTATAATATTATGGCATGCTATGGCCGAGTTACGGCGCCATATAAATTGTCGTAATTATTTTTACTATTATTATTATTGCACGATTCTGTTGCCTGATATTCTGCTGTAAATTGTAGTGTTTTATCATTTGTGAATTTATGTAGTGTCTTTCAAGGGCGGATCCAGGGTGGGCAATTCCGGCCATGCCCCATATTTAGAAATTTCTTTATTTTTGACCAGCTATTCAAGGGGTGCACGTCAAGTTTCCGAGCCAGAATGGCTGGTCAAAAGTAAAGGCGGACGGACGATCAGAAGCATGGTTGGATGGTTGGATAGTACGGACAGTTTTCGACCAGGCAATCAATCTACAGGGGGTTAAGAACACTGCACGACTGAAAAAGGGTCATCACTTATTTTTGCCCGGAAAATGGATGGTACGGTTTTTCTGGAGAATGGTATCTTTTTGCTCGAGATTTCGACTAAATGACACAAAAAGGTCATCAACTATTTTGACGGATAAAATGGATGGTGTCTTTTTCATGCTGGGAATTCGACAAACAACTTTTTAAAAAAGGTCATCAGATTTTTGGGTAACCAAAGACGAAATTTTTTCCCTGTCCCAAGACCGAAAATTTTGGCCCACCCCCTTCGAAAATTCCTGTATCCGCCCCTGGCGTCTTTCCACGAAGGAGAAGTCAGTATTCATGAGTACATGTATATATATGTGTTGATTTGACATTGTCGTTATTATGTACGTTTGCTGTGTCTCGATTTTGCTTTGCTTGTATCGGTGTCTGTCTCTGCCTCTGTCTCTGTCTGTCTCTGTCGTTGTATCTGTGACCGTCTGTCTATCTGTGTCGTCGCTTGCTTGTATCTCTATGTCTGTCTATCTATCTCTTTTCGTCTGTTTGCGTGTTGGTTCGTCCGTCTGTATACGTCTGCCTGTTCTGATTCATCTGTACGTCCTTTTCCTTCTGTCTGCCTGTCTATGATTCTGTTTGTCTAGCCTTCTGTCTGTCCATCTGTCTGTCTGTCCGTCTACCTGCTTTGGCTCGTCCGTCCGCCTCTACGTCTGTCTGTCTGTCTGTCTGCAATGCAACTGCGTTAACGTGAGAATAGCCATCTTGTCTATGATGTCTATGTATAACCGTCTAACGAAATTCGGTTCCAGTCTTTGAAGTTTATATGCTGTTACCGACCACCAGCGAAGGTCGGCAAGTTCAAAGCAAAGAATTTCTTCGCTTTATAGATTGCTTATATGCACGCATATATAAATATATACAATTATACATATATTATATATAATATTTTTATATACATATATATATAATTATTACATTGTCTTTCCGTCGGTCCATCCACTGGATGGTTGGATGGATGGATTGGTGGATGGATTCGCGCAACCATCCTATGAACAATTCATCCATCTATATTTGACACACATGCAGCAACGCACTCACCCGTCTCCAGGCTCCAGCTCTTCATTCAATCCATCCAACCATCCATCCATCCACTCATCAATCCATCCATCCATCCATTCATCCATCCTTTTATCCATCCATCCAGCCATCCATCCATCCATCCACTCATCAATCCATCCATCTATCCATCCATCCATCCATGCATACATCCACTCATCCATGCATACATCCATCCATCCATCCATCCATCCATACTCCATGCATCCATCCATTCATCCTTTCATCCATCTATTCATCCATTCATCCACTCATACCGATCCATTCATCCATCCATGTATCCATCCATCCATACATCCACATATCCATCCATCCATCCATCCGTCAATCCATCCATTCATCCACCAATACATCCATCCATCATCCATCTATCCATCCATCATCAATCCATCCATCCACCCATCCATCCACCCATCCATCCATCCATTCATCCATCCATCCATTGTAATATGCGTCTTGATGTCTCTCTACAACGACTCTTCCACCACCAATCTGTTATTCGGATATGTGGCTTCGGCTAAGTACACCCGGTTTCATAAGAACGCGTACATTGCACGAACACCAAAGAGAACTGCGCAGCAGCATCGAAAATTTATATGCAGCCGTAACCTCTAATCCAATATTTAACGCGATCGCCCTTTTCGCGGCTCGCCTCGAATTGATCGGCACCAAAGCAGACGACTTTCTCCCCGCGCGGGGCCATTCATCTGGCGCCAATTTAATCTATGTAGCGCCTTTGTTATCGTTGTGCTTCGATTGGCCCGCGCGACGACGTGAAGATGTCTGTAGAACATTTATTATAGGGACCTGACCATTGGTGATGTGATGAAGGTTCTGGTTGAGTGTTTAGATTATAAAATATAATGCAATAATGTGTGTTAATGTCATCTGTAATGCAAATTTGATGCAGTATAATGAAATTTATTGTGTTGAGGTCGATCGGTTAGAGCACTCAACCTGTAGCACATGTGGTCAGGGTCAGTGGCGTAGATAAGAAGGGTTTTCGGGGGGGGGGGTTAAAGCCCCCATTGGCCTAGGGAAAAGTTTTTTAGAGGTTATTTATCCACTTAAATAAGAAAAACAAAACAATTGCATGTATAATAGTAACAATTGTTTTTCTTACTTTATTCCCTTTGTTACTTTATTCCCATTTTTATTTACAGTAATACTGTTGGGTTGGTGTCAGAAAGGGCATCCGGCCAGGCCATAAAACCCCCAAATCCCCCCCCCATCATAAATTCCTGGCTATACGCCACTGGTCAGGGTTCGAGCATTAAAGCCTGCATGAAACATTGGCGTATAAAGTATATATATATATATATATATATATATATATTAGGGTTTGTCTAAAAATTAAAATGTCGATGCTAATATCGACCAATATGTTTTTGTGTTCCACCTTCAGAAACATAATTATCTGCCAAATTAGATGAAAATCGGAATAGATTTAGGACTTGCTCAAAGCACAGGAAGAAAAGCCACTTAGGCGACATTGTGACACATTGTAATTTTCACAGGTCCAAGCAGAATTGAGCACATAAACATTAAATATAAGGCAAAAATCCAAAGAAGTACTGTAAGTTGTCAAAGTTTATTCCTCATACATGTAGTACATTTGAAAAAATCTGGCTTTACTTGACCATTGCAGAACAAATTGTTTCTCTCCACTATTTTGGACCAGTACTTCATTGATGGACTGCATAAGAGTCATTCTGCCAGATCATTCGTCACTCTTAGGTCGGGTCAGATATGATGACTTAATTTTGCCTCACTGTGTGATTGTTCTGACTATCATTGTTGCGAGTCTCAATCACGAAGAGATTAGCCCAATCCGAGGATCTGGAATATTTTGGTGGTGGCTTAGGTACAGTAGGAAGCCTCACATGAGGTCAGATCTCAGATCATCAAATTCGTTGCACATACTGTAGTCTATGACTCGTCAAAAAGCTGTGGCCAACCAGGGTGTCTGACAAGAATCAAAGGTGTCGGGGGGGGGGAAATACTGTTAGGGCGACAGGTAAGACTTCTCTGGCGTGGTAAGTACGGATTCCCCGTTGGGCTTCATTGTTTCAGGTATATAGGTGAAATAGTACTTCACGTGACACTAAGTTGCTGTCACAGAGAGTGACACCTCAGGTAAAGGTTTCCATACCTTTTCAGAGTAGGATGGTCCAGTTTATCCTCTCTGTGCTCTGACGTTGCTGAATGAAAAATTGATAATTGAAAAGCCACAACTCGATCATGTAAATCGCATAATATTATGACATCCAAAGCCGTCGGTGAAATGCACTTGGTTACCTGAACTTTATCCCTTTGGTGGAATTCATCTTTGGAAAATGACTATTGGCACTAGTAAGTCTTGACTAAAGACTTCCAATACTAGAGTCCTTGCAGAATCATGCAGTTAAACATTTCTCAGAGCAATTTCAGAGGCATAGCATCGATGGCAAGGTTCAAGAGGTCCTTCCCGAATTCCGTTTCCAGCTTCATGCATATGCCGCCCTTGCAACTCGTTTTACTCGCCACTGTGTCAAAACACATGGCCAGGATTTTGTCTTCCAATACCCAGCTTCAGATCTCAGCCAACTGGAATCTGGCATGACAGTAGCTGTCACTGATTGGAGTAAGACGATGGCCAATAGCTTGGTAACATCCTTACGAAATATACCATTATCTCTGTAACATCTGGCATGATCTTGTCATTCAAGTGAAGAGTAAGGGGAAACTGTGGCTCAGAAGAATCTCTGCTGCCAGGACTGCAAGATCATCTCTCCCAAATAGAAAAGTGCAATTGGTACTCTCTCTTATAGGTTGTCATCCAGACTCTGATTCCTTGGTGTATGCGTAAATTGAGCAGTACCTTCCATGGGAACCTCTCCTTTGTGAATGCAGCCTCGCATAGCCGAAGTGATATCAGTATATAGTGCTTATCAACTAAATCTCAGCTTTTTTGTAATCAATTTTGCGTTGTGCCTGCCATAATTATGATACAAGAAGCACCATCCAGCCATTTGCAACACGTGACAAGTGACAAAAAAACAACTTATCAATAACGACATGATCAATTTGATCATGAATGCTTATTTGTTGGGAACTAGTCACTGAGAAGGGTTCTACAGCATGCAGCTCGCATGTATTGAAATCGTAGATTCTAATGCTTGCAATGCGACCGTTTCCCTAACTTCAGTCCTCTTGAGCAAGTCCTAAATGTTCAGCTATCGAGATATAATTTCATATATTCAGTTTAAACATGATTTGGCACGATAATTTGACTTGGTCGTTAAAAAATCTTTTATTTCAAAATTTCACATGTACCTTAAAAACACCCTAATATATATATA
This sequence comes from Lumbricus terrestris, assembly GCA_949752735.1. Classification (NCBI taxonomy): domain Eukaryota; kingdom Metazoa; phylum Annelida; class Clitellata; order Crassiclitellata; family Lumbricidae; genus Lumbricus; species Lumbricus terrestris. The sequence goes on along the minus strand of OX457048.1, from coordinate 15,861,988 downwards.
AATTTATATATATATAGGGTCCTTAACCAAGTAATCTTGAAGGTATACTCTATTCGTCATAGATGTTCTTTGTGTGGTCAAATGCATAATTATACTGTATTCTTTGGGAAGAGGACAATATAAAATACTGTTGTATTGTATAGTATCAAATTGTATTGTATATGAGAATTTATAAAGCACCCCTTGATATTAACTATATTAAAGAATATTCTTATCTTTATCTTGTAGTATACAAGTGATTCAGAGGCACCCCCCAGCAGGACAGTTCCATGCAAGGAAATAAGAAAGTCTTCAAGCAGCGAAATAGTCGTATTGCATCAAACTAATGTTGTATTGTTACTATTGTATTGTGTCAACTGCAGCTGTACTGCTATTGATAATCGAATATAATATTAACTAATGTAAAGAATACAATATTAACTAGTGTAAACCAATCCATTGTAATGTAATGTGCTGTGATGTAACTTGATTGAGCAGAATAATGTAATCCAATGTAATCTGATCAGGGCTTTTTTAACGTGCAGTTGTACACAAAATGTGCAGTTATAAATGGATTTGTGCAGCTGCAGAAGCACTTCTGTCATTAGTTCTGTGCAGTTAAAACTAGCAAAAAACGTCATTGTTCTCCGATTGGAAGTAATTTACCATGGAGGATGGGAAGGGAAAGAAGGGATTGTGCAGTTCTAAAAATTCCTTAAAAAACAACCCTGAATCTGATTAATATAAAGTAACATAGCATGAATGTAGCGTTATGAAAAAATGTAATGCGATTTAATGTTGCTGATACAGTGTAGTGCACTGGAATGTAATGTGATAATGTGTGATCTATAATCATAAAATGTGATCTGATGTTCTGTAACCTCAGTGCAGTTCCTTTCCATAAACTAATTTAATCCAATCTGCGTTCGGTTCCAACAGTTTTCTCTTGCACAACTTGAATGCTCTCTTCCAAACTCTTAAAGGACGGCCTTTCATCTTACAGTTCATTTGCTATTTCAGAATTATCGCTATATAGAACTTCAACCTTGAATGCTGTGTTTCGCCAATCCGTCCATCCATCCATCCATCCATCCATCCATCCATCCATCCATCCATCCATCCATCCATCCATCCATCCATCCATCCATCCATCCATCCATCCATCCATCCATCCATCCATCCATCCATCCATCCATCCATCCATCCATCCATCCATCCATCCATCCATCCATCCATCTATCCATTCATCAAACCCACTCCGTCCATACATTCATCCATCCATCCATCCATCCATCCATCCAACCATCCATCCATCCATCCATCCATCCATCATTCCAACCCACTCCGTCCGTCCATCCATCCATCCACCATCCATCCATCCAACCAACCCACTCCGTCATCCATCCATCCATCCATTCATACGTCCATCCATCCAACCAACTCACTCCGTCATCCATCCATCCATCCATCCATCCATTCATACGTCCATCCATCCATCTATCCATTAATCCAACCCACTCCGTCCATCAATCCATCCATCCATCCAACCAACCCACTCCGTCATCCATCCATCCATCCATCTATTCGTTAATCCAACCCACTCCGTCCATCCATCCGTCCATTCATCATCCATCCATCCATCCATCCATCCAACCCACTCCGTCATCCATCCATCCAACCCACTCCGTCCATCCATTCATCCATTCATTCACCCGTCCATCCATCCAACCCACTCCATCCATCCATCCGTCCATCCATCCATCCAACCAACCCACTCCATCCATCCATCCATCCATTCATACGTCCATCCATCCAACCAACTCACTCCGTCATCCATCCATCCATCCATCCATTCATACGTCCATCCATCCATCTATCCATTAATCCAACCCACTCCGTCCATCAATCCATCCATCCATCCAACCAACCCACTCCGTCATCCATCCATCCATCCATCTATTCATTAATCCAACCCACTCCGTCCATCCATCCACCCATCCATCCATCCATCCATCCATCTATCCAACCATCCATTCAACCCACTCCGTCATCCATCCATCCATTCACTCATCCATCCGTCCATCCATCCACCCGCCCATCTATCCATCCATTCATTCATCCCTCCATCTATCCAACCCACTCCGTCATCCATGTACGACAATCGGACACACTGATCTCCATACGTTAAGGGACGATTATTCCTCCACCATCTCTCCCTCTCCACCCATCATGCCTCCTCCTCCTTCCCTCTCCCTCTTTCCCTCTCCACCTCCCTCCATCCCTCTCTCCCTCCCTCCATCTATTTCCTGACCAGCCGTTCGTCGTCGTGCTGCCCGTATCGCTGCCCGTAATCCGGGCATATTGATTATCTGGAGCGTGTAGCAAATGCCCTGCGCATACTCCACGTCCTCGATAAACATGGCCGTCCAACAGGCCGTGCCTATCAGACGTCTGTTTGTCTGCCTGTCTGCTCGCGTATCTCTGCATACGTCTGCTTGTCTGCGTTTCTGCCTCTGTTGCGCAACCGTTCAAACAGCAGCTTGCGTGTGTCTGTGTGTGTGTCTGTGTGTTTCTGTGTGTGTCTGTGTGTGTGTCTGTGTCTGTTTGTGTGTGTTTGTGTGTCTGCGTGTGTCTGTTTGTGTCTGTTTGTGTCGGTGTGTGTCTGTTTGTGTGTCTGTGTGTGTCTGTTTGTGTGTCTGTGTGTGTCTGTTTGTGTCTGTTTGTGTGTCTGTGTGTGTTTTGGGTGTTTGTGTGTGTGTTTGTTTGTGTAATTTTTGTGTATATGTGTGTGTATGCATGGGTCTATGTATGTATAATTATGTATGTTTGTTTGTGTTTGTGTTGCCTGTGTCTGTACGTATGTGTGTGCTATGTGTGCATGTGTGTATATGTATGTGAGACTGTGAGTGCTTGCCTGTGTGCATGTAGATGCATGTGTGTATGTGTGTATGTGTGTGTGTGCATGTGCCTGTGCATGTGTGTGTGTGTGTGTGTGTGTGTGTGTGTGTATCTGGTCAGCTTCTGCAACCGTGCCTGTCCGTTTGTTAATCTCTTTTCCGTCTGCTTATCTGTGCTTCTCATGTCTGGCTGCTCATTCATCCATCAATCATCAATCTTTTAGTGATTCTGCCTGTCTGTTTGTCTCTCCATTTGTCTGCGTGTTTTGCATTGTCTGTCTGTCTGTTTTTATGTGTGCTTATCTGTCTATTGGTCTGTGTGTCTGTCTGTATGTCTGTCTGTCTATTTGTATGTCTGTAAGTTTGTATGTGTGTCTGTTTGTCTGCATATAATGTCTGCCTGTGCATAAATGTGTCAGTCTTCTGTATGTCTGTATGTCTATATGTTTGTGTGTCTATGTATCTATCCGTGCACAGGAATGCCTATCTGCCTATTAGTCATCAGTCTGTATGCGTGTCTGTCTGTCTGTATGTGTGCTTGTCTGTCTATATGTACGCTTGTCTATCTACCTATCTGTCTACATTAATGTCCGTCTGTCTGTCTGTTTAGCGATCAGTCTGTCTATATGTTTGCCTCTATTTATGTAATATGTCTGTTTGTCCGTCCGTTTGTCTGTCTCTCACCGTCTGTTCGACCAAGAAACTGAGTCTACGCGAATGGATGCAATCTAATCTAATCTAATGTATAATGATTTCTGTAGCGCCTTTATCATAATAGCCGACACAATGCATCAATCAATGTACGGTTGCATCAAATGAAATTGCAATTAGGAATGGTAATATACGCTGGAAGAAGAAGAAGAATGTCGGTGGAATGGAGAAGAAGGGATGGAGGAAGCATGTGGGAGATAGAGGAAGAGGAAGAGGAAGAGGAGGAGGAGGAGGAGGAGGAGGAGGAGGAGGAGGAGGAGGAGGAGGAAGAAGAATAAGAAGAAGAAGAAGAAGAAGAGGACGAAGAAGAAGAAGAAGAAGAAGAAGAAGAAGAAGAAGAAGGAGGAGGAGGAGGAGGAGGAGGAGGAAGATGAATATGAAAAAGAAGAAGAAGAGGAAGAGGAAGAGGAAGAGGAAGAAGAGGAGGAAGAGGAAGAGGAAGAGGAAGAGGAAGAGGAAGAGGAAGAGGAAGAGGAAGAAGAAGAAAAAGAAGAAGAAGAAGAAGAAGAAGAAGAAGAAGAAGAAGAAGAAGAAAAAGAAAAAGAAGAAGAAGGTCGGTAAGAATGGAGAAGAAGGGGTGGAGGAAGCATGCGGGAGATAGATGGAGACGGTACGTGGGTGAGCAGTGTGAATGCGGGGAGTAAAAAGGATAGAATTATTATCTAATATAATATTTAACCTAATCTGATCTATATTAAATTTAATATAACAGTGCAAATAATTCAAATTAGTCGTAAGTCTAATCTAGTCTTAATTGTCTGGAATATGATCTGATGTATTCCAATGCAATCTATTCTTAGATTTAATCTAGTAATGGTCTTAAAATTAACATGATTCGATAATGGCCTTAAGTTATAGTTAATCTAAACTTATCTTGAGCGGGCAATGTTATTCTTTTTAGTAATTCAGTCGATGATCAATTCTAAGCAGAAATCACATTGATCAAACTAATAGAGTTGGACCATCTCACCATCTGAGTTTTGAAAGGGGGCATGGGCGCCCACAAAATTTTTTTGCGGGAGGGTGCAAAACTCGATGGTCACGGTTAAGGTTTTTTGTATCAAGTTTTTTGCTACTATTGTACCAGATTGGGGTGTGTCAGTCTCTACCTTTACATGAATTACACGAATATATATATATATTGTTTCACTTTTTAATAATTTTTATTATGAATATGTAGCGAAATTGGGGAAGGGACCCTCCCCATTTTCTTTAGCGCTTCCTGCCTCTTCTGCCTTCTCCTGTTGTCCGTTTCCCGCGCTCCAGCCTGCCTCTTTTCGAGGCCTCCCGTACTCTGAACTGCACGTGCTTCATGTTTCCCGCGCGATAGCCTGCCTCTTTTGAGGCCGCCTGCCTTTTAGTCCTCTAGTGCATCTAGTTTCCCGCGCGGTAGCCTGCCTCTTTAGAGGCTGGCCTGCCTCTTTCAGAAGGCTAGCCTGCCTCTTTAAAGGCTAGCCTGCCTCTTTCAGAAGGCTAGCCTGCCTCTTTAAAGGCTAGCCTGCCTCTTTAAAGGCTAGCCTGCCTCTTTAAAGGCTAGCCTGCCTCTTTAAAGGCTAGCCTGCCTTTTCGTTCCCGCGTTACTTTGGCCACGCCCACCCCCGGGTAGTGTATATAAGGGGCTGTGTTTTAGAAAGAGTAGTCATCGACCCAGTCACGCTGCGAGAGTCAGCTCCGATACGTAGTCATCGACGGAGGCCAGTCTTCGACAGTCTTCGACAGTCTTCGAGAGCCTTCGAGAGTCTTCGATCCAGTCAGCGAGTAGTCGTCGAGTCAGTCCGAGTGCAGTTGAGTTCAGAGTTAGTCAGTGATGTCGTCGACGAATCAGCGAGGCAGTTAGTCCATGACGTACAGCGGACGAGTAGTGGACCGACGGACGATTTAGCGACCGTGTGACGGTTTGTCATTGTGAAAATAAATATCGTGTCTTCATTCGAACGTCGTGGTGTTCTCTACGGGCGGAGCGACCGGAAGTGCCCCACCTTTCCTCCGAAATACCCCGGAGGCGGACTTACGCTTCCACCCCCCTGAAGCGACACGCGTCCTTCCACTTCCGCTATCCTGGTTCCTGGGAAGTTTGGGCGACGTCCGAACGACTGGGGTCTGCAGAAAACGCACACGAGAGGGGTTTTCCGTTACACTGGTACCGAGCAAGTGGGGTCTGGTGGTGGACATTTCCGACCAAGATTCGCAACTGACCGACGATGGAGGAAGACGAAGAAGTCACGGTCGCTTATCCTGCAGGAAGATTCGCCGACCTACGCCCGAACGTCTCGACGCCATTAGCCGACGGAAGCGCGACGGCTGAGCCACGGACGGATCGAAGTCGATTTACGGAGGAACCGCGAAGACCGACGTGGGTGAGTCATGGAGAAACGTCCTACGAACACGAGACTACCGGAGGACGGCCGTGGACTCGACCGCCTTCGATGAAACCAGGGAAATTTGACGGCACGGGATCGTTGGAGTCGTTCCTGACTCAATTCGAAGTCTGCGCCAGGCACAACCAGTGGACGGCCGCCGACCGAGTCGACTACCTTCGGTGCAGTCTCGAGAAAGCTGCCACGCAGCTGCTGTGGGACTTCGGAGCCCGTCCGAACGTCGACTACGATGAGTTGGTCGAACGTCTTCGACAAAGGTACGGAACGGAGGGCCAGGCGGAAAGTTTCCGCGCGCAACTGTATTACAGACGTCAACGTTCCGAGGAAACCCTGAGCGAGCTACTACACGATATTCGTCGTCTGGTCGTGTTGGCATACCCGGTGCCATCCAACGATACTACGGAGATTCTTGCCAAGGACGCTTTCCTGGAGGCTCTGCGCGATAGGGACCTGTCGCTCAAAGTACGCGAACGGGAACCCAAGAACTTGGACGAGGCCTACAGGACGGCGCTTCGTCTAGATGCTTATCAGCGGACGAACGACACAGAGGATCGACGGAGGCCTTCCAACCGCGTCCGAAGCACCCAGGAGATGGACGTGAGTGCCCAGGTCCAGTCCACGCTTGACCGGTTCCTTGAGACGCAGCGTAACGAGCAACGACGCTGGCAGATAGAGATGGAGAGACGTCTCGATCGACAGTTCCAGGAGCTACGAGGCCGAACTCCGACCGACAACGATCTGAGGCATGATGGTCGCCCCGGAAACCGCAACGCCGACGACCGAGGCCAAAATGGACGGAGCGTGACCTGCTACAACTGCGGCCGCCCCGGTCATATTAGTCGGAACTGCCGTCAGCCACGACGCCCTCCCAACCGCCGGAACGACGCTGAGGAGACCGGAACAGAAGCGACGACGCCGCCGACGTCAGTGGCCATGAACCATACGACGCGTTCCAGATTGCCGGACCGAGCCAGCAGCAACGCAGTGTACATCCGTGGAACCGTCAATGGACTCCAACAGACGTGCTTGATCGACACCGGATCGGAAGTCAGCCTGATCCCCGCTACAACTGTGGAAGGGTTAGCACTGCAATCTTGTTCTCGTTTTCTGATGGCTGCAAATGGCACTAACATTAATGTACTAGGGGAGATCCGTTTGCCACTTAAGATACGGAATGGATTTGAGGTCCCCACTGGATTTTTAGTATCCGACCAAATTGCGGAACCCATGCTAGGGATGGACTGGTTGCGGGAACACCGATGTAGACTAGACTTCGGGAATGGTGCCTTATTCTTGGGACGCAGACGCATACCCCTTGTCCGAGGCAATGGCTCAATGTGGTGCCGTAGGGTAATGCTAGCCGAGGAGGTAGTGGTGTCCCCCAAGTGCCAAACCGAGGTTCCCGTTAAATTGATTTACGGAGATTTGACGTCTAAGGCGCCCGCTTGGATGACCGAGGCGCAGGGAATCCAGCCAGGGGTACATCTCGCCCGCGTGGTGGTGGAAGACCGCGCAGATGTTACGGTGAGGTTGGTAAATCTAAATGAGGAACCAGTGAGAATAGCTAAGGATCGGTTCCTAGGTGGCTTACACCCCGTGGAAGTTGAACAGGGAACGGAACCGAAGCGGAACGAAGCGTTAGGCGATGAGACCGTGTGGAGAGACACGTTGATGAAGGATTTGCCGGAAGAGGTTCCCTCCGAGATCCGCCGGCGACTAGACCAGTTACTGCAGGAGTACAAGGATGTGTTTTCGCTTAACGACAGAGATTTGGGTAAGACGTCGATTACGACCCACAGGATAGAAACAGGTGAAATGCGCCCTGTGAGGCAGCCTTTGAGACGCCACCCCGTACCCCATAGGGAGGTAATGGGTAATGCATTAGACGCCATGTTAAGCGATGGGGTAGAGGAACCCGCTGTTAGCGAGGGTATGTCCGGGACCGGTTGCAGCGACCATAGGTTAAGCGTTGAGTACGGACGGACCGCGGAAGCATCGCAGACCCGGTTATTGGTGCAACGCAGAGCGTTTAAGGTCAATAGGTTCACGCAGACTAAACGTAGGACTAAAATTAGCCCAAATTCTAGGCGCCTGTTAGCGGTACCGCCCTATTTGGAGCCTTGGGTGACGTCAGAGGTTGCGTATGAGGGTCCATGTCCTTGGGGGTGGAGCCAACAGCAGCCATCCGAGAGAATGGGAGGGTGCGTGCCTTCGCGCCTATATTGCTCGTCTGTGCAAGAGGGCGGGGCGATCTATCGATCGCTCGATGAGCGCGACCGGGCAACGTCACCTGCTGAGACGAGCGACTGGATTGGCGGAGGGAGGCGAGCGATCCACCTAGCCTGCCGAGGTAAATTCTGTCGTCGACCCCACATCAGCCTCTTTCGTCGGATGAACATGGCCGAGGCACCACTGTTCCGTTGTTCTCTGTGTTCGGCGTGTTATTCCGGAGATTACGGATGGCAATCTTTGCTACGCCACGAGCGGAAGACGCACGGACGCAGCCGACCGAAGAAAGCTTGCGTGCGACGGATCCAAGTAAGCGAATCGCCGTCGACCTCGACGGAGGCACTCTCTACCGTGGAAGCGACCTGGTCGACCGAGGCTATGGACTTCTTCCCGGAAGGGGTCGTGCTGGAAGAGTTGATGGAAGGGCCGGAGTTGGACGACCTGCTGGACTACTTGATGCCGATTGACGTTGCTGCACCGGAGGAACGAGAAGTGGTCGGAACGCCGGCGTTGACGGAAGGCGACCCGCCGGCGTCCCCGTCTCTGCTATCGCCCGGACCGGAAGCGGAAGCCCTGCTGGCTCTGGTCGACGCCATCCGACCTCCCGACGTCGGGGAAGTCTTGGCGCCCCCTGCTGAACCGTTGGCTGCAGCGCCCACTGAAGCGGAAGTGCGTGCGGTTTATCGCATGGCCGACAGCCCGGGGTTGTTGCTCGGTCTGGAACAATTTCTGACCCGCGTACGGCTGACCTACCCTCAATTTCCGGCTTCTGTCGCGGAGATCGCTTTCCAGACTGGACGCATCGGGACCGTGCGCCCGCGCGGGGTCGCCATGGTGCGCCCCTGCACTCCGCCTCCTCCTCCCCCCGCACCGGACGTTGACGAGAGGTGGCTCTACTATGATTTGATCAGCAACCCGATCTTCGACCCGATGGATCCTCCGATGGACGATGAAGAACCCGTCGTCGATTTGACCAGCGAACCCTCCTCCTCATCGGGAAACGACGACCCCAATGACCCCGACTACGTGCCGTCGGAGTCGGATGATTCCCCTTTGCCGCCGGGCCAACGCAGCCCCGACGCCATTTCTCTTTCCAGTGAAGACGCTTGAACGGGTCCGAGGTTAGAAACTGTTAACTTCGTTGTTTGAGAGTGTACTGTTCAATTGTTGTTCCGGTGGAACGAGAGTCTGTGAGCTTAATTGCTGACTAGTTAGTGTCGCCGCTTTCGGCTTAAGTGTTGTCTTGTATGAGACGAATCGTGTTGTGTTACAGTCTTTCGTTTAGGACTGGACTATTTAAGAAGTAGTTGGCCTTGGTGGGTCGTGTTTTGTGCCTTAAAGATATTAATTATTGTCGTCGTGAAATAAAAGACACTGCGTAACTTTGTCATGGACTAAGAACACTGCATATTGCTGTCGTACTGAAGAACAGTGCGTAACGTTGTCGTGAATTGAGAGACATTGTTTAATGTGCTGCGAAATGAAAGACATTGAGTAATTATGTCGCAAAGGACATTGCATAATTGAAGGACATTGTGATTAATTATGGCGCAACGTTGCCTGTTGTACTAAACGCATAGTTAAGGATCGTTTTTGTTGTCCCGTGTGGGACCGATGTTCTTGTATGTGTTATCGACTATGTGGACGTAGGTTGGACTGCGAGACCTTGGACAGTCCCCGTGGGAGCGTAAACGAAAAATGTGGACATTTTTTACCGTGGAGGGCGGAGGATGTAGCGAAATTGGGGAAGGGACCCTCCCCATTTTCTTTAGCGCTTCCTGCCTCTTCTGCCTTCTCCTGTTGTCCGTTTCCCGCGCTCCAGCCTGCCTCTTTTCGAGGCCTCCCGTACTCTGAACTGCACGTGCTTCATGTTTCCCGCGCGATAGCCTGCCTCTTTTGAGGCCGCCTGCCTTTTAGTCCTCTAGTGCATCTAGTTTCCCGCGCGGTAGCCTGCCTCTTTAGAGGCTGGCCTGCCTCTTTCAGAAGGCTAGCCTGCCTCTTTAAAGGCTAGCCTGCCTCTTTCAGAAGGCTAGCCTGCCTCTTTAAAGGCTAGCCTGCCTCTTTCAGAAGGCTAGCCTGCCTCTTTAAAGGCTAGCCTGCCTCTTTAAAGGCTAGCCTGCCTCTTTAAAGGCTAGCCTGCCTTTTCGTTCCCGCGTTACTTTGGCCACGCCCACCCCCGGGTAGTGTATATAAGGGGCTGTGTTTTAGAAAGAGTAGTCATCGACCCAGTCACGCTGCGAGAGTCAGCTCCGATACGTAGTCATCGACGGAGGCCAGTCTTCGACAGTCTTCGACAGTCTTCGAGAGCCTTCGAGAGTCTTCGATCCAGTCAGCGAGTAGTCGTCGAGTCAGTCCGAGTGCAGTTGAGTTCAGAGTTAGTCAGTGATGTCGTCGACGAATCAGCGAGGCAGTTAGTCCATGACGTACAGCGGACGAGTAGTGGACCGACGGACGATTTAGCGACCGTGTGACGGTTTGTCATTGTGAAAATAAATATCGTGTCTTCATTCGAACGTCGTGGTGTTCTCTACGGGCGGAGCGACCGGAAGTGCCCCACCTTTCCTCCGAAATACCCCGGAGGCGGACTTACGCTTCCACCCCCCTGAAGCGACACGCGTCCTTCCACTTCCGCTATCCTGGTTCCTGGGAAGTTTGGGCGACGTCCGAACGACTGGGGTCTGCAGAAAACGCACACGAGAGGGGTTTTCCGTTACGAATATATAGTTTCTTTAGTGCCAAATTTTTTTTAACAACCAAAAATTGGCAGTTAGAAAAATAGAGTTCAACTTTCCAGGTGTGACAACTTGACAAGTGTCCCCATCTTACCCTAATGTGCGGGCGCCCATAGGTGTGTGTGTTCTCATATGAGGTATAGAGTTGCCCGGGTATATATTTACACCAAGTCTCTGAAAGAGTATATCTGGTGGGCTATTATGACCCTATACTTTATAAAGTACATTTGTGATTGTGATTGTTACCAAACATCAGAGATGATCAGACTGGGCTTTCTGACTGAACTTCCGATCTCAGAATGGACTTTTCTGAGTGAGGTATAGGTAACACCTAACCTTACTTTAGAAAGTTGTTTTGTGATTGCCAACAGATCTCGAATCTGCTTTTATGAGTGAGACATAGGCTAGTTAATCAGAACGTAGATTAATTTTCTGTCTGCAGCCATGGGATTATTTCCCGACCTTACATAAAAGGACATATTTTCAGTATGGACAGTTAACGTGACTTTCTTTATCAAGGCGCACCGCTTGTGCAATGTGCAATGTGCATGCATGGCTACTGAAGGATATAACGCCGATCTTTGCTAGTTTTTCGCTGTTATCTCGGTTTATACTTTTCACACTGAGTTGGATTTACGTTGGACAGAATTACATCGATTTTGTATTCTAGTCTTCCACATGCCCTGCAAGAGACTAACTCAGTTGATTTCTTCAAATCAGGACTCAAGACTTATTTATTTCTGTGAGGCATATCCTGCTGTTAAATAGTAGGCCTAATAATAATAATAACATAATAATAATAATAATATTAATAATAATAATAAAAGTAATAATAATAATAATAATAATAATAATAATAACAATAACATAATAATAATAATAATAATAATAATAATAATAATAATAATAATAATAATAATAATAATAATAATGATAATAATAATAATAATATACGGTCTACAATTGAATGAATTTGGTTTGAATTGACGCGCCACACATATTACCGTAGCAATCAGTGTGGCATCAACATCAGAAGACATCGTATAAACGTCAGACAAATTGCGACATTATCGTTACATTACATTCGTTCGCCGATCGCCGCCAGAGTGCGCCATAGACTTCCGGCAGAGCAATTTCCTGTCACACAATATCCGGTTGGTCAGCACGGATAGGATGACTGCTGGGGGTGGTTGGGCGATGGAGACCTAGGGGGGGCTGAGGTGGAGGGGCCGACGTCCTGGATGGTCAGCAAACACTGGCGCGACATCTACATCCGGTTGCAATATGAGAACAAACAGGACGGACTACTCCATCCGCTCCCACACCACATCTCTGACCTCCTTAATGACTTCATGTCTGGCAGGGCTGTTTTTAAGGGAATTTTAGAACTGCGCAACATCTTCTTTCCCTTCCCATTATCCATGGTAAATTACTTCCAATCGGGGAACAATGACCCGCTTTGCTAGTTTTGCTTCTACAACTGCACAAATCCATTTAGAACTGCACATTTTGTGTACAACTGCACGTTAAAAAAGCCCTGATGTCTGGTTGGATCCAATCATTATAATTAAGAAGAGTACGAGTTTCGCTGAAAACTTGTGAAAAGTACACGTGCAGTGTCTCAAGCTACAGATCTCAAGATATCCTATAGTATCCATAGATAATGCTGTTTTGTGCACTCTACAGACGGCGGATTTAGGAAAAGGGAAGGCATTTCCATGAGGGAAGGGGTAAAGCTAAGAGAATTATTTTAAAATTGATAACCGACTGCTACACATTCAGAAAGCTTAGCTTTGCTTTTCTTCGTGACATTTCTTATTGACTCACTTCTGACTTTTCTGTATTTCATATATAGATAGTCTAATTTTTAATGCTAAAGTACCAATGTTCCTTTTTGACTCTATCAGGGAGAGTAGACCCCAAAGTCATGGACCGTGCCAAGTGGTCCATCTGGCCCCCTCATTTGCTTTGGTATTGAGTAAGTCTCAAAATGTACAAACTACATGTAGATTTGCATATTACACAAACAAACGATTACACTTCAGATTACGTTTAGCAAGTAAAAAATTGCAACTAAGGATGCAGTTATTACACGTTTTGATCACAACTTGCATTCACAACTACAATTACAGTTTTTGCTATTTGCAATTTGTAAGCCCACCGAATATTACAAGAAATGACAATTTCAAATCACGGTTCCACACACAAGTTTATTTACTTATTTCTTCAGTTCTGTAACACCACTTCAAGCTCTCTACTCAGAGGCGTTCCCGACTACAGCGCGTATACAGCATAGGAGTTTCACAACGAAGCGCCCGACTTGCTCAAGGTCTCTATATACACAGCTAATTGAGGCGGATTCGAACCTGCAACCCTCCGGCTGCAAAGGCAACGAACATACCCACCACACCACCGCGCCCCACAAGTTGCAATGCGAGCGAAAATTACAAGTCACGATCACAAATCCGGTGTCACGAAATAGAGTATCCCCGTATTAATTGTATCCCCCAAATTAAAAAAAGTCGAAAAAAGCCGCTTCCGCGTGTATCTTTCTTTGCAAATTAATTTTAATCTGCTTTGTTTTGAACAATGACACTAACAGGTATGTCTATTCCTACTAGATAATTTGTTTTGCCCTGTTTTTAGAGCACTTAAAACATTTAAAACACTTAAGAAGACTCAGAGTCACTAAATAAATTCGAGTTGCCTTTATCTGAGCATTGCTTAGGACACTTAAAACAATTAGAGTCGCTTTAAATTTTGATAGCAGCATAAATTATTTTATTATGCGCATTTTTCAAAAAAGGGGATAGAATGGTTTATCCCCCGGATAGTATAGACCGGTTAAATCCATCCGGGGGGATAGATTAATCCATCCCCCGGATAGCTTTCAGGTGGGATACTCCGTTTCGTGTCACCGGCCACACTTTGGTGTCTGATGGGACCAGACACCAAGCAGCACCACAGCAATTGTATCGTTGCGCGGTGAATCGCCATCTATAAAACGATGGTCGGACGTTGTTTGTCGTTCTGCTTATCGCGCAAACTTAAACCGGATTTGGCGACGGTGGCGCCCCTTGCGACGATGCGATGAGGATAGCACACGATGAATCCATGGCGGGTGATTCGTCATGAATCGGTCGGCGATTCACCTGAGCCGAAACGAAACGGCGCTATATAAATCGCATTGTTCACAACGTCGTCCACAGTAATCCCTACGTTGCCGCTGCTCAGCGGCGGAAATAGCCATTCCTCCTCATCCCATACTCCTCCTTCTCCTCGTCGTCCTCCTCCTCGTCCTGCTCGTTCTCCTCCTCCTCCACCATCCCCTCCTCCACCACCACCACCACTTCCTCCTACTCCACTTCCTCCTCCTTTGCTGTGTCCTTATTCTCCGCGTTTACCCTTTTCTCTAAAAATGTATCATCTCCTCATGTGTTCCTATTACGCTGCAGGCAGATAGATAGGCAGACAGACATAGACAGGCAGGCAAGCAGGCCCGTAGGCAGACGGGCAGACACAGATAGAGAGACAGTCAGACAAACACAGGCAGGCAGATTGACAGACAGGCAGATAGGCAGGCAAACAGACAGACAGACAGACAGACAGCCATACAAAAGACACTGACAGGATTCATTCGATTCGTTCAAGAATTTCTATAGCGCATCTTCAATTAAGGGAGCTGCTTAGAAGCACTGTCGACTCTAGCGCTAGGCCTATAGCATGCCATAAAGAACGCACAAATGATGATAATGTAACATGATTTGCTTAATTATATAGCCCATTATTTTGTGGTGCATGGTATGTTCATGTGCGTATGCAGACAGCGAAACATAGACATAGACAGACAACCACACATACTTAGACATATGCCAGCAGAATTACACAGAGCACATGTGCATTATCTCTCTGCATATATTATAGTTTGAGAGAGAGAGACAAACAGACAGACAGACAGACAGACACACAGACAGAGAGACAGACAGACAGACAGATGGAGACGAAGACAGACAAGACAGAAGTAGACAGGCAGACAGACATACAGACAAGGGGAGAATTAGAGAGAGAGAGAGAGAGAGAGAGAGAGAGAGAGAGAGAGAGAGAGAGAGAGAGAGAGAGAGAGAGAGAGAGAGAGAGAGAGAGAGAGAGAGAGAGAGAGAGAGAGAGAGAGAGAGAGAGAGAGAGAGAGAGAGAGAGAGAGAGAGAGAGAGAGACGGAGAGAGACAGGGCGACAGAGACAGAGAAACAGACAGACAGACAGATATACAGAAAGAGACGGCCAGAGACAGAGAGACAGAAAGAGAGAGACAGATACAGAGACAGAGAGAGACAAAGAGAGACATAGTTTATCATGCTGCGCTGTATACATGTATAATTGTATATATATATATTATCGGCACTGACATGTTCTCGTTGTGGTAGGAAATGAGAAATAAGGATTGACCTTCCGCTCCATCTTCCACAGACGATGAAAGGAAAGCAGGAAGAAGTAGAGACGGTGAAGATGGTGGTGGAGATGGTGGTGGTGGTGATGGAGATGGTGGTGGTGGTGATGGAGATGGTGGTGGTGGTGGAGATGGTGGTGTTGGTGGAATGGCGACGGGAACTCCCACGAGAAATTAAGGAATGCACGAATTTCTGGAGCAAGGAAAATGGAAAGGGAGGGAAGGAGGTTACAAAATTTCTAATTGGCAGACGGACAGACACAGACAGAAACAGACAGACAGAAACAGACACAGACAGACACAGACAGAAACACACACACAGACAGAAACACACACAGACAGAATTGCGTACATACAATGCAAGTGATAGAGACTTCAAATATCTTAAATATATTTCTCAAAGTTTGTCCTTCCATTTCTTTGTTTGTATGTTCGTATGTCCGGATGTATTTTGACTCTTCGTCCCAGAAAAGGCTCGGAAATGACAGTGTCGGTTTAACAAAATTTCTGCAATTGATTCTTACCCAAACTTTAAGGTCAACGCCACTATTTTCATCTCTCAATTCATTTTATAACCCGAGATATTAGCGTTTTAATCAGATTCAATCAGCCACATTGCCGCATTAGTAGAGTCCGACAGTCCGCATGACGTCATACTCGCCCAATAATAATTTCCGTTTATCAACAATCCGGTTGACAAACCGAAACCGGTTACAGTGTACAATTATGCACAAGAACGCAGATCACAGAAATATTAATTACACTAACAGAGCAGACGGCCTGCAATAATTATATTAGGTCATTGCCTGTCAGCACACACACCCAGGTCATGTTTGGTTTTTGGGGGAAGCGGCTTGGGGTGGATGGGTGACAAAACCCCAAAATTTAGCGGTCAACGCTGGGTACCCCAGAGGAGTAATGTTGAAAACCCTAAATTTCCCGGGCCACGCCGGGTCCCACATATAGTAAAATATAATTTATAGAGGAGCGGGTGACAGTTCCAGTCAGAGCATAACAGACAGTGCGTGTGTGCGCGTGTGTGTGTGCGCGCGCGCGGGTATATGTGTGTGCGTGTGTGTGCCCGCGTGCGTGTGTGTGCGGGCGTGGGTACGTGCGTGTAAGAAAGAGAGAGACAGACAGACAGAGACAGACAGACAGACAGAGCGCGAGTAGAGAGAGACCATATACAATTTCTATAATTTTGCGAATGAATAAATCCCAAGACTGACACATCCTGTCTGGGGAAAGCGTAAATATCTCACAGAAACATACAAACACAGACAGACAGACAGACAGACAGACAGACACCCAGCCGTGCTCAGACGTATACCTCGTCGTACGACAATCGATCTTTTTGCCGGCAGCAGCGATTGCCACCGGCGGGTATAACTTCAAAGGAGCCGACCACTCAGAGCGGTGCGGCGCTGTCTCTTTGAAGTTCCCTTCCGTATTGCGATCCCACTCGACCCGAGTTAAGTACAGCAACTTAGCGTTCGTTGTCGATGTCATTCGAAGCCCGAGAGTAAACGTCGACACCATCATGATCTTCGATTTCTCTGCCAGAAAATCCTCGTCGATAAGTAGTTTGTGTTTTTCCGGATGTCTTTTCTGTGCCAACCGTATACCCTGAAAATTAGACGGGCTCTAAAGTCCCGGCGAAGTTTCTAAATAGAACGCAGGCATATATCCGGCAGACGCGTTGTTTTTTGGACGCTTCGATTACTGTAATACACTTTTCGCTGCTACTATAATACGCAACGTCAAACATGTTGAAACAAACCGTGAAGAGTTGAGTAGGCCTACTTTGGGTGTGGCTCCATTTCCACACCTTGGTCAGAGTTTCGCAACTATTCATATCAAACCTTCCATCCCAGCTATAGACAAAATAACACTCCACCCTCACCCAGCCCAAACCCTGACCGTGGGCTAGGGTGCGGGTCCAGAGACCGAAATTACCATTACGGCCCGAGTTTGGCACCTATTCATCTCAAATCTTCCAGCTGGGCATAGGGCCACAAGGACCACCCCCACTCTCACCCAGCTCCGACCCTGAGCGGGGTGCGGGACCAAAAACCAAATAGGCTATATATAATTATTTACGACCATAATTTCTTGCCTATTCACCTCACGCCTTCCACTGCTTCCAGCTAGGGTATACGTCCCCAGGACCACCCCACGCTCACTCAGCTCCCACCCCTGACCCTTTTGGCGGGGTGGGACAAAAAAAACGAAGTTTACTGAGCAACGCCGTGTACCCAAGCTACATGTATATAATCAGCGGCGCCCGCAGACGTACGCACATACGCAAGTGCGTACAGCGCGATGACCCAAAAGGTATGTTTTTAGAAAATTCTAGGTTGATGACTAAAAAAAAAAAGGTCATCAGTTTTTTGGCGGATAGAAAAGGTATGTTTTTGGAAAATTCTAGGTTGGTTGATGACTAAAAAAAAGGTCATCAGTTTTTTTGGCGGATAGAAAAAATATGTTTTTGGGAAATTCTAGGTTGATGACTAAAAAACAAAAACAAAAAAGGTCATCAGTTTTTTCGGCGACCTAACGAAAATTTTTCCCTGTTCGCCCCTCCTTCGAAAATTTCTGTGCGTACAAGAAAAAAATCCTGCGGGCGCCGCTGTATATAATAATAGTGTATACACACATAAGTTTTGTCAACCTCCACTTGACCTTCAAAGTTTTCTTCCTTTTTCTTCAGTGTTCAGTAGCGCAGCCTAGGCCTAACCTAGTCACTGTATTTCGGTATCTAAAGCTAGTGTATAAGTTTCTAAAGTTCTTAACTTGTTCAATTACAACAAAGCTCTGTTTCTTGTATTTTCCTCTTCTTTCATAACAACGCAAATAACACAACAAAGGATCAACGACGACAAACGCTTGAATTCAACGACAGCAACGCAACTATTATTATCTAACTCCACTGTTCTCTAAAACGTCTTCTATTCTCTACTACCAACTCCTTCTTCTACAACTTCTCTCACTGTCTAGACGTACACTCTTCCCCTTGCCGCTCTGTCCTTCTATCTGCCTCTCTCCGTCTATCTGTCCGTCTGTCTGTCTGCCTCGCTCTCTCTCTCGCGCTCTCCGGCGACGGTCGGCCGAGCCGCGCCAACTTTCCCGCCAGTCTGTCACCTGCAGGCCTAACTGTCTAGACGCTGACCTTGAGCTGGTCTATTCGTACGCCTAAACATCAACTGACCACATAGACTATACAAAATTAGCTCACATTACCTCCCTCCTTTCTTTTAAAGAGAGCTAATTATCTATAAAAATTAGCGAACGTACCTTAACTAAACAATGCAAAATAGTCCATAACATAATACATCATAAAATATCTTACACTACAATCTAGACAGACAATCAGCTACTACATTCAATTTACCTTTCTTATAGTTCAACAGAATGTCAAAATTTTGCAATGATAAAGACCATCTGACTAATTTAGCAGATTTCGACATTGATTCAGTCAAATAAACTAAAGGATTATGGTCTGTAAACACATTGATTTTAGAACCAATAAGAATTTCTTTCAACTTGTTTAAAGCCCATATGATTGCATAGGCTTCCTTCTCAATCGTCGCCCACCTCCTCTGAGTATCTGTCAGCTTCTGACTGATAAATGAAACAGGACGTTCAATCCCTTCCTCGTCCACCTGAGACAGTACAGCTCCCACAGCAAAATCACTGCTATCACAGTACAAATTAAATGGTTTCCCAACCTCAAACATATATAGAATCACATTTGATAAAACAATCTGTTTAAGGGAATCAAAAGATTTCTGATGTGCATCAGTCCAAACAATGTTCTCAGGTACTTTCTTGCTGGTCAAGTCTGTCAATGGTTTAGCAATTTCAGCAAAATTACAGATAAACTGTCTGTAAAATCCAAAAAATCCTAAGACTTGCTTCACTTCCTTCCTGGTTTCAGGTTTCTTCAAATTAATTAAACTGTCAATCCTGTCTGGATTCATCATCTTCTTCCCTGATCCTATGAGGTGACCGATGAACTTCACCTCACTCTTACCAAACACACATTTCTTCAAGTTCAATGTTACATTATGCAGTCTTATTTGTTTCAAGAATAATTCCAAATGTCTTAAATGAATGTCCCAATCATTCGAATGCACTGCAATGTCATCAACATAAGGTTCAGTAAAATCATGAATCGGTTGCAAGATCATATTTATCGCTTTTACAAAAGTCCGTCCAGAGTTAATCATTCCAAACGGAACACGCGTAAATTCATACAGTCCATTATGTGTAACAAACGCAGTCTTCCATTGGTCACTCTTTTTCACAGGACAAGTCCAATATGCACTGCGACAGTCCATAACAGAAATGAACTTGGATTTTCCAACTTTGCTCAAGACATCGTTGACGATTGGCATAGGATATCGGCAGTTTTCAGTAAAAGAGTTAATGTACCTGTAGTCACAAGCCAATCTCAAGGATCCATTCTTCTTTTTGACAATGACAAGTGGACTTGCCATTCTGCTTGACGATGGTTGAATGATATTTTCTTTCAGCATCTCTTGTATTTGTTTTTCCACTTCTGCTCGGTATATTAATGGTATTCGATATGCCACGAATTCTTTTTCTCTAAAGTCTGGTCTCAGCACCACTTCGTGTTCTACTAATGTACATAGTCCAGGTTGGTCTGAAAATCTGTCTGCATATCGATTCAGTACATCAAGTAATTGTTTCTGCTGTTCGCTGGTCAGATGTCCAATTTGTTCGTAATCCAATTGAAGTGACTTCTGTTTTGTCTCTGAATAGTCTTCCTTCAGCGGTATTTCTACCACTGATCCAAATTCGTCATCCTCTTCCACGATCAGACCACAAGACAATGTTCTCGTAATGAACTTCCTCATCTTGTTAGCATGAATAATCCGTCGACCATTTTCGTTCATGTCCACCAGATACGAATATTTGGATCTTCTTTGCAGGACCGTGCATGGACCATGCCATCGGGAGATCAATTTATTGGTTGACGTTGGATACAGCACGATGACGTTCTCTCCTGGCTCGAATTCTTTATCTTTTGCTCTTTTGTTGTATTGACTGGCGTACTGTTTTTGCTTTTCTTCAGCACAACTCTCGGCGAATGTCAAGGCCTTTTCCATGTCTGCTCTTAAATTCTTCAGGTAATTTGCCGGTTGTACTCCAATGTTCGGTGGTAGATTTATTTCTTTGGTCCAGCTTTCTTTAAGGATGGTGAGTGGCCCTCTCGGCAACTTTCCATAGACCAGCAAATACGGTGCCACTCCTGTAGTTGCATTAGGCACTTCTCTCAATGCCCAGACTGTAAATGGAATAATTTTATGCCACTGTCTCGGATTTTCCACAACGACATGATGAATCATTTTCTTGAACGTTTGATTCCATCTCTCCACCAATCCTGCCGCTTCTGGATGTCCTGGCGAATCGAATCGAGGACAACATCCCATCAGTTTCAGAAATTCTCTTGTTAGACTGGCTGTAAAATTCGTCCCTCTATCGCTCGTTATTACTGACGGAACTCCCACATCCATGAACAGCTTCATCAAAGCTTCGCATACAGCCTTAGCGGTCAATGACTTCATCAAGAATATAGTCGGCCATCTTGTACATGAGTCCACGATGCACAAACAATACTTATGCCCTGCTGCTGAAGTCGGTTCGATTGGTCCTACGACGTCCATGGTCATTCTTCTGAACGGTACATCCTCTCTTGGTATTGGTGTAATCGGCACTCGATCCATCACCAAACTTCGTGCTTTCAACTGACACTTCTCACAGGACTTGCAGAACTTCACCACATCTCTACGCATTCTTGGCCACACAAAGGACAACTTGATACGTTCCCTTGTCTTCTCTTCTCCCAAGTGTCCGCCAAATACTGACTCATGTGCCAATTCCATCACCTGAATTCTTCTTTCCTTCGGCAACACCAACTGATACACCAACTGGTCCAACATTTGATGCTTCTTATACATCAGCCCATTCACCACACTAAACTCTGATCCTTTGTCTTCAGCTATCTTCCACCACGACCTCAGTGACTCGTCATTTCTCTGCTGCTCTTCAAATTTCTTTGCGTCTGCCAATTGTCTTTCATCACTCGTATTCTCGGCAAACAAATCCCTCATACTCGTGTCTATTTCACCATCACTCTCAGAATCATCATCATTATCACGTTCACATGCAACCATCTCTTCTTCAATTTCATTGTTTCCAGATGTTATTCCTTCTTCTTCTTCTTGAACGCTTTGTTCATCATCGCTTTCTGTGTCCTCATCTAGCAAACTTTCATTTGACTTTTCCTCTTCTCCTTCTTCCACTTCTCTTCTCCGACTCTGTGCTCTTGTAGTCACATTCGCTTGCAATTCTCCTTGTAATACACTCACTGGTGGAACCTCTTTCAGTTCTGCGATTATCTCTGGATGCAGCAAGAACTTTTCTTTGTTATCTTTGCACAAGACTGCCGGAATGCTGGCACACACCAAGGTTAAATATGGCGCGATATTTACTCCCTTGTCTTTCAAATCTCCTCCTTCGTTATGACAACTCATCCGCACTTCGATTTTCACCAACTTAGCTGGAATGGGTTCTCCAGCCACACATTGCAAATGTACTCTGCCAATTTCTTCCACTGTCGCTCCTTTCAACAATTCCTCATTGATTACTGGAATCTCAGTACCAGAGTCAATCAGCGCTCTGACTTGCACGGGATGACAACTGTCATCATTTCCACGTATCTCGACATTGACATGCTGTAGTAAAGACTTCTTCGTACGTTGACATTCATCTTTGCTTTCTGTTTCTCGACCAGTATCTTTAATTGGAGCAGAATTTACTCTTTCTCTCTGTATAGCAAATTGAGGCGTGCACTTCATCACTGACTTCACTTCCGTTTCGCGGTTGTCTTGTTCTTCAGACTGATTCGGTGCATTCATTACTTGTATCTGATTTACTCTGAGATTTTCTGCACTTCGAGTAAATCTATTTCTCAGATTCGTCATTCTTGGTGGTACTTTGCAATCCTTTATCAGATGTCGGTCTGACTGACAATTATGGCAACGTTTCTTAACAATCCCTCTCTGTTCAGTGCTCTCCCGCCTGTAATTGTACGCTGTATTGTTTTCTCTTTGGCGTCCCATCACTGGAATTCGACTGTACATTTGTCTGTCACCCGTTGCTTCTCTTCTATCTTGACCAAACTGTCTTCCAGGAGCACCATCATTCCTTGCTTCGTTATTTCTGGCTT
Source organism: Lumbricus terrestris (assembly GCA_949752735.1). Classification (NCBI taxonomy): domain Eukaryota; kingdom Metazoa; phylum Annelida; class Clitellata; order Crassiclitellata; family Lumbricidae; genus Lumbricus; species Lumbricus terrestris. The sequence continues at coordinate 15,839,362 of OX457048.1, read as the reverse complement.
GGTTTCCTGTTTCTTTGTTATTACTATTCCACCTGGGTTGCTTCGAACTATTTCCCCATGCTTCATATTTCGGTTTGTCTTGAAACATTAGACCAATTCGATTGTTCACGTGTACGTCTGCGAGTTCTGCAACATTACTAGCTTCAAAGCATTCAGTACCCTCTTTTGCTAGTACGAACTGTAGTGGACCCGGTGGTAGACATTCTTTCAACTTATCCGCCACTAACAGATCAAATAACTTCTCGTAGCTTTTGCCCACTCGCCTACTTCTGACATAGTAGTTCAACAGATTCTTCAATCTTGCTGTAAACATTGTGTATGTTTCTTCTGCCGTTTTCCTCGCATCTCCAAATCGTGATCGATATTCTCTCGCTGTCAATTTGAATTCTTTCAGTAAATGTTCTTTCACTATGTCGTAATCGTCTAGATCATTAAAAGACAATCGGTTCAACACCGTTCTTGCTCTTGGCGTCATTAGTGGCAACAGCAATTTGACCCAAAACTGCTTTTCCACCGTAAAACTGTTGAATGCATTCTCAACTGTCTCAAAATATAATGGCACCTCCATCATATCATATGGCATCTTAGGTAATACGTGTTTCATTGCATCACCTATCCTTTTAATCTTGGACACCATTGTCTCACTTTCTCTGATCCTGTTTCGTTCTGACTCCTCACGGCTTCTTCTTTCGTCTTCATTTCGTTCCCTCAGTCTATTTTGATCTTCTACCCTACGCAGTTCTTCTTGTTCTATCTTTTGCTGCAACAATTCTAACTGTTTTCTGCGTTCCTCCTTTTCTATAGCCATTTCTCGGAGCTGAGCTTCCTTAAGAGCGAGTTTCTTTTGTTCTAATTCTAATTGTTCTTCCCTTTCTCTTTCCGCTTTTTCCAAATTTTCTTTCTCCATTTTCAATTCTTCCTGTCGAATCTCTTCGGCTCTTTGTAATTCTGCCAAACGCATGGCTTCTTTGTCTTCCTCACGAATCTTTTGCTCTTCCATCTGTTGTTTTCGTATTTCTTCATCACTTTTCCTTGCTCTCTCGTATTCTATCATCAATTCCATTCTTCTTCGTTCAGCTTCGTCACGATCTCTTTTCAGTTGTTCTAGCTGAAGCTGGAACTGCTGCTTCTGCATCTGTATCTCTTCTTGTCTCATCCTTTCTGCTTGTTCTGCTCTTGCTTTTTCCTCTAGTCGAAGCTTTTCTGTTCGTTCAATCTCTTCTTGTCTCCGTTTCTCCTCTTTCTCTTTCTCTTCTTGTTTTTGTTCTTTCTCCTCTCGTCTCCGTTGCTCCTCTTTCTCTTTCTCCTCCTGTCTCCGTTTCTCCTCTTTCTCTTTCTCTTCTTGTTTCCGTTCTTTCTCCTCTTGTCTACGTTGTTCTTCTTTCTCTTTCTCCTCTTGTCTCCGTTCTTTTTCTTCCTGTCTCCGTTGCTCCTCTTTTTCTTTTTCTTCTTGTCTGCGTTGCTCCTCTTTTTCTTTTTCTTCTTGTCTGCGTTGCTCCTCCCTCATCATCATAAATTGCATCAACGCCTCCATAGACATCGGTGCCGGTGGTTTTTCAATTGGTTTCTCCTCAACACCACCCACAGCACCTTTCTCTTCAGCTTCCTTTTTAAGCCAAACCTCTGCTAATGCTCCCATCAAATTTTCTCTAGACATCTCTTCGACTTCTTCTACGTCTAGACCCTCTTCAATTAATAACTTTATTAATCGATCAGAAGACATCTTCTTTATACTGGCTTGCTTTTGTTCTGTAAGTTTCTCCATCTTTCTTCTTTACTTCAGTGATTACCGTGAAGAAATCAAGGGAGTGGCTATGAATATCTGTGATTGGCTGACTTTAATTCTTTTGGCTCCTTGGGTAAACAAGCAAGTTTTGTATACCTCTCTCTGGCGTTGCGTTGTCGTAATGTCGTTCGTATGCCCGTTGTATCTTCTCACCAGACTCCGAAATGCGTCTCCAATCGTAAATATTCCTCCAATTGAAAATATTCCTCCGACTGAAAATATTCCTCCAATTGAAAATATTCCTCCAATTGAAAATATTCCTCCAAATGAAAATATTCCTCCAAATGAAAATATTCCTCCGATTGAAAATATTCCTCCAAATGAAAATATTCCTCCAATTGAAAATATTCCTCCGATTGAAAATATTCCTCCAAATGAAAATATTCCTCCAATTGAAAATATTCCTCCAAATGAGTTCGCTATCCCAACATCCTTTGCTTGAATTCAGTATCCCACCGGCTTGAATTCAGTATCCCACCGCTGTCACCAAAATGTCAACCTCCACTTGACCTTCAAAGTTTTCTTCCTTTTTCTTCAGTGTTCAGTAGCGCAGCCTAGGCCTAACCTAGTCACTGTATTTCGGTATCTAAAGCTAGTGTATAAGTTTCTAAAGTTCTTAACTTGTTCAATTACAACAAAGCTCTGTTTCTTGTATTTTCTTCTTCTTTCATAACAACGCAAATAACACAACAAAGGATCAACGACGACAAACGCTTGAATTCAACGACAGCAACGCAACTATTATTATCTAACTCCACTGTTCTCTAAAACGTCTTCTATTCTCTACTACCAACTCCTTCTTCTACAACTTCTCTCACTGTCTAGACGTACACTCTTCCCCTTGCCGCTCTGTCCTTCTATCTGCCTCTCTCCGTCTATCTGTCCGTCTGTCTGTCTGCCTCGCTCTCTCTCTCGCGCTCTCCGGCGACGGTCGGCCGAGCCGCGCCAACTTTCCCGCCAGTCTGTCACCTGCAGGCCTAACTGTCTAGACGCTGACCTTGAGCTGGTCTATTCGTACGCCTAAACATCAACTGACCACATAGACTATACAAAATTAGCTCACAAGTTTATAATTATTTATATGGACAATCGCGTTCAGTGCATGTTATCCATGCATGTATACGGGCATTTGTCGTTGAACAGCGGCCTTTTTATTTTGTCATCGGCACTCTGAAATTGATCCGAAGCTAATGAGAAATTTCATCCAGCTCCTTATGGACGTGTTCACCTTTTCCTCCTCCTATATATTACTCCGTCCATGGAAACATTGGCCAGCGAGCGAGCAGCTGTTGCAACGGTGGAGGAAGAAAGCTTTCCAGTTTCATGCGTCAGTGCACATGCACTGCAGCTCTGTTGTTGTTGCTGCTGCTGCTGCAGGCACGGAATCGGACAGAATCCGACATGTCCAGCGATGGATCGGCGCTCCATATACATGTATATGTGTGTCTCATATATTATATATTTATATATATATATATATATGTATATATATATATATATATTAAGCAAAGGATATAATTATATATTCTATATGTATAATGTTGACGGGCTCGCATTCGCAATCAGTATTATAATTATACACAGTGAAGTATGTATATATATATATATATACGCATGTATAGAGACACATGGAATATATATACACCGTGTCTCAATAAAAAAGGTGCAAAATTGTTTTTGTCATAACTTTGTCAAATTTCCACCAATCTTAATAACTTTTGGTAGGTAGACGGCAAAATGGCCGAAATTTCATGCTATATAGAAATTTTCTACCTCACCTGACTCATTTCACCGCATTATCTTGTTAAACACATATGTACCAATTTTTCATATAACGCTTACATTTTAATACTTCCAACAAACTATCTGACGTCTGAATTAGCACGCAATAAAGTAAATAGCAGAGTTTCTTAATTGTTATGACAGATCTGCTTAAAAGTGTTAGAATTGGTGCTCGAAATGTGCCCCGCATGCACGGACACAAGCGCTAAGACGGTGACGCCACTGGTCGATAGCACCATCAACAATCGACTGGTCAAAGCGCGCCCACTCGTCGATCAGACGCGTTTTGAGTTCGTCGACACTGGCTATTCTGGACTGGTAAACCTTCTCCTGCAGCACACTTCATATGCTATAGTCGACTGGGTTAAGATCTGGTGAATTCGGCGGCCACAGAGTTGGAGGAATGAAGTCGGGCGTCTCTCGCTCCAGGAAAGAGACTGTGTCGCGTGCTTGATGCGCCGGGGCGCCATCCTGTTGAAAAACCCGCCCTGGGATATCCGGCGTATGTCTGTCGGTATCTTCTGTGCAAGAAGGTTGTCACGATAGTAGGCCTATGAGTCTATGACCCATTCACTTTGACATCCGGCTCGATGCAATGGATTTCAGTGCTGCCAAGTTTCGAGACGCTGTTATATGAAAAATTGGTACATCTGTGTATGCGACTCTGTGAAAGAGAGCGTGCGAGCCGCAGTTCGCTTCCCGAAGGTGCTTTTTTCAGAGATTCAAAATCTCGGGCTAGCACGGTCCGTCCACGGGGACTTAAATGGCGTGGCGACACTAATCATCTTTGAAATGACATTGTCGTTAAGCATGCAAATCTCATTATACATGACGTCGTTAAACAGACGTCGTTAAACAGAAACTACACACACACACACACACGCATACACACACACACACACACACACACACACACACACACACATTAATCTTAATTTATATAGCGCTCCTGTTGATCTCTGACAGACCAGGTGGAAAAGAGCATGCTTGCATGTGTCGTTTTGTTTACAGCTGTCAGAATGTATAGAGGAGCAGATGAACTGCACGCAAATATATATGACAGTTAGAAGTTTGTTGCATGGTCCACTTTGCTAATTATTTTCACATCTTGGATGAGGATGGAAGGAAATGAGGAGGAAGCGACGATAACTAGAAGAGGTAGATTTCCTTCCTGTATATGTATTATATATATATATATATATATGTATATATATCCAATATTCATGGTTTTTCTCGTTGTGCCATGCAGCCTATATATAATAATTATGTACTTTTATGTGGAGGTATATGTATAACCTCTATATAAAAGTAAAAGGTTTCTTCTCTTGCCATCTCCTGATTTTCCCTTCATAAGTATATATCTCCGGATATTGTTTGGAAGGCCTGAGTGATTATAAATACCTCGGGCAAAAAATGATAATAATAATAATGATAATAATAATAATTGTAATGATAATATTCTTTTCCTTCTGGACGTTAATCAGCCACTTGCAATATGACAACAACAACAACAGCAGCAGCAGCAGCAGCGACAACAACAACAACAACAACAATAATAATAATAATAACAACAACAATAACAGCTAACAGCCATCCTTTACAGACTTTGTTTTTATACTCTATAGGTGGTATGGTGAAGTCCCTGAGGAATTCTGTATACCTTGGGGCAAAAAAATTAATAAAAATAACAATAAAGGGATTTTCTCTTCAAACCCTGAAGACGAGACCTGACATTAAAAAAAAGATAATAGTAATAATAATGAAAACGATAATAGTGATAGTAATGATAATGATAATAGCAATAATAATGATAATGATAATATTAATGGTAATGGTAATGATAATGATAATAGCAATAGTAATGATAACGATAATAGCAATAGTAATGATAACGATGATAGTAATAGTAATGATAATGATAATAGCAATAATAATGATAATGATAATGATAATGGTAATGATAATGATAATGATAATAGCAATAGTAATGGAAACGATAATAGTAATAGTAATGATAATTATAATAGCAATAGTAATGATAATGATAATAGTAATGGTAATTATAATAGTAATGATAATGATAATAGTAATAGTAATGATAACGATAATAGTAATAGTAATGATGATGATAATAGCAATAGTGATAATGATGTGATAATGATAATGATGATAGTAATAGTGATAATGATAATAGTAATGACAATGATAATAGTAATGATAATAATGAGTGCATTATATTGTTCCATTTTCAGCCGAGCAATCCTTAAGAATCCGGACATCCTGCCGGACGCTCCCCTCACGAACCTCCTCTTCGACGACTTCTGGGGCACACCCTTAACCCACAGCGGCTCTCACAAGTCCTACCGCCCTCTCTGCGTCCTCTCCTTCCGCCTTACCTATCTCATCAACGGCCTATCACCATTCGGGTATCACCTTGGCAACGCCGTGCTGCACGCCATCGCCACGGCAACGTTCGTCGTCATGGTGAGGACCGTGTTTCGAAACTCCGCTGGCGGCGGTGATGGTGGGGGTCCCCTGGGACGACTGCCCTTCATGGCGGGGCTGCTCTTCGCCTCACACCCCATCCACACCGAAGCCGTCGCGGGGGTCGTGGGTCGCGCAGACCTACTCTCGTGCCTCTTCTTTCTTCTCGCCCTCGTGACGTATGTCCGCTACTGCGACGCACGACGCACGCGTCACGTGATGACGACGCAACCGGAAGTGTCGAACGGGACTTCCGGCGGAGGTGGAGGCGGCGGCGATCGTCGCAACGGCTTCCGGTTCCGGTTACCCGCCGGGAAGGCGCAGCTTCCGCCGGAAAGGCTCCTTCCGATGACCGGATGTGTGGTGTTTACGGCGGCGGCCATGTTGAGTAAAGAACAGGGAATAACTGTGGTGGCCGTTTGCGCAGTTTATGACGTCTTCGTCCACGAAAACCTTCGACCTTACGACTTACTGCGGCTCTACAAGGTACTGAGACACTCCTTCCCTCATTCATTAATCCGGAAATATATATATCGCGCCCGCCAGGAAAACCTACTCAGAGGGGCTCCTTGAACAACCACGACTAAGGAGAATGGCTTAAGGCAACTGGTGGGGCGCGGTAGTGTAGTGGTTGATGTTGTGCCATGGAGCCGGAGGATTCCACTTTCGAATCCACCTCCAGCCGCCGCGTATAAGGACCTTGAGCAAGTCCATCAATCGCAATTGCTTGTGCGCTACGGCGTGAAAATCTGATGCAGTGTCCACGCTGTAGTCGGGAGCGCCTCTGAGTAGGGAGCTTGGAGGGACTTTATAGCATATGGGATAAATAAAAAAAATTGAAATAAGCTGGCAGTTGTTCGCTGTGGCGCGTAACTGGTACATCATTTTAAATAGATTTCAATGATAAACAAATATAATAATCACTTTAATAAAGCCTCGTACCTTTGTGTAGCAGTTAAAGAAATTAATAAAACATGGCAATAGATTACAAGTTCTATCATGAGCGCCCACAGACATTTTTGCGGGACGGGACTATTATAGGCCTACATACAATGACCACGGTGTAAGCTTCCAGCAAGAACTTGAAAAATACAAAGCTGGAAATTAGGAGTGTGAGTATTCTCAAAGAGGTTTATAAATGTTAATTTCTCAGTTTCACTCCGTTTATCATTTGTATCATTAGTGATTTAGTGCAATTTTTTGGCTAAACATCAAAAAGTAGCAGCTAAAAAATAAACTTCAGTTCTTTAGGAGAGGAGTGCCCCCTCTCACACCTATGTGTCAGCGTTCATGAGCTCTATTAATAACAATAATTGCACTTGTGTTTTATTTCAACTCCGCCACTGGTTGTTCTCTGTCAGTGCCATTCCCAAGCCTGGATAAAGGAGGAGGGCGACAGTAATCATCTTTGATATGGCAGTGTCTTTAAACATGTAACAAGCTTGTTTTATTTCACACCGACTCACGGAAGTGTGATCACAATCCACAGTAGCATATGAAATGATGATGACATGTTATTACAGAGGGTAGAATTATTTAACTGTCTGGAAAGCATAGCAGGCACCTTCAGTGCTGCCGCTCATCTTACCAATGCCATCTGCGGAATGGGAGGTTGAGTCGACATTTGACGGGTGGGGTAGATGGAAGCGATTCGGGATCCGTGCGCTCTTCGTGCCAGAATGGTCACCCTTACCCTAATACCCATTTCCAGCCACCCCGTAGACCGTTGTGTGTTTCACGATATCGATATTGCTCTTCTAAGGTATTTCCCAAATGCCTTGCGCACGTGCAATGCGATAAAAATTAGACGCCATATTGTTAATGAGTAAGATGATTGATTGGGAAAGTGGCAGCGACCGTTACAATATATATTGAGGTCATGCATGGGTTCGATTCTCGCCGCATCATAGATTGCATTAAAATTTTATCAGCTGCTTCATCGACAGCGAACGATGTTTGCGAGGCAGCGATGAAATGGCAAGCGCGACGGGAAACACGGCAGTAATTTCACTTACGCACGAACTACACCGCTACTGTTTGCACTCTGCCAGTGCCAGTCCCAAGCAGGGATAAAGGAGGAGGGCGACGCTAATGATCTTTGTTATCACACAATTTCGTTAAACTGAAACGATCGGTAGACATGCACTTGCGCCCGGAACTGCGTGGGTATATTGACTGGTTTAATGGATTGCTGCTGGCTAGTAGATTGGCTGATTGACTGGTTTAATGGCTGGCATAGTCTAGCTAGATAATTTTTTGACTGGCTCTTTGGCTGATTGACTGCCCAGCCATGTCTAATTGATTGTTTTGTGTTGCTGGTTTGCTGGCTGGTTTATTGATCGCTGGCTAACTGATTGGTTCATTGACTGGCTGGCTGATTGAATGATTTATTGATTGACTGGCTAATTGATTGGTTTAATTGACTGGCTGGCTGATTGAATAGTTTATTGATTGACTGGCACATTGATTGGTTGATTGACTGGCTGACTGCAAGCTTGTTGACTGAGCAGTTGGTTGACTAGCTGCCATGGTTGGCTGGCTGGCTGGATAGTTGATGCTTGGTTTACTGAAAGATCACCAAGCTAATGTCTTGGCTGACTAATAATTGGATGACTGCTTGTGTAACTTGACGGATGACTGTTAGACTTTCTGCTGAAGATGAGCTATAGCCTATACGAATCTGCTATTACATCACATTACATGTTTTTCATCCTGCTTTTCATCATTAGGTCTGAATGGTTTCTATGTTAGAACCGCTATATAAGTCGTTGTTTGCATGTACAACTATAATTATTTGCCTTTGCCATCCAGCTGGCGATTGCTTGCACCTGCCTTTGACGGCGTTATTATCAACCCTACGCTCAATTCTTGCGTGTTTCTCGGGCGTTGCATGAGTAATATATGCGAACCGTCGAACCATCGATTAAGACACAATCATCCGGGTCTTTAGACCTGTCATCTGGGCAATTTTTCTGTCTCGCCCAGTGCTGCCATCTACTCCGTTCGGCTTCAGTCTTTGATGTTCTCGTGGCGTCGAACCGGTGGCGTAGGGTCGCGCTAAATCACTGCCAGGGCGGCCGTATACCTCTGACCCCGACGCTGTCTTGTCACCGGCGTAATGAGACGCTTTGGGACAATCTCGTTTTTGTGGTGTCGTTGGCGGTGCGTAAGGATACATAAGCCCGGTGGAGATTGAGATGTTGTTGTCGCGAGGCTTTGTGTTGGCCGTTTTCTCGTGTGGGGAATTCTTTCTGTATATACCCGTTGTTCAGTGTATACTACCAACCGTTGCGGTCTATGTATGTATACATGCAGTTGTTCAGTTGGCGATGCGAAATAGGAGACGAGAGAGTTAGTTAGTTATACCTGCTACTTTTTCACGTGCAGTGGTTTTTATACTGCAGGTATAGAGAGACGTAACTAACCTCATTTCAGTCACGACATGGCTTTTCCCCTTGTCTATATCCATTCGCCTGTAATCCCAGGCGCCTTATTATAGAAGTTATACAGAGAATGCAACAATAGTGCTTGAGTGTATACTCTCTAATACATCCCTGTCGCAATCAGTGGCGGCGCTGGGGGGCTAGTGGGCTAAGCCCCCCCCCTATAAAAGGCTAAGCCCCCTATAAAAGACCATCCGGTTTTTTGTTACATGCAAAGCTGAAATATTTCCACGATTTTCGACCTGATGATTAAAAAAAGGTCGTCAGAAATTTTGGCGGATGAAAATTGAAAATTTCCTCCGGGATGCTTCAGCCCCCCCTCCCAAACTGAAATCCTGGTGCCGCCACTGGTCGCAATGAGAAGTAGGCTATACATGTAGGTGATATTAAAACGATGTCGCCTATTGAGTTCGTCTATCGCGTGGAAAGCAACAAGAAATCTTTCGGCCAAGTCTTTTAAGTGACGCCTTGACAATCTCTTTTCAATCCGTTATATAGCATGCTACCGCACAGTATACAATTAGTATTGGGACGCTTACAGAGTTCTTCTTCAGCCGGCGTTTCATTAACGCACCGCTCTTCATCTCAACGCTTTTGTGGAATTGCTCGAAAAGTCGCAATATATAATTCACGAGACGGGCGAAACTAGTTTCTTTGTCGGTGCCTTGTATGTTGATATCTGGACGAAGCTTCGACGTGTCTGTTTAAGTAGGATAAAGGTCGACTCGCATGTCTGGCTGTAGGTCCAGTTACCTCTAAGGCTGCTTTTTAGCGCTCGTGAATAAGCTTGTGCCCTGCGCCATGGGCGCCAGCACATATGTCAAGATGGGGCACTTGCCCCCTCGTAAAGTGACACCTATTGTTTTTTTAACTACTATAGATTTGAGTTTTAACAAATTTCTTCGCATAAAGCACTAATGATACGAATGATACACACAGCGAAAGTAAAAATCTACGTTTATAAATCTCTATAGAAATAAATATATTATGGTGCCCTACATGGACCTACTTTTTAGCATCCACTTTTGAATTGTTAACAAATAAATTCGCACTTAGGAAACTTCATATTAAAAATGATACACAAATTGAAACTGATGATTTTTCATTAAGAAACCTCTTTGAAACAATACCCGTTTTCTTAATTTCCAGCGTTGTATTTTTCATGCTCTTGCCACTGAAAAATTTAACCGTGACCATCGTAAAATTTTTGCCCCTCCTGCAAAAAAGAAGTAAGTGGCGCCCATGCCCTGCGCTTGCCTCTCAAGTGGCCTTTTAGAAATTTTGAGAATATGATTACTAATGCGATCATGATTCTTAAGTAACCGTAGTTAGAGTTACCAGTTACTGTAAAGGAAAACGTGATCTAGTTCTATGGTCTTATGCAAACTTTCCAAAGTTCTACTTGTAACTAGTTGCCGGTTCTGTGAAAAATGGCTAAGTATTTTTAGCAACTACATGTGCACGGGAATGCAAGTTAGACTTTGAAGACTGACTCTTTGGCATCAGTAATATTCAGATTGATAACAGTGTAATAAGGGATCAATTGTAACGCACGCATAGCCTATACAGTGTTCGAGAACTATGTCTTTATTGAATCTTAGGATCTGTTTGCATTGACTCTGTGTATTTATTTATTTATTCATTTATTTATTTATTCATTTATTTATTTATTTATTTACTTATTTATTTATTTATTTATTTATTTATTCAGTATTCACTTGACTAATTGACGTTGTTCACTTATGTATGCATGTATCAGTTCAATGTATTAAATAGTTGTGTCCTAATGACTCAATAACATTGATATATTGTATTGTAACACATCCCATTGCATTTTATTTTATTATAGTATTTTCGTGTTGTCTTGTATTATATCATAATATCGTTATCGCATTTTAACTGCACTGCATTGTATCACATTATTAGGGTAATGTGTTGTATTGCATCCTATTGTATTTTACTGTATTGTATCAGCGTTTGTGTAGTGTATTTTATCATACCGGATCCTTGTCACATTAAAATGTCTGCGCTAAATTGTATCACATCATGTGGCAATGTATAGCCTATTCATTATATGGAGCTGGATGGTATTGCATTCTATAGCATTTTTTAATCACAGTTTGCATTGCATTTAATTTTAGTGTATTGTATCACATGGTACCTATCGAAATGCGTTGTTCAGTATTTTATCATATTGTGTTATGCAGCCATAAAAGAAACCCTTGCTCATCACATTGCAAGTCAAAGCACACAACCGAAAGTTACTATGTCGGTTCATATTGGTATGTGCGCTTCTCAGCAGGCATAGGCGCAACCACCCTATGGGACCCACGGGACGCGTCCCCCAACTTTTGAGTGGTCCCCTAACTTTATTATTATGGTCTTCCCCAACTTTTAGGACGTGATTCATTATGCCTCCCCGACTTTTAGGTCGTGATTGCACCTATGTCAGCAGATGCCTTCAGTATAATAGACGATGCGTGAATCGAATGCTAATTGCACCCAGTGCACGACAGTGGGATGACAATGCGATGACAGTGCGATGACGGTTTGATGAAAGTGTGTTGAAAGTGGGATGACAGTGTGATGATGTGTGAAGACAGTCTGATGAAGCTGTGATGATGATGCTACTGTTTTCTGTTTCCCTACAGGCTCGCTATCGGGGTCCGCGTGAAGGTCTTCTCGTACTCTCCTCAACCACAGTTGTCTTGCTTGGTATCCGACTCCACCTCATGGGAGCCAAACCTCCTGACTTCTCCCCATCGGACAACCCAGCGTCAGACTCCGACAGCCTCGTAACGCGTACACTGACGTTCTTCTATCTACCGATCGTTAACTTCTATCTACTCGTCTTTCCGCTCAGCCTCAACTTTGATTGGTCGATGGGGGCCATCCGATTGGTCGAGTCCCCCACCGATCCCCGCAACCTCTCCAGTGTTGTGCTCTACGCAGCCATGACGTACGCGTTGCTTCGTCTTTTCCAGTCGCTCAATTCTGTGATAAAACCCACGAACGATGAAAACCACCGTCTGCACAATGGTTCGGACTCAGTATGCTGCCAGGAACCAGGGAAAACGACGAGTCAGTTGTCTTGTCAGGATTATACTGCGGACACTAACCGAACACCAGGCTACCGAAACGGATCGAGTGTTTACAGCGACCGGATAAACACGAACGGTCATCGGAAGGCGAGTTATCACGCGCCGCCATTGGTACCAGAAGTGGGGTCCATTGGGAGCATCGCGGCGCTCAAGCGGCGCAACATGAAAGTTCTGCTCATTGGATTGTGTTTGCTGGTGTTTCCTTTCGTACCGGCGACAAATCTCTTCTTCTACGTCGGATTTGTAGTGGCCGAGCGCGTGCTGTACATACCGAGCACGGGATACTGCGTCCTGGTGGCACACGGAGCCGAATTGCTTTACACTCGGTGCCGGAGTCGGCGCTGGACGAGGCTGGCCGTGCGATTTGGGACGGTCTGGTTGATCGGAGTGTTCAGTATACGAACGGTCGTGAGGAACTTGGACTGGAGAACCGAGGAGGCTTTGTACCGGTCTGGAATTGACATTAACCCGGCCAAAGGTGACGACTCCTTCAATTGCATCAAACGACCTTCAGATGTTCTCTCTGATTTAATCTGTCGATATGACTTCTATGGCATCGTTCTCATATTGTTCAAAGCATTAATAGATAGTTGTTCCAAGTGGAACTGTTGCCAAAGGCGTTGTCCATTGCAGAAACATCATATATTATTGCATTCAATAGATTCTGGAGACCAGGGTGCGGTTTATTATGAAGTTTGCCACGACTTAAGCTAGAGTAACTATTTGTTGGTATTGTGAATATTATTTAGTCATTATGTGGTACGGTAATATAATTCTCAAGAGTAACTATTTAATAGAATCTTAAATATTGATTAGTCATTATGCGGCATTATAATTGGCAAGAGTCCACTTGCATTTTAAATTTAATTTGTCGTTATGGGGTGATATAATTGTCAAGGATAACCATTTAATTGCATTTTGAGGATCAATTAAGTCATTAATTGGTAATTAGCATACCTGGATCATCAGATATAACACCAGATGACATTGAAACCCGAAGCTCATGAAGCTTTGACGGCGCTGAAAAGGTGGCGATTAGAAGGAGATTAGTTTAAGATTACACTGACCGGCCGCTTGGTTTGAAGCATAACTCATATTTAATCTAATCCATGATCCTTTTGTAGCGCCGTTGTTGTTAAGCCCAAACCATAGATCGATGTGATGTCAATGCATTGAACCGCCTCGATTGGTAGGCAGTCCTGACAGATGTTGTTGTTGTGATCGCAAAACAAAGTCTGTGGCACTTCACCCACTAATTAGGTGGGAAACGCCTCTGAGGAGTTTTTCATAATTATAATTACAATTTACACTTTTCTTTTGATAAAACTAAAATGCGTAAGTGTGTAAGTGAGGGTATTCTTTATTGCACTACCAGCATGCAGAGTCATTGAGACGCACCGTAGTTTACAGAGGAAATAAATAATAGAAATATTTGTGAATGTCATACAACATTCTCGAAATATAACTTCTTTTGGCAAAAGCACATAGTCTGTGTCGAATATTATATGGTGTGACCATATGGAGGAGGTCGTGAAGGATGTGACAGAGTGTGAAAGGATACATCGGAAAAGAATAGAGTCTGCTCTAGAACAGAGTAGCCTAGCGCTTCAAAATTAGGAAAATCAATCGGAATGAGGCCTAAACCATGAGTCAGTTTCGCTCAGAAGACCGTTACGGTGTTTTCAAATAAAGCTTGCATGCACTTGCCAACTTGCGAGGTGTGTTTCTGATTGCAAACCTGTGATTTCGTGGTCTTCCTTTGTGTAGCATGGGGCAACTTGGCGAACGTGCTCTACTCGAAAGGGCGAATTGTGGAGGCCGAGGAAGCATACAAGTCCGCTCTCGAACAGCGTAGCAACATGGCCGACGTTCACTATAACCTGTAAGCAACGAGTTTCCGCCAGGGATTAAGGGGGAAAATTTTGATGAAGATAGTAGTTGATTTACTGGAATCAAGTCTAGTGTAATCTTACGACTTTACGCTTTTTTATCAGGGTTTAATGGGATGACTGTCCAAGGTGTCGATTATTTTGAAATCATTCTGGTGTGGAACAGTGGAAGTGAAGTGCCTTGACTGTTCGCTGACTGATTAATCCACTGTTTGATTGACTGATTGACTGGCTCCTGGTGTTTGAATGTTTGACTGCTTTGAATCGTAAGCTTCAAATTTCTAAAGCTCCACAATCTAAAGCCATGCGCAGGGCACGAGCTTATTTGCGAGCGCTGACAAGATGACTAAGTATAGCTATCTATAGCTCATGGGTGCTGACTTTATAACGGACTCGTTGATGGAGGACGGAATGACTTGCTTGCCGATTGACTGACTGACTGACTGACTGACTGCCTGACTGACCGTGTGACTGGTTGGTTGGATTAGTCTTGCTGTCCAATGCCAATTCCGTTACCCCTTTTATCTGCGGTTCAACAATCATGACTTGCGGCAGTGGCGGCACAGATCGTTTTGTTACGCTTGACTGTATACGTGCAATGCAGCTGGTGCATTTCACTGATGTTGCTTATCCATCGACTGTTCGACGAAAAGCATTCTCGCCGACCAGCTGTCAAGCTTGCACTCAAATGGACAAACCACATCGAGTGCCATAAGCAGACCCGAATTAAGGTTGCCAATTTTTTCCACAATTTGGTCATTATCTCGGAAGAGTGTGTAGCGATGTACGCCTGGTTTTGGTCAGATGGGTCACATATGTACATGGTGAACTGGTTTGATTGTCAGAAAACCTATCGCCCGTGCATTGGTACCAGAAGTGAGGTCTTTTGTGGCGTCGCGGCGCTCAAACAACGCAACATCATTGTTCTGCACATTGGATTCTGTTTTTTGGTGGGCATTGGAAGGTAATCGTCGTACCCGGACCCGCATTAGCCTTATTGGTGCTTGGATATCAGTCTGGCACTTATTTGGCCAGCTATGCCACGAATGAGTAGCTGAGTGAGTGAGCAAATCATTCTTAATCTAATCACTCATATAAGCACAGTTTTGGTAACATACAATACCGCATACTTGGTCTCATCAAAGAAGGAAGAGGGCGAGAAGGAGAAGGAGGGAGGGAGGAGAAGTGGGAAGGAGAGAAAGAGGAGTATATAGGTCAGTTATCCAGACTCGGAACTGGCAAAACATGCTAATTTTTTAAACAAATCACTATAATATATTACATGATAATAATGTATGATATATTATTTTTAATGTTATCATGAATATAATTATTATTATTATTATTATTATTATTATTATTATTATTATTATTATTATTGAAACACCTTCAAAACCTATTCAAACTGCATTATATAGTCATGTTCTTTATTACCTTTTTGGCTATTACGAAAAGGCAGCTATTAAATTTAGCTTTTCGTTTACTACAGTTAAAAAGGTGTTTTGGAACAAAAATGCCCTAAGACTCGGGCAAAAAATAGGTGTTGATCATTCATTTATTCATTCATTCATTCATTCATTCATTCATTCATTCATTCATTCATTCATTCATTCATTCATTCATTCATTCATTCAATGCATTTATATAGCGCCTCTTCAAGGGAGCTACTCAGAGGCGCTCCCAACCTCAGCGCGGCCTAATAAAACTGCATGTCTTAAGATGAGAGAGGAAAGCCTGGGAAGGATTTTACAAAGAAAGCGGAGGGTCAGAGGAAGACCATTCCAGGTTGAGGGTCCTACCACTGAGGAAGCACGGTTCCTCATAGCTGAAGTATGAGAAAAAGGGACTGAGCGCAAACTTTGTTCAGTCGAACGATGGAAGCGGAAATGGCGAGAACTAAGAATAAGGTTACAGAGCTCACACAGGTAGGCAGAAGCAAGACCTAGCATGCAGCGCCAGACTAGAGTAGATATCCTATACTCATTTCGCTGCTTGAGTGGGAGCAAGGGACAACGTCACGCATACAGCTGGAGATGTGGCTGAATTTGGGTATCCGGCCAATAAGGAGTGCTGCAGAGCGCAGGACGCGATCAAGACAATTCAGACGGGCAATTGGTAGGCCAGCATAGAGAGAGCAGCAGTACTCAAGTCTGGTGGTAACAAAAGAATGGACAAGGTTTGCTACATAGCCTACATATTCGTAGTGGTGTCCAAGATCATTCCAAACCTTGGTCTTTAAGTTTGCTCTGCGCTGGCCTATCTAAGCGAAGTTCAGTATCTGTTTCAGTAACTTGCAGAACGATAAATATAATCAGCCATTCGCTCTGCCTCAGACGGGGAGCTTTTGGTCCCTCGTGATGGAACCTCAACCCGTCAGCGTCGTGCTTTCTCAGTTGTAGGTTCATCTGTCTGGAATAGTCTCCCGTTGGAGATACGCTTGCTGCCTAGGGCTAAATCATCAGCGTTATACACTACAGGTTCATTAAAACATTTTTGTATCGCAGTGTTTGGACTGGGGGCGGATCGAGTAGTCTTCTTGAAGAGGCGGGGGCTATATCAATTCCTGAAATGAATGAATGAACGAGACACCCAACTCCTGCAATTCTCACCCCCATTGATGATTGAATGCAGTTATAAGTTGGTCAAACACTTTAACCCAGCGATCACCGTGGTAGCAGCAGAGGTGAGAGTCCACACCCTAACCCCTATAATTATAGTCACCAACACTGACCTACCCAGAATCGGTGCGATTATCCTTCGACGCCTTATCTGGCGCGGTGCATGCTGGTCCCGTCTGTCTCGCGTAATTACCCGTCATCCGGCTGTCGTCGTTACCGTAGCAACGGCGCTGTCATGGAAACCGTTAATAGCCGTCGCAAAGCGTTAATCCGTTGCCACTGATGAAGTGGTTTCCGGTGAAGGCAACCTCTGTCGACGACTGCAGTCGTGAAGAGGAGGACGACGAAGAGGAGGAGGACGAAGAGGAGGAGGACGAAGAGGAGGAGTGGGAGGAGGAGAGGTACGAGGAAGAGGAGGAGCATTATAGGGAGGAGAAGTACGAGGAAGAGGAGGTGAACGAGGAGGAGGAGGTGGAGAAAGAGGAAAAGGGGATAGGGAGAATAAGGGGACGAGGAAGAGGAGGAGTAGAGGGAGGAGAAGTACGTGGAAGAGGAGAAGAATTGGGAGGAGGTGGACAAAGAGGAAAAGTAGGATAGGGAGAAGAAGAGGACGACGAAGAGGAGGAGTAGCAGGAGTAGAAGGAGGAGAAGTATGTGGAAGAGGAGGAGAACGAGGAGGAGGTGGAGAAAGAGGAACAGGGGAATATTGAGAAGAAAGGGGCGAGGAAGAGGAGGAGGAGAAGGAGGAGAATGAAGAATAGGAGAATGAAGAAGAGAATGAGAAAGAAGAGGAGGACGACGAAGAGGAGGACGACGAAGAGGAGGAGGAGGAATAGAGGGAGGAGAAGTACGAGGAAGAGGAGGAGAATGAGGAGGTGGAGGTGCCTGGTGGATAAAGAGGAAAAGGGGGCATAGGTAGAAGAAGTGGCGAGGAAGAGAAGGGCGAGAAGAGGAGAATAAAGAATAGGAGAATGGGGAAAGGGAGTGAGGAAGAAGAGGAGGAGAACGAGGAGGAGGTGGAGACAGAGGAAAAGGGGATAGGGAGAAGAAGGGGCGAGGAAGACGAGGAGGAGAAGGAAGAGAAGGAAGAATTTGAGAATGAGGAAGCGAATGAGGAAGAAGAGGAGGAGAATGAGGAGGGGAGAATGAAGAGGAGGACGACGACAAGGAGAGGGAGCATGAGGAAGAGGAGAAGGAGAAGTACACGGAGGAGTACAAGGAGGATGAGAATGAGGAGGAGGTGGAGGTATGACGGGTTTATTCACTTGGTCCAACAAGATTGCCAATTGCCAAAGCAACTGGTGGTCATCATGGCTCTGACAGTGGTAGTGGAGGTGGTGGTGGTGGTGGTAGTGGTGGTGGTTGGAGGTTGTGGTGATCATCTACGTATATAGGCAATATTGTGTGGTTGTGGTGGTGGTGGTGGAAGGATGTAAGACAATTAAACCCGACCATAACCATGAATATTACCGCCACCAATCTCTCCACCACCTTATTCACCACAACCGGATCGGTTGTGGTGAATAAGGTGGTGGAGAGATTGGTGGCGGTAATATTCAAGGTTATGATCGGGTTTAATTGTCCTCTACTATCCGTCTTCTATAATACTACTGAAAAGTTATCAATGGACTAATTATTATTATTATTATAATCATATTTATTTCTTCAAAAACTGACAAACTCATTCACAAACTGGTGAAAATGATCGTTTTCAACGGTAGGAGGAGAAGGAGAATGAGGAAGAAAATTGACCAACTTATTATTGTTATTACTGTTATTATTGTTTTTTTTATCATTTATACTATACATACATTATTACATACATTATTACTATACATACATTATTATTATTGTCATTATTATTATTATCATCATTACTTTTTTGTTTGTTTGTTTTATACCTCGAGGTATTTAGGATCCCTCAGGGACTTATTATTAATATTACTATCACTACTACTGTTATTATTATCTTTATTAATTGTGTATTATTATTAATAATATTGCTACTAATACTGCTACTACTGCTACTACTACTACTACTATTATAACAACAACTACTACTGCTACTACTACTACTATTATTATTATTAATATTATTATTATTGATATCATTATTAATATTATTATTATTATCGCGACTGCTGCTACTGCTACTACTGCTGCTGCTTCTGCTGCTGCTGCTTCTGCTATACCACTACTACTGCCATAATTATTAATAATATCGGCTTGTTTACGTTTCTGAGGCTTCCTACATTAGGTAAGAAAGCAATTTGTCGATTTTTATTGTTTTATTAATTCTAAAATGGTTTTTAAGTAATTACATTTGGTCGTCTAAGCTAATGCATTGACGGATGTGTGCGCTGTTGCTAATGACAACGGTTGTAATGACTTTTAGGGGAATCCTGTATCAGGAGCAAGGAAGATACGATGAGGCTGTTCACAGTTATCGAATGGCTATACAATGTCGGCCGAGGCTAACAAGTAAGCGCCTCATTTTATCATTTATACTAAACATAGAGTGGGCAAAAAACTAATTGCCTATAAGCCTGTTATAATTGATTTAAGATGTCATACTTATAGCCAAAATATTGGCAAGAAACCTTTGAGGGAAGTCTGTTTTGGCCCACCCTGCCCTGCAGAAGCATTTATAAAAGCTCATGCACACTGTACGTGGTATCGCGTACATTGGTCATCCAAATGGTATATACGTACATACCTAATTAGTAATTACCTAAATACACTCATTCATATACATGCATGGATGCTTAGATAGATACAATCATGCATACGTCATGCACATTCAGTTATACATACATGTGCACATACATAAGTGCACTGTGAACTCACACATACTTACACACATGCTTACATGTATATCATACATACATGAATACATATACTAGCATGCAGATGAACATTATATATATAGAGAGAGAGAGAGCGAGAGAGAGAGAGAGACAGAGGGAGACAGAGAGAGAGAGAGACAGATAGAGACAGAGAGACACACGCACAAACACACACACGTTATACGATATGTACAGACTCCTACATGCATACAGATAAATTCATACAAGCATTCGAACATACGTGCATGTGGGTGTGATTGGGCGAGAGTGAGTGAGTGAATAAATGTGTGAGTGTGAGCGAGTGAGTGAGAGCGCGAGAGAGGTGAGTGAGTGAGGGGGTGAGTGAGTGAATAAATGAGTGAGTGAGTGAGTGAGTGAGAGAGCGAGAGAGGTGAGTGAGTGAGAGGGGTGAGTGAGTGAATAATTGAGTGAGTGAGTGAGTGAGTGAGAGAGCGAGAGAGGTGAGTGAGTGAGAGGGGTGAGTGAGTGAATAAATGAGTGAGTGAGTGAGTGAGAGAGCGAGAGAGGTGAGTGAGTGAGAGGGGTGAGTGAGTGAATAATTGAGTGAGTGAGTGAGTGAGTGAGAGAGCGAGAGAGGTGAGTGAGTGAGAGAGAGGGGTGAGTGAGTGAATAATTGAGTGAGTGAGTGAGTGAGAGAGCGAGAGAGGTGAGTGAGTGAGAGAGGTGAATTTAGTGAGTGAATGAGTGAGCAAGCTTGTGAGCGAGGGTGTGTGGTCTTTCGCAATGCGAACAGCGTTCCATTCCGTCCGATGATAATGCATCTTTTCTATCGGGAAATATTTTTGTCACAGAGAAAATAATTCCTTCATGTATTTTTAATGCAATCGCTCTGTGATGATTCGTTTGGAAGTGACGACGCTAGAAGGCGACCGATTTTTATAGCGCCGCTCGGTCATGGAGCCACTTGACGTCTTCCCACATGGGAGGAAATGGATGAAATGGGGAAAAGGGTTTCAAAGGAAACACATCAGGCCGAGCAACCTAAGCCCGGAGGGACGTCTCTTCCGAAATTGCATGTACCACTCTCTCCTTCTCATGTATCCTGTTACCCGAGCATGCAGCTTTTTTAATATAGACGGTTATTGTGCTGAAATAAAAAGCTGACTCAGTGGCCAGTGGTCAGACACTAATGCCGCATTGCATGCTCTGTG
The DNA here is from genome assembly GCA_949752735.1 of Lumbricus terrestris. NCBI lineage: Eukaryota > Metazoa > Annelida > Clitellata > Crassiclitellata > Lumbricidae > Lumbricus > Lumbricus terrestris. The sequence goes on along the minus strand of OX457048.1, from coordinate 15,818,241 downwards.
TGTACATGTGTATGTATGCATGCAATTATGTATGTGTATGCATATTTGTAGCCTATATGTATCATTATAGAATCTAAACAAAGCAAGCAGAACCATGCATTCTGTACATCGATGAGACACATCATCATTGCAGGACAGTTAAATAACTTTTAAAAGAGATCGCGAGCATTTCATGACTCAGCTGCTAGAGAATATATAGATTCGACTTCCACTCTCATTTCGTATCTATATGCATTAAATTCAATCCCTTCAAAAAATGCCAAAGTATTTATTCTTGGATATCAACTTTTATCAAGTACTTCCTCTGGCGACTGACTGACTTCCTATTCGCGTCTCAGATTCACAAAATCATCTATGTGAGCCTGCGTGCAGTGCAACTATTACTCTACTAAGACTAGAGTCACTAGACCAATGCAGGCACCTAATAGAGGGGGGATTAGGTGTAAATGACTTCAGTGGATGATTGACCACAAAGTCTTAGACTCTGTTCATCTGTTTCTTTGTCGATCAGTGGCTCATCTCAACCTCGGCATCGTCTACTCGACGATTGGAAGGAAGGCGGAAGCGGAAGTGGTGAGTCACTGCCTTTCATTATATCAAAGACGTTTCCTGTCTTCCTCAGTTTAAGAATCACATAATGTATATACATGTATAAATAGTTATAAATTATTCGTCAATCGCATTTTCGTCGCAACGTATCTCTTGATATTTTCAAACTTATCTTGACACCGTCTTAGGGCATCTAGTAATAGTTGCAGTAGTGGCAGCAGAAGTATAATAATAGCAGAATTATAGCAGTATTACCCTCTCCTGATTCTTGCACTTCCCTCTACCTCCCACGCCGTTTCAACTCTAAACATCATGCACCCTAACCGTCCATCCATCTCGTCGACCGACTCTCTGCAGGGATATTATGACCTCTGCCTACCGACTTTGTTTTGACTGAGCGCCTGTGGTTAAGCTGGTTCCCGTGCCAACATAGCTTTTGTGGGCGCTGTAAAAGTTCCGAGTTTACAATCTCATCGCCTAAATGAAACCGTCAATCCCTTTCATTAAATTTTATTATTGCACGTTTCTGAAAAGCCAATTTTTATTGGAAAAGAGTAAGTCGATGTTGCTGAGCATTAATTGCACGAGCACATCGTACACAATGGCAGTGGCAGCAAAGAGGTTTGGAGCCAGCACACTTCAAGTCGAGCACGCAATCTGCTACTCTGTCATTCACAAGCACATCCACAAACACACACACACACACGCACACACACACACCCGCACTCAAAGTGAAGAAGGGCTCACTTGTCTTCAATCCCTTTTCTGAAACCCCAACACACCACTCGGGAGTAACTCGTGACCAGATCTGACACTAATCAGAAGTAATATGTTCGCTGGTAAGCCGGATATATCGACGCAACACGCTCGCTTCGGACGAGCGATAATCAGATTGTCGTGTTCCGTGCACAGCCCGTTCTATTCATGCCGTGCTCGGCGTAATAAACGGTCGCAATGAATTTCGGGAGAAATGGAGGACAGACACCAATTAGTATGCAACGGAATCGGCCGTGACGTCGGGAGTTTGGGAGTACATGGGAATTGCTATCTTGTCGCTTGTGGTTAAGACTTACGGCTGATCTGTTTGATTTATGCATGAATGTTATTGCTCCTCTGTTTGTATGCATGTGTAATTGTGTTTGCATGTAGCATCTCCTGTGTATATCTAGTAGCAGCAGCAGCAGCCGCAGCACAGCAGCAGTAGTAGTAGTAGTTGTTGTTGTAGTAGTTGTTGTTGTAGTAGTAGTAGGTAGTAGTAGTAGTAGTAGTGGCAGCAGCAGTAGTAGTGATGGCAGTAGTATAGTAGTAGTAGTTGTAGTAGTAGTAGTAGTAGTTGTAGTAGTAGTAGTAGTAGTAGTAGTAGTAGTAGTAGTAGTAGTAGTAGTAGTAGTAGTAGTAGTAGTAGTAGTAGTAGTGTTAGTAGTAGTAGTAGTAGTAGTAGTAGTAGTAGTAGTAGTAGTAGTAGTAGTAGTAGTAGTAGTAGTAGTAGTAGTAGTAGTAGTAGTAGTAGTAGTAGTAGTAGTAGTAGTAGTAGTAGTAGTAGTGGTAGTAGTAGTAGTAGTTGTGGCAGTACTGGTAGTGGTAGTGGTATATTTAGTAGTAGTATAGTAGTAATAGCAGTTGTTATTGTTGTAGAAGGAGCAGTTGCAGCGCTAGTAGTGGCAGTCTCTTATAAAAACCTATCGAGTGTCGACGTAAGCCTAATTATGTATGCATGACGTATACGGATAATTGCTTTGAAGTCTGCGGCAGTCTGTGAGTTGTGAAAAGTCATTGAGAGCAGAAGTGTCATTAGCAGGCAAAGCAATTTGCAGAGAACTAGAATAATGTCACCAATGGTGTGACCAAAGTTCTCAGTGTATGTATGTATGTATGTATGTATGTATGTATGTATGTATGTATGTATGTATGTATGTATGTATGTATGTATGTATGTATGTATGTATGTCTGTATGTATGTATGTATGTATGTATGTTTGTGTGTATGTATGCATGCATGTATGTATGTATGTATGTATGTATGTATGTATGTATGTATGTATGTATGTATGTATGTATGTATGTATGCATGCATGCATGCATGCATGCATGCATGCATGCATGTATGTATGTATGCATGCATGTATGTATGTATGTATGTATGTATGTATGTATTGTGTTGTGTTGTGTTGTATTGTATGCATGTATATAATGTACTGATGTATACATTGTATACCTATGTCTGTTTGTATGCATTTTTACGTGCACGTGTAAGCATTCGTGTATCTCTGCAGTCTGCACTCATCAATCATTGCTTCATGATGCATGTATGCTCCTATATATGTAATGTACATGTGCATTGTGCAAATGCACTTGTATTATTTGTTGCCATGCATGTATATAATGAAGTATGTATGCACGCAAATCATAATAACGAATTAGTTTAGCGCCTTTTCGGCAGTAATGAATATCAAAATGGCAAATTTATATTTGCACAGAAATGGACCATGTATCTGCAAACAAATGTTTTTCTTGCGACCAATATTATTCTACTTTCGTTCGACCTACGTTGCGTCCTTCATTATCGCTCAGCCGTTCTGATTGCTTTTGTCATCCGATCCCACAATGCATTCGGCTTCCGTTCTGACATGCGCGTCACGACTCGGCCACCGTTGATGTGACGCGATCGGGTTTCACTCGACTTAGAAGAATGTCTAGAAGCGAGAGACGTTAGTGTGTCCATGGTGTTTGGGGTATCATCCACTTTTCAAGCCAAGACAAAATAGTGACCTTTTTTAGTTTTCTTAATTTGAACCGTCAAGACCACGGCAAGCAATATCTTCACGAAGATTGTTATTATTATTACCGTTATTATTTGTTATTATTTTTGTATGCGTACTTGTTATAGCGCCCCTTCAAGCTCTCTACTCAGAGCAGTGGTGTAGTGGGGCGGGGACGCGGGGGACGCCGTCCCCCCACTTTTTTGCAAAATTCTTGCAAGATTGCACTTTTTGCTACAGTTTCTACTTCAATTTCCGTGGTGTCCCCCACTTCAATTTCCAGGCGTCCCCCCACTTCATTTTTTAGGACTACACCACTGACTCAGAGGCGCTCCCGACTACAGCGCGGACCCAATTGTATCATTATTATATTATTGTATGCACTACTGCTACTACTACTGCTATCACTTTACAAATCCTAACCCAGACAACACAACAGCTGCTCCACCCTTATGATTCTCATGCAACCGGACTCGGACTTTTATTGGACCACTTTTACGGACAACCTCTGACTTAACGCAGCGCTCGTGAACAAGCTGGTGCCCTACGCAAGTTATTCCAATTTCGCTTCATAAGTTTGGATATTACTATTGCACTCTGAAACATTGTTTTCCGTCTTCGTGATTCGAATCAGATCTATCGTCGATGTTCGGAACTGGACACAGCAGGGTTGAAGGATCCTCGACTACATGACCAGACGAAAGTCTCAGCGCTCTACAACCTCGGTCGACTACTGGCTGACGATGACAGGCATCAGGTCAGACACACACACACGCACACACACACACACACACGCACGCACGCACGCACACACACACTCACGCACGCACGCACAACCATGCACGCTCACACGCAACACACGTATGCACACGCACGCACCAAACACACGTATGCACAGTGCACACACACACACACGCACACACACGCTCTCATGCACGCACGCATGCACGCACGCACTCACGAACGCACGCGCGCACACAATCATGCACGCTCACACGCAACACACGTATGCACACACACGCACGCACCAAACACACGTATGCACCCACACATAACCGTGCACGCACACACGCACTCACGCACGTACGCATGCACCCACGCACGCACACACACACACACCAGTGCACGCACGCACACACCCACGCTCGCACACACAAACACACGCACGCACACACTCAACACACGCATGCACACACACACACACACGCATGCACACACGCACACATTAACCTTCATCGTGGCTTCCGGTAATATGAATAAGGTGCCAGGCTTGAGACCAACAAGATTTGGGAAGTTGTATGAGGTGAGAGACAAGTTGAATAATTTGTTATAGCAAGTAGTGAATTAGGTGCGTGGACAAGAGCTAATAAAGGAAAATTAGGAGGAGGTTCATATCTTGTGCTAATAATTAGGTGTGAAGTAAACGGATGATGTAATGAATCGAGCATGGCGTAAATAGGTATTGTACAGAATTAGGTTTCAGGCCAAGAAATAGTTCATAAATATGTAATGTTCCGAATTAGATACGGTAGGTGGTGAATAATAAGATCATGGAGCAAGAGGCACCACCATAAGATTCACTGATCATTGATCCAAGGTGTTGTAAATTGGTGGATACATCATGAGATCATGGATCTAGGGATCTTATGGAACACAGGACACCGCATAGGATCATTGATCTATTTGGACAACATGAGACGACGGATCCATGCAGCTGCTGCAAAACCTGTTTCCAGTCGAATAATTGCGCTGCAAAGGCGACTTTATTGCACCTTACCATGCGGAAGCCGACCATACGGCAGCAGGACATAAAAGGGTCGTTTGATGGGTTCTCACAGGCGGATGCCTCCATCAGCCGCGTCTCCCCTCTGTCCCTCGCAGGTCGAAGGCGGAGGTTGGCCGGTCGATCGGTCGGTGGGTCGGGGTGGGTGGGTGGGTCGGTGGGTGGGTGGGTAGATGAGGGGAATGGCTTTAATCAGCGGTGCGGGATATTGGTTTATTGATCGGCGGAGATCATCATTTGTGAAGATTATGATGGATGGATGGACAGATGGAGGGTTTAATCGGCTTCCGGTTCCGCCATTCGTCTTCCTTTATGCGCCTTTCCCGCCAACGGTTGGACTGCGGCAGACGATCATATAGAACGGTGGCGGAGGTGGTGGTGGTGGTGGCCGTCGTCATGGTAGCGTTAAGAAACGATACAGGAGATTGGCGGCATGTGGGTGTATCGCAACGCTAATGTGGCTGAATAATGTCCTCAACTAGCAGAGACTTTCTTATTTCTCGAAAATGTCAGCTGTTGTCTGGTTAGGCGACGTAGGCGTGGAACAATTTTCCCGACCTACTGATGAACACGCCATCTCTGGAGGCATGTAAAACAATGCTCAATGCATACATCTTGTTAAGCAATCATTGCCTTTCTGGATTCGGGTAGCCAACTGCGACCTTTCCTGACCTTGACTTTCCTTCGGCCTCTGCTGAGTCACAGCCAGCGTTGCCACTCTAAAAAATTAAAAACCCCAAGTTGGAGGCTTGAAAAAACCCAAGAAAACCCAAGTTTAGCAAATCTTTCGAAAATGTCAAGAATTTCCCGTCCGAAATTTCTGATGACTTTTTGCTGATGACATTTTTAGTCATCCGCCACAAATCTTTCGAAAAATGTCAAAAATTTCCCGAAAATGTCCAAACTTTCCCCCAAAAGGTCCAAAATGCACCGAAAATGTCAAAAATTTCCCGTTTTCTCCCGTAAAAAATTACCCAAGCAAAAAACCCAAGTTTCTCCAGAAAAAACCCATTTCCAAAGTTCGGATCGATAAACCCAAGATCTTGTGAAAAAACCCAAGGAGTGGCAACGCTGGCCACAGCGCTATGAAATCGTCTTGTTGTTAAAATGGTAACTTTAAATGCACACGTTTCCTGTTGCGACCACCATGGTCTCGGTAATGGTCATCGTTCAATGAATTGATCGGCTGGGATCCTTCATCACCGGCTTTCACTTAGGGTCCCCTTGTATACACGGACCGTGCTGCCTCGCGATTGACATCTGTGAAATAGAGGACGATGTCACGGTGGTTGTATGCGAAACTGCATTTCAGGCATTTCCATTTTTCTATATGCGCAGAAGTAGGGAAAGAGATGGAGAAGAGGGGATGTGGAACAGGAAGAAGGAGAAGGAGAGGGATAGGGAGAGGAGGAGAAATTGTAGAAAGAGGACGAGGTGGAGGTGAGAGGAAGTGGAAGAGGATGAGGAAGAAGAATAGTGGTCCCTTAAGGAACAGATATTAAGCAACTTCATTTTCTTAGCCTCAGCCATCCCTGAATGAGTGACTGTATGAATGAGTGACTGTATAAATGAGTGAATGTATATGAACGAGTGACTGTATATGAATGAGTGACTGTATATGAATGAGTGAATAAGTGACTCCACCATAGATTGTTTGGTTGGCCATGGCTTTCATTGGCTGTTTCTTCATTTCCGGTGTGGTGCAATTGTCAACCGGATGATGTGGTGTCCCAATTGAAACAGGAGGCGGTGGAAGTCTACCTGGAGGCGATCGAGAGACGACCGAACCACTACCAACCACAGAGCCTCTACAACATGCTCGGTAGGACGATGAATATTAACATGCTTCATCCATTGCAGTACATCTTAGAGTACATGCTTTAGAGTTGTTTCTAAATAATAGCGATATATCAATGTTCAGAATAAATAACTATAATGTACATTGCGTAAGCATCTCTTGAGACGTCCTTAGAATGCGCTATATAAATTTGAGACCTAAATGCGTGAATATACATCTATCCATTCTTTCGTTCATCTATCCATCCATCCGCTCACCTCTAAAATGATCCATCTTTTCATCCATCCACTTATCAGCAATCCGTACGTCAATCCATCCAACTATGCAATCTTCCATTCTTCCACCCACCTATCCATCCATCCATCCATCCATCCATCCATCCATCCATCCATCCATCCATCCATCCATCCATCCATCCATCCATCCATCCATCCATCCATCCATCCATCCATCCATCCATCCATCCATCCATACATCCATCCATCCATCCAACCAACCGTTCATCCATAAAGGTTTCAGATATATAAAACCAGTGTGTAGGCATTTGCACATAACACAAGTATGACAATGACGTTAGAGACGTTCTGGCGAAAATGTATTTGGATTATTTATTCATATAGCTCTTGATTTATATATTCGACAAAGTGCATGACGATGAGTCTTCATATATCTTTCCCGCATTCGTGTTATACGATATCGCCACTATTGCATTACCCTCAATATATCCTCCATCCGCGCTTCGCTACAACATCCCCCTCCAACTGAGCAGGTATGCTCTGCAGTCGCAGCCATATGACGATGACGATGACGATGGGGCTTTGTAGGCGGCAAATTGAGCCGCAAGATAAATGTCGTTCCATTAGGCGACGATAACTTCCCGTCTTCCCCCATAATGCTCCGGTCTTCCCATAATGCCGCGGTCTTCCGGAGTCCGTAATTACTGTCGCGGACTGGAGTGCACTTTGCTCGAGAAAATGGCGCAGAACCGGTGACGGACAAACCGCACGGGTTTCGGTAAGAATGCATATCACGAGACGGATACCGCCGACTATCTTATGGCTTATTACGATTACAAAAGAAGACAATGGACCTTATCCAGCCTGGTGTGTTTGAAACTTTGCCGTATTAGGCGCACGGCGCTTTTACACGCGCTTCCTGTATGAATTGTGGGCGTGGAACGTGATAATGGCGTCTTGAAAGAAGCTCAACAGAAATGCCTCGAATACTTGCCTTGAAAGGTATCATCGCAAATACCTTGCCATGGTTAGCAACCGAAATACCCTCAGGTCTCAGACAAATCAGCAACATGCGGAATGGTTTTTCTTGGAATGCAAATAGTCTACATGGCACATGCTGAGGCTGAAACACTACTATAATACAGGACACGACTCGTGGATTGGCTATACTTAGTTGCACGCTGCGAAACACAGAGTGCCGTTTCCATAAGACTGTGACTGTAATAGGCCTACTATAATAATTGTAACTGGTAGCTTCTATCGCGCGATATCTAATGCGCAAGGAAACACCTAATGTAACACCATCACTGTCCATCAGTATATCATTCTTGATAGAAATCGCATTACGGTTACAGATTGCTTGGGAGAAGGGTAGTGCGGCGAATAGTCTATTGCCACGTCTTGGTGTTCTTGAAAAAAGGCGTCGGAAGGGACTGACCTTGCTACCCATGTATCACAGTGCATATGATCTGTTAAGGGAAGCGAAGATCTGCTTTGTAAGGCACCCATGAAACGGCCTGCCCGTGCTTCTGCGCCATATGAATTGTGGTAATTATCGTTATTTATTTCTAATAGTATGTGAAGCGGGAAGTTCCCTGATACCGACCCAGCTAATTGCCAGTTTTAATGGATTTTTCTTGTCTTGCAATTCTTGCGCCGAATTGCCCGCATCGCTGCAAGCTACAGATGACAGAAGGTAACAGAATACGAAGCGTCTTCTTATGATGTCAGTTCTACACTGCAACGGGTACAGCAACGTTTCTTGCAAGCAATGAATCAGACTTCGGAGATTCGGATTCTAGCGGCTCCAATCTCATCAGCGCTAATCTCGACTCGATTTCAGTCATTTGGACATAACGAGATTCTGCTGCAAATTTCGTTGCATCTGTCAATTCTCTTCTCGCCTCCTCGGCGATTACCTCCGTCCATCCGTCCGTCCATCCGTCCGTCACAATTTCCTCGACTCAGTTTTCCATTTATCCCTGTCTCCTTCTCTCCGCATTCGTTCCACCATATCTGCACATCGCCAGACCGTATACTTGGTATATCTTATGACGGTATCTAGCTGGTCATCGGGCCGTCCGACAGACCGACCGACCGACCGATCCTCCATCAGCCGCCAGTCGTAAACGAAATTGGCAGTAATCAATACATTCTAATAATTCGTTGCGTGGTTGGCTGCCATTACCCCACTTCTGGTACCATTTATCCTGGCGTTGAGCCAACCGCCCCGTGGAAACATACGGCTTGCACGGACGGATCCATCGGAATCAGGCGGCCGCCGCTTCGAGCGTTAGTCGTCCTGCTTTAAGTGCGTAGTCGGCGTGGTCGCATCGCGAGATGTTGTTGCGTCCGATACTTATGGACCACACAAACCAATCGCCTAATGGCGACTTTTACGCGCGGACCTCAGAGACGCTGTGCTCGCCGCGCATGACTGTTACGCCCCCTGTTGGTGGGTCCTTTGTCGACATCCTCGTTTCTGGTTTAATGTCGTCATTGGCGTCGTTTTGTGACGTTCTTTGTGGTGATACACTTCCGTAAATTTATGCTGCCGTGCGCCCCGTTTTTCTTCGCTTGTTAGGGGAAAATTGTCCGGGATAGAGTAAGACTAAGTTAGAGGTTCGGGATTCCATAGCAATTCGATTCGGTTCCGAATAGTATGTCTTTGGCTAATTCGTGCGTTTATCCGATCACCATCCCACACACCATGACACACACACACACACACACACACACACACACACACACACACACACACACACACACACACACACACACACACACACACACACACACACACACACACACACACACACACACACACACACACACACACACACATTCATCACTTCCTCACACGCCATGATGCCATTTCTATTGACGGCTCCTAATTCTATCAAAGGCACCTCATGCATCCTTCCTTTCTAACGCCGACATTCTTATAATTAATCCTTTGAAATTTCTAAAACCTAACCACCAAATGATTTACCTTTTTCAGACACGATCCCATTTTCCGATTAGCACCAGTCCTGTCTACCCAGAACATCACGCAATCAAACTCTATCAACTTCGCGCGTCGACGTTTTCCTGCCAACCCTAACCCTATAATATTCTATCATCCATTCCCATCCCCACCATTTACGTCTTGCACGCGGTGCCGTTTTCCTGTTGCCTTTCGTTTTCGCGGTCGTTCTAGCAGACGACGACGCTGGACGTGTTTTATCGCGCGCCTATAAAAGCAGACGACGACGTCGGCGTCGAAGGGCGGGAAAGTATGCCAGCGCCATCTGGTGACTGGCGTTCGCTGGATCGTTTCATGTCGTCGAATCGTCTGATGAAATATGGCGATGAATTCAGACGATGAGAGAATTTGGTCGTCGGGCGGGCGGTCGTGCGGCCGAGCAGTCGGTCGGACGGGCGGGCAAGCGGAGGGACGGGCGGGAGGAGGGAAGGACGGGCGGGCAAGCGGAGGGAAGGGCGGGCGGACAAGCGGAGGGACGGGCGGGAGGAGGGAAGGACGGGCGGGCAAGCGGAGGGACGGGCGGGCGGGTGGACGGGCAGGCGTGGGGACGGACGGGCGAGCAGTGATCGTCGATTGCTCAGTTTGTGCTCGTCGAAAAAGCGGACGTCGAACATCGTCCGTTATTCGTTCGGTGGATTATGTGGAATTGCGTGGAGATGCAGGGAGAGAGGGGGTCGAGGGTTGGTGGGGGAAGACGGAGGAGGAAGTGGAGGAGGAGGACTGTAGATAGGATGAGGAAGAAGCAGAAGAGGATGAATTGGGAGAGAGTAGACGATGAGAAAGGGGCAGACGATGCCATGGATATTGAGAGAAGTTATGATGGGGGTGGGGAGAGACAGAAGCGGATTGGGAAAGATGGCAGATAAGGAAGAAGCACAGGAGAAGATCGTGAGAGAAACGAAGATAAGGAATGGGTAGAAGAGGATTTGAAGGTTAGTAGAGGATGATTAAAAAAGCAAAAGAGGAAGACGCAAGTGATGAGGCGGATTGGGAGAGAATATACTATAGAGAGGTATAATAGACGAAATGGATGAACCAGATGATGATAACTTGGAGAGAGTTGAGGATAATGAGGAAGCTGAGACGATGTGGAAGAAGCCAAGATGTGGATTGGAGGAGTAGAGTATGAGAGGAAGAAAGAAGAGGTCGGTTTGGAGAGGACGACGAAGAAGTTGAGAAGGCAGATATGGAGATTGTGGAAGATACGAAAGAAGCAGAGTATAATATGACAAGCAGGAGCAGGAACGATGAAGTATAGAGAAGAGGAGAACGGAAAGGAATCCCAAGAGGAATAGTTTCAGAGGGATGGAGACATGTCGACAGATACAGACAGAGACAGACAAAGACAGATAGAGACAGACATGCATAAAGAAATGAATGGGAAGGATAGGACTCAAATGCGAAATATTGTGAGACATGCTCTTTTACTTTTTTTAATCATCCTCTACTAACCTTCAAATCCTCTTCTACCCGTTCCTTATCTTCGGCTCTCTCACGATCTTCTCCTGATGAATCGCTGAGAATGGGAATATGGCAGAATAAATATGTTTAACAAAATGACGGACTACGATCCCCTTCTAATAACATCTTTCTGAACTATAATAGACACAGCGCTCGTGAATAGGCTGGTGCCCGCGCATAGCTTTCGAGTGGCGCTATGGAAATGTGGAGATTATGATTACAATTTCGAAAGTGGTAGATGCGACACACGCGTATAGATCGCTTCTGAAAGGCCCTTGCTGCAGATGAGAAGCGCTTTATAAATGGCCAGATACAATACAGTAGAGACTTCCACAGAAGTCCAGCAATCACTGAAATGCAATGACAGAGACCACTTCTTGAATTACTCATTAACTTTCCACTCAAAATTGATGGCTGAGTTGGCGCTCGGCGGCGTTTGCAATACTGCATGGACAGTTATTGGTCCGTCCAGTTCTATGGCTCAGCTCCGTGAGTCTTGTCTCTTTCAAACGCCCATCTTTTTGAACGATAGACGAAGATATGAGCTGAGCGAGGAAAAACAACGGGGAGAAAATCAGAGGGAGAGGGGTGGGCAAGGTGGGTCGTGGCAAGGAAGAAGGCTGGTTATGAGGATAGAAAGAACGAGAAGTGGAGAGGTAGGAGGAGGAGGAGGAGGAGGAGGAGGAGGAAGAAGAGAAGGAGAATCGTGATAAGGATGCACAACGATATGAGATATGAGTGACAACAATGGAGAAGGAGAGATTTATGATGAAGAGCAGGAGTGAAGAAGGTATAGAAGATGGGAGGAAGAAGAGGAGTAGGAGGAGGAGATGGTGGATTGGAAGTGAGGGGAAGAGGAGCAGTGCTTGAGGAGAAGAAGATGAAGGAGGAGAAGGTTTCTTGGACGAGGAGGCAGGCTTTAAAAGTTTTGGAGGAGAAGGTGGAGGAGTGTGGGGAATAGGCGAGTATAGTCTGGCATGAGTGACAAGAATTGCAGGAGGAGGAGTAGCAGCTCTTAAGAGGAGTAGGAGGACGAGGAGGAGGACGAGCAGGAAGAAGAGAAGGACGACTTAAGAGAAGGAGGACGGGATGGAGTAGGACTTAAGAGGAGGAGGAGGAGGAGGGGATGGAGCAGGAGGATGGAGCAGGAGAAATTAAGAGTAGGAACAGGAAGACAGAGGACTTACGAGGAGAGGTGGAGGAAGACGTAAGAGGAAAAGAGGAAGGAGAAGGACTTAAGAGGAGGAAGAGAAAGACGCAAGAAGAGGAGGGGAAGGAAGACTTAAGAGGAGGAAGAGGAGTGTCGAGTGGATGGCGATGTCGTGAAGCGAGTGGAGTGGACGATCCATGTGTGGAGTGTTTGTTTCTCGAAAGAATGGCAGATGGTCGATGACGCATCGCAAGATGGCGTCAGGCAGTCTCGAGTGGTCCTTTCATCCGTGTCCGTCCTTCCCGTTCAGATATCGCTAATGAGAGATGCCAGTAATCGCAAACCTACATAAAACTTTGGACATAAAAGCTGCAGCAGGTCTCCGGATGACAAACCAGCTCACACTATAATACACCATACTCAAAGAGATTACAGTTGCAATATTGATGTCGCGACATGAAAAAATGGGACATAAATAGGAAGTCAGACTACGGTGGACATAATTATCTGCAATTTGAAAGAAATGAGTCTTAAATTTGTACCAGAATGTCATCAAGGAATTTGCACTACGAGATGAATTGGGTGGCAAATTTCGCACTAATTATAGAACCAGGGGCCATATTCATGACGAGTTGGCAATTAGCTATAATTAGTCAGCGACTAAAACTTACAATATGATATCGTCGTGAATGCGGCCCCAGGTGCTGCAAATGCCCAATCGCTAAACATTGTGCAGATGGAGTGTGGTATCCATTTTGATGAGGGTCAGCTCATAACAGAGATTGGGTCATTAGCCTTTAGGGCTAAACTGCAATCATGGGCCATATAGAGTCTGATTTCGTTGTGTTGTGAATTCGGATGTTTTTCTTGCAGGTGAATCATATGCGAAGTTGGACCATTTGGATCGTGCGGAGTTCTACTATCGTCTGGCGTTGAAGGTCAAACCAGATCACATCCCAGCTCACCTGACAATGGCTAAACTCTACCACAGACAGGTCCGTCTTTCCTTGACCGTCTCCCTGTTTCTGTCCGTATGTCTCTGTCTGTCTATCGCGATGTCTCTGCATGTCTGTTTCTGTATGTCTGGCTGCTTCTGTCTGTCAAATCTGTCTGTCTGTCTGTTTGTGTGCTATCTCGCTGTATTTAAACCATTTGTTCATCTGTGTCTTCTTAGTTCAGGGGCGGATCCAGGGGGCCAATCCGGTCATGGCCCCAGTGAAAAATTTGCAATAAGATTTCAGCAGGCTTTTAATCAATGCGGCGGAAAAAGTGAGAGCGAAAAGCAGCATGTGACTAAAAATGTCATCAATTTTTTGGGGCCAAAGACCAACAAAATATTTTCCGACCCAAGCCCCCAAAATGTTGGCCCTTCGAAAATTTCTGTGTCTGCCCCTGTCCTAGCTTATATAGCAGTGTAGGTTACTGTATGTATGTGTTGGCTACAGTAACTGTCCTCAGGATGACTGTGTGGCCGTGTGTGGGTGTATAACCTGCATGATTGTCCCTCACTGTCTGTCTGCCTATTCGTCTATTTTACTGTTTGTTTGCCTGCTTAGTCTCTCTCTCTCTCTCTCTCTCTCTCTCTCT
>OX457048.1:15743688-15803693 GCA_949752735.1 Lumbricus terrestris | reverse complement strand
ATAATAAAAGGTGTCTAGAGCAATTCATAACCTCAATGAATCGCAATGCAATAATTTTATATTATATCTGTCTGTCTGTCTGTCTGTCTGTCTGCCTGTCTGTCTCTTAATATTTATAAGAGACAATTTATAGTCGCTATAAATCACTGGCCTAGTTAGCTACAACTGACCTAGTTAGCTAAACCGGTAAGCGAGAGCAGCATTCGTCTGTTGGTTGCAACGGACTGCGGTTCAAGCCCGGGCTGGGAGTTGACATTCGGAGATTTAGATATCTCGGGCTAGCACATGTGGGACGCAGGGCGCAAGCTCCTGTGGAGCGACCTTGGGCAAGTTGCTTACCCATCATTGTCTGTGGGGAAGGCAACGGGAAACCACCTCACTCATCTCATCCCCAGGGCGTAAAGCCAATAAACCTGCCTTCGGGCAGAGCACCATCATCATCATCATAAATCACAATGCAATTATTACAATGAGTTACTATAGCAATTCATAGCCTCTATGAAATCATAATGATATAATTATAATACTTTGCAATTCACTGCCTCTATGACATCACAATGCAATTATTACAATACGTTTACCATGCATGGTATTCACAGCATCTATGAAATCACAATGCGATCATTATTATTAGGAGGCTGCTATGTTGATTTATATATATATATATATATATATATATATATATATATATATATATATATATATATATATATATTATATAGCTTCCATGAAATCACAATGCAATTATTATAAGAGGCTACCATGGAAACTTTTAGCCTTTATAATACCACAATACCAGTTTAATAAACGGGTACTATGGCAATTTATTGACTATGAACTCACAATGGAACTAACTATTATTGTAAGAGGTTACTATAGGCAATGCAAAGACTACGAAATCATAATGCAGTACTATTATATACAAGAGTTTTTATGACAATTTATAGACTATGACATCACAATGCTATAATTAGAAGAGGTTACAATGTCAATTTTTAACCTCTATGAAAAGGCAATGCATTTATTATTAAAAACTACTATGGTAATAATATTTATAACCTGCAATTCTACTGAAGCCAATGGTTTACAATATTACTTAAGCACAATACCGTAGTTCCCTGTTCATTTATTTAGCTTTATTTATTCGCTGTACTCATAAAGTAAACAAGGAAACAACTGAGATTCTGCCTTGAATGTATTTTGTACTTTTTTTTGCAAGAGTGCCACTGCAATTGCACTTTTACTATGCGCGTGTTTTGTGCCTTCTGATAACGTACTTATAGCTATAGGCCTATACGTTTTTCGATAAGTAACGCAGGCCTACCGCAGTGTGAGAATTGTGGAAAAATAACTGGGGTTTGGACTATGATCCACTTGAAATTGGGGTGTGAAAACAGACTTTGCTATGGGGCTCTAAGAAAGGCTGGAGTTGAAACCCCCAACCCCTCGTGAATTCTCACCCTGGACCTATATGGTCGCACTCTGTCTGTGCCTTTCAGTTGCTGACAATAGAAGAAAGGGGATGGGCACCATAGGGCCCACTACAGGATGTTTCCTACTACTCATGCGCTATATAAGTTGCATTACGTTTTCTTGTTGCCTCGTGTTGTCAGGGATTGACGGAATTGGCCGAAGACTGGTTTCAGAAGGCCGTGCAACTGGACGGAGACGACCCAAGCGTCTACCAACACTATGGTTGGTGTTCCCTTTGTCTGCCTGCTTGTCTGTCTGTCTGTCTGTCTGTCTCTCTCTGTGACAATTGCCGTGGTGGGTTGAGTTTTTCAACCCTTATAGTCTTTCGTTGGGCCCCAGTAGGACACTGACCCGCTGCGTTTTAATTTGCTGTACGGAGGGTCTTGCTCCCATGTTCATGCGTGAGCGGCTCTGCTGTCCGATGCACCTCTGTGGTGTCCAGCGACAATCTGCTCTCCGATCGGCTGATCAAGCTGAGCTCTTGGCTCCCTGTCGCATTTCATCTGGTGCTTAAACGACATGCACACCATGCACAAGTTTTTCCGAGCTTAAAAACTGCCTTATTTAGCTTTGGTTGGACTGAGTGCTTCTAAGCAAATTACCTTGAATGTGCATATTATAAAAAAAAACTTACAACAACAACAACAACAACAACAACAATAATAATGATAATAATACTAATAAAAATAATAAGCAATTTTTTCTGTCTAATGACTTTTTATCGCCTCAGGGCTCATGTCTACCTCGGGTAAAAAAACTTAAAAATTGAAATGGAAATAATAATAATAATAATAATGCCGAACGTGCAGCTACGTCCAAGTCGATCAAATATGCTACCATCACCAGAACCCACGCTTTTGTGGCGGTCGCCCTGGAAACTAGCGGCGCTTGGTGCACAGAAGGGCAGAGATTCATTTCTGAGTTGGGGAGCCGAATAACAGCCGCAACCATGATCCGATGGAGACATCATGACTGTTCCAGCGGATCTCAGTGGCTCTTCAGCGACGGAATGCCATCTGCCTCTTGGGAACAATGCCACTGCTCCCCGAGCTGTGAATAACATTCAGCTGAACGACTTTTCCACTAGTTGGAGAGGCATAATAAGAATAATAATGATGATGATGATGATGATGATGTTGATGATGATGATGATGATGACGATGATGATGATGATGACGATGATGATGACGATGATGATGATAACGATGACGATGATTATGATGATTACAACAACAACAACAACAACAACAACAACAATAACAATTTTCGGGTTTAAAAAATTAGTCCAGACTGATTTTATATTCCTTGTACAGTCCCTGATGGATCCTGTCTACAGCGGGGGGGGGAGGGGAATCGATCGCATCTCGAATGTATTTGAAACCAATGCACTGAGGTTAATGAAGTTTCTCTACAAACATTGCTTCAATCCAGGGGCGGATCCAGGGGGCAATCCGGCCATGCCCCCCCATTTAGAAATTTCTTTATTTTTGACCAGCTACTTTGCTCGGAAAGTAGACGTGCCCCCCTCCATGAGTAGTTCCGTAGAACTTTGGCCCCCTCCCCTTCGAAAATTTCTGTATCCGCCCTTGCCTCAATCAACTAATAACTAAACCGTGTCATCAAATGCTGGAAATTTATTATTACTTTTATCGCGTCAAAGAATTGTGTTAGTTGAGAGTGGACGCTACTTGCAGCTCAGCAGGTCGATAAATGACGTTAAACGTGGACAAATAACTTAAATTAGACACCTCTGAAAAAGATGCCTTTCAATCCTATAAATACGCCATTTGTGCTTTAGATACGACTGATCGTTTTCGCATTGCTCGGATTGTTTAGGCTGTTACGTCAACGGACTGAAATATGCACATGCTGTAAATAAACATGTCAATGACATATTGTAATCTGCATATTATTACGAAAAGATTGCCTGGTTGTAACGGTTGAAATAATTCTTATGTAAAAGTGTAGAAATGAAATACAAACTTTATGTCGTACTTGCATGCATGACAAATATCAATTGAGCTGCATTAGACCTATTACACCTAGATGTAATTGTGACTCTCTCATGAAGTCACTTTATGATTAAACATGTCATATTCGGCTATTGAATATACCGGTATGTCTATCATAATATTTGATTCTAATGACTTATAATTTAATGCAAATGTGCAATACGATTCATATGTCACGTATATCGTATATATTATATTTAGCGCCGGTGAATAAGCTGGTCTCCCTGACGTGGCTTTTGTGGGCGCTGAGAAATTCTCGAAGATTTACATTACATTATATCACAGTCTGAGTCATCAAGAAAAGTTTGTGACATTTCTTGCATGTGACAATTGATGCAGCATACACGTATCAATGAATTTGCCAAAAAAGATAGCATACTATGTATAGTAGATGTTATTAACTGTAAAACATTTTGCTGTTAGGCAATGATCGCTAGCCTAATGACATTTTAACATAACGTTAAAACACCGGTAAATGTTGTCTATCGGATTCTATGAATTAACTTTTACTGCACTGTATAATTATGCCGTAAATTGTCGTCAACGGCCATTGATGTCATACGACGACGTTAAACCTTGGACAGATAAAAAAATCAGTAGATCAGTCTAAGTCTCTAAGACAATCCAGTCCCATGAAACAGTGTAGTCAGTGGCATAGACAATGGAGGTTTCGGGGGTTAGACCTCCACACAGGCCCGCCGAGAGGGGGGGGGGGCAGGGGGGCAAATGCCCAGGGGCCCGGCGACTTTTAGGGGCCCGGAGGGGGCCCGGGCTACGGTGATTATTATATGTTTCATATGTTGATTATGGGCGGCGGGCCCAACCTATAATCACTCATTACTTAGCCTATATTGCTTGTGATTTATGTTGTTTCAAATAGAGCCTAATATAGGCTGTTAGTATAGTAGCCTAGTACTGTTACACTACAACAACTGTTTAAGTTTCAAGCAGCTGTCCATTACCTTATAGTTATCAGTGTTTTGCCAAAGAACACGCTCACTTCCGTCTCAGAACGTTCTTTTGCTAAATTATGGGTGGTCAGATTTCAATCACAAGTGAACAAAAATCTAAATCATAAATTTCCCTCGCAACGATGGAATATTTTATAAACACAAATCTTGAGCACAGAGTCAAAAAGAAAAAGCTAATAAGTTTGAAAAGGCACAAGTTGGTAAGCTTATACAGTCACACACTATTTCAATTCAGAATCTCAAAAGAAGGCAACGAGAGCCTGCAGTAATTAGGCCTACTCCTACATCGGTTGATTCTAGTGAATTAAACGTGCCTGCATGATGATCGTAACCCACATAACTGAATGGATGAAAATGAAGTTTGTGGTGTTAATATCTTAATTCCAAATGAAGACGTTATAAATAAGAATTAAGAAAATTCTGAAATTATGGAAACTGTAAAGAGGCATTGTTTTGATGTTGGCACTCTGCCGCCAGAGCCCGCGTTTAGGCCTGTACATAAACGATTGAGACGATATATATATATATATATATATATATATATTTATGCTATAGGCTCAAGCTGAACATAAATAATCCTCCAAGACATTCGGACAATTTTCCAGGCGATGAAAAAGAGCATTTCCGAAGTGCATTTTTTAGGTTCGCAGACAAAGATGGAGAACTACCAGTTTATTATAAAAGATATTGTTGCAGTTAAATCCAGAAAGGTTGCTTGTTGATTAGGTCTACCATATTATTTGAAACTTAAATTCTTAACATTAAGAACTGATTAAAAGCACAAAATTTATGAAATAAAAATAACAATAGTGTGAGTATGAATGTACGCTGATGCTTACATTTAATGTAGCCTAAGCATAAGCATACATTCATACCTACACTATTGTTATTTTTATTTGTTTGTGTAAATTTGCTCAATAAGTCTAAACATAGTTTGGGGCCCGTAACTGCTCAGCCCAGGGGCCCGGAATTTCTGTCGGCGGGCCTGCCTCCACATTGGCTTAGAAAAAAGTTTTTGAAAAGGTTATTTATCCACCTAAATAAGAAAAACAAAACAATTGTTTGTAGTAACATTTGTTTTTCTTACTTTATTCCCTTTGTTACTTTATTCCCTTTTTCATTTACCGTAATAATGTTGGGTTGGTGTCAGGAAGGGCATCCGGTCAGGCCATAAAACACCTACCCCCATAATAAATTCCTGGCTACGCCACTGAGTGCAGTTAAGCTTAAAATACTAATATCTATTATATTATTATTAAAATAGACCAACTTATCGTTAAACCTAAAATATTACTATCGTCAACCTTAAAATACTTCCATATATAGACAAACTCAATAATGATAATAATAATAACGATAATAAAAATAATAATAATAATAATAATAGTAATAGTAATAATAGTAATAATAATAGTAATATAAATAATAATAATAACGATAATAATAATAATAATAATAATAATAATAATATTAATAATAATAATAATAATAATAATAATAGTTGCATTTAGTACTCTTCGGAGTAGATGTTAGAATAGGAAATTGTCTGTTTTACAATAAAGGAAGTTGTATAATAATAATAATAATAATAATAATAATAATAATAATAATAATAATAATAATAATAATAATAATAATAATAATAATAACGTCATAGAATAGATTCATAAATCCTGAGGGATCATAAATACCTCGGGTAAAAAAAAATAAAAATAAAAAATAAAAAAAATAATAATAATAATGATAATAATAAACCTTGGAGTACTAGCAGCTCAGCACGCAGGTCGATAGATGACGTTAAGTTAAACGCTGGACAAATAACTTAAATTAGACACCTCTGAAAAAGATGCCTTTCAATCCTATATATTCGCTAGCACTTCCAACTCTTCTGGCTTCAACTGTAAGCACTTCCCTCTCCAGACTCTCATTCTGAGTTCTCTTGATCTCGAACCGGACTCACACTTTCAAGCCTTGACGTCCGAGTGGCGCTCCAAGACAGATTTCGATGAGGCAGGGATCATGCCTACACATTAGCAAGCTTCAAGGGACAAACCTCTGCTGGGGAAAACTGCGAAGTCACTGCTTGAAAACACAGTGGATGTATATAACATCGCGCGATTAAAAGCTGTGTCATCGCCCCACGCTAGCGATTGGCTCCATGCTTTACCGATAGCATATGTGGACTACGACTGGACAACGAGGACGTTCGAGTGGCCATCGGTTTGCGAGCCGCAATATGTGAACCCTGTACTTGCGCCTTCGGAGCCCAAATTGACGCCAGTGGCAACCACGGCTTGTTCTGCTCTCTCGGTTTCGGCCGAATTGCTCGGCGCAGTAAGATCAACGACATTATGCAATATGCACCGCTCCCTTTCAAAAGCTCCATCGATAAAGAACCACCAGGGCTACTACGCACAGATGGTAGAAGACCAGACCGCCTGACCACGATTCCATAGCGTGCAGGTCGCCATCTTGTGTGGGATGCGACTGTAGTTGACACCTTTGTACCTTCATATAAAATTATACAGGCAACGGCAACGGCATGGGCGCCGACTCTGCGAGGCCCGTGAGTGCTCAGCACCACCAGAAATTGGCCGTGCGAGGCTCGCCTATGCATGGGCACCACCAGAAATCAGCCATCAAGATGTGCTTTTTATTATATTATTTCTCTGTTGGCATTGCTTATCTATAAAAATCATTGCGTCTTTTACATATTTTATTTTATCTCAGTAACTCAGTTAGTATATAAGCTTACCCAGTGGCGTAGCTAGGATATTTGGCGCCCGGGGACGAACTGCGAAATTGGCGCCCCTCCCTTTTTAATTTCTTCACATTACTTTACTATATGTACTGAGTGTAGGGCCTACTCTTTAAAACGGACTCCCAAATGATCTACGCCAGTTGGCTCATTTAATTCAATTTTGCCTGTTAAATTCACCTCACCCGCTTGCGTTTGCTTTTGATACTTGCCAGTTGCCACTTAGGCCTATAGGCTAGAGGAACTCTCGCATTGTTAAATATTTGGACCTTATAGACAAATGTAAATGCACCGGTAGCTAAAGTAAAATAATAGCCTTATAAAAATCGATTTATTTATTAAGCAGTAGGCCCTAAAATAATTCAGAGAAAGAATAATTATCTAATTAATTATTTCTGTAGTTAAAATTTTTCAGTTTGTGTTTTAGACCTGTCACAATACCAAAATTAATGATGCGGTTTTATACAAATAGCAGAACGAAATAATATGAAACTAAAGACCATGTATCATTTGGAATTTTTATGATTTATCATAGGCTGACATTATCATAACACATAGCCTGACATAGGCCTAATAATTATCATAGGCTTACCTGCTGTCGATAAAAGAAAAACTACGTACCGGGCACCGTAGATGATTTGTACTATGTTAAAAATGGAAAAAAACTAACAAACTTATTAGGCCTATTTGAAATTAAATAGTAGACTGATTATTTGCATCCGAAGAAAATAACAGCACTGCAGGCCATCACATATTGTTTATTGTTCTTTTTATCCAATATTGCTTCAGAATTGAAATCGAAGATAATAGAGAAGTGACTGAGACCGTCTGCCTACAAGGTTCTTTGTGTGGATTGATCTTGGCCTGCCTCTATTAAGGCACTCTTGAAAGACCGCTGGAACTGTTAACCCCTTGACCCAATGAAGTAGAGTTAGTAGACAAATATCTGGGAGATTGGGACCCCCAGCTGCTATCAGGCATCAGTTTCAAAGTCGGAAAGTGGATGCAGTCACGGGCGACCAGAGAGAGACAAGCCAGACTCACCCACTAGCAGCCCACAAATGGGAAGATGCTACTCGGCCTACACAGGCCACCATACCCCACCCTCCTTCTAGTCGGCCATCGGGCAATGGAGTAGGCCTAATGGACGCAGCAGAATGCAACTAATTATTCGTTCCGGTGTCGCAGGATATTCTATCCTCCCCTAAAACTATCCAGGAGATGGACATTACCGGGTATTGAGTACCCATACTCCAGGGGGGGGTTAAACCATTCTATCCAATTTATTGAAAAATGCGTAGGCTATGGGCTAGTTGATAAAGTTATGCTGTGATCAAAATTTACAGTGACTATGATTGTTTTAAGTGTACCAAGTAATGCTCAAGGCAAGGCAACTGGAATTTTCTTAGGGTCTTTAAAAATTAATGCTCTTAAGTGTTCTAACTGTTCTAAGTCTTTTTAAAGCAGAGTAAACAAAATTATCTAGCAGGAAAAACATACCAGTTAGTGTCACTGTTCAAAGCAAGCAAATGGACGCTAATTTTCAAAAATAAAAATTCACGAAATGGCTTTTTTCAACTTCTCTTCATCTGGGGATGCGATTATAAGGGTAAACTATTTTCGTGACACCGGCGTACGATTCCTTCACAGCCAGGTTGACCGCACGACCTTGTACTAGATGCCTCATTAGCTGGAATGGGGGTATTTCTGAGTGTGCATATCTTGGGTGCAGCCAGACTGTGACTGCCTTACCAACCCTGCGCTGTGGTTTGGATGCACATTAGTGCTCAGTGGGGCGCCAAAATCATGCCATGTAAGTAATGAGAATCTAAATGGAGGTTTGGGGCGCCAAAATAAAATTTTAAAAATTTATATAGCCTAGGATAAATTAATTTTACTAAAAAACAAGGGTAACATTTTTAATTTTAGCCCTCATTTTGGCGCCCCCTTACCTCGGCGCCCGGGGACACGTGTACCCCTCTGACCCCCCCTAGCTACGCCACTGAGCTTACCTTACCATTAGGCCTACTCCAGTTTTACGCCGTCCGGTAGTCTGAACTCCATACGAATACGAGGATAACCTCGAAATCCTGCTCATTCGACCCGCTTTAGTCATTTTTTTTTTATTACAGACGAAGGCGACGATTTGAGTGACTGTTTCTTTTTATTGTACATGCTGTGCTATATAATGATCCTCACTGCGCGAGAATCACCTCCCAGCATCACAAAAGCTGGATATTGTCTTGTCTGCGTTAATTAACAAATCAGCCTTAACTAAATTGTCTGTGAAAACTATTTGAAAAACCATCTTCCACAATGTTAATATTGGCTCACGAAATAGTCGATAATGTAGCAGAATATTTTGATGTCTTTGCAAAATTTGAGTCTGCTGAGCGTTGACCTAATTAGGGGAGAGTGCTCCAAGATGCCCATGCACGAAGATTGTGCTTTTTTTCTGTGTAGATTTCAAGAGAAGTACATGTTGACCCAAAGAGTGATCAAATTTTTTAAGCAATTGGGAAGAACACTTAATGAAGTATTAAATCATATCTTTAAACAATAAAATAACGGGAAATTTTGACGAGATAACAGTTTAAAAGTCACTATTTTCATTTTTTTAAACAACGGCAGAGATGCTTTTCAAGTCTTAAACCACGAAAATATCGTAAAAATGACAGCCTATAAGATGCTATCATCGCTGTGTGGCAAGAAAATAAATTCGAAAATGGTTAGGAGCACATCCCCTCCACAGCCCCTTCGGCCATTCTCTGCTCGGCTATCGTCCGTGCCCTAAATCTAAGAACAAGTTTCCGCATATATGAAGTATGAACAGAGGTAATTTCAATAACTCTCCTATGAAAAAGGCTCAAAAAAAATTTCCGCGCTCACGCGCGGGTTTCTTTCACATTCGTTTGGGCACTCACACTCTTCGGCTCAACTCGGCGCCTATGGGCAACGGCATCGACGGCGGTCGCTGCAGCCGAGATCGCATCGGATTTCGTTGTTCTTCTTGCCTTTGAGACCATATTATGTCCAATTTGCTCTAATGGTATAAACTTTTTGTCGGATTTAGGGCGCATCCTAACTTTGTCTTCTGGTGAACTGGGAGAGACCTGCTTTTTTTCTCTGCACCGTCTCTCTATGACTGTTCAGCATTTCAACTCGGTGGCCTTTCGAGGCACTTTAGCTGAACCGGTTCCAGAGGAG
The DNA here is from genome assembly GCA_949752735.1 of Lumbricus terrestris. NCBI lineage: Eukaryota > Metazoa > Annelida > Clitellata > Crassiclitellata > Lumbricidae > Lumbricus > Lumbricus terrestris. The sequence goes on along the minus strand of OX457048.1, from coordinate 15,793,272 downwards.
ATGTATCAATAGCTGTTGCTTCCCTAGTGTAGTACTTCCGGTTTTTGAAGCTGTTTGTTGAAAATATTAAAAGGAAATAATAATAATGAAGATGATGATGACGATGATGATAATAATAATAATGATGATAATAATAATAATAATAATAATGATGATGATGATGATGATGATGATGATGATGATGATGATGATGATGATGATGATGATGATGATGATGATGATGATAAAATAATAGTTTGTTTTTCTTTGAAGGTCAGTTTCTTGGCGACGTCGGTCGTCCGATGGAATCTGCGGAGACGTTCTTGAAGGCCGCTAGGATCGCTCCTTCCGACTTTGACGTCGTCTTCGCCACCGCCAACTCCCTCAGGTCCATCATCCGTCATCCATCATCATATACTATTCTTGCAATAGACGTAGGCTATAGCTAAGGTTCCTTCTGCCTAGAGGCGCCTCCAATGGTCGCTCTCCCTCCATCTCTAGAATGACTTCTGCGCTTAAGAGCGGTGGCAGTGATTTAGAAAATTCCTAATTCGATTATCTAAAAGAAGTACTATATCAGCAAATTGCTACTACTGCTACTGCCACTACTGCAACTAGGCCTACTAGGGGCCGTCCATAAAGTACGTCACGCTCCAGGGGGGAGGGGTGTAAGAAAGTGTGACAGCTTGTGACAGGGGGAGGGGGTCAGGCCATGTGTGACGTCACACATTTGTTTTTTAAATTTTATTTCTAATTTATTTTTAATTTTTTTAGTAGAATTTAATAGCTTTAAAAATAATTTTCAGAAATTTTTGTGAAATATTTGAATTAGTTTTATGTCAAAATAGCATGAAATGCGTTTCTCCTGAATGTGTTGTTCACGATTCCTCTCGCTAGGAGCGCTAGTATGCTGTTGCGTAGCCTTGTTTTATGTATAGCCTTGCTTTCGTCATGCCGGAAGTATTATTATTTCTATGTTGTCCGCTGCATAATTATGTCACTGAGCGACAAATTCGGAATTTAATTTTTACATATAATAGTAATTATTATAATACAAAATTTTGAGGACTCAGAGGTAATATTTATATAATTTAATCATTATTATCATGAGCTTATAAACAATTAGATTACGTCATTCTTTAAAATATATGATATCAATTCAATTTCAATAACCATGGGCACAGTGCCCGTAGGAGTCCGATGCCCTCCTCGTAATGTCTCTCCATTCCATTCTGTTCTGAGCTGCATGATATAAATTCTGCAAATCTGCTGTACACCACTCTTCAATGTCATCTGTCCATTCTTTATGCGGCCTGCCTCTTCTGTTCTTGCTTTCCATCATCCCAAACATCAGGGTCTTGATCTTTCTGTCATCTTTCATTCGACAAATGTGCCCGAACAATCCAAGTTTCCGCTTTATGACTTTCTGCATGAGGTTCTCGGTCATATCCACTCTTTTATATACCTCTTCATTGGTTACCTTCTGAGTCCATCCTATTCTCAGAATTTTCCTATAACATTTTCTTTCAAATGTTAACACTCTCCTTTGCGAATCTTTTGTTAGCACCCATGTCTCGCACCCATACATCATACTGCTGAACACACATGTCTTTAAAACTCCCACTTTGGTTTTCATGCTGATTGCACTGCTCTTCCAAATCTTGTCCATTGCTTTCAACACCGCTGTTCCCTTGGCTATTCTTATCTTTATTTCACTTCCGCAATCTAGATCATAAGTCATGTTACTTCCAAGGTAAGTAAACCTTTCTACATTTTCCAGCTGTATACCTTCCACAACAATCCGCTGGGTGATATCTTTGTCGCCAAATATCATCGTTTTCGTTTTGTCAAAGTTTATGAATAATCCATACTTCTTTGCTTCATCATTTAGCATCTGTGTTGTATGCTCCAACTCTGCTGCATCTTCCTCCAGGATATCAACATCGTCTGCGAAGCGCAGATTATTTATACGAATTCCATGCACTGATATTCCTTTTTCTTCACTCTTGATCTTATCCATTGCCCTTTCTAAATCTGTAACAAACACGGTGGGCGATATTGGATCCCCCTGCCTCATACCTCTATTGGCTCTGAACCATGTTCCTAACTGGCCACATGTTCTGACTGCTGCCTGTGAGGTGCCATTTATGTCCTTGAGGAGTTGAATCAGTTTGTTATCAACACCATATGACAGTGGCGTAGGCAAGGGGGGGTTTCGGGGGTCAAAACCCCCCATTGGCTCCGGGAAAAAGTTTTTTTAAGGTTATTTTTCCATTTAAGTAAGAAAAAATAGCAAAAAACAGGGTTTCCGGTCATAAAACCCCCCCCATGAAAAATTCCTGGCTACGCCACTGCCATATGATTGTAAGACCGCCCATGTCACATTCTGATCTACACTGTCAAACGCCTTCTTAATGTCCACAAAACAATTGTATACTTTCTTATTCTTCCTTCTTGCTTTTTCTGCTATGAGTCTTAGTGCCAAGATTTGTTGTATGGTGCTTCTGTCTTTCCGGAATCTGCATATCATATCCAACATAACAACAACAATAGTTTCTCTGTGATTCGCCAGGTGGCTGATTCGTAGATGTGTTGTTGTTGTTGTTATGTTGGATATGATATGTTGGATATGATATGATATCAAGCCATTGTATTATCTAACGAATCAGGATGGCCACCATCTTTGTTATTTGTCGTTTAGCTGAGAATGGAAAGGATTTACTCCTAACTCTGTCTGGCAGTAGGTATGCAGATTGTGATTTATCTTGTTTTCCTGTTTTATTCAGACAAGCGGGTCTTAACACGGACGCTGAAACGTACTACCGCCAGGCCGTTCAGCTCAAACCCAGTGTAAGAAATGTCTCTCATCTGTTGATATGAAGCTTCAGAAGCTTTTCGCTAGGTGGAACAGTTCAGCTTTGTTTGACAACTGCTATTCGATATATGTGGCCGTTTTAGTCGAACACGTGGATTGAGGTACTGGTACTGGGTCTGTGCGATTTTTTAGTATTGGTGGCTTTCGCTAGTTGACTATAATTGTCATGGTTACATTGACGCTTGGAGTTTGAGATTGTATTTCTTAAATGGCGCAGCTTTACATAATTTTGCTATCATATGTTGGATTCATTATATTTACGGTTTTTTAGTATTTGGACAGATAAAACAGTACTACGTGCTACGTTTTTGCTACTATTAGGGGAGAGTTGCCATGAATGGACCACCTAAGGCAAACTTAGGTGTGCTGCATAAATGCTACTGAATTTCCAAAAGGAAAGCACGCCATATGCTTGGCTGATTGTTCATCTATGTTATTAATAAGCAAAAGACAAAAAATATTCGAGGATTTATGAGAAATAAATAAACAAATAGGTACCCCTAAAAAGTCCAATCAAGGCGACCTGTTTCCTTGAATGGACCGCATGGTGTCCTTGATTGGACCATTTGCCCTGAATGGGACACAATATTTTAAAGACGTTTTTAACAGGTAATTTTACCCAAAAAGCAAGGGAAACGTTTTAAAACTCTTAGTGTCTAACCATACAGTTAAAAATATCAATGCACAATTGCAGTAGCTGAAATCAACTTAATATATGACTGGCATAACCTCTGCCTGCAGACCAATTAGGAGTACTTTGCCATAATAACCAGTGCATGTCTACATATAGACTACAATTATAGGCCTCTATAGTCTATATAGTGAAATAATATGGCCTAGCTATAATACTGGGAATAAACGATTGTGAAGTATTACATTAGTACTCGGTTAAATCTATTTGAGTAGGCCTATATCTAATACAAGAAGAATTGCGCGCAGTTCGCACAGAGGAACATTATCTTCATCTATTATAGCAGTGTATTGCTTCAGAGCAACTGTTGTGAAACTATTAAGGTTGCAACTGACATTTATTGCATATTTTGAAATTATTCGTTCTATGCTTGTCAGAAGCATTGCCAAATCCCATGCCACACTGTCGACTGTTGTTCCATAAAACTTATGCCAAAAGAGGGTATTGTAATTGGTTAAAGAATCACAACAGGACATTGCAAGTACCGGTATCCTTAAATGGACCGTACCCAATAACATTGCAAGTACTGGTGTCCTTAAATGGACCACACCCAAATTATCGGTCCAATTAAGGAGACTTAATGTGGTCCATTTCAGGCAACACGGACTACTTCTACTCACACTGTCATAGTTTGACAGGTGTCAGTCTCAGCGCTAAATCGAGTATTGTTGCTTAAACATGAAACCTGGCTACGATTAAAACAAACGTGACTGCAATTTTGAAAGCTTGCCTAAATTGCCTACACTCACTGTCAGGTAGGGCAAAAATTAGATCAAAACTACGTGAAATATAGTTTTTACCGCAACTAAATAAATGTTTAGAATTCCGTAAAACTGATTGCGGCGGTACAATCAATATTCAATCGCGCACGAATACAACATTTGAAAACGAAGCAAAAAATGCGTCTAGGGTGTTAAATGGCTGCGGTCCAATTAAGGCAACGGTCCATTCTAGGCAACTCTCCCCTAGCCTAACTTGTGGCGGTATGTCATCCTGATTTTCTCATTAAACATGTTAAGGCAGTGCGTAAAGTGTGGAAAAACAAGTGCCTGGACGCCACTTGCCTTTCCAGTCTGTGCTCGCCAATAAGTGGCTGGACGCCGTTCAGATTTTAAAACAAGTGCATGGACGCCGTCCATGACCGTCCAGGCATACTTAAGCCCTGTGTTAAGGGTAATTTCAGTCCAGGCCAGGGCGGTTTCTAAGAAATTTTTAGAACTGCACATCCTCTTCTCTCCTTTCTCAACCTCCATGGTAAATTACTCCCAATCTGAGGAAAATGACCTATTTTTACTAGTTTTAACTGCACGGAACGTGACGGAAGTGCTTCTACAACTGCACGAATCCATTTAGAACTGCACATTTTGTGTAGAACTGCACGTTAAAAAAGCCCTGGTCCAGGCATTTAGCCTCGGTGACTGTATCGTACTGCAGAATTCACCTAAACACTTTATATAGCGCCTTAACGATATAAAAAGTGAAAAGATGGTGAAAATTTCTTTCTAAAAATGTTAATCAGTTAATAAGCGTATACTGGTCAGACAGCGAGTAAACTCTCTTAGTCCAGGCAATCTAGATCAAAAACACGGTCAACCTGGGCAAAATTCCATCAGAAGGTTTTTAAACGGTTTCCTGATCAGAATTTTGTGCTGAATAACATATCCAAAATCCGCCAAAATCCGACCATGGGGGTCACCCCCCAAAATGGGGTTCAAAATATGATGGTTTTTCGTGCATATTTGCATTGAATATGTAGTACAGCGCCTGGTTAAAATTGTTCACTTTGTGATACAAGCATGATATTTGGTACATTCTACGAGCATCTCATAAGAAAAAGATTTGGCTATAGAGCCATCGCATATTTTACCCCTGACCCCAATGGCAGCCATTTTTCAAAATGGCCCCCATTTACAGATTTTAATTTATCTCAGATTCCAGTACACTTAGAATCGTCATCTTGGTGTCCAAACAAACATAGTTAGAGGCGAGGATTCCAACAGAGCCATTGCAAATGTTCCCAACGGTTTCAATGGCGGCCATTTTCCAAAATGGCCGACCAAATTACGGAATTTCCAATATCTCGGCTTCCAGTACACCTAGAAACGTCATCTTGGTGTCTAAACATACATAGTTAGGGGCGAGGATTCCAACAGAGCCATTTCAAATGTTCCAAACGGCTTCAATGGTGGCCATTTTACAAAATGGCCGACCAAAATACGAATTTTTCAATATCTCAGCTTCCATTACACTTAGAATCATCATGTTGTGGTCTACACAACCATAGTTAAAGGCCAGGATTCGAATGAAATTAAATATAAACGTTTTTGTTCACAAGATTTGCAGCCAAGGACGTCAATGATGCGGCAAGGTAGAAATTTCCTGCTTATTTGAAAATCAGCTGTTATGGGCTCATGGTGCGTCAAGTATAAATAGATCTATAGTATAACACAAGCTATTTGTTCCATCATACTATTTCTGAAACTTCTGATTATGTTCATTTGGCAATAAAACAAGTTTTAAAACTATTTTCAATTCAAGATAGTATTGATGTTCTCGTGATAAATATAAGTCGACATTTGGAAACCTTTATCCGGACAAAGTACTGACCACAGAATTATACAACATCATCCTTGTCACTCACGATCGCATAGGCCTCTACAGAGACAGAGACCAGTACACTGCAGAGAAGCGTTTACACATTTGCACTATCGCCTACACCCCTTCTCACAGCCATGTCTGAGCTGTTCACGACAGGCACGAGACGCTTCGAGAAGTGTTGTTCCACAGTTCCACTTCACTTCTCAGTCACCTTCATTCTTTTGCAGCAACTTCCATTGACCAGGGCATCGTAGTTTAGGATCAGCTATGAACACCTCTGCCCAAACGTTACCTGCTTGGTAGGCAGCTCTCTCTGAGTGTTCCACCAGAGCAGCTTGAGTTGGTGGAAGGCCATCCATAGGTCTGTCTTTGTGTGCGAACAGTTGGTTCCGTGCCTCGTTCACCTATACTCCTCACCACTGGCACTGTCGTAAAGCAGAACCACGAAACGCTCAATTACATCGAGCTGATCATAAACAGAGCTGGGAGTTGATACTAAGGTGCAGAAGGCGAGGTGACTTTGCTGAATGTCTTCCAAATGTCCCAGACAGTTCTTTCTCAGCGGCCAGCAAAGGATGATACTGTGTCACATCCACTGAATGCGCGTAGGAAGGGCAAGGTTACACACTTTTCTGGACCGAGGGCACGCGCCATCTCATGGGTTGGTACATGAAGGTATACCTGAAGCTGTTGTCTGAGACAAAGCCAACCCACAATTCATCAATGCTCAGCTGCTGAACTGCTGCTATGGCCAACACCAACACGTCTGAGTCAGCTGTGCGTATCATCACTTTACGATAACCATGTTTGGTGGCATCGGAGATAATGCAGAAAAATCTTTGTATCAAATTCCTCCTGAGTAGACGGAGCAAGTCCATTTGTGTCTCTTTGCCTAGTACTGAGCACATCCTTGTGGTAAGTGGCTATGATCTGTCTCCCTGTTTCTATTTCTATTTTTGCTATCTGCAGACTCAAGAAAGAAAACAACTCTGACTTGCTTTCGTCGTTCCTCAGGAAATCCTGCCAGTATCTGGGTAAAGCACTAGAAGCTTCGACACGCCTTCGTCTTCCCTTACCCCTCACACTGCGTGTGTGTGTCTTCAAGCTGCCACGCACGTATTCATCCCATACAACATCTACTCTATGCACGTGCTCTAGCTGTCTTGTGATGCTGGGCAAGAAAATATGAGAGGCATACTCTGAAAAGGTGCATTCATTGCCAGGCTTCAGCATGTTGACTATGACCATGTTGACTATCCATCCAGCAGTAGTAGCGTCAACAATTGAAACACCCAGTGAAGGGCCTGGTTGGATATCTGCCGCAGCCTCATTTGTTGAAGTAGGAATCAGTTCCTCTAGGCAACTCACAATGTCTGACTTAGTTCCTAGCCGTAATTAATTCATAATTCGAGAGTGATGGTGGGCATGCCTGGTTCTCGTGGCCAAAAATTCAACCAGGTCTCCTTCACGTATCTGACAGGAAATGTACAACCTGGAGAATGATGCACAGTCTCTCTTCAACAGAAGACAAATGCCATTTGCTCATGACCTGTCCCAAATCTCTGGTATTCAGGACAAGTAGGTCATTGCTGTCGATGCAGAGATATTGAAAAATCCGTATTTTGGTCGGCCATTTTGGAAAATGGCCACCATTGAGACCGCGGGGAGCATTTTCGATGGTTCTGTTGGAATCCTCGCCCCTAACTATGTATGTTTAGACACCAAGATGACGTTTCTAGGTGTACTGGAAGCTGAGATATTGAAAATTCCGTAATTTGGTCGGCCATTTTGTAAAATGGCCACCATAGAAGCTGTTTGGAACATTTGCAATGGCTCTGTTGGAATCCTCGCCCCTAACTATGTATGTTTAGACACCAAGATGACGTTTCTAGGTGTACTGGAAGCTGAGATATTGAAAATTCCGTAATTTGGTCGGCCATTTTGGAAAATGGCCGCCATAGAAGCTGTTTGGAACATTTGCAATGGCTCTGTTGGAATCCTTGCCTCTAACTATGTTTATTTGGACATCAAGATGACGATTCTAAGTGTACTGGAAGCTGAGATAAATTAAAATCTGTAAACCGGGGGCCATTTTGAAAAATGGCTGCCATTGGGGCCAGGGGTAAAATATGCGATGGCCCTATAGCCAAATATTTTTCTTATGAGATGCTCATGGAATGTACCAAATATCATGCTTGTATCACCAAGTTAACAATTTTTAACCAGGCCGCTGTACTAGGAGCCCGATATTCAATGCAAATATGCACGAAAAACCATCATATTTTGAACCCCATTTTGGGGGGTGACCCCATGGTCGGATTTTGGCGGATTTTGGATATGTTATTCAGCACAAAATTCTGATCAGGAAAACGTTTAAAAACCTTCTGATGGAATTTTGCCCAGGTGAAACTGCAAATTGCCTGGACTATCTGCTAATTGGCCACACAAAAGCAGATTGCTCCCAAATCATGACCTTCCACGTCGCGGCCGTTATTTTCGAGTCACGTAATTTCTCTGTGATTCACCAGGTGGCTGTTGGCTGATTCGTAGATGTGTTGTTATTCGCCAGATGGCGGTCGCTCACATGAACCTCGGTGCAATGCTTCACTACAACGGAAAGCTGAAAGAAGCGGAACGCAGTTACGAGATGGCGCTGCGTCTGAAGCCAAATGACGTCATCACGACGACGAACCTCAACAAACTACGCAATGTCATCGGAAAACAGAATCCTCTATGACATTTATATAGCGCCACTTTCAGAAATTCATTTGCACGTGTCCTCTGCTTTGGGGATTCGGGTTTCTGGTTGGGGGAGGGAGACGGGGAAAAGTCCATCTCGGTCGCACATTTTGTGCGGGCGACAACGCTGAGCCACCGACCACCACCTGTGATTGGTAAAATTTTTTCGGATGACCTTTTCTAGTCTTTCGGTTAAAGTACCATTTTTGCTACCGGTTAAAATACCATTTTCGTCACTTTAAAAATTATGATTTTTAGTCTTTTTCTCTCAGAATTTCGGTTAGATTTCTAACCATACCGTTTTCTCCACATATTCATGTCGCAGCAGGATCTCTTCACTAACCTGGAGGTGGGAGATATTGCCATACTTTAATTTTTCTGGGGAGAATGTCGCGCATTTACATTTATACAGTATACCTCGCGAATTATTCTGGGGATCTCATTCCTGGCGAATTCATCCCTCCCCCAGAGATGTCTAGATTGAACGCTGCACTCGTGTCTTACCAGCAGATGGTATGCGCTGACTTCATCCACGCTTCACCTATGGAACTTCAGTTTGAATTGGATGGTTGTGTTGCGTTGATTGTTGTTACTGCTGTTATAACCTGTTTATGTTTGATGATTTTTCCCAGTACTCATGGGCGGAGACTTGGGCAGAGACTTGCAGGGTTCGAAAAGGCGGCCGAAGATTTTGGGCGGACGAATGGCTGAGTCGCCGACGAAAATTTTCCATCTTTTTGTCGGCAAAAAATTTCTAACGACCTTTTTCTAGTCATCCGTCCGAAATGTCGATGAAAAACCTCTTTTGTCTGCCCCCCAAAAAGTTGATGACCTTTTTTTAGTCATCCGTCCGAAATGTCGATGACCATGCAATGTCTGTCCCAAAAAGTTGATGACCTTTTTTAATTTTTTAAATTTTATTCATCACATCGTCTCGTTTCTTGAAGTGTGTACATGATCACTTAACAACACTTTGGGGGACCAACCATGGTCCGTCCCCCACTACATCCATTGAGGGGACCGTCCCTCTGTCCTCCCGCTAAGTCTCCGCCCATGCCGGAGATTCTACTTCACCTACAGGCTGCACCCCGATGCAAATCAGCTATAATGTGTACACTGACCGTACACTGTCGATGGGAGGATTCGATTGCGTGGGAGAGGACTGGCCATCCGCCACCATGCATAGGATGATGAAGTCGCGAAGACTTCATGGCAATGGCTGCCTCATGGTTACCTTAAGAATACTAGTCCTACTCTTCTTATTTCTCTTCTTCATCCTCTTCCTCATTCCCCTTAATTCACACCTTTACGGCAAATCTATAGTATCAGAGATCGAATGACGGCAATAACCGTGACCGACCCTCACGACGCCTAAGCTGACCCCAACCGACCTTCACGACGCTTACAACGCTTAACCTGACCCCAACCGACCCTAACAACGCTTAACCTGATCCTTACAGACCTTCACGACGCCTATTCTCACCCTAAACACCTAATCGGTCCCCTATGCTATAGTTATGCCAAGTCGGATTCTTCAATCTGACCTTCACTCTGAAAGCTTACCTTCTCCTCGAATAATCGGCTCACCTCCGTCAAATGTCTCCGTTTCTTCTCCGTCTGGTTCACTCATCGCCCTCCTCCATCCAGCAGACTTTGGACTAGCACCTTCTATTATAACGCGATCTTCTTTGTATACATGTGTTTAATTATTTTGCAAGTTTATTTTGGCATTGAGCTCTCGACCAAAAACATTTTTCCTCAACTGTGTTTTTCCTTCTCCCGTTAGGTACCTAAAGAGTTCAATATTGTTACAAAGCTGATCTGTGACGTATTTTAATAATTAAAATATTTGCATGACGTCAGTGATATTTGCAGTTGTGACGTAATGCGCAAAATAATAAAATATGGGTTTGGAGTAAGTCATATAATTATAGTCATCGTAACATCGATATTATTAACACCCATTTTTTATCAGCGCTCAGTCAAAACACACGCCATAGACAGGCAAATATGTCAGACAGAGACAGAGAGCGGTTGTTTATCGGAGTGACCGCAATGCCCAACGTCTTGATTGATCAGCCCTGACGAGAGAAATTCCTGGTCCCCCTCTATAATAGACAGCTAGAACAGTCACGGGTCCATAAACTGTCCTAAGGCTTAATGAGCAACTAATTTTTTTAGAAGCAAATTGAAGTGGCAACAACGCAGGTACGACCTGCGATATAATATTTATATATTTAACACGATTTATTCAGTCGTTAACTGGAAGTTTATATTAATAATTATTGTTATTAATTTTCTCTGTTATATTATATTTGAAAAGGCATAAATGAAAAACTTTTCTATATGTAACTAAGCTTATTCCTTGCCCCTAAAAGTCGCCGGGCCTTGGAAATTTCCCCCTCCACCGAGTCCACCCCTCTGGGCGGCCCTGATCTTGGCTGTTGCAAATTTTACGCATTTTACAGCAGTTCGTTCTTGCTGTAGAGTGTTGAGGATCAGTCTTTCAATCCTCAGGCAAGAATTCCATTTTATCAGCTATTCACACGTTTTATTGGCCAATTAATTATTGTTATCATGTGTTTCTCTGTACAATTCTTCTGTTTATTTGTTGTTTCGATTGTCCAGCTAAAACTTTTTTATCCGAATGATCGGTTTAATCAGTTATTGTTAATTTATATCGAGGAGAAGTTGAATTCTAATCAACTCTGAAGTATTTCTAATATTTTGAATTTTATTTGTTTTTGAATTGTGCAATGGTATTAAATGGAGACGCATGTGACGAGCGTCAGTTGCTATTAGTTTTAGTTATTTAACCAAGTTTTAGTTTTGGTTTTAGTTTATAGGACCTGTTTCCGTTTCTTCAATTTTATTTTCAATTCCCGTTTCGGTTACTGTCGTAACTACTCAGTCATCATCAACGTACAATACCAATGGTATTAATTGTATTAACTTAAGACTAAAACTAGAGGTAGAACTAAAACAACACTATGTGGAAGCTACTATATAAGACTTACTTTTATAGCGCCGTTTTAATAATGCCAAAATTCATTATAAGATTCCCTCATATGGGACAGGACAGGATATAAATACTGTGAAACACCGTCATGAGAAAACAGGCAGGATGAAAGTTTACAATGGTTAGACAAGAGTAGTGGGCTAACATAATGTTCTGGACCGCCCTGCACTCAATGACCTCATGTGTCATCGGGTCAAAGGTTAAGGCAACCATGTCAAGTTTGTACCGAGCCCAATTATTTAATGAGATCTTTAATTGCCAAGTGGTCATCGGGTTTAAGCATTACGCCACACTGAACTGAATCCTTAATCAAGAACTAAAGGCTAATATTAAGGATAATATTAAATATGTTAATGAAAATCAGAGTTCAGCATAATTTTTCAGTCATGCAAAAAACCTATCAACCCAATGTAGCGAATTCATTCAGATTTATTTGGTATTTTCTTATCTACTTCCTTGTTCAATTCTTTCAATTCACTCTCGATTTGTTTCTGCCGTCATTTATCGTCACAATGATAAGACGTGGAATAGGAATGGATCGGTCGGATGAAACCCACGGTCTGAAAGTTCACCAATCGCTCATCTCACCTTCGCTAACGTACTGGGGTTTCAATATGGTAGACCTGGTGGACAGTACGGTTTGACCTTGCCACTCGTATTCGACACTCGCGTCAATTAAGGTCTGACTGTGGTTTCACAAATCACTTTGCTTGCCATGTACTGTTGATTCAAACGACTCGCTGACCTTGAGACCTTAATTGTCAGCAGAATAGTTCGTTTCACACCACAATCGCCAACTTCAATCGACAACAAAACTCACCACTGACACGAATCACAGTTCACAACAGTCACCGCTCAGTCAGATATGGAAAGTTACCGTTCATTCTAATTTCTAGCCCTGGAATTTAAAGCTGATCATTCGTCTTTCACGAAACAATCCTTTCACCTCAGTAAACCGACTTGCAATCAAACTTTTCTTATAACTTTGACGCAGATTTGTCCGTTTTAACAATCTTTCCGGTCAATCTTTGCTTTGATTTCGTTGAGTGATCCGTCGACATGGCAACGTCCCTTGAATTTATTTTATGCACGCGCTCAATACCTCAATTCTGAGCAACTCCATACACCACAGCCACAAATATCATTAAATATGTGACACATGCGATCAAAATCCGTCGTTTGATGTTTTTGACTTTTTTCCCCGTTATATTCTACAGTTATTTTGCTTCAAAATGCTTTTTACAGAATGGAAATGTCTTTTTTCTAACTGAAGATAATTGAAATTATATTCGTTCGATTGTGTAACTTGTAGAATCATAATAAGGAAGAAAATCGATCTCAAAGTTCCAGAACATTCCTGTCGTAAAAATCCTTAGTAACCATTGATTGATTACTCTGCAATTTTTCTGGTAAATAAGTTGGCATATTATGTATCAAATACATCAAGCGGCATCAAAATCTAGCTATTATTATCCAAACTGTGACTGAATTACAGGCAAGCTTGCTGAATTCGTTCGATTCTGTAAGACAATGAATGAATGAATCAATGAACAGGCCTAGCATAGAAGCAAACGCTTCCAAGAGTAATCGGCCAGAAATGGCGTATCGAACCCTAGGCCTATGAGTGTTATATTTCAAACACACAATCAACCAGGCACTACACGATGTGGACCTTTGCCCATCTCTATTCTAATTAAATGTAAACATTTTGTGTCCGATAAAGCAGCGTCTTACGAGCAGGCTTATTACCCTAGCTCTCGGCTACCTCAAAGAAATATTTACCTAACAGCTTTGTCTACAGAGAAACATGAATAATAATAATACGAGACAATTGCGCTCGATAACAATCTGAGCGTAGTCTGAGAACTTATGCAAGTCTTTTCAATTCTTATAAAGAATTTTAATTAGGCCTATTTACACACATAGACAATAATATTGTTCCTATTTATTACCTCGTACACACATCGCTCGAACGCGCAAACACTCTAGGTAGAATATAGATCAAAGACCATTCAATTTGCATCAAGTTACCAATTATAGCCAGTTCTAATCAAACTTCCTATAGATTTATAGTTATGATGGGTGGCCGGATGGATGGCTGATGGGTGGGCTGTAGGTGGGTGGATTGCCAGTTTAGTCATGTTTACCAAAGTAATTGACCGCAACGTTGATCTCCGATCTCGGTACCTCTCATTCTCCAAGCCAGAGTGTTATCCAATGAACTGCCCCCCCTAACGAACAATCAACCAGGTTGCCCTTATCACAATTTGAGCAGTTTACAAGACTTTTGCTATTTCCTATTTAGCGATGTAAAATAATATTTATACAAATTCTTTCCAAAGCTAACGCTAGCTGTAGACCTGAGTAAGAAAAGGAGCAACAGAACATTTACGGGTAGGTGCGCATGCGCAATATCGAAAGTCAGTCTCGTAAACCAATAAGACTCTCAGAAAACTGGGTCGGAGGCGTGGTTGTCAGGTGGCCATTACGGATGGTAAACTTTATAGCCAAACTTTGTCACGTTCAAGTAGGTGGCAAAATTTACCAGAACCGTCTAATATCATATTTTAGGGTATAACCTATCATGCCGTACACATCGCTACAAGAAATAGTCAGGTCAGCGTATGAAAGCTCGGTCGTTCATGGCGAATTTTAACTTTGAAAATAGGCTATTTGGGACCAAGATTCAAAGCGCATGCTTACACCACATGCGCCAAAAGTCATTTTTCCTCCGCTAATCATTTGAATTCAACATTTTTAGTTGTAGATATTGAAAGTAGACATATTTTTAAATAATAATACACTATAAAACAATTTTCCATATTTTTGACCTCTGTCGCCTGTTTTGCCTTCTATCTCGAAATCTAGATCGCGACAAATGACGGGAAAAGATCGCCAGTGACACATATTATTCGCCATGATAATTGTTTAGCTTAACCCTACCTGTGACTAAATACAAATTATTAAGAATATAGTTATAGACCTAATGATTAGTTTAATTTCATAAGCCTGACTTTCAGTGACTAATCGCTACAAAGGTAATTCGGTCAAGGTAACTAATGACAAGTTAAAGCAGGCGTGCCTTAAATTTTGACATGGGTAGCTAGTTGAAACAGACGAAACTTATTTAGACCTGAGTGCTTTTAAAACGACTAAAGGAATGCATTTTATTGACAGGCAGTAAAGCTTTATGAGATTCCAAAGCTTTAGATAGCATATACGCCTCAAGGAAAGCCAAAGATCTGTGTGTTTTTGTAAACTACAAATTTCTTAAACGCTATTTTCATGTTGACCTTAATGGTCAGAGTTTCATTGCAGCAATGCAACGTTTACCCTTGCTTACTAGGTAACTTTTGGAAGTGTCCAATGACTCCAATAACATCGAACCCATTGAACTTTATTTTACGTAGTACAATACAATCTTTCTGAGCGATTTCCAAATGTTTGTGTGATCCAACAGATAGTGTTGACAATAACAGCGACAGCAGAGAGATCATCATGCAAACTTAAGCCGATTAAGACTTTTGGAAAGCGATGTCCGGCTGATTTATTTCTCATTCATTCGTTCATTCTTTCATTCATTCATTCGGATTTTGCTTTGTTGAGCATAGTGTCAACACAATAATTGCTTTTGATACTTAAAATAGGAGGTTTTTAAAAGCTGAAAAATCGTGATCTTCAAACTTCTAAAGCGTCACTCGGAGGCCAAGTGCATGGCCCAACCTTATTCACGTAATATAGCCTAAGGTGAATAAGCCTATGAAGCAATTTTGAAAGTCAGCAATGAAACGAATTCACTCATTGAAATCAATTGAATGCCACAATATCCTTCCAGCGTCGGGGACTAAGGACATAATTCCTCTATACACTACTGGGCACAGGCCCCACAGGGCCCACACCCACAATAATATGTTATTCATGTGCAGTTAAGAAAATCTATTAGGATGAGCCCTGATATGAGGTGACCTTAATTATTTACCCGTCTGCCGCGGTTCTTTTTCGACAGCTATGACAACGAAAATAAGCTGTGACCATGATTTATACCTTCTACGCAAACATGTTTTTGAATCATGCAGTCAGACAATAAACGACCACTTTGGCGCTATATAAATGTCAACGTTCGTTCTCGGTCATCGTCGTCTAACCTGTCATCATCTGAACAACAATGCCACCAGGAAATCCGTTAATTGGCTCTACAAGTATGCGTGGGCTCGTCATTAGTGACTGTGACTCATTCAGCTTACTGTGCATTGCTTAAAACGGGTTGTAGACCTAGCAGTCAAATGGAAAATTACATTCGACTTATATAGTGCGCATGCAGTGGAGAAAAAGCAATTTTGTGAGATATTTAACCATAACTACGTCAAAGGTTCTCAAGCGGTGCGTCGAGAATAGACCGGCGGTGTGTCGCGTAAAACTGGTGTGTCGGTGGTGTGTAGTGAAGAACTGGTGTGTCGCGTATTCTCACAGCAAAACCCGTCGTTCTTGCATTACACTACTTGATTACTTCAGCAGTTTGACGATTTATGTTGTTGCTAAGCCAATAAAACGGCTGATTGATTGATTGATTGATTGATTACATGCATACAACATGCGTACACACGAACATACAGTACACCCATTGGTCAATCCTTCAAACGCCATCCGACACAGTCATGTCTCTTTTCTATCAACCATCGCCATCTAGCGGCGAAACGCCAAATTAACTCCCGCCAAAACCCGACACATGAAACCATTACCGGGTCACTTAACCGCCTGTACGAACAGCTCTCCAAGGCTTCGCCAAACTCTGTTTTAATTGACGTTTGCGCTATATAAATAGCTCTCACGCCAATCTAAATATTTGTACACAACGTAAACGCCTGATTTGACCACGACGGGACAGTTTAGAGGCTTCTGTTGTGCGAGTCACATAAATAGAGTCGAGCTGCCATATAAGCGCAGCGTAGCACTGAGCTATCAAACTAACGAAGGGCGCCAACGACCACTGATATCGTATAGCGCGGAGTCTTTGCAGCGTCACTAGAGAGACGGAGGTTCGCCGCCATGCATGGCTTTTGGAGTCTACTTATTCTAGCGGTTTTCTTCGCGTTCTCCGACAAAGGTAAAACTTACTCATAGTTACTTCTACGTAACCATTTTGATTGAACCCTTTGGATCACTACCTGGGTCCCGACTCTGAATGTAGCAGCCTTTCGCTCTTGCTTGAACTAAACGCATGTGAATAAGTTTGCTCCCTAGACTTTTTCTTCTTGGTCGCTGTAGAAATCTCTGTATTACAGTGAAGATGACAGCGATGTATACATACGTCTAGGCTTAAACCACGTTGCATCCATATTTATCCTGTTGACATCTGTAGTCATTTAGATGCGGTTGTAGTTTCTTTGCAAATAATCCACAATTCAAGTTTGGTTGTCTGGGCTCTGGTTAAGAACCGATTAATAAACCGGTATAAGGCACAGAAGTGAAAATCCAGATTTTGAAACGATCGCGAGTTAGGCATTCACATTTTATATTATTCGTTGCCGTAGAGGTTCTTCGATGATAGCAGAATGCATTTGCATGAGCAGAAGTCTTGGGATAGGGTTGTGTAAATATCCATATAGGTCATTATATGAACGAGGCCAATGTGCATACATAGGTGGCCTACATAATATCACAGATGTGCAAAAGACATATAGGCCTATTGCATTTCAAAGCATCATGGCGTGAAATGCATAATGGATTGTGTCTATAATAATTTACTGTGCATTTTTTATATTCGAAATACTTTTAGTTTATAATAAATTTAGTAAATTCGAGAGTAAGATTCTAGCACCGCAGCCATTGTATGCGCAGAGGTGCAAGGCACACGGATTCGCAGTCTCAATGGGATTACAGAGACAAAACAATTGGTAAGCAGGTTTGAGGGTTACAAGGGGTCATGCGGGAGCGAAGGGAACTCTGCACCCAAGGCCATGAAAAATAGCTACGTCACTAAACATTGCTACTGTTTCAGCCGTATTTTCGACACAGGCACTTTTATCGCGCATCACATTGGTTGCCCGGCTTTGCTTTTAGTAGGCCTGCAATCGTTTGTGTAATTGACCACCAAGTATAATACATCAGCCTCGATATAAGACATTGACACAAATAGTTCTGCATTTAGCTGCGCATAATTGTTCATTTACAATAAGATGCACAATAATACTACCGGTATCTAACCGGAATGATAACAATTTATGACGCTCAACACATTCTGTTCTATTCTTGTAGGGCATTTTATCAAAGCTCAAGGGAGGTAAGTAATCCATTGTTTCGCGGCCCGCAATACGGGCAGGTATGAACCGTATGATGGACTAAAATGGTGCCATCTAATACGTACTGTAACTCGGATGTGACTCTGAAAAGCCTTTGTAAGAGAGTTCCAATAGTCTATTGCAGTGGTTCCAACCTTTTTTGACTTAAGGGCCACTTTTTCTAATTTGGAGGACACGAGTGCCACTTTTTCTTAGTTGAAGGACATTAAGGGGCCACAGGGCCAAAATGTACTTAACTGAACGCATTTCGAATTGTTATAATTTATTCGAAATAGAATGTTTGATGCTATTTATAGATGTCAAAATAAAATAATTTGTAACAGAAAATAATTGTGTAGGCCTAGCCTACTACGGTGCTAGACTGTCCAAATTGTCAATTTTGTCGTATTTTTTGTTGATTAATAGAGGGACGAGGGCCATTTTTGGGCCTGGCGGGCCACTTTTCGCCCGAGGGCCACGGTTGGGAACCTCTGGTCCATTGCCTATAGTTATCGATCCACAGAGTGCGTGTCTTTAGCGCCATACACGTCGTCGGTTCTTCTACGAAAAATCTTCACTTTGCCCGCTATTATTTCAGTGTGAGTAGCGCAATTCAAGCATAATACTACGTTGAGCGAGAGACATTTTGGTGCATCCTTGTAGACTACTCATCGCTATTATACCAAGCTTATCAACCGTTCCTTGTCAACTTTTCCAACACTCCACGGGGTCACTCCAATTCAAAAGATATTATTGATAATATTGATAAAGAAATCATCTCAAACTGCAGACTATCTCTAACTTATCATACATCTCGAAACTTAGCCTACTGAAAGCTTAGTCATGTCTCGGATAAATTACACTGCCTCTGACTTCCGACTAACTCCTTATCTGGCGCCAGTCGGCTTTACCAAGCGAAACACTCAACCGAAACCCCTACGAGTGATGACTTTCGTCTGCAAAACAAAACAACTTGTCAATTATTATAAAGCTACTTCTAGGCCTTCCTGACTTGATAAAGGACATTCTGGCTCACTCGTTTCTACATCATAAAACATGAACTTGGCAAGTCAGCATCAATTCTTCTATCTGCAATTATGTGTAATGACGATCATGTTTGGAAACCGAGAACAGCAAGTAGGATATACACATGGGCCTACTCGCCCTACTGGGACATGACTTGGACCCCTGATGTAAGCATTCTCGGCTATTTTTTACTTGGTGAAGATGAGAATTTATATACGCAATTAGGCACTAGTTTTAAATTTTCGTCTTTCGGTCAGGCTATACATGTTTACATAACACATGCATATTTCTCTGCAAAATTTATCATGAATTTTTCAGAACCATCCCCGAATCACTGCCACTATCTTGCAAAAAGCCACACTGCAGTCAAGAAAGTCTGCTGGGAAACTATAGTCAACATTTTCTGCGTCTCTTCCAACTCTTTCAACCAAGATGTCGCAACGGAAGTGTGTGTGACAACGGTCGCGGCAGACTTTTGATTGGACCAGAATCGCGAAACAAAAGATCAACAATCTCCGGAAATTTCGACCTACTTGGTCGTATTCACTGTCCTGTTCTAGCGACGAAATCCCGCATCCATATCAAGTCGTGCAATTGGAGTTTCTGTGAAATTCGCCATCTTGGATACATCGCCATTCCTAATCACGCTACAGTGCTGTCTGCTTGTCCGCTGATCGTCTGCGGTGACGTCACGGGAACGCAGTCGAGACGTCAATGTATTTTAAAGAGATGTTGTGGAACAGAAATCGAGGGTCGGTCCGTTTTTTCGAAACCTCTTTCGGTCAAACGAGATATAAACAATGTCCTGTCGCAATGTATATACAGCCATTGCTCGTCCTATACTGAGAAGTCCGTCAGAACCGTCTGTATTATGAGCAAATGCCATCGCCCTAATTTCTAAATAGAAGCACAAGTGCCGAAGTGTCAGATCAGACAGCCGTGAAATTAGCCGTGGAAAAATGTCATATATTATTAAAGTCGTGGACAAATTGAAGCAAAATTGTGTAAGTATTATGTGAAAATTGCGTCCGATCCTGTTATACCTCGATGCAAAAGCAAGCAGATAATGTTAGAATAGGTTTTAGAGTTTAGAGCATTCGAGCGAGTGAATGAATGCATGTGCGAACGAATGTAAGAATAAAGAAAAAACTTAATCTGAATTATGCATAGCCTATTGATAATGGAAAGGTTTTCCTCTCAGTATACCTAGAGTTCCATACCTTAGTCCTGCTCCTGACACTGTCAACGTTCTGTTATCTAGACCCGGCAAAAAATTTCAGTGCCTCTGATACAGACTGGGTTGTGTTTTTTTACCTGCTCAGTCAGTCTAAGCAATTATGGAGAATTGGTAGGCCAATATAATATACAGCCATCCCTAGAACATGTTCTCGGCCCTCTGTTGTTTACAGTCATCACTTCACTAACCACTCTTGTAGCCAATCACTTTGGAGCCCGCTCAGCTGGACACTTCTCTGTTATATGCCTAATAACTAGGACGAGTTCTGATTTCTCAGAGAAAAAAAAATGACAATTACGAAATTTTTGTGGCGCCCTAACACAGCACATGCAGCTACAAAGCGTCTAACTTTCCAGTGGTTGACCGAGGAAACGATATTCAGCTCCTAAAAGTTGACCAGAGTCTGAACTCCTATGACTTTTTCATACAATTCTCATAATGGATGCGCGCTTTCCCTTCTCATTTCAGGTTAAAAGTCAAAACAATTCAGGTAATTCTGAACAGTTATAAATAAATTGTCAAAACATTTAAGATGATTCTGGATTGTAATGTCACATTCCAATCCCACATGTATGCGAACCGTTGCAAATCTTGTTAATATCACAATAAGTCACTGGTAAGATCTTATCACAATAAGTCACTGGTAAGATCTTTTACCAATGAAACGTCACTGAACACAATGTCGACTAAGACAAAAACATTGCTGGAAAGCGCGAAACAGGTTCTAGAGAACAAGACATAAGCTTAAGCATGAGGAAGACATCATGATATGAGAGACTGAAAGAAAGATCAGTTCAATCTAATATTAACATTTCTGGGTTACAAAATGTTGTAACCGTTGTACTGTAGTCATAATTGTTTTAAATATAGGTCAATCTGTCAGCTGAAATATTTAGAAACGGTTTTCGTTTCTAATAAATGACATGTAGGCCTAATCTACTCGTGGGCGGAGTTTGGTTTCCGTTTGAGGGGGAGGGGGGGCTAAAATAACCTGTTCGAGAACGAGCGGGGCCGACAATATTTTCTAGCGTCGCCCCCCAAAAAGTTGATGACCTTTTTTAGTCATTCGGAAGTTTCATGTGGGGGGGGCTAAGCCCGAAAAATAAAACGAATTACATGGTCAAAAATTACTCAATTACTCTGGATCTTCTTAGGGGAGGGGCTTAGCCCCCTAGCCCCTGATAAACTCCGCCCATAAATCTACCAAATGCATGTACATTGCACACCAGTGTAGGTCTAAACGTGGTAATGCAATGTAGGCCTATCATTATTCATGTTCAAAGATATCACAACTAGGTCTATCAGGAAGTCACATACCATCGTCTCAACAAGCTGATGAGCCGAATTCAATAGGTAATTCAGGCCGGATTGTTTCTATTATCTTCTTATCCCATTAATGGCCTAACCACTCCATCATTGTGTAGGAACGCCACGTGACATCGGGTTTAAGAAGCGGTTTCATTTTGGTTTACTTTCATATTTGCACTATCAGACTACCACAGAAGTGAAAACAGAAAATTGACAGCGAGTTACCAACTCAACTGTTATAAACTTCTACCGGTGAAGGGTAAGAACCGATTGTAAATAATGTCGGTTAAGAGTAATAATTATTTACAAAAGTGAATTTTAATGTTCATAAAGGTTCAAGTCATTCGGAATCTCTTATTTTGCTGAGGTGTACAGTGGTGTAGCCAGGAATTTACGATTTTTTTGCCTGAGCGGATGCACTTTCTGACACCAACCCAACACTATTACAGTAAATAAAAATGAAATAAAGTAACAAAGGGAATAGAGTAAGAAAAACAATTGTTACTACAAGTAATTGCTTTGTTTTTCTTATTTAGGCGGATAAATAACCTTTAAAAAAACTTCCCTTATTTTCCTAGGCCAATGGGGGGTTTAACCCCCGAAATCCTTCAATGTCTGCGCCACTGTGTTTGTATCCTATAAAGTCGTAGTCCCGTGTTAAATGGCACTTTTTTGAAAATCCCAGTGGTCTTCGGACAGGAACCTACTACTTACACAGAAATTCTTACATATTCAACGAAACTCCCAGTTTTCTTATGAAATAATATATATATATATATATATATGCACATAAAGACAGTAAGTTTCATGCGGACAAACAAATAATGATCCTAAGGGGCTGTCCATAAAGTACGTCACGCTATTTTTGACCATTTTTGACCCCCCTTCCCCCTGTCACAAACTGTCACAAATCTCGGACCCCCCCTAAAGTACGTCACACTTTCGAACAAATGTTTTTAAACATAACCATTTGCCTAACCCTCTAAACCCTAGGATACGATCCCTAATCCTTCTGATAGTGACGTGTGTCCCTAAACGCTTTGATAGTGACGGGAAATCCACTTTTATCCCGCCAGGCCGGGTTTTAGCCACGTCTGGCCGGGCCGGGTCGGATTTTAGGTACTAAGAACAAAAAATATAATAAAGAATTTAAAAAATAAATGTGTGACGTCACACATGGCCTGACCCTCCCCCTGTCACAAACTGTCACACTTTCTTACACCCCCTCCCCCCCGGAGCGTGACGTACTTTATGGACGGCCCCTAAACCACTTAGTGTGGCGGGTTATCGAAGTTTTAAAAAAATATCTGTCGAGTAGTATATGATACTCGATTGACTTCGGCTCTTTCTCAGTCTCCAATCTTCTCCGTATCTAAGAATGCTGACTAGAACAGTTGATACATGTAGGTAGCCATGGAAAGGACCATATCACCCATCTTACTCGTATCCTGGCGTGTCCTGTTGCCCGTAAGGTGAACCGTCGTTTTCACCTCACAATCGCTTCTTCCGTTGACCTATATATTATATAACGTCCGTTCTTCACACAACCGCTGACCAGTACTGTTGCTTGCCAGTGGATTCCAGGACTTTTCAACGTACAGTTCTAAGCTTTCACAGAATGCGCAGTTGTAAATGAATTTGTGCATTTGTAAAAAATAGTTATGTGCAGTGTAAATCAATAGAAAAAGGTAATAGCAGGCCGATTTACCATGGATTAACACGATTAGACATGTGCAGTGAAAAATAAAAACGTCGTGGATAGACTAAGGCTCGTCCAAGGCTTGGATATAGTAACCTTCAAATCCCACCTCTGCGTTTGGTTCCAGAGCTTAATTTTATTTTATGTAGTTCAGTTTTCTATTGCGCCACACATTATCTAAACACGCTACGTCGACTGCATAGCCTAAATATTTTTTAGATTTAACTATTAAACATGCATGACAATTGATGAATTTGATCAGCGTTAATCTAGCCGCTATACCTTGGAGTGACATTTTGCTTAGACGCGCTATAGGCCTATCGCTTGATTCATGAACATTGAGTTATGATAATGGCGCCGTTGAAGACGAGATCAGAATAGATTGGGTCGTATTAGTTGAGATTTAGATTGAGTCGTATTGGTTGAGATTAGATATATGCATTTGACACGATTAGACGAAAGCGCATTGGGCCTACCAATGGGTTTTCCTCCTCCATCATTACTAATCACACACCATCACCTTCCTCAGGCTCCTCTATACATCACACCTCGGGCCTTTCACTCGAAACTAAAGACACTCCTTTTCAAGAACTCTTACCCTGTTTCATCTGATACCCCACCCTCCAATTCCCGGTTCAGACGACACCCACCTTAGTAGCTGTTCTACCCCTCTGATCCTACGGTACCTCGACCTGGACCACCATAGACTATACTCTTACGGTCAACCCTTTTGACTCAACGCATTTGATCCTGATCCTATGGTAACTCGACCCGGACCACCACGCCCTACTCTCACGGACAACCCTTCTAACTCAACGCAGCGCTCGTGAATAAGCTGATGCCCCGCGCTTGGCTTTCGAGTGGCGCTTTAGAAATTAGGAGATTACAATTACGATTACCACGGTACCATTGAAATTGTTAAAGTGTAGCCAAATTCTAGAGTTGGATTTGACTCTGACATAAATTCTAAGATTAGGCCTAGATCAGTAACATCACGCTGAATAAAATTCTGTGATTTGATTAAGTTCTTTCGCTATTGACCAACATATTATATATTATATATTATATATTTATATCTCTTATCGGAGAAAAATTCTTCACGTGTAGGGGTCTACTTCTGAAAATGTGACGAATCTGCAACAACATGAAGCAACGCGGTTGGACATTGCAGGGCAGCGATACCGACAGCTAATTAGTTAACTAGACTTAGCCTACACTTGTCCTAGATACAATACAAAAAAATCATCGCTTTCACTTTCGCCTACCAAAACCTCATTCTTGTCCTTTATATGCAATTGCGTAGACGCATGAACAAGCCCCACGCGTCTCTTGTACATCCGCCTTATCTGCTCTCAACAACCGATAGCCTAATGGGCCCTTCATTTATCTGGCGTAACGGGACAATGTTTGAGAACGGTTATGCTGCACATTGTGCAGCATAAGCGTTCTCAAACCACCCCGTGAAGCGATTTTTCTATTATGCCACAAAGAACCGTGCCTTCTATAGCCTAATTATATGCATCCTAAATCTAGTTTGACTTCGACCAGCGGAGCGTCAATGTGAGTATACCCACTATGCCCTAGTTTAATAAACTTTTTCATCTCTATAGAGATACGCGCAAAGCGAGGGAGTCAAGCTGCAGGCCTAGTGGAAGCTATAAGACCGGTTTGAAGTGGAAAAGGCATCATTAGAAGCTATTTGCAACAGTCTACACTGTAAGAAACCAAAGCACGAACTATGTTGGTAACGACTGGGGGGAGACCGATCGCTTGATGGCTCTTGACTGCCTCGTGTGAAAAAGAGCAGGAGCAGATCAGGTTAGATACATGCAAGTGCTATGCATGACGTGAGGAAATAGTGGAGTGTGATGCCCAGGTTACGGACACTAGAGGAAAATGTATCTATAGGCACTGGCAGGGAATTTCTTAGTAAGTAATTGAAAGTCCAGTTTGGCTCGCTGTTTCCTGCCTATTCGCAAACCAGTTCAGTCTAGTCCTTGCAGCGTTCAGGTAGAGTCTGTTTGTCGACATCCAATAGCGACGATTAGAAACAAGATACTCAACAGATTGAACCACGGAGAATCGGTCGAATGATGATAGTCGTACGAAAGCCGTAACTTCTTCTGCATAAAGAAGTGCTTAGTAAATAAAGGCGTTAATGTCAGCGATAAAGAGAATTATTGTAAGATGGGCTCAGAAGCACCAAGCGTAGGAAACGCCAAACTTAATCCGGACTCAATCCGTCTTGGAGTTTCCAAGGACAACAGTCTGTCGGTTCACGGTTGCTGCCAGTGAGATAAGAAACTGTGAGTGAATTGCGGTACTGTTGAGC
Source organism: Lumbricus terrestris (assembly GCA_949752735.1). NCBI lineage: Eukaryota > Metazoa > Annelida > Clitellata > Crassiclitellata > Lumbricidae > Lumbricus > Lumbricus terrestris. The sequence continues at coordinate 15,767,491 of OX457048.1, read as the reverse complement.
AACTGAGAATATGCGACAAATTAATTTGACAGTTCGTTGCAGAATCGAGGCGCAAGATATATGAGACATGGAGCAGTTGGGGAACTTTTGAGCGACTAGAGAATATAGGATAACGGGAGAACACGAGATATGAGGACGACAAGGCATGGCTAGATGGTATACATATCTTAGCCTATATAGATTGTATGTATATACATATTTCTTGTTGAAGCTGGGCAGCATGACGCGAGACAGACTCAGACAGAGAGTGGCGTCGAACTCTTACGGGCATTGAGCCCAATGATATTGATGATGATGATGATGACATATTTCTTAAAGGCAAACCCATACGCCAGCAATAAATTAATTATCTCGAGATAAGTAGCATATACTAATAATGATCTTTAACAATTCGTGCCAACATTAGTCAACATTTATCGCCTTATCATTCAGAATACATAGTATCAAGTGACATCAGGCACTTACCACAGCACAATCATGCATTGTATAGGCCTACAGAGCCTTTCTTTGAAGCCGCCTGCTCGAAAGTTCAAACTCTAATGCCGTCAATTATAATTATTATGTGACACTCGAAGTGACCGAGTATATACGACTAATTATACGACTATATGTCAAGTTAATCACTAGACTGAATAAGCCAATTTGAAAAAACTTATACGCGTTGTTTTGCTATACTTAGCCTACTCCTGTAGGCTGTATTGCAGGACAATAATTAGCCGCGCAGAGTCTTCACCAAGGGCATGTACAGAAATTTTCGAATGGGTGGGGAGAAATTTTTGGTCTCGGGACAGGGATAAAGTTTAGTCTTTTCGCCGAAAAATCTCATGACCCTTTTTTCTTCCAGTCAAATGTATCGAATTCACAGGGAAAAGATACCATTTTATTCGCAAAAATAGTTGATGACCTTCTTTAGTCATTTGTCTTGAATAGAACTTGTCTACGGACCTCTACGGGGAGGGCGTGCGGAACTACTCATGGAGGGGGGACAAGTAAACTATCCGAACCAGAATAGCTGGTCAAAAGTAAAGAAATTTCAAAATGGGGGCCATGACCGGATTGACCCTGGATCCGCCCCTGCATGGTCTCCACGCAACTTCGCGTCAATAACAAATTCAAAAGCAGAACTGAAACCGAGCAAAAGCAGACCAGTGATAACGTCAGACTCAAGTGCTAGTAATTATTATATCGCTGTAATCTTTAGAGATTTTATTAGCCAGGCTAGCTGGGAGAGAATCTAGCTCACAGTCAGTATAACAGTAGTGGTAGTTGTAAAAGTCGTATACATATAGTAGCAGTAGTAGTAGGAGTGTAGTAGTAGTAGTAGTAGTATAGTAGTAGTAGTAGTAGTAATAGTAATAGTAGTAGTAGTAGTAGTAGTAGTAGTAGTAGTAGTAGTAGTAGTAGTAGTAGTAGTAGTAGTAGTAGTAGTAGTAGTAGTAGTAGTAGTAGAAGTAATAATAATATAGTGTTAGTAGTAGCTATGTAATATAATGCAATGTATAGATCTCTGATAAATTTCTCAGCGCCCACAAAGGCCACGTCAGGAAGACCAACTTATTGACCGGCGCTATGATTTTCAAATCAAGTCCCGGTGCCAGGTCAAAATTCTGGAGGTCAAGCCGAGGAGACAGCGCCGTGCTGTGGCTGTAGTTGGTGACGATGGTGGTCAGGCGGTGAAACTTGATTAGAATCTGGATATGAGAGCTTGAATAGTACATGTATTATAGCAGCACTTGCTTTTGTAGTAGCAGTAGCAGTGGCATTGGTATAGTAGTAGCAATAGTAGTTGAAGGGCACCCCGTAAAAATAGCCCTGTCAAATAAAAGTTCCCATCGAAACAACCCCGTCATAATAACCCAAAGATAAAATAGCCCCGTCATAATAGCTCACCGACTAAATAGCACTCGTCGAAAAAGCCCCGTCCATATAGCCCGAGAAATTAGTAACGACAAAGTCGCGCGAGACAAAATAATTTTCTTCAATGTGTAGGTCTAATGTCAAGCAAATCGGTGCAAAATAAGAGTGGTCAAACCCATTCTTGAAAGCGATTAATTGGAAATCGGTTCAGAGGTGCGAATGGCAACATTGATAGCTGGGGTCAAACGATTATCTGAATGCAGATAAGAAGAACTAAGGACATTGGGCAAACTTTTTCAACGTTATATGAAAACATCTTGCAGGTCCTCGCCAAAGAAGAAAGGTTAGACGAAAAAAAACGTCTCTACAAACCGGTCACAACTCACAAGATGCTAGAGCGACCAATTACTCACTTTGATGCAGCCGCACCGACATTTAATTTCATAGTCTACATGAAGTAGTTTCGTTTGTTTTAAAAACTGTCACGAGTAGCCCTTCTAATTATCATTAGGCCTATCTTTAATATATTTACGAAAATTTGTCCTTCCGTTTGTATGTTTGTATGTACGGATGTATTTTGACTCTTCGTCCCAGAAAAGGCTCGGAAATGGCAGAGCGTAGATTAAAAAAATTTGCAATTGATTATTACCCAAACTTTAAGGTCAACGCAACTATTTTCAGCCCTTAATTCACTTTAGAACCAGAGTTCTTGCGTTTTAAGACATTTTTTAGCCACGTGCTGCGTTAGTAAAGAGTCGACAGTCCTCATGACGTCATTCCGTTTATTCAACAAACCGATTGACAAATCGAAACCGGTTACAGTGTACAATTATGCAATTGAAAAAAATATGCAGATCACATAAATATTAACAGAACAGACAGCATGAAATAATCGTATTAGGTCACAGTCAGCACACACACACATCCGCGCCTCAGGGACGGGTCATGCCTGGCTTTCTGGGGAAGCGGGGTGGGGTGGGGTGGGGTGGAGGGTTGCCGAAAGCCTGAAATTTAGCGGTAAACGCTGGATACCCCAGAGCTGTAGTGTTGAAAACCTTAAATTTTCCGGGCTACGCCCGGTAACACATCTAGGCTAGTTATTATATAAATTTTATACCTATAAATCAGTAATAGGATTATTTGTCGTTTATATATATATATATATACTAGCTGGGGTACCTGGTGTTGCCCGGGAAATTTAAGATTCGACCCGCTCCCGGCCTCAGCTTCACCCCATCCCATCCCACCCGCCACCCCACAACACCCGCCACACTCCGACCTTGACCGGTACGACACCCATGAAATTTCCCCTCCCACACCAACCCACCCCTCAACCCAATTTCCCGCCCAGCCTCACCCATCCACAACCAACCCACCATCCCGACCCACCGCCACCCACCCCGACCCGCCTCACTTCGACCTCCACCGGTACGCCAACCGTGAAATTAGAGTTTTCGGGAAAATTTTCATCCACCACCCCTACCCCCAACACCTCACCCGACACCACCACCCCACCTCCCTGCCCCAACCTCCAACTTCACCCCATCGCACTCCGACCTTCACCGGTACGCCAACCGTGAAATTTGGGTTTTTGGGAAAATTTGCCCACCACCTCCAACCCCACCCCATTACCTCCACCTCCCTACCCTCCCCCACCCCCACACCTCCCACCTCACCGCACAACACCCCACCACACTCCAACCTCCACCGGTACGCAACCCGTGAAATTAGGGTTTTTGGAAAAAAATCCCCACCTCAAAATCTCCACCTCGATTCCACTCCCTCCCACAGCCCACCCCACCCACCCCATCCACCACACTCCGACCTCCACTGTACCAGTGAAATTAGGGTTATCGAGAAAAAATTCTTCCTTCTCCGCCCCCACCTACCCCACTCCACCCCTGCCCCACCCGGCTCCTGCGGGGGCCGAGGTGTGTGCTGGGTGGAGGCGAGGTGACCAGTTTAAAAATCTGTCTAATTGTGAAACTATGGCAAGGGAATGGAAATTTGTAGCGAAAATTAGGATTTTCGCCCAACCCACCTTAGCCCCCATGGTGGTAGAGATTCGCCAACCACTCAACCGGGTGGTTCTGATGGGCCTCTGTCTAGGTACAAAGTTTCAGACCAATTGCTGAATTTTAGCGGAAAAAATTGGGGGTTTCGCACCCCCACCCTGGCCCCCATGGAGGTAGAGAATCGCCAACCCCTCGTTGGGTGCCTCATGCCGAGACCTACGCAGTAGTGAAGGTTTGGAGTGAAAAAGTCAAAAACTGTGGAAATGCATCCCGGTCAAACAGACACAGAGACAGACAGAATCTTCGCTTTATTTATATAGATATATTAGGCTATATTGCTAAAGAAAGTTGAACAATAGCATATTTATTCGTAGTTAAGTAGCACACTGTGACATTAGCTGAAGTCAGAAGTATAAATAATATTATATAGGCCTAGACCTGATAATAATTATATCGATTATATAATATATGTATCTAAACCTATAAAATCAAGTTGTTACATTTTAATGAACCAATTTTCTTCTTATCCACCTGACCGATTTTTTTCAATATTTACAAAAATACTTTTTAGCATCACCGGGGAACACTATCGGGCTTCGCGATCCAAAAATCTTACCGTTTCCCGAGATTGAAACATTTCATTTTCCATCCAATCCTAACGCTGTGTTTAAGACGCCATTTTATTTGCTTTCAACCATATTTTCAACAGACATTGAAACCATCAATGATATATTGATGATTGAAACCAGTACATTAATGACGTCACCGCCGATTTTAAAATTATAGCGCTTTGTGCCGTTAATTAATATCTATACCGTATATGTATCACTAGCCTATTTAAGACGCAATAGTTTTCGCCGATCGGTTTTTAACGAAACAATAGGTTTTTAACCTCTTTTTTTCGACGAGGGCAGGTCTTTTGACACGCGGTTTCGCAAAAATGCTGACTATAATAGCGCAAACATGGATGAGTGTGAACTGGGTTGGACCGAAAACCTAAATGTCACGGGCAACGCTGGGCACTCAAAGTGGTTGGACCGGGTGGGCCGATGGCAGAAGGCGAGGTGGGAATGGCGACCAGAGTGGCATCGGGTTGGGGCCGATGTAAGACGAGGTGAGAAGGGCGGCGTGGGAGCGGGGTCAGGGGTGGCTGGGAAATAAAAATCGAAATTTCCCGGGCAACGCCGGGTAGATCAGCTAGTATATTATATTACCGTATTTGTATGTGAACATGTATATAATCTTCTGTAGAAGTACAGGACGTGAGTATGCGAATGTGTCTTTAAATATGCATGTGTGCGGATTTGTTTTGTTGGTCTACAGATACGCGTGTCTATTGTTCAACCAGTTAAAAAGTCTCAATGGCTTCATATAAATATGAATATGAATATAACTACGAATATGAATACGAATCGACCGTCAATATGATGAAAGAGACGTGTTTCGAAGAAGTGTCCTACTCCTACTCCTTCTTTGAGGTCTTTGGGTCCGAATGCATTGACTACTACCATGCCCGTAAGGATTTTCACAAGATCAAGCAATGGTTTGATATGGTCAGTGCTCCAATAGACAAGGAGAAGCAAATGAGAAGGCTGGAATGGAACGCAGATAATGTTTCAGATATGCACATACACCTCAGAGAAGCGAAGGACAAGTACAAACGTGTTAACGGTTTGACGAGAGCGGAGTGCCTAGTTGTGATGATGTACACGGGTGACGTTGGAAGACAGTACAATACGGATTCGGCAGAGGGAATCTGGAAAGAGTACATAATGTTCACGAGACTTCTGATGTCCGCCCTCAAAGAACTGGGCAGAAACCGCGCCAACCGCCCACCTTCAAATAAACCACTTTATCGTGGAATCCGAAAGGATCTTGATCCGCCGGCAGCCAGTCGGGTTTTCTGGAAGACGTTCACGTCGACTACCCTGAACTTGAAGACCGCAAAAGAATTTGCCGAACGTGGTGGAAATCATGGAATAATACTGAAGTTCCTGCCACCGCATTCACCTCACGCAGTGAAAGTCGGGGAGTTGTCGTCATTCCCAGAGGAAGAGGTCCTTATACCTCCGTTCGTGGCGTTTGATGTTCTGGGACGCGACGGTAACGGGTTCTATTGCTTCAAAACATCCAGAAGACAAGAGTTTCTTGATTAAAAGGAGACATCATTTTTGGTTGGGTTTGCGTTAGGAACGCCATCACAAGTGACATCCCGCACTCAGCCTACTATTTTGTGACGTCCTTTAACTTGTCTAATATTATTTGCCTATTGTTGCCTTTTCTTATAAATTAGCCATTAAACAACAGAGTTGGAAGTGCAACAATTCACTGCATATTATTGACATTCTATCCAAAAGCAGCTTCCATATATTAACTTTTATCCAAGGTATAATCGCAATAGTAAATGTAACATTTCTAACACGCAAGTAATTACTTTTCAATCAAGGTTATATAGCGCTCACAATTTCAACCTTTTAGAAGTAACTTTCTCTCTCTTTCTCTTTCTCTCTTTCTGTCTGTCTGTCTCTCGCAATGTTTTGATGTGCGTGGCTGCTATAGCTGTTGTTAAATCTAAACCGTTTGAAATAACTTTTTAATAGACTACGTGTCTTTAAAAATCTTTGAAATTTTTTCGAATGGTAACCGTCGATTCTATACCTTTGAATTAGCTTTGAATTCGATGCATTAGTTATAATTATTAGGTTTATATGAATGTGAACTTCTATTAACTTTTATCCAAGGTATAATCGCAATCGTAAAATAATGTGGACTTCTATTAACTTTTAAAATTTAACACTTTTAATAGCCGCTTTGCCATTCAATGTGTATTGGCTAGATTCGATACATGACTATAATGTTGTTTTAATCTAAACTGTTAAGTGATAGGCTTCAATTGCCAATTGATGAATCTTTAGTTATATTTAAATGCGAATGAGAACATTCCAATATATGTTGTTATTAATATAAACTGTCAAATGATAGCATTGGTAATTGATGTATGCCTGTCTTTAGTTTATTTAATTGTGACTGACAACACTAGAAAACGATGATCTCTAGTTACATTTGGAAGTACATACATCACTGAAACACATTTCTATATTGCATATGAAAATGGAAAATCAAATGAGAGAATCTGTTGCTGTGTACTTTCGGTGTGTATGTAGGGTAGTGTGTGGCAGAACGCTCCCTTTAACGTTTGACGTCACCCTCAGTAAAGTAGCACAATCCGAAATCAACCAAAATTGGTGACGAGTAGCTGCGTTATATGCACTATTCAGTAGAACTGTTAATTTTACTTAGAGTTAGTCCAATTTCAGAAAAACTAAATTTGTATTAAACTTGTGTGAAAGGACTTCTTGCCCCAAGAAACCCAAAGGTGGGGCATTTTGCCCCATCATTGGCGCAACCATACAATGAACATTGCTAAAACGTTATGCAACTGGATTCTTTAGATTAGATTTTTGATAGTCACAATGATAATATTCAAACAACCTGCACAAAGGCAACACAAGAATTAGAATTACGAAAACTTACTGAATGGATGACAGAAATAGGCCTGAAATGACTTAAATAGCTTCCAGACTAAAATGAGCTTTACATTGTTCCATCGTGATCTAGATGCCATAATTATTGTTAAAAGTCCATTGAAAATGTGCCAAATGAATAAAACCAAAAAAGGCATAACTGACAGCAATGTCTCACACTGTCAAATTTAAAAAAGAGCTAAAATCAATGTGCAAGCCGAAACCTAATAGTTTCCTTTGCCAACCCAGGAAATTAATTATGAGAGGTAGGTTGTCTGAGTTACAATCTACCCACATATTCCACAAACAAAAGCTGTCATGCATTTTGAGTCATAGCCAGCACAAGAATAATGAGCCCACTGAAGGAAAACCCCGCACTGCAAAACCCTTCCCTAGAAGTCACAGTGTGACTCTCTACAGTAAAGACACAGGGTTGAATCTTCCTCAGATGCGATTCTCTTGCTCTTTCTCTGAATGGTGCCTCTAGGCTTGATGAGCTCAACAGTGTTCTTCTCAGGTTTAGCTTTCTTCACATCACTCTTCTTCTAGAAAAACAGACTTATGGCGGCCAAGTACTGCCATGCCAGGCCTAAGAACCTTCATGTCTCTATGGCGCCGCAAAGTCTTAGGAGGAATTCCATACTTCTGAGTTGCAGGTCTTGATGACTGTCCAGTGTCCATCTTTGATGGCTTCAAGAGCCGCAGCAAGACAAGTTGAACCATAGACTGCACGCTGTTTTCAGTATGTACCGGTAATTGCGCACCATTTTCAAATTCAATTATGTACCATATAAGCATTCTTTTAGCCTACATAATATTGCACAAAGCAAGGACAATGATATGAATAGGCTTATATCTTGAAACATATAAAAAATTATACGAAATTAACCAAATTTATTGACGAAATTGGCCTTTCCATCTGAAATGGGGAAAACGCCCGGGCGGCGCTTTACCCGCGCAGTGTCGGAGGCCTTTTGCCCCATCCACAGTGGTCTGTTATTATTGTTTTTGTCGGTTCTTTGTTAAACTGGAGCGATAATTTTAAGCTATATTTCTGTTTTGCACTTATTTAGCTAAATAATGACACAAGGCTCATATCGATCCCTTAAACATGAAATTAGTTACAGCTGATTGAATTGCATGCAAGAATTAGAAAACAGACACGAAAAACAAACTTTTATTTGCTGTCTTCCACCGAAACAAGAAATTGGTCACGTTTGAACTTCCTATAATTCGTAATGGCGACTGCCTGCTGTCATGGGCAGTTATCAAATCCTTCCAAAATTCGCCAACTGTAAGGATATTCAGCTGGGGTGTCTTCCCCACACTAGGTGTTTTGCCCCACCCTACCCTAACTATATGTACGCGATGATCCAAACAAGGCGTGTAGCCGTGTATTCTTGACAGATGCAAATAAAGACTACCTACATACCTAATTTTACTTGAAATGCGGATGCTATTGTCTCGGACAATAGCCTGCCTTCATCTGGACGCTTTAGTAATTGTATTATTATAGTCAGATTTATATAGCGCTGTTCCAAGTCAGAAGCAACACAGGCGTAAAATAAGAATTCCTTTGATTACAATAAAGATAGATTGCGCCTAATAATGAGACCCCAACACTATTAACTCGATGAAGAAGTATTCCCATGCATTCGTCTATTGAAATTGAACTCGAATCCACAGTCGAAATAGTGACTATAGCTAAAGTGCTCCGTTCAAAGCACTAATGATGGCTCGGAGATAATTGACAACAAATTAGCTAAGAATTCAATCGAAGTAATTAAAACATCACTTGCGACAATAATAAATAATTGTTCCTTTACCACAGGAATAATCCGGGACAACCTAAAGATTGCGGGAGTTATTGCAATCTTCAAAACGGTTGACAAGCAACAACTTAATATCCTTACCATGTGCACAGATCTATTTTGATCTTACCCTAGTTTTCCAAATGCTTTGAAAAGGTTTGAAAGATTAATTTCATTTATAACAGCGAAAATATATTTATACAATAATCAATTTGGTTTTCGTAAAGACCTTTCTGTTCAAATGGCGGTCCGGGAGATGCGTCCAAAGCTCTATCCGTTTATCTCCCTTAAGAAACACCCCTAAAGCCATTAATTCTCATATGCTTTCAAACGTCTAGAACTCTACATCTGTATCTATAAGAAAGGATGTGGATATATTTCCGAACGGCGAAATAACAGTTTTGCAACTACTGACCTGAAACACTGCAAGTAGATAAACGTTCACCCAGACCATTCAAGTAAGCTATTTTCAGCTCTTTAGTCACTTTAACTTTCAAAATACAGACATTTTAAATTTCGCCATGTTAATTATGCTATCGCTGAAGTACATGTATAAGTATACAACGCCATTTGTAATCTTTTGCAATAACAAATGCACGTTGCTTTTGACGTCATTTTGACGTTCGCCAAAGCTTAGCGTGAAACTCAAACGCTCTCAGTGCAAGGGAAAAGATAAATTCCGTATAGGCCAGGGAGTATATATATATATACTAGGGTGACCATACGTCCCGGTTTTTCCGGGGCATGCCCCGTTTTTTCGGTGCGTCCCGGTGTCCCGACGACTTGAGCAAAAGAGCGAAATTGTCCCGTTTTTTTACTAGAAGGAAAGTTGTATATTGAAAATGTCAGTTTCAGGTAAATGACAGAACAAGGTGTAGTTTAACCTGTAACCCAAAAAGAAGTCGCAAGGAAACAGAAGTCGGAAGTCGTCAATTCATATGGAGTATCTTTAGTATCATTATAGGCTTGTGCGTTTAGTTAATATATTTTAACAATTATCAGAGCTTAACGAGAAAGTCTTTATAATAGGCCCGATGGCTACAATTTCGGTGGCGGTGTCACGAAATAGAGTATCCCCCGTATTAATTGTATCCCCCAAATTAAAAAAGTCGAAAAAACCGCTTCCTCGTGTATTTTTTGGGCAAATTAATATTCATCTGCTTTGTTTTGAACAATGACACTAACAGGTTTGTTTGTTTATTCCTACTGGGTAATTTGTTTTGCCTTGTTTTTAGAGCACTTAAAACAACATTTAAAACACTTAAGAACACTCAGAGTCACTAAATAAATTCGAATTGCCTTTATCTGAGGACAGCGTCGACCTTCTCGGTTGTTGGCCCGTCCACATGGAATGGGTTCCCGCTTGCACTACGCTTACTACCTCGGAATAATTTGCCTGCTTTTTACAAGTTGCTCAAGACCTATCTTTTTAGCTGTGGCTGGACTGGGAGAGCCTCTGAGTTGGCTTCTTGAAGGGGCGCTATATAAGTTTTCGGAATGAATGAATGAACTTAAAACAATTAGAGTCACTTTAAATTTTGATTACAACATAATTTTTTATTATGCGCATTTTTCAAAAAAGGGGATAGAATTGTTTATTCCTCCGGATAGAATAGACCGGTTAATTCCATCCGGGGGGATAGATTAATTCATTTCCCGGATAGCTTTCAGGGGGGATATTCCGTTTCGTGTCAGCGGCACCAGTTCTATCGATTTTTCATGTCAGGGTCGTAAATTGGAGATAGAAATTGCAACTCTTGCCAGCACTGAAATGATAGAGCAATTTCTTTCAGATGACAACTTAAAATGCTGCCATTGTAATGTTGAAATTTAGAATATTCTGACAGTGAGGTGTAAATACCTTCCCCAAACCCCATTTGCTTCTTGTTTCCCCCACCCCAGAAACCTCAAATCTTCTAACGGACTAGATTACACTCTGAGCGCTGATTCAGAGTGTTGTCAATTACGGAAGATAATAGACCTACTGCACTCAGCGCACTGATGACTAGAGCAGGTTGTAGGTTTCTCTACTGAAGCTTACGCTCAGCATTGAATTTAACTGTGTCAATCGATAAATTAAAAAAGCATTCGCAGAACAAAACTTGACTTTAACTTAACAAATCTCTCTTCCGAGAAATATCAGTAACTCTCAACTTCGTCAAAATATGCCTTAGCCTTAAACTTATGCTATAAACAACAATAGCCTACTTTACTGTTGACTGAAGTATCCTATACGACTATGCCTTTGTATAATCTAATTGACAGATTTCCAAAAGTGTCCGGTTTTTGATGCCCAGAAAATGGTCACCCTAATATATACTAAGAGGAGCGGCGCCCCATGCAGACATGAGCTTAACCAGCATTATTAAACCTTCAAGGCAGAGGGTCATAAAATTACCATTTATAAGCCCCAAATGGGCGGCGAAGCCGGTGTCACGAAATAAAGTCTCCCCCCGAAACAGAGTCTCCGCCTTGCTGATACAGAGTCTCCGGGGGGAGACTCTGTATCGGAACAAAGTCTCCCCCATTGAAATAGAATCTCCCCCTCTACGATACAAAGTCTCCCCCTACTAAAAGTCGCCCCCTATATTTCCGGACTTAATTTACTTAAAGTGTATATTTTCTTAAATAAATGACTTTGTGTTCTTTAGTGGAATTGGGCATTAATAAATTTGAAGTAATAATGAGAATCTTATGAAGTAGGCTATAGTTTAAATGTTTTATATTAATGGGCGCAATTGTAGCATAGGGGAGACCGGGGCTGGTTGCAACATTTTTCACATTTTTATGTTTAACATTTTTATCTTTAGAGCTATCTGCAAACTGTTTAGCCCATATGAATCCTTTGTATCTCAGCATCAAAACAAGCTATAGTTCCGATCTCAGTGACCAAGCATGTACCCACAATAACTAACTGAACAGAGGGCTCCAAAATGTTGCAACCAGCCCCGGGCCGGTGTTGGTTGCAACGACCCTCGGGGATGGTTGCAACAGTATTGAAAGTAGTCTAGATATTCAAATAAGGCTGCGTAGCCCTGGAGCCAACTGAGGCCTGGCTTTGCATCTAGATTATAAGAATGTAATAATAAAACAAATTCAAAAATTCAGAGTATCGAGAGCATCAAAAAGAAGAAAAAAAACTGTTTTTGTACTAATAATCGTCATGCGAAAAGTTTGATAAATATTCTCCAGTGGCCTCTAACTGCTAGAGCTGGACTGGCTACATCTACCTAATTGGGCTAATGATGTTCAAAATTAAATTTAAAATGTGGGATTATTCCAAAATAAGTCGTCAGAGTAGTTTTCAGGGATATGTAGAATCGATTCCAGTGTGAGAGTTATGGTTGTCCATCCACAAAGAGATTGTAAACTTGATTTATTATAATTACACTATGTAACACGATTTTTGTTCCTGGGCAATGAGTGTAATTTCCTGGTTATTTGTGCCTCAAAAGTATAGGAAATGGTTGTTATTCTGTTTAAACTTTGCTTTTGTGGACTGGAGAATGATATTTAAAAGAAAAAACCTATTTCCACAACAAACGAGCGAATTTGTTTGTTTTTGTTCACGTAAAGGCAGAATAAAACTATATAGGTCACAAGAAACCACAAAATGACTCTAAAGCAACATGTATCAATACTAGAATGATACAAAAATTGACCACCCGAAATTTAGAAATGCGTTGTTTTTCGAGATTTACAGTTACACTGTAAATCACTTTCACGAATCAGCCCCCAGATGTAGTCTCCCATCATGTTCTCATTGTACTGTCCTTGGTAGCGACGTTCAAAGTCTAGTATATGCTGGTGGAAGCGCTCGCCTTGCTCCTCCGAGTATGCTCCCATGTTCTCCTTGAAGTTATCAAGGTGAGCATCAAGGATATGAAATTTCAGGGACATCCTACACCCCATTTACTGTAGTTCTTCACTAGAGTCTCAACCAGCTCTACAAAGCTGCTTTCTCACTCCTAGAAAGCATCTTGGAGATATCCTTACACTCCATAATTCTCTTTATCTGTGGGCCGACGAATACACCATCTTTGACCTTTGCCTCAGACAGCTTAGGGAAGAAACCTTGAAGGTATTTGAAAGCTACCGATTCCTTATCCAGAGCCGTGACAAATTGTTTCATTAGGCACAATTTAATATGCAGTGGTGGCATCGGCACTTTCCGAGGATCCAGCAGTGGCTCCCACTTGACATTTTTGCTACCCACATTGAACTCGGTCTGCTGGGTCCCGCTTGTGGTAGTGCGCCTTTTGTCTCTGCTGTCCCAAAGGCAAAGGTACCAAGGAAACTTTGTCCGAACCCTTGCAGACCCATCAGGAATGATATCATTTTGAAGTCTCGTATGACATCCCAGCCGTACTCATCGAACTTCAAGGCGGCTAAAAAGGTTTTTATGCTGTTGTAATCCTCTTTGAAGTGTACCGAGTGAGCCAGAGGAAGAGATGGATACTTGTTCCCATTATGGAGTAGCACGGCTTTGATGCTTCCAGATGAACTGTCAATGAAGAGACGCCACTCGTTCGGGTAGCAGTCGATTCCACTTTCCTGAAAAGACCGGTCACGTTGTGACAGAAGCAGAGTCCATCTTGACAGGTAAAAAAGCTTGAAAATGCTTGATGACGCTTCCTCTGATCTCCGATTTGAACACTGGTTCCACAACAGGTTCCACTGCTTGAATCTAGATGTCAACAGTTCTGCATTGGACTTGGTGAGACCAAGACCTCTGAACAAGTCGCTGAGGTCTTTTTGGTTTGGATAGTACGGATTTTTGTCATGAGCTAAAAAATTATAGTCTGGATCTAAAACGACTTCATCGCTCTCTGACTCTGATATATTTTGTTCTTCTGAAGGCGATTGATTTCTATCCAGAACAGTGGGTACCGGAAGCTCAGGACTGTGTGGCACTGGGGTCATGGATGAAGGAGGTCGGGGGATGCATTCTTTCCAGTCTGACGTTTGGAAGGATCCACCATGCAGAAGTAGCAATTGCTTGAGTTGTCAGTGGGTTCTCACCAGGTTCTTGGTATTGCAAACTTCATGGCTCTTTTTTCCTCTCTGTACCATCCTCCGCAAGAAAGTACAAAAGTACAGACATAGTAGAATGCGTCAGCCGGATACTTGCAGCCTCTTGATGCCATCTGAGTTGTGTCTACAGGCTATGCACCTAGTCAGACGTACAACTAAACAGAAGTGCATATTGGGCTCAATGCATCTTTATTTATGATGATGGATCCGATTTGACCAGGGTCTATGACAACAGAGGACATTACCCTGGACAGAAATTTGCTCAGCGTATTACAGCACTACTACCTGTGGCTATTTATAGGTGTGGAAGGTTCTCGCACATTCTAGAATATTCCTGGAAGTTCACAAAAGCTGTACAGCTACTCCCAGTTAACACGTGAATTTCAATGTACCAAAGAAGCAGTTACATTTCAGAATAATCAATCTCCTGGCCTCAAAAGCAAAGTCTCTGGGGTATAATGGCCATTTTCTAAACTTTTGAGGCAGAAGCAATTAGGAAATAACATTTAATACCCAGGAACAAACAAAAAGTATAATTTTGTTACGTAGTGTTATATGCCCAAGAAATCGTCTTATTGCCTACAGATGAAGAATCTTTTGCTTGTCAACCATCCGCAGGATTGGCAATCAGAATATCTAGAAATATGTTTCATGAAGTTAACTCGCTCAAAAAACAATGGAGGAACAGAATTCCTACAAACCTCCAGTGCAAACCTCAAAGTCTCTAATTGTCTTCTTTCACCGGATGTCAACACACCAATCTGCTTTACGCTTCTGTTTGTCAGAACTTTTAAAATCCGTTGAACAGTGGTTACTAGGGTTTCATCCAGATTGTAAAATGTAAACGTCAGTTGCTTGGAACTTAAATCCCGAAAGCCAGTCTTCAGCAGCAGCGGCAGGCATAGCACACCATTGAAAGGAAGTTCATATTAAACTCAGTGGCACTTTGGTAAATTAAACACAGCATGTTCACTTGCTTCCACAATAATCCATAATACATGACACCAACCATCAGCAATATTATAGTCAGCAAATGATTTTGGTTACCTACGCCGTCCTACGGGATAAGTCGGTGTTCTCCATAAGCAAATTTACTTCCTGAATATATCGCCACAATGTTGAATAATCAAATTTATGACTTTAACAGCCCAAGTCTAGCATCACTATCAGTGAGTTCTTTTTCTACACAGATAATTGCTTCTTTACTAGCAGAACTGCAATCAGTTTTCGCTAACAATTTCTCATCGTCGCGGATAGTTTAGAGGTTAAAAATAGGCCAACAAAGGTCAATTGATTAGAGCATGTGACATGGCTTAACATAATTCAATCAGTTTATTAATTTATAGAATGCATATAGCCTGTAGTATATTAATACAATATGCTCTAACTGCGACGGACAGGCCAGCAATGAAAGCGGCTTATTGAAATAAGTGTATGGGGTTGGTTGCAACATGTTGCAACCATCCCCGAATAAACTGTTGCAACCAACCCCGAAGCAATGCCTAGACAGTGTTATGGAACTAAATTTCGACGGCACTGATTATAAATAAAATGACTAAATGCATTTTCAAGCTTAATTACTTGTGCAACTAACAGAACTAAACCGAAAAATATTTCTTCAAAACATTCGGCTATAGAACGAAAAAACAAAAAACCGAAAAACTTACTTTCGATTGCCAAAAATGTTTTTTTTTTAACTTTTTGGTAGTCATTATCAATTGCCTGCTAAGAAAATAGGACACATTGGCCTAAAATGTATCCTTTACAAAATAGTTTGTCTAATTTTGAGTTGCTATTATGTGGCGCCAAAATATCGATGGTGTTGCAACCAACACATGTTGCAACCAGCCCCGTTCTCCCCTAGTTATAGGCCTAGTATCAGAGGATGTCGGGCCACTTATGCTATTAAGGCGCAGCGGAGAGATTAGGTTCAAATAGACTATACACCATACACATGGATCTAATCAATAGTTAGGCGTATGACCGTATGTCTATCAATTAGATCCATGGATAGCTTACATAAGTGGCCAGACATCCCAGCGGTGCTATAACTATGCTACAATTACGCCATTTGTAGGCCTAAAATACATTTAAGCTTACTCTTTAAGTTAGTAGGCCTTGGCTATTAAATTTTCTCGTCATGGAGCTTCCATTTAAGAAAGGACTATTTTCATAACTCTAATCTCAATTTAAACAAGCATCACCTCCATCAATCCATTCTATTTGAGCAAGAATTCTTGGTAATATACTACTTTAGCGTTCTATTCACCATTGCATGGATTGACGAAAATGACTCCTGCTAAATTGAAGTCGGATTGGTGAAAGTATTTTCACTTAAATAGGAGAGGGATCGATGAATAGACTCTTGCATCAATAATTGGAGCTGGATTGATGAAAAATAATTGTTTTTTAAATAGAAGTTGGATAGTTCTAAAAATGCAGTTATTTATCAAATAGAAGCTGGATTGAGGAAGCGTATTCATGTCAAGATAGATGAATGATAAAGGATGAATCATCCTTTATATCCTTTCGGAGACTTTCACTGCCAGCAATATACAGTACGTTGTTGAAATAATTCCATGTTTTCAATACCGTAGCTTAGGCCTACTTACTGTAATAAATTATGAATAGACCCATCTGGGTCTACTATGGTTTCAATCAGGTAGGCCTACTTTAGTCGAGAGTTGTTAAGACATTTAAGGTCTATGGTAAATATAATTATATGTAATGTATTGATGAAAACAGTGCTCAGTCAGATATAAATGAATGGGTGAAAAAATTCTTCATTAAATCAAACCTGGATTGATTATTTGATGCATTTCGTGATTAATTCATGAAAATAATTCTTAATTAAATAGAAGCTGGATTGACGAAAACAATAATTATTTTCCTTGATGAAATAGAAGTAAGATTTATGGAAAGAATTTTGACGCTGATCTCGAAGAGTTCTAGCCGTTTCAGAATGCATTTTTTACGTCTCCGGATAATTGTTTGAAATCCCGAGGGATCTGAGATACCTCGGGTAAAAATAAATAAATAAATAATAATTTAAACAATAAAAAATAAATTATATAATAATATTATGACCATACATCTTGCTTTGAATGACCTCCACTCCCCTACGGGAAAAGTTATTCTTTGGGTCTGCTCTTTGTCTACTCTCTGCATCAAATAGTTTCTCTTAAAATCTTTTCCCCGGTGTTTATGCATCGAGATCGCGTCTGTATAATAGTTCATACTGAGATGATCGCTCTATAGATGTCCAGATACGAGACGATATTTATTATTCATGATTATTGTCATTTTTTTAATTATTTTGCGGTGATCCATTCATGACTATCATTATTTTTTTATTATTATTGTGATTCTGCTTAAACCCATGCTTAGCCAGCCTCCGTTAAGCGAGATGACGTCAACAGCAATGGCGCCGTGATATAACGGTGAAAGAGCGTCTTAAGTTTGCGGTAGTAATTATCACATCGAATTTTAAAATATCCGTATTTCGGGTATTAAAGTGAATTGTGAGTTGAAAACAGTCGCGTTGACCTACAAGTTCGCAAGAGAACGTTTTGCAAATTGTTTCAAAAGAATATTCAAACAGACGGACAAACTTTCAGACATATTTTGGTATAGATAAATATGATGCGAATGTATCAAATCGCGCGTTGAAATAAAGTCTCCCCCGGGGGAGACTTTGTTTCGACAGGGGATGAAATATTCTCTCCCCCCGGAGACTTTATTTCAGAACAGAGTCTCCGGGGGGCGAATTTATTCTGAAACAGATCCTCCGGGGGGAGAATCTGTTTCGAAATAAAGTCTCCGGGGGGAGACTTTTAGGGGGGAGACTCTGTCACGCGACACCTGTCTACAGGGGCGGGTGGACCTGGGTTTGGGGGACGAAAAAATAAAGATAAATTCCGTATAGGCCAAAGAGTATATATGTTACAGTCAATGTGTACAATCAGTCATTGTATACAATGACTAACATTTTCAGCCAGTTGACACAATGACTGATTCGGTCAGGCATTGTATACAATGACTAAAAAAACCAGCGATTTGACACAATGACTGAAAATTTATGGTCGTTATTGTACACTTTGACTGATTCAAGTTAGGAGGTGTGTTGATAATGATTGTAGTGTCGGCGACGGCGGGTGGGGCTAGGGGAATAATAATAGGTATTTTCTGTCGGTGTTAGGAGGTGTGTTGATAATTATTGTAGTGTCGGCGACGGCGGGTAGGGCTAGGGGAGGGTAGGAAACTTTTCTGGTATGAATAATAATTGGTCTGCCGTGTCAGTGCCATGGAAAAGTATAAAAGTTCAAACTTCCAGCAAGCTCAACGGTAAAACTGAGTTATGGAGAACACAAGCGTTTCTATGGAGAGTCAATTCAAGGACAGGTTAGTACATCTGCACACCGGCGATAAGAAATCTGTCTTGATTCCTAAAGATGAGTATTTCACTTTAGTTGACGAAGTGAAGGAAGCAGAAAAAGAAACAGGGACCTCCTAGACGAGGGGGACGATGTCGTTTATTTCGCTCACAACGATGACATTTTTGACATTATCAAGCGCGTTCACGTTTCTACAGGACACGGTGGAAGAGACAAGATGATGAAAGTTTTGTCCGTTAAATACGCTAACATTACACGTGAAGTCGTCGAAATGTACAAGTCACTTTGGATAGAGTGCGCAAAGAAACGTAAACGTCCAGCAGTCAAAGGAGTCGTTGTTAGACCAATCCTTAGTAACGACTATGGCTCCCGTGGACAAGTGGACCTAATTGACATGCAATCGATGCCGAATGGGAATCACAAATGGATAATGGTTTATCAGGACCATCTTACCAAGTTTTGCGTCCTCCGCCCTCTATCTTCAAAACGAGCTGCGGAGGTCGCTTACCAACTCGTCGACATCTTCCTACTGATTGGAGCACCTCATATCCTGCAAAGCGATAATGGGTCCGAATTCACGGCCACAGTTATCACCGAGTTAAAAGCGCTCTGGACCGATTTGCTTATGGTTCATGGCAAGCCTCGGCATCCCCAGAGTCAGGGATCAGTGGAACGTCTTAACTGTGATATCAAGGACATGCTGATTGCGTGGATGGGGGATAACAGCTCTACTGAATGGCCGATTGGACTGAAGTTTGTTCAATTCATGAAGAACACTAGCTATCATTCAACTATAAAGCAAACTCCATTCTCGGCACTGTTCGGCGGAAATCCTCGTGTTGGACTTCGATCAACCAACCTTCCGACAGAAATTCTCGAACGTTTGGTAACGGAAGACGAACTGTTTGCAGCATTTAATCCGGTTCCGTCTGCGATCACTCCGGACCCGGCGACTTCAGCAGCTCAAGCCGAAGAGATCGCTCCGGTCCCGTCGACTTCAACAGTTCAAGCCGAACAGATCACTCCTACCCCGTCGACTTCAACAGTTCAAGCCGAACAGATCACTCCGACCCCGTCGACTTCAACAGTTCAAGCCGAACAGATCACTCCGACCCCGTCGACTTCAACAGTTCAAGCCGAACAGATCACTCCTACCCCGTCGACTTCAACAGCTCCAGCCCAGGAGGAAACTCGGGCCACTTTACCTCATCGAAAACGAGCACGGGAAGGAATTGTTCAACAAGCCGAACGTATGATCAAGCGTAGCAGACTGGAACATGCACCAGGTAATCCTGGCGATAATGTAACTGTTACTGTACCAATTCCTTTGGTGGACAGAGGACGTGGTGATCCAAGGAATATTATGGGCATCATTATTGATAGAGACAACAATGACTTGTATCGGATTGCTGTTCGCGGAGGAATCCTGCAAGGTAAATATGCACGAAACCAGTTCGATCTGTGTACCCAGATACTACTCACTCGCAACGATGTCTCAGAGGATTCAGATATCGGATTGCGTAGGGCAGTACAGTTGGAGTCGAAATGTGGTGGTCAAGGTTTTACAAAATGTAATTGTTCTGGAGGTAATAGATGTTCATCTAACAGATGCAAATGCTTCAAAGCTAAAGTTAAGTGCAACAGCAGATGCCATACTTCTCTGACATGTGATAATAAAATTTGAATTGAATTTGCCTCGAACATTATTAAACATTTATGATTTTTAAATGTGAAAGTTATGTTTCTGCTTATTATGTATCTGCTTTGGATGTTATTAAACATTTATGATTTTTAAATGTGAAAGTTATGTTTCTGCTTATTATGTATCTGCTTGGATGTTATTTAACATTTATGATTTTAAAATTTCATTAAAAAAAGAAAAACACAAAAAAGAACAAAAAAAGAAAAAATATAAACAAAAGAAAAAAGAATACAAGAAATTAAAAGAAAATGAAAAAAAGAAAATAACTCTGCCAAAGCTGGTTCCAAGCCCAGTCGAAAAAAGAGGAGGATTTTCTTTTAAATCTTTTAAAAAATTACAGAAAATGATGAATCGCTGATGAATCGTCCTAGATTCCCCACCCGCCGTCGCCGACACTACAATAATTATCAACACACTTCCTAACTTGAATCAGTCAAAGTGTACAATAACGACCATAAATTTTCAGGCATTGTGTCAAATCGCTGTTTTTTTTAGTCATTGTATACAATGCCTGACCGAATCAGTCATTGTGTCAACTGGCTGAAAATGTTAGTCATTGTATACAATGACTGATTGTACACATTGACTGTAACATATATACTAACTAAGAGGAGCGGCGCCCCATGCAGACATGAGCTTAACCAGCAGAATTGCGGAAGACCTTCCAAACAGAAAATTGCCATTTATAAACCCCAAATGGGCGGCGAAGCCGCCCCGCAGGGACGTGTGGACCTGGGTTTGGGGACGAAAAATCTAAATTTCCAATTTCCCGTGCAAGGCCGGGTACCCCAGCTAGTAATCTATAATTGCACTGGAAACTGACTTACAGTCAGTGGCGGCGCCAGGATTTCAGTTTCGGGGGGGCTGAAGCCCCGCGTCGAAAATTTTCCATTTCGCCGCCAAAATTTCTGACGACATTTTTTTTAGTCATGACCGAAATCTCATGAAAATTTTCCATTTTCGCCGCCAAAATTTCTGACGACCTTTTTTTTTAGTCGTCAGCCGAAAATCGTGAATTTTTCGGCACCCCGTCAAAAGGGCGCCTGACAAAAGGGCGCCGACAAAAGGACGCCGACAAAAGGGCGCCCGACATAAGGGCGGCGCTCTTAAAAGAAATAGCATCGATGAAGAGTCGGCCTATAAGTGATTATATTATGAGCAAATAAGCAGGTCAACGACGACGCGACAAAGAGCAATTACTACTAAACCATTTCACACAATCATGATGTTTGTTGAAACCCAATATGCTCCGAGGGCCTGGAAGAGGTGCTAAAATAAACAAACCAGGTGCAGAAAGTAGTAACATGAAAGGTTGAAAGTTCGTTACCACTTACCACGTGATATGAGCTTCATATAAAAGCAAAGGAAGCAGGGCAGGTCTACCGTTTGGAAATCGTTAACATGGAGGAGATCGTTTCGCAGAAGGGAAAGGCCATTATACTTGTTGGCGGATACAGATATCGGAAGGATAAAGAACGCAAAGACGGAAGCATGTCTTGGAGGTATGTAGCCTAATGGTTAAAATTATTTCAAATTGTAACGTAGCCCAACGATTTACGTTGCTGGTTTTACGTCAGTTAGCGACGATCGGCGAAAGGTTATTTTTGAAATGCTCGGCTTTGGCACTCTTGTAATTAAAAGGTTCAAAAAATATTCTTTTACCGTAACGCTTGAGAAAACATTTCTATTCGACATTGAAGCATTATAGTCGAGTGTTAAGAACTTTTCGACTTTACCATTAGGCTAACAAATTATTTGCCGTAGACTACAGTAGTTTTAACTTTTCGTCAGATTCCTAGTTTAAAATTTTTTTAACTTCTCAATAAATTGCTTGTTTGTATTTCTCAAATAATTTCTTGCCTTCTAAATCTCGTTAAAACTTAAAGTCATATAGCCTATGTAGTGGTGGCTCACTTGTCGTTTTAAAATTATTTATTTCATCCGCGATATCTTTCACGATAATATTTCTTTAAGAGCGCCGCCCTTATGTCGGGCGCCCTTTTGTCGGCGCCCTTTTGTCGGCGCTCTTTTGTCGGGCGCCCTTTTGACGGGTCACCGATTTTTCAATGTAAAAATTTGGATGGCGTTTTTTAGGGGGGCTGAGCCTCTTGCAGGGGGCTTAGCCCCCCAGCCTCCCTAGCGTCGCCACTGGTCCTGGCCAATAAGCGGAAAGACGGCGTTCATGTTTTACAATAAGTGCCGTCCATGACCGTCCAGTCAAACTTTGAGCCCTGGTTCCTGGCGAATTTAGAATTAAGCTGTCTTGTCTAATTCATAAGACCCTCACAACATCCATTCCTAACCAGTGCCCACAATCAACCGCTAATCTCTCCTTTTACTCCGCCACACAGTCTTCAATTTTCTCATTACGCGTCTTTTGGTTTATCTTCAACTATAGCTGTTCTCGGCCACACGTTGCTGTGACTGAAAAGAAAGAAGAGAAAGCGCATGTTCAACAGAGAGCGCTGTTTAAGAAAGCATATAAAAACACGCGCGTATTCGATGTAACGTTGTGTGAAAATTTCAAAGCAATCGGTCAAGAGCTTTCAATTCAAATCTCTATGTCTCTGTCTGCCTCTGTCTGCCTCTGTCTGTCTGTCTCTCTCACACGCGCACACACCCATGCACACACACATGCATATATATATATATATATATATATATATGTCAGAGACTGAAAGAGAGATAATTTTAGTTATTAACGTTCTGGGCCGTATAATTTTGCATCCGTTGTATATTATACTGTAGGCTTTTTTTTGATAAAAGTTAATCTGTCCTCTGAAATATCTCGAAACGGGTTTCTTCTCTAATCAAATGAAATGTAATCTAAGAAATGCATGTAGGCTGCACCAATATAAGCCTCATCATGGTTATACAATGTATCATTGTTCAAAGATATCACAAATAGGCCTATCTGGAAGTCACGTATACCATCGTATCGATACTTGATGCACTGATGAGCTGAGTTCTTACCCTATTATCTAGACCGACAATCAGGCGGCCTAACCACTCGACTGTTGCGTAGGAACATCACGTGGCATCGGGTTTAAAGGCCGTTCTAATTTTCGTTTATTCTTTCTTTCATTATCACAACCAGCGGGTTACAGCAGGAGTGAAAACAGAAAATTAACAGTGAGTTGCGAATTCAACAGTAGGCTACTGTTATAAGCTTCTAGCGGTGAAAGGTATGAATCGATTGGAAATAATGTCGGTTAAGAGTAATATTATAAAGAAACTGAATTTTAATATTACTGAAGGTTGAAGCAATTCGGGATTTCTGGTTCTGTTGGGATGTCTGGATCCTGTAGGAGTGAATTTGGCTTAGATGCGCTATCACTTGATTCATGAAAATTGAGTTACAATAATGGCACCGTAGAAGACTAGATCCGAATTGATTGTGTAGTATTAGTTGAGATTAGATATGCATTTGACATGAGTAGATGGCAGGGCTCTTTTAAAGGAATTT
>OX457048.1:15668688-15741188 GCA_949752735.1 Lumbricus terrestris | reverse complement strand
TTTTGGGTCAAGATCTGGGTTTATTTTGGTGAGTTGACATTTTGTACTTACAACACATGAATATTCTGTGAAATTCAATGTAAAATGGTTGTGATACATAATTTTTCCACTAAATTTAATTTTAAACTCCTCAATTAAGATTTCATGTTGTCAATTCACAAATAATTTATAGCCTGAAGAATAGTAACTGCACAGAAATAAACCATTTTGACATTTCAAAATAGGTCAGGTCACTCGTCTCTTCCTTGTAAAGCCGTATTACATCTATAACATACATATACAGTTATACACTGTAGGTCAGGTCAATCCTCTAGTGGTATACATGTAGTAGCCAAGTTGTTGCAGAGTATTAATGTTCTAGGTGTTTAAAACGTTGAGCTGCTGGTGTATTAAGAAAATTTGGCTGGAAACCTCGGACAACTTTAAAACTTTGTAAACTTAAGCCACGTGTGTTATGCGCACACGAATATATCGATTTAGCTTATTGTCAGTATGGATCCCGAGTCTCTGACAACTTTGACAATTGATACTTTTAAAGTTGTAATTACATTTTATTCGACTCTTTTGACGAACATTTTGTTAATCCTTATGCGAACAAGCGAAAAACCAACTTAATTTGAACAAAGGGGGTCTAAAATAGCTTATATGAATAGTCTGGGTTTTCTGGGGTTTTTCGGAAGAAAATCTGGGTTTATTTGAGAAACCTCAGTGGCAACACTGGTTGTGAATTGAAGATTTTGCTCTCGTCGATCGTACACTGTTCACCTCTTGCAAATGTCCGGACGCGGAATAAGGATCGATTCGAATGCTAGAAACCTCTCGAACTGAAGATTCTAGAAATCGTTCCTCGCACTTCGCAACGTCTCTCAGCTACAGTTAGGCTACTGTAAGGCACTCGATGCAGTTGACCTCATCAATTAAAATCAGGCTGGCAAATCGCCTACCCGTTTAATCGCACGACGAATAAGGGCCAAATTACTAAGCGTTCCCAGTCACTTTAGCAACTCATCTCAACCGATCAAATCCGTAGAATTGTCGATCACGCAAATCGAATTGCAATTTTCATAACGTTCGCTTAATTGGGTCAAGGAAGTCGACGTAGGTTTGACTTTGGCCACTGCCCTTAGTCCAATGGACACCAAAATGACTTCAGATTATTCGTTTTACAAAACGCCATAACCTCTCTTTTTGGCGTTCATACCAGAATCGACCTTTTCACCTTTGAATGCTTTGATCCGAAACGTCACTATTGTTTTCCGTTACGGACGCTGTTTTGATTACGTCTATCGTCCGTACGTGCTTGTACAACTAACGATGCCACTGAGAATATGCCACAAATTCATGTGACACTTATTTGCAGAATCGAGGTGCAAGGTGCGGGACATGGGTGGGTTGGAGAACTTTGGGGCGAATAGAGACTAAAGGGTAAATGTCACTAAAGGGGAACACGAAACACGATATATGAGGACGAAAGGGTAGAACGGCGTGGCTAGCAGTGGCGGTGCCAGGATTTCAGTTTGGGGGGCTGAATTTGGGAGAGAAAATTTCCCGTTTTCAGTTGCCAAAATTTCTGACGAAATTCTTTTAGTCATCAGCTAAAATCTCAAGAAAATTGTTTCCATTTCTGCCGTCACAATTTCTGACGACCTTTTTTTAGTCATTTGGTCGAAATCTTGGAAAACGGTCCTTTTTCATATCCGCCAAACTGTTTGGCAAATCTCGTGCGTACCTTTACGGTTAATTTATATTTTGGGGGGGCTAAAGGGGATTAATCGTCCAAATATTTCATTTTTGCATGGGAAAAAATGGATGTTTTTTTAGGAGGGTTAGCCCCTCTGGCCCCCTAGCGCCTCTACTGGTGGCTATAGATGGTGTGTATATGCAAGGCTACTCCAGCAATATCTCGAGATAAGGCGTAAAGGCAAGCCTACTCATGGACACCGGTATAGAAGCGCTTCGCTTATACAGGCGTCCATGGCCTACTCCAGCAATATCTCGAGATAAGTAGTCTACTAATGATAACCTCTGACACTTTCTGAAAGCATTAGTCAGAATTTATCGCGTTATCATGCAGAATAGGCTACCTATTACCTGGTATCATGCACTATTAGCCTACGCACGTAGGCCTATCTGGCTGCACCAAACCACTATCGAAAGAGAATGGTTTTCAAATGCTTGCGACAATAATAATAATAATAATAATAATAATAATAATAATAATAATAATAATAATAATAATAATAGTAGTAGTAATAGTAATAATAATAATAATAATAATAGTAGTAGTAGTAGTAATAATAATCATCATAATAATAATAATAATAATAATAATAATAATAATAATAATAAGTAATAATAATAGTAATAATAATAATAATAAGATGAGATGGCGGACTCGGTATTCGCAGAGTAGATTCGCTGGCTTCTTCTGCCTACTTGGCTTCAGCCGCGTCGACTCTCGAGCTTCAAACCGCCATTCTTGCGACCGTGGAGGCAGCCCCTGACGTGTATGTGGCGGACCTGATGGAGGCACGTCAAGACACCTTGCCTGCGACGATAGACCCTCTGCCCATCCGACAGAGTTGCTGGGATCGGCCCCTGATCGAAAAGGATAAGCTGGAAGTCAGCAGGAGTGCCGTCGATCTGGTCAACCAAGCCAGGCTGGTCGCGGTCAGCGGTCCTCATTCAGCCGACTGGCTGACTGCGCTCCCGATTGCCGCGTGTGGCCTCGCGTTGGATAATGAGGCGGTCCGGGTGGCGGTGGGATTGAGGTTGGGTCTGGACTTGTGCGGTCCTCACACATGCCACTGTGGCGCTGGAGTTGGCCCGGAGGGCCACCATGGCTTTGTTTGTAGGAGGGCCTTGGGACGCTCTTTGCGTCACCACGCCATAAACGACATCATCTGGCGCGCCCTCCTCAAAGCAGATATTCCGAGCGTCAAGGAACCCGCGGGCCTATTTAGATCTGACGGCAAAAGGCCCGACGGTGCAACCCTAATACCCTGGTCAGAGGGGAAGTACCTGGCATGGGACGCCACAATTGTGCATACTTGTGCCGCCTCTTACATTACTCCACCAGCCAATCTGGTAGGACCGGCATCAGTGCAGGCGGCCAACCGTAAAACCCTGAAATATGCAGGTCTTCCCGCTTCTTACATCTTCCAACCAGTGGCAATAGAGACCCTAGGCCCGCTTAATCCATCAGCTTTGGAGTTCATCAACGAAATCGGCAAGCGCATATCGTCCATTACTGGTGACAAACGCGAAGCAACTTTTCTTTTCCAGCGACTGTCTGTCAACATTCAGCGCTATAACTTGGTCGCTTTTAAAGGAACTTTCTCTTCAAACCCTCAAGACGAGGCCTGACAATTCCGGACTAGTTTTTAATCAATAGTTAGCAATGAAGTCCCTGAGGGATCCTAAATACCTCGGGGCAATAAAAAAAAATAAAATAAAATAAAATAAAATAATAATAATAATAATAATAATAATAATAATAATAATAATAATAATAATAATAATAATAATAATAGCAACAACACAATCGTCCTCTAGCTGTTACACAGAGCATATTTTAAAAACCGCCTGCTTGAAAGTTCAAAATCTAAATGCTGTCAATTATAATTATGTGACAGTCAAAGCGACTGACTTCACGTCAAGTTAATTACTATAGACTGAGTAGGTCTATCTTGGAAACTTTTACAAGTGGTTTTGCAGGACAATAATAGTCGCACAGGGTCTTCACGTACCTTCGTGTCAAATATCAAATTGAAGTAGAACTGTAATCGAGCAAAAAGCAGAACAGTGATGAGGTCAGAATCAAGTGCTGATATTATGTCATTATAAACTTAAAGGATTTTATTAAACAGGCAAGGGAAGAATCTAGCTCACAGTGAAATGGTGGAGGAGTCACTGGGGAGCTTGTCTACTTCAGACAATTACATTCCGGGACCGATTAATCTGGCCTCTATATGCAAAATCTTTGCACTTTACAAATCGGCTTCAAAACCCTATATTGCACACTGTTCACATTAGGCAATAAACCAGGGGCAACAATCAGATTTTCTGCTATCGCCTTCTCGCGAATGCAAATGAATTTGCAGAATAAAGCCGCAAAGAGATTATTTTTCGGATAATTTATGCGCAACTTAGGCTACTTAATTAAAATGTGAAAGTTTATAACCCATAATTTTCACTGTGCAATAAAGGGTTAAGACGTTAGTAGTAGTATAGTAGTAGTAGCATTAATAGTAAAGTAGAAGGTAGTTGTAGTTGTGGTAGTAGTTGCTGCTTTAGTAGCAGTAATAGAAGTATAGTAGCAGTAGCTGTAGTAATAGTAGTAGTTGTAGTAGTAGTTGTAGCAGTAGGCCTAGTAATAGTAGTAATTGTCATAATGATAATGATGACAATAATATTAATAATAATAATAATAATAATAATAATAATAATAATAATAATAATAATAATAATAATAATTTAAATTTAAAAACAGTCATAATAATAATAAGACTTATAGTGACAGTAATTATAATAATAGTCTGTTTGAACTGCCACCGAATCATCTTGTACAGTATTGTGCTGATGATATAGATCTATCTTCTGTAAAGTTGAAATCGTAATCGTAATCAAGATTTATACAGCGCCACTTCAAGTGAAACTCCTCGAGGCGTTCCCAATCATCATAATCATAATTCGTCGCCTACTCCACCAATGTGAGCGTTGCATAATGAGTTAATTAAATTTCTCCAACGTGTCCGATCCTCAGCCACAGTGATGGCCATGTTCAGATCCATACCCTGCCCTGCTAAGTTTTCATCTATCATCCTGAGCCAGATAGTTCTAGGTCCTCCTAAGGGCGCTTCCAGGAAGGCGGAGTCTGCGCCAGCAGTGCCTTTCGAGAATCAGAGTCTGCTGGCATTCGAGAAATGTGCCCAGGCACCCATCAGTGTTGTGTCAGCCTTGATTGTAACTTTGTAAGCCAGCTACGTTCCGAACAAATCTGACGAAGAGGATAGAAGCACGTGCGACATGCATTCGTCACGTGTTCTGAAAGGGTCAATTCCTGGTTTTTTAGGTGGACACCGAAAAGATGCACGGTGGTATAAAAAGTCATGACAGGAAAGCGATATTGGGCAGGTCGATTTTAGAAAACCGACTATATAGACTGCGACTTTCAAATCAGATAAAGTGCTTCTTTTCACTGCACCGTTTACCGTTCACCAATAAGATAATATAAATAAGATTAATATTATGTGTCCAAATCTATCGACACGTATTTGAAAGTTTAATATGATACATATTATATTACCGAACTTGTATGTGAACATGTATAATAATATTATAATCTTCTGTAGAAGTACAGGACGTGAATAAGCCGACTATATAGACTGTCATTAAATATGCATGTGTGTTGATTTGTTTGTAGGCCTACAGATACACGCGTGTCTATTGTTCAACCAGTTAAAAAGTCTCAATGGCTGCATATAAATATGAATATGAATCTAATTATGAATATGAATATGAATCGACCGTCAATATGATGTCAGAGACGTGCATCGAAGAACTGTCCTACTCCTACGACGACTGCGAGGCGTCTGAGGTCTTTTGGTCCGACCGCATTGACTACTACCATGCCCGTCGCGATTTTCACACCATCAAGGAATGGTATGATATGGTCAGTACTCCAATAGACAAGGAGAAGCAAATGAGAAGGCTGGAATGGAACGCAGATAATGTTTCAGATATGCACAGGCACCTCAGAAAAGCGAAGGACAAGTACGAACCTGTAGACGGTTTGACGAGAGCGGAGTGCCTAGCTGTGATTATGTACACGGGTAACGTTAAAAGATCCTTCTACGGACAGTACAATACGGATTCGGCAGAGCGAATCTGGAAAGAGTACATAATGTACACGAGACTTCTGATGTCTGCCCTCCAAAAACTGGGCAGAAACCGTGCCAACCGCCCTTCTTCAGATAGACCACTTTATCGTGGAATCCGAAAGGATCTTGATCCGCCAGCAGCCAGTCGGGTTTTCTGGAAGACGTTCACGTCGACTACCCTGAGCTTGAAGACCGCAAAAAAATTTGCCCGACGTGATGGAATAATACTGAAGTTCGAGCCACCGCATTCACGTCACGCAGTGAAAGTCGGGGAGTTGTCGTGCTTCGCAGAGGAAGAGGTCCTTATACCTCCGTTCGTGGCGTTTGATGTTCTGGGACGCGACGGTAAAGGGTTCTATCGCTTCAAAACATCCGAAAGACAAGAGTTTCTTGATTAAGAGGAGGCAATTTTGGTTGGGTTTGCGTTACCTTTTCTTATCAATTACCCATTAAACACCAGAGTTGGAAGTGCAACAATTCACTGCATATAATTGACATTCTATCCAGAAGCAGCTTCGTTAAATTTTATCCAAGGTATCATATTAATCGTAATCGTAAATGTATCATTTCTAATATGGTACACAATACGTTTCTAATACGTAATTACTTTTCAATCAAGGTTATAAATAGCGCTCACAATTTCAACCTTTTAGAGCTCTCTCTCTCTCTCTCTCTCTCTCTCTCTCTCTCTCTCTCTCTCTCTCTCTCTCTCTCTCTCTCTCTCTCTCTCTCTCTCTCTCTCTCTCTCTCTCTCTCTCTCTCTCTCTCTCTCTCTCTCTCTCTCTCTCTCTCTCTCTCTCTCTCTCTCTCTCTCTCTCTCTCTCTCTCTCTCTCTCTCTCTCTCTCTCTTCTCTCTGTTTTGATGTGCGTGTCAACTATCGCTAAATCAAAACCGTTTGAAATAGCTTTTTAATAGACGACACGTCTTTAAAAATCTTTGGATGTGCAATTTTCGAATGGTAACCGTTCATTCTATGCCTTTGAATTAGCTTTGAATTAAGTGCATTAGTTACCAGAACTATATGGATGTGGACGCTTACTCTAATTTAACACCTTTTAATAGCAGCTTTGCCATTCAATCTGTATTGGTTAGATTCGATATGTAGGCTATAGGCCTATGTTGTTTAATCTAAACTGGTAAATGATACAATCGGCAATTGATGAACCTTTAGTTATATTTAAATATGAATGAAAATAATCCAATATATTATGTTGTTATTAATTTAAACTGTTAAATGATAGCTTTGGTTATTGGCGAACCTTTTGACTTTAGCTATATTTAGGCTAAATGTGAAAGACAACAATCGAGCATAATTATGTTGTTTAATCTAAACTGTTGAATGATGGCTTTAGTAATTGGAGAATTTTTAATTATATTTAAATGTGAGTGACAACAATCGAATATATGTTGTTATTAATTTAAACTGTTAAATTATTTTCGACAGTATACACTGAGAACCGCTGTGGAGGATAATGAAAAACTATGGGATTTCATCAAAGATAATTGACATCACCCGGAGTTTCTATGATGGTAGTCGTTGCGCGGTGAGATGCGGAGGGGAAGTGGGAGAATGGTTTCAAATTGTGACTGGAGTAAGACATGGATGCGTGTTGCCACCAATGCTTTTTGCCTTAATTGTGGACTGGGTGATGATGAGAGTAGCAGAGGACGCCAATACTGGTTTGAGATGGGTGAATGATGATAGACTGAGGGCATGGGCGGATACCTGGGCGGAGACTTGGGGGGGGAGCGGAAAGACTCGAGATGATTTTTTTGACTGACGAGTGGCTGAGTGTCGCCGAAAAATTTTGATCTTTTGTCGGCCAAAATTTCTGACGACCTTTTTTAGTCATCCGGCGAAATCTCGACAAAATTTTCTATTTTCTATTTTCGTGACGCTCAACGATTGTGGGGAATGCATGAGCCGTCCCCCCAACACCTCCATTGGGGGGACCGTCCCCCTAGGTCTCCGCCCATGATCTTAGGTGCGACTTCAACGGTCATGGACGGCGTCTACACACTTATTTTCTAATCTGAACGCCGTCCTGCCACTTATAAGACCAGCACACTGAGCACAACCTGGACAGGTAGGGGCGTCGTTGCAGACACATCTTTTTCTATATTCCAAGCACTGTCTGGCCGCCGTATAGCGCCTCTGATTGGTGTGAGAGGCGCTTTATAAATTTATAAATACAATACAATTATTCAAGTATATGTATGATCAGAATCTGCCATCGGCCGTAATTTCTAAACACAACTGCAATTGTCGAAGTATCAGATTAGGCGGCTGATACGTTGAAAAATTGTATAGGGTTAATTAGAGTTTTAAAATTTAGACTTTAATAATTTAATGATAACTTGTAAGTCTGAGATAATCATGTTTGGCACATACGAATGAATGCTCACGGTGACAGTTGTGGTTTTCAGCTCCCAGTCTTTCCAATATGACCCTTTCATTTTCCCCTTAACACACACCTCTAAAGTCGTATTTCTCATTGGCTTTCAAATGTCTGTATAATCTATAAGCTCTTCAGCTGGAAACTGACTTAGCCAACAGCGCCCCCGATTCACGTTTCTGTGACCATGCGCGCTTTAGAAAGTTTTTAATAATGATGATGATGATGACGATAATAATAATAATAATAATAATAATAATAATAATAATAATAATAATTAATAATAATAATAAGGCCTATCAACACTTATCCACGAATATTCAACGCTTCAACGCAATCGCTTTCTGCAGCACTTTTCCCATCTGCGACGACTAACCGTTCCAGAACATTGTCCCTAATTTGTATAAATCCTGAGGGATCACTGATATATTGATATATCGGGTAAAAAATAAAACTGATAATGATAATGACAACAACAACAAAGAACCGAGTAAAGCATCAAAATAACGATATCAAACTCGCCAAGTTACATCTAAAAACATTGCAACGTCAATGCAATATGACAATCTGCCACTACATCAC
The DNA here is from genome assembly GCA_949752735.1 of Lumbricus terrestris. Classification (NCBI taxonomy): domain Eukaryota; kingdom Metazoa; phylum Annelida; class Clitellata; order Crassiclitellata; family Lumbricidae; genus Lumbricus; species Lumbricus terrestris. Next base: position 15,732,327 of record OX457048.1, on the reverse strand, counting down.
CAATGGCATCAGCTCAAGGTTCTTCCTCGCTCTTTGACTCTTGAAGATGCTGTCCCTCTTCGTCCACACGTTTGTAAGTAGCCTAAGTAAGCAGTAAATATCTACTTTAGTTCTGAGTTGCAGACCGCATTCTGAGTTAGCCTACAAACGACATTATACACAAGAACGTAGGGGGGCGTACACTATATATAGACCATGATGTACATTCAAAGATAATAGCACACAGAATATAGTATACCATTAAGAAAATTAATGCTCTTCGCATGCGATCGTCAGTCTTGGGAATACGGAGAACTCTTTCGTGTGCCCTTTTTCAAAAGGAGCGCTCCGACTGCCTTATAGTTTCTACTATCCACCACCCCTCGCGTTCTGGCTGCCCATTCAAAATTGTAGTCTCACCTCTTCAAGAATTCAACCTTTAGGGTCTACTCATTTGATCCCCACGTCCAATATTCGACTTAGACGATGCCAGTCCTGCCTAACAGCTAACCTACTCACTAGGCTACTCAGGCCCCCGGGAATCTTCTCACTACCTTTTGGAGTTTGGATAACTACTCTGACTCGAAACAGTGGTCGAAAACACATGTAGGCTACGTTCGATCCTGCGCTTGGTTGTTGAGTCGCGCTTTAGACATTTTGGAGTTTTCGATCACGACCTATTGAAACTCTACGAAATGCACCGCCAATATTATATTCCAAAACAACAGGAAAGCAAGGCGTGATCGAATGACACACTGTCATGTAGACCTAAGTGATAAGGCAAGACAATTGGGTACACAGTAACACGTGTACAGCATTAGCTATACTTGAAATAAAATCCTTATTTCTACAGAATTTTCGTATTTGTCTTGCATTTTTATCTGACAGCATTTTTCACATTTCGAATCTATTTGTAAAGAAATGGTAGCAAAAGATCTAAAAGTATATATTATTTCGAATGTAAATCGTCCAAATGTGAGAGTGACTCGATCGTGATACTGATAGTGACTTTTCTTAGTAACTTTAATTGAATCCAAAGATCTACAGTATAGACATAATAATCATCATGTGACGCGAATGCGTGAAATGTCGAAACTTAAGTTAATATTGAGTAGATGGTTGGACTATGAATTTGTCGGTCTCTTCTTTGCTGTTTCCTTTCAGCTACACGATCTACATCGGTGGATCTTCTTCTTCATTGTCCATGGGCTGACAGCCCGTAGGTGTCCACTGCACACTTGACTACATCGGTGGATAATTACGTTTATATCCGTTGCATAGATCCTTTTCACATGGTGTAGTGCACACTTTGACTTTTGTGAGGTATTTCTGCCTTTTGCATCTACGGTTCAGTCCAGTCGCATTCATGCAAAATCTGGCCTTTGCAAAAAGGATTTCATTACCATCTAAAGATAATAATATATAATTATAGCGGGCAATTAAGAATGATTTGCTGAATAATGCTATTTGACATTATTGATATAATTTACACAAACAGGGCAGAACCAGGAAGTTCGAACAGTAGTTGTAAGATCGGTTCATCGTATATTTTTTATTTTCCCAGAAAAACCCATTTCTTATGTCTTCTCAGTTTTCATCTTTTTATGAGACCTATTATATTGTTTATTTCTGTAATTATTCTGGTTAATTTTTCTTTCGTCTGGTGTCCCGTACGTTGCCTCCGCACGTTCATGTATAGGTTACAGCTACATGTTCAAACCAGTTCGGTACTCGTGGGTCTGCTACTCGGACTGATTGGGCGCCTCGAACGAGTTCTTCATTCGGCTGCTCAGTGCTCGCCTCATTGGCCGCATTCCTAAAATTAATATGCATCTGTCTCTGCCTATATGCGTGAGTTCTTCACTGGCTATTTGTTTCACAGCGCATCTTCTATCGGGCTGCTGCACTTGTTTGGTAATGCCTTCTTGATTGTGCTCCATCATACTTGTCTAACCTTAGTCGACCTGTCCCCGACCTCGCAGTCCGTCGAGCTCTTCGCTCCGCGGCAACGGGGGAGATTTTGGTTCCGCGGGCTCGCACGTCTACAGGGTGCGCCAAAAAGACCCCCCTAGGTATTTTGCCTATGTCTTGGTCAAAAGCAAGAATTTCGAAATGAAATTTTGCAGTGTTAAAGACAATTCATATTTACACATGATGGTCAGATTTAATCAAAATATTCCAAACACAGCATAAGTTACACCACTTTTAGTGAGGTCACCCATCGTTTCTTGACGATTTAAAAACGCGACGCAACAACAAGTTAAAAAAGCAATCTAATTATTCTGGCCAATATCTTGGCCAAAAGTAAGAATATCGAAATGAAATTTTATAGGCTTAAAGACAATTCATAGCTGCACATGATGGTCAGATTTCATCAAAGTATTTCAAACAGAACAAAAGTTATACCACTTTTAGGGAGGTTACCCACCGTTTTGTGACCATTTAAAAACGAAACGTAACAAAAAGTAACAAAAACACGAATTTTTTCTCATCTCAAATAATTGGTATCATATAGCCTTGATAATGCCAGATGATCATTATTATTACTATTTAAAAAAGAAACAGGGTACCAGCGTAGATGCGCGTCACTGAGAAGTCACTTTGCAAGATGACAATCAAATTGGTAAGTAAGGAATCAGTCAGATTAATCAACAGGACCATCAAGAACTTTGCATAGAGACTCAAAAGAAGTTTTAGCACTGGTGGTGGGCACATTGAACACAAGTTGTGAAGCACTACCAACTACCAAGTTCATTTGACAACAGTTATTAGAGATGAGACTTAATAAAATCGTGTTATTGGTACTTTTTTTTTGCGTTTCGTTTTTGAATCGTCAAAAAACGGTGGGTGGCCTCACTAAAAGTGGTATAACATTTGTTCTGTTTGAAATATTTTGATGAAATCTGACCATCATGTGTAAATATGAATTGTCTTTGAGCCTATAAAATTTTATTTCGAAATTCTTACTTTTGGTCAACATATTGGCAAAAAACCAAGTGTTTTTGGCGCACCGTGTATAAGACAGCGCCGGTGTAAAGGTTTCAAATTACCCCCTCCTAAACATTACCCCCCGGCAGGCCCGGCCTTAGGCATAGGCAAAGTAGGCAGTTGCCTAGGGCGCCGCAGTCTTTGGGGGGCGCCGCGGCACCGGCGATTTTAAATTTTTTTAACACTATAATTCTTTTAAACTGAAGACTTTGGAAAGAATTTAAGACAATTATTGATTTCATTGGCAGGCCTAGTTCAATTCCAAGGACTGCATAAATTTTATATCGACTAATAAAATTCGATTTTAACGGCATTCTTTACTCTGTGCTTTGTAGTCTATGTCTACAATTATAGACCCGATGTCTATGGGCTAAAACTGACATAGTGACAACTTTTGACTGAATACGCCAACAACTGAAGAATTGCCGTGTTATTATTGTATAGTCGTTGTGTCTGGTGTGAATCTTTTGATCTGAAAAATTAAATGATATCAAACGGTTCAAACCCTATGATTCCATGTAGCGTCAAAAGTTATCGGGCGCCCAAACCGGCAAGAAAAAATAGAAGACAGAAGTTAGAATAAAAAGAAATACGGATCGGTTTCCAATTATTTAAAAAAAAACTGAGACAACTTTATCTGTCAATGTTAGCGCCCAGTCGTCAGCTGTATAGTAATTCAAACTACGCGACGCTCAATTTCGATAGTGAAGATCAGGGCTGGCCTCAGCACAGGAAAAGCAGTCAGTTGCCTGGGGCGCCAAATTCTAGTGCGGGGGGAGTCATTTGCACAAAAAGTGTGTTATTAGCCTTTTTCACTGTTAGCCATTGTGCACGAAATTGGATTTTATCCAGTCTTTAGTGTACTAATAAATTTTTTTTACTCAGCTGAGTGTAAAGGCTCTGGCTGGTTCATCTTTGGATTCTGACGTGGGCTGAACAATTGAGTTTGAGTGGGGATCTGAGGGCGCTAAATGCATGCTTTGCCTGAGGTGCCCAATGCATGCTTTGCCTATGGCGCCAAATGCATGCTGGGGGCGCCAAATGCATGCTTTGCCTAGGGCGCCATTTTAGCTAAGACCGGCCCTGCCCCCCGGTAACTTGAAACCGGTTTCAGATTACCTCCCGGAAACTAGATTTGCATCAATCATCGCATTCATTGAACTAAAAAAATCAGAAAAATCATCCCGCTTCTTGTTTTGGTCTGAAGATTTTCATCCGTCATCCCACTTCGTGGTTTGCTATCAATATTTTGATCCGAAAAAAATAATAGCCTCGAAGCCATTTTCTCAATGTAAACTTCAGCGGCGAATAGTATTTTAGTTACAGATGAAAATATTGATAACAAATCACGAAGTGGGATGACGGATGAAAATCTTCAGACCAAGACAAGAAACGGGATGAATTTTTTGATATTTTTAGTGCAATAAATGCGATGATTGATGCAATTTACAGTTTGTAGGGGGGTAATGTTTAGGAGGGGGTAATCTGAAACCTTTACACCGGGCCTTTCCGATTGTGGGTGCCGCCGTCTGGAATGATCTCCCATTAACCTTGCGACTTAGGCCTATGCCTAGGCTAAACTGCCGCGCCAAGCAAAAAAGACAGTAGGCCTAAATCAAAGAAAGTCATTCCGGGCAAAACGACAAAGAAGAAATCGGTTTACTCCAACCAGAAATAATACTTCAATCTTTCTGAATTTTTGCAAACAGTTATATCTAAACTTGTGAATTTAGAAAATAAACTCGTTTTTTAAATTTGAGTAAAAATTGTATAAAAATGAGTTACTGTCTTTTTGCTTAGTATCGAAGCATTGAATATCGGCTTGCTGCTAGGCAAGAAAGCAGTAAGTCTTCATTATAGTGCTGCAGACTGGTGAGAAAATGTTCACTTTGCATAAAATTTGGTACATACCACAAACAAGTAGTAAGAAAAAGAATTGTCAATAGGGCCATCGCAGATTTGCAATCTGGCCCCAATGGCGGCCATTTTTTTAAATGGATGGCCAATCTACATATTTTTTTAAAGATCTTAGCTTCTATTTCACTTGGAAAAGTCATCTTGGTGCCAAAACATACATATTTGAGGTAAGGATCCAAATGGGGCCATCTGAAACATCCTATGGCCTAAGCGTCGGTCATTTTTCAAAATGGGCGACCAGAATGGGTTTTTTCAATATCTCAGCATTTAATTCATTTAGAATCGTCATCTTGGTGCCTAAAGATACATTTGTAAGGGTAAGGATTTCAATGGGGCCATCTAAAACTTCCTATGGCCTCAATGGCGGCCATTTTCCAAAATGGTCGACCATACTGGCATTTTTTTAAATATTTCTCAGCATTTAATTCACTTAGAAACGTCATCTTGGTGTCTAAATATCCAAATGTAGGGGCAAGGGCTTCAATAGGGCCAATGTAGATTTTCCCCATGGCCCAACGCCGGCCATTTTTCAAAATGGCCCACCAAAATACCAAATTATCAATTATCAAATTATCAAAATACCAAATTATCAATATTATCAGAACTTTCAGTCTACTTAGAATCGTCATATTCGTGTCTAAACATACATATTAAGGTGTAAGTATTCCAAAGCGCCAGGAACTCTTAAATTATGACGAAAGATTGCGTAAACTTGGAGTGAATTAGGTCGACCATTTTCTAAAATGCCTGCCATTCAAACGCTGTGGAAATTTGTGAAGGCCCCATTGCTGGAATAGATCCGTTGCTCTAAAATTCATATGTTTATACACCAATATAGTGATTATAAGCGAATTGGAAGCTAAGATATTAATATATTCTTATATTGGTCGACATTTTGGAAAATGGCTGCCATTGACACCATGGGGAACTTTGTTATAGTCCTATTTGAATCTTTGTTCTTAAATGCGTATGCTTGGACACTAAGATGACGATTCCAAGTGAACTGAAAGCCAAGATATTGACAAATCCTTCTTTTTAGGTCGGCCATTTTGGAAAATGGCCGCTTTTAAGGTCATGGTAAATATTTGATGGCTCCATTGCAATCCTTGACCCTCAATGTGTATGTTTTGACACAAAGATGACAATTCCAAGTGAACTGAAAGCCGAGAAACTGACAAATCCATCTTTTTGGTCGGCCATTTTGGAAAATGACTACTATTGATGCCATGGGTGAATTTGGGATGGTTCCATTGGAATCCTTGACCTTAAATGTGTTTGTTTTAGCACCAAGATGTTGATTCTAACTGAATTGGAATCTGAGATATTGAAATAACTGTAAGTCGGTCGGCCATCAAAATACATGGGATACCGGTACTAAGCAAGAAGACAGTAACTCAAGTTACTGCATTTTTGCTTAGCACCATGATATCTCAGTTGAGTTATTGTGAATTTCGTTTCCGTTTTTTTTCTATGTTCCTGTACAGATACCATTTCCTTGGAATCCTTGCTTCTAGATATAAAGAATATGTTGTCAGGATGTGAAAACAAGTGCTAACTCAAAAACGGAAAACTTAGTTACTGTCTTTTTGCTTAGCACGGTAGTAAAGTCCCCTTCTTTTTATAAGTCGGTCAAATCCTACGTTTTTAGCTGTGCCCAGGCTGAGAGTGCCCCTGAGTAGGTCTCTTGAAGAGTCGCTATATAAATTCCGAAATGAATGGATGTTTAGGCCTACAATTTAATATCAAAGGATTCGAATAATAATTGTTTATTCTAAATTTCATATTAAACCAGACTTATATGAAGTAAAGCAATAATTGCTTTACTTCCTATAACAATTATTGTTGTTGATTAATGTTACTTAGGCCTACATGTAGTGCTTACTAGAAAAAGCTGTAGGCTACTATTTGATGATTGTATTTAAAATATTACTGCTTCTACTGCTGCAGCTTGTACTAGTACTACTACTGTATTTATTTTTATCATTATTAGTATCACCATTGTTTTAGTCATTACCGGTATAATTAAAATTAATGGGGTTCATATTTCAATAATAAGTCATATTGCTGTATTTTAGTGTCTCATTAAGTTCAATTGTTTCTTGTTCCTACCTTTGAATAATTCGTAATATTCAGCAAGTCCGCAAAATTTTCCAGAGGAACAATTTGCTTTAGTCATTCCTCTTGGACAGAATCCTGTACAGACGAAGCACTGGAGAGCTTCAGAAATAACAGCGAGAAAACAAACATCTAAATAAATAAAGATAATATTCTGTCGGTCTGTCGGTGTGCCTGTCTGTCTGCCTGTCTGGCTCTCTCTGTCTGTCTGTCTGTTTGACCAGGATGCATTTCCACAGTTTTTGAGCTTTTCACTCCAAACCTTCACTACTGTGTAGGTCTCCGCATGAGACACCCCGACGAGGGGCTGGCGATTCTCTACCACCATGGGGGCCAGGGTGAGGGAGGGCGAAACCACAAACATTTCTTCACTAAAATGCAGCTATTGATCTGAAACTTTCTCCCTAGACAGAGGGCCATCAGAACCACCCGGTCGGTGGAGAGGTTGGCGAATCTCTCCCACCATGGGGCCAGGGTGGGGTCAAACCCAAAAAATGTTTTTCGGTAAAACGCAGCTATTGATCTTTCTATCCAGACATAACCACCCGGCGGAGGGGTTGACGAATTGGGCCAGGGTGGGGCGAAAACCCCAATTTTCCCTGTTTCAGCGAGATTAATTTTCAGTTTTTTTTTTAGCTTTTCACTCCAAACCTTCACTACTGTGTCTAGGTGGGTGGGGTGGGATGAGGTGGGGTGAGATGGGTGGGGTGGAGTGGGGTGGAGGTGGGTTGGATGGTGGGGTGGGATGGGGTGAGGTGGGATGGGTGGGGGTGGTATTGGGTGGGTGAGGTGGTGGGAAGAGTGGGGGTGGGGCGGGATTGGTTGGGGTGGGGTGGGATGGGGAGCGGGTGGTTGGGGAGCCGGCAGTGAGGGTCGGGAAGTAAGGAATTGACCTGGTAGCGGGGCGAATACTAAATTTTCCGGGCAATGTCGGGTACCCCAGCTATAGTTAGTTATAATATTGACCCGTCAAAGAGCTACCGACAAATGAGCAACCGACAAAAGAGCGACCGACAAAAGAGCGCCGACACTAATTTGAGCGAACGACAGATGAATTTCTTTCATGAAATGCATTGAAAAATTATCCTAAAGATTGCTTATGATAACATAATACATCTAATGATGTCTGTAAATTATTATCAGCAGCGTATGCACTAATTTACAAATGGGAGGTTGAGAAATCATGTGAAGGATAAAAAATGCATATTTTATAGTTTCTATTGCATGGATGAAAAGAATTCCTTGCTCATATAGGCCTACAAATTATATTGATGAAAGTCAATCTTTGCCTAAATAAATGCTGGTTATATGAAAATAATTCTTCGCTTAAATAGAAGTTGGATAGAGGGAGATAATTATAATATATACATGAATAGAAGATTGATTGACGAAAATAATTCTTTACAAAACTAGAAGTTGGATGGATGAAAATAATTTTTTAACACAAATAGAAGTTGGAGTGATGACAATAATTCTTTACAAAAATAGAAGTTGGATGGATGAAAATGATTTCTTAACACAAATAGAAGTTGGAGTGATGAAAATAATTTTCTGCTTAAATAGAATTTGGATTGCACTTATTGTGAAATAATTCCTAGGCTAAACTACACAACAACAATAATTAACCAACCTCAACCACCGCATTACCATAATTATGTTCATAGTAGGCCAATGCGCTACAGATTTATCGAACTCATTGGAGGTAGGCTATTATAAATATTATTATTTCGAATCATCTTTAGCGGAATATTTTGTTCAATGCATTTCATGTAAGAAATCAAACTGTCATTAGCCTATCTCAAATAATGTCGGCGCTCTTTTATCGGGTCTCTCTTTTGTCGGTCGCTCTTTTGACGGGGTACCAGTCATAATCGCTTTCTCGATTTTTATGCACGTCGACATTTTAATTGTGCAAATATAGATCGGTTCCAGGTCTGTTCATCAAAGAACTATTCGTCAAAGGAATGTTCGTCAAAGGACGATTCATCAAGGAAAAAACTCATCAAAGGACAATGTATCAAGGAACTGTTCATCAAAGGACGATCCATGCAATTCATCGAGGACTGTTCATCAGAGTTCACTTGAAGAAGGGACGTTTTATAAAAGAAAACGAACGTAAGGACTTAAATGATCTAATAATATAAGTTTCAATGTTTGTCCTTCTGTTTGTATGAATTGTATGTCCGGATGTATTTTGAATTTTTGTCCCAAGAAACGCTCTGAATTGACAGAGTGTCGGCTTACGAAAATTTTTGCAATTGATTCTTACCCAAATTTGTAGGTCAACGCAACTATTTTGAGCTCTCAATTTACTTTAAAACCCGAGATACGAGCATTTTAATTCGACGTGTTGTTAGCGCTGATACCATACAGATTTAATCAGCCATGTTGCCGTTGAACAGAAACATTAATCAGGAGACGACAGTTCGCATGACGTCATGTATAATAATAATAATTATCGATTATTCAACAATCCGGTTGACAAACCGCAACCGGTTATAGTGTACAATTATGCAGTTGAAACAATAATATTCACAAGAACGCAGATCGCAGAAATTTTCGCCATACTAACAGAACAGACAGCCTGCAATAATTGTTTTAGGCCTAACCAAGTTATTGATAGGCACTCTCATGCGGTGCAGAAACCACATAGAAAGGAGAATGTGGATGCGTGTGCGTGTGTGTCCAGAATTATACGCCTATACAGTTCCGCAGCTATTGACCACCAGAGCAACCCGGTGGAGGGGCTGATGAATCTCTCTCACCACGGGGGGGCTTGCGTGGGGACGAAAAGCCGATATTCATAGACTGAAATAGACAGACATATAAAGACAGACATAGTCACATAGATAGCTAGACAGAAAGATATAGACAGACAGACATAGACAGACAGACAGACAGTTATAGACAGCAGATGCAGACATACAGACAGACAGACAGACATCGGCAGACATAGACAGACACAGATGCCGACAGACAGACATAGTTATACAGACATACAAAGTCATATACATAGCAAGCTGCTCATAGACAGCAGTGGCGTAGCCAGGAATTTTTCATGGGGGGGTTTTATGGCCGGAAACCCTGGTTTTTGCTATTTTTTCTTACTTAAATGGAAAAATAACCTTAAAAAACCTTTTTTCCCGGACCCAATGGGGGGTTTTAACCCCCGAAACCCCCCTTGCCTACGCCACTGATAGACAGACAAAATTAAACAGACACAGACAGATAGACATAAACAAGAGCTATAGACAGACGAACAAAACAGACAGACATTGGATGACAGACATGTAGACAACTCGTGGGGCGCGGTGGTGTAGTGGGTATGTTCGTTGCCTTGCAGCCGGAGGGTTGTTGGTTAGAATCCACCTCAAGTCGTCGCGTCTTGGGCAAGTCATTCACTCGCAATTGCTCAGTGCTTCGGCGTAAAACTCAGAATGCCGAGTCCGCGCTGTTGTCTCACTTAAAAACTGCCTTATTTAGCCGTTGCTGGACTGGGAGCGCTTCTGAGTAGATTACCTTGAAGGTGCGCTATGTAAAAGGTTAATAATAATAGTAAGCGCCTTTGAGTAGGTAGCTTGAAAGGGCGTTATAACAATAGCACATGCACACATACAAACTTACCTATTCATCCTGTGAATTCGTACAATTGCATCAGACCAGCATGTAGGTCGTTTTAAGAAGCCTATGAAATTATACGTACCTATCGTTGTTAAACTGAACAGCAAAGCAATGAGCGTTGCCATTAGAAAGAAACGAACCATCTTCGGTTGAAGTCTTCCTCTTGCTGCTGTACAACAGGAAGAAAAACGTAGGCTATACGGGACCACACAAGCTGTAGACTATTGCTACTGGATTTCATTCTGTTCAGTCGTCATTAATTATTGTATTGATTCTGCTAAGGATTCGGTTCGCCTTCTCTTTGCAATCGATATGATTAAAAAGATAAGATTGTTATGAAAATTGCAAGAACGTTATCAGATATAAATGCCAATATGAGCATGAAAGATGGAAATGCACAAAACAATGACTTAACATTTAATCTTTGATCATTCAAAACGAAAGCACGCACGTGCAATAAGACAAATGAGTTTGTTCGTGAAAACAATGAATAGCCTATACTAAAACACGTGCACTGCGTCGAGCAGTTGGTACAAGATTATTCAACTTGTAACGGACCCTGACCCGTTTTCCACGGATAAGTATGGAAAGGTTATGGATTTGTAGAAATGGCTTTAGGACATATCCTAAAGCCATTTTTGACAGTAGGCGTTGCATGGCATATTTTTCGTAGGCCTAATTATTCTCCAACTCTGTATCCCACAATCTTATTCCGAGGATACAGCGAGATATACGGCTGATAGTTAGACCTGGGAGTGACTTTGGTCAGCTAATCTGACCCCACTTGACCCTAAAGTGACTTAATTGAGGTCGACTTGAAGTCGACTTCTCGTTGTCAAAACGACTCGACCCGACTTGGCAGAAAAACAACCGACTTCCGACTTGAAGTCGACTCCTGACATGGTAATAGCCTACTAGCCATTAGCCTAGGTCTACGTATGGCTACTAATGCAAGAAGTCAAGCCAATTTTCGTGCAAGCATTAATTTCATTAATTTTGGGTCTACAAATGAGTAATGAGGTCTCAACAGTTAATTGATGCATGACTTTGTTAAAGTGCTGTTAAGCCCATTTAAAGCTGTTTGTGTTTCAGTTTGAATAGTTTTGTGATGCTTTGGGCCATCTAGTAAATTAAACAATGCGACGGCAAATTATTAGGCCTATGAATTTTAGCTTGTCCATTGTCTGTGATTATTCAGATTACACTCATTATTATTATTTTTTAATATTAAAATTGAATAAATTTGTAAAAAGCGCGAGGTCTAAGATAAAATAGCGGACCGATTGGCGTGTTATGATAAGCTTAATTTCTAATTCTGTTTTCATAATTATTTTGTCCACTAACATCATTTCGCAACTTAGCAAATAGCCTAGAATTGCAAGCGCATCATCCTACGGTAGGCTACTACAGCTACTAGACCTATTCACTGACAGCAAAGTCTTTCATTGTCCAATTGGCCCTACATGTACAATAGTTTTTCCGTCTGCAGACAACTCCAGATGCAGCGCTCCAAAGTAGCGCCAAACTATCGATTTATCATAGGCTTTGTAGATCCAGCTTTCTTTGCGCCGAATTCACTGACCACTAGAAGTTCACTGATTGTTTGATAAGCACACGTGCTAATATTTTAGTAACATTTTGTTTCACCATTTTAATTAAGCGCATGCCTAAGCGTGACGTTTAAGCATAAAATTACAAATTATATAATTATACATCGGCAAACGGCAGTCTGCACGATAGCCTACCGGCAAAATAATCAGTAGGCCTATCCTAGCCTAAGTCTCTGTTTAGCAAAGGCCCCATTCATTATTGTAAACACACTAGACAACACAAGCTACGGTACTTAAATGTTGTAACAATCATTGGTTTGAAGTGACAAATTTAACTATATGTTTGTGTCTCAAGTCGGTTTAAGTCGACTTGAGGTAAAAACAACTTCAAGTGACTTCTATCTACAAAATTCGACTTAATTGGTGTCAGTTGCGGTGAGCAGAAACGACCCGACCCGACTTGGGATGACCAAGTCGACTGGGGTCGACTTATTGGGGTCGACTCCCAGGTCTACTGATAGTCTTTAGGATATCTATAGCTAGTAGGCTACAGGTGCGTGCTTAGTAACCCAGAAATAGTCACCGCACGTTATATGAAAGAATGGCTCATCAAAAATTACTGACATTATAGGCTATTGTAGCATTAAAGGAGGCTATAGAGGCCTATGTTTGCAGCACAGACCATGAAAGCCTATGTGTCACAGAACATGCATAGGCCTACAACATGCATTTTGTGTTTTGGCATTTCAATAAATAGACCACTTCCCTCTACGTAGTAAACCACCGGCTAAGAAGAAACGCTGTGCCACATGTAGGCCTACGATACGCGTAACCGTAACCAGGGCTGTACACGAGGGTATACGCGGGTATACAGCGTCGGCCTATATATACTTACCTCCGGGGGAAAACGGCATCGTATAGGCTACTCACCTCCCGAAAGTAGGGTACCGGTATACGCGGGTAAAAACGAGGGTAGGCCTACACCGTACACGCTAGTAAATCAGGCGACAGTAGTTGTGAGACTGTCTGTATGAGGCCAGTGACGTCACGTGGCTGGCCTCATACAGACAGTCCCACTGGGTGGCCTCATTAGTATGCGGAGGACAGACAATGGCAAGCTCCGCCCCTAATTAATATTCATGCTGTGACGTCATTTGCTAGAACTTTCTGGACTATTCCAGAAGCTCCATTGTTGTTTGTCCTTCTCTTTGTCCGTCTGCCTGTCTGTGTGCATGTTTGGGTATATACGTGTGTATATACCTAACACACTAAGCAGCCTTTAATGACATACCTAATTAATATTCATGTTGTGACGTCATCTACGAGAACTTTCTCCAAGATTCCAGTAACTGTTTGTATGTCTGTCTGTATGTCTGACTGTCTTTGGATATGTTTGTGCCTGTCTGTGTGCATACCTAGATACTATCACGCTTTGCCTATTTGCATATTGACTATTGTCCTTTGTGTATGTGACTCTCATTATGCGTGTGAGAGCGCTATCAAACCAACCGTCCTCGTCTCGCATTAATTTTAAAAAGAACTAAGTATTGACCAGCTTCACTCACATAGTTCATTCTATATGCGCTACATAATCTTTTATTCACACTTGTCATAAGCAATAAATCAATACAATCAGCAGCGTTGTTTCTTAAAATTTATTCAGCGCTGCATCTTAAAAAGAGGAAACATTTACGGATCCCTCCTCGATTATATAGGAACTAGACTGGCAGTGCGACAGACACATCTTTCTACGCAAGGCGCAACTAATAAGCGTTTTGGAGATATAAGGGTAAAATTTGGAACATATAGAAATTTAGAGTAAGGGCGCGAGCGCATACTCGGCGAATATCTGAGTTTGTACAGAGCATCGGGACAGCGACACCAGAAATCACGCAGCGTGACGGAACACGAGTCTGACAAAGCCGACCTCTGTGCCCTCCGGCGTCTGACGGCCGCTGTATACGGCCATTGTGTTAACAATGAACCGATCACGCATGCATTATACAAAGGCCAGTCCTTAACAATACTGGATTGCCCTAAGGGTAGAATTTTCTAGAAGAATTCATTGTAGTGGCTTAATACACTTTACAGCACATGCACGACGACCATTATGTTTGTCTTGCAGAGGTGATGAAGAGATAATTAATGTCATGCCATTCAAACGACTGCTGCCATGTATAATGCCGTACACATAATCATTTAAATGTTAAGGTTTATTTGAAATTTTGTAAAGTTGCATCCTTTAAACAGTCATGCGAACTGTTGCAGCTTAAGAACAAACGGCAACTATATTCTAACTGGCGATAACCCTCTCCATTTAAGACGTCTTTGGACTGGCACCCAACAACAGAGACGCTTAGTTTGCTGTATACAAGCTGTTAAAAATTCAAACACACACGATGCTATATGCTAACAAAGCCTGTCGGTTCCAGAAGATTCGCTAATTTACATTTGTATGTCTGCACGGGCGACTGGCTGTCGGTGTGCGTCTGTTGGTGTGCGTGTGTCCATGCGCATATAATTAATGCTGGAGCGCGGCTATTGTAATTTTTGGCTGAGGATGACCTCATCCTTTCTAGAAGATTCGATAATTATGCCTTCCAGAAAGTCGTAGAAGAATTGAGATTCTAAGAAAAAATAGTTCCGTCAACCTGTGGACAGAACAAGAAAATAATCCGTCACACATTTATATAATTACATAAGTGCGTATGGTTATAATCTAACAGCGAGGTGTACATGTATTATTGCGCTACGATTGTTATAAAAAGTGAGATGTTCCATTGCTTTTTCAATTCGTTCCGGGTCTACAGACGTCATTCTTCATCAGCCGCGTTCTACTACAGCCAAGCCGTTCTACTTCTTCAACAACGATCGACGCTGCTTCGAATTCTTTCTTCATCGACCGTCTACAGAAGGCTACTGTGATGGATGTTTGTGAGTGTTACAAAACTAAATCACAATTGATTATGTCATATACTTGTAATATAATACGTCTATAATATTCTCACTGCATATAAGTAAGGATTTATATACTATATATATATATACTATATTGAAACGACTGCAAACGCACTGCGTGAAAATATATTATAAATATATATATATACTTTATAAAATAAATTATAGCTTATATCTTAGACGATATAAACTGAATCACTATTGAAAGTAGCAGGTCTATAGAGTATAGCTTATTCTTATTTATTTATATCTTGTAGTTGGTGATGAAATAACAAGTTCTCAGTTAAAGGACCTGGACGCTATATGGGGGCCTATAGAGGATAGCCTTGCTGATTTCGTCCTTCAGCTGTCGCCGACAGAAGCTGTGAAGGAAAATGGTATTTAAAAAAATTAATGTGACATTTTAACTGAGGAATTACCTATGCGATTAAGAAACAGATAAATGATATAATAAATATAAATAATATATTATAACTATATTATATGTTTATATATTATATATATATATATAATTATTTATATAATTATTTATATAAGATATATAATATATATATATATATACAATGTAAAATTTATATATTGCGTATAGAAGATATAAATGCATCGTATAATAATATATGAACTGTATATTATAAAAATAATTTTATATGTCCAACATAAAATATAATTTTATATATTATAAATATAATTTTATATGCACAACATAAATTTATATATTATAAATTTATATATTATAAATATAATTTTATATGCACATCATAAATTTATATATTATAAATTTATATATTATAAATATAATTTTATATGCACAACATAAATTTATATATTATAAATTTATATATTATAAATATAATTTTATATGCACAACATAAATTTATATATTATAAATTTATATATTATAAATATAATTTTATATGCACAACATAAATTTATATGTTATAAATTTATATATTATAAATATAATTTTATATGCACATCATAAATTTATATATTATAAATTTATATATTATAAATATAATTTTATATGCACAACATAAATTTATATATTATAAATTTATATATTATAAATATAATTTTATATGCACAACATAAATTTATATATTATAAATTTATATATTATAAATAAAATTTTTATATGCACAACATAAATTTATATATTATAAATAAAATTTTATATGCACAACATAAATTTATATATACAACATAAATTTATATATTATAAATTTATATATTATAAATATAATTTTATATGCATAATATAAATTTATATAGTATAAATTTATATATTATAAATAAAATTTTATATGCACAACATAGAATATATATATATATATATACAACATAAAATATATATTGTATATATATATATATATTATAGTTTTCTATAGTCATTGCGTTTTATCTGTGTCAGTTTGGCAAACTACGGACTCTTCGGACGATGAACTGTTCCGAATTACAGCATCTGCTGAACGTCAACAAACAGGAACGTATGATCAACGAAAAGAACAAGGTATTTTAATTACATCTTCGCTTTACATTCTACAGAGTACCTCTAGGAAAAAATAAAGTTATGGTATCTTGTATACTACACACTTAGAAAAAGGCTTACTAGTATCTTGTACTACATTCTTAAGAAAAAGCTTACTGGCGAAATATTTAGATAACTTATTTTTCTTTTTCAGTTTGGATGACCACTGATTCGTCGGATGACGAACTTTTTCGGATCGCGACCAGCAGCGAGAAAGCGGAAGAACAGAAGAGGATGTATGGTCATGAGCTGGGTATGTTAGCTATTTTTGTTTCTTCTATGAGAACATTATAAATATTTTTGAACATTTTCGTATTTGTACAATAAAATTTATGTTTCATTCATTCTATTTTTTCAATTTTTAAGTTTATTTTTTAATTTTTTGTTGATGAAAAGAACCTTATTTTTATCTTTTCAGTTTGGATGACCACCGATTCATCCGATGACGAGCTTTTTCGGATCGCGTCCAGCAGTGAGAAATCGGAACTTGTGCAAGAACTAGGTATTTTGGCTATGTTTCTCTCTTTTCTATTGTGCGATACTTATAAAATAGATTCAAATTTTTGGTTTATTTCTAATTAGAAAGTGTATTCTCTATTCTTTTCACAATTGTTACAAGTAAACTATTTTATCTTTTTTAGGCGTGACGATGTCAGATAACGAGCTGATGCAGCACGCAAACGAAGTCGAACAAAAGGAGGCGCGGAGGCAGGATCGTGGAAAAGCACTAGGTGTGTTGAGTTGTACATTATTACTATCCACTGTATATTTTCTTCAATATATTTATACTGAAATAGGTTTTTGGATCTGTTGTTTATTTTAAAACCATGTTTTGTTATCCTTATAGTGAAGAAGCGGAAAGCTGAGTCGCTGCATGAAGAAGCTACTGCTCAGAAAAAATTTCGTGAGTAATTTCAAGTAACCTTGCGATAAACTTACTTAATTTCTCATCTCTTTTAAAAAATCGTCATTCATCTTCTGTGTATTCTTTCATAGCAAATTTCTAAACACATAAATGGTAACTTTCAGATGCTGACATCCTTGGCGAAGGCACCTCGAATGGAAGTCGTTCACGTTCTGATGGTGTTGCCGATACTACCAACCTTGGCGAGGGCACCTCGAATGGAAGTCGTTCACCTTCTGTTGGTGCTGTCATTACTACCAACCTTGGCGAAGGCACATCTGATGGAAGACAATCTCGTAAGCAGCTCTTTTATTTTCGTAAGCAGTATATGATGCATGTTTACATATACAGATAGAAATAATTTGTTTCATTTCGAAATTGAAAGAAAACAAGAATGTGAAGTAATAGTACAAATTCAGTCTTTGACGACGAATATTACAAGACGAATTTCTTTTCAATCTGTTTCAGGAAAATGTCGTAGCTGTGGCAGCTACAAAAAGGTCAATCTGGATGTCAATGGTTTGTGCGAATCGTGCACCAGCTTCCGTGAATGTCCTCGATGCATGTCAAGACGCCAACATCGCTTCTTCCGGACCGGACACGATTCGTGCATCACCTGCTTGAAAAGGGAGGCCAACCCGAATCTCCGCGTATCGGTACAGAACACATTTATGGAGGACGATTTGGCCATCAACCCAGCCACAAACGATATCCATTCTCTCCTTGATCATCATGGTACCGATATTGCGGAGAACTTGGAGCGAGTCCTAAGAGATGAAGGGTGAGTACCTTTGTAAAAATGTTAGAGTAGAAATCTTAGACACTCTATCAAAAATTCTATGTCTCAGCTGTTTTAATCATAGAGAAAATCTTTTGACTGTTTTATTTTATCCACACGGCTTTTGTTGAAAGTGAAATTTCTGAAAATACAATCAAGGAATAAATTTGTTTCAGCCCCGTCAAATGGTTTCTGGCGCTGGATGTGAAGTTCGTCCGCAGTTCCACAGAAGGCGACAACAACACGATAGGTTATTTCAAGTCGGAATCGGCCATCCTGACGTATCCGGACCAGATCGCCTCGCAAATGCAAGACGCGGTGACCCGTTTCGACGAGCTCATCGACGTCTTCACGAGCGAGGGATCTGGCTGGAAAGTCGATGGAACTCAACACCTTAAAGTTTGTACAGCTATTTATGACCCTATAGGCGGAAACCAGTTTATTCCAACGCCGAAATATATTGCAAATAAATGTGCAACTGTAAATATAAAAAACGATGACAATCTATGTTTTCTATACTCAGTCCTTGCTGTTTCACATTATCATAATAAGCATGCAGAGCGAGTAACAAAGTACAAACCTTTTCTAAATGAGCTGAAGTTTGATGCGCTAGATTTCCCAATGAAAGTGGACAAGATCCCTGCGTTCGAAAACAATAATCCAGATTATGCTATAAACGTCATATATTCGAACGCAGACGACAAATCCTTCGCGCCACTGTACGCCTCACCTCACAGAGACAGAAAACATATCGTCAATTTGCTGCTGCTGAACGACATGGATAAGCGGCACTATGTAGTAATTCGAAATTTGTCGGCGCTCTTGAGCAGCAGAAATTCTCGCACCGTGAGAACATTTCCCTGTCCATATTGCCTCCACTGTTTTACATCTGCCGCCCTTAAACACGATCACATGCCAGCGTGCAGTACGCATGGCATACAAAGTGTAAGATATCCAAAGCCCGATAACAACATATTAGAATTTAGTAATACACAAAATGAAATGCCTTCTCCATTCGTAATTTACAGCGACTTTGAATGCTTTTTGACAAAATCGGAAACCGACGTTGGAAAATGTACAAAAATATTAGATACCCATATCCCAAGCGGCTTTTGCTGCCTTACCGTATCCTCATTCCCAGACTACAATAATGAAGTACCATTCGTCTACAGCGGGCCGGCTGTAATGGATACATTTTTTGACCATATTAAGAAGGAACAAAAACGAATAAATCAAATTTTAAGTAAAAATGAAAAAATGAAACCTCTGACAAAATTGCAACAAGATTCTTTTTCAGACGCTAAGAACTGTCCGTCTTGCGATGCTGAATTGACTGGCCGTAATAAAGTTCGGCATCATTGCCACATTACTGGAAATTTTCTTGCTGCCGTCTGCTCAAATTGTAACCTCAAACTAAAATTCAAGAAACCTACGAAAGCAAAGAAACATAAAACACCCAACTTTACAATCCCAATAATTTTTCATAACTTGAAGGGTTACGACTCTCACATTATTCTTAAACATCTGACCAAGCAATTTGATTCGCAAGACGTGACGGTTATAGCACCAAATATGGAAAAATTTCTGTCATTCGAAATTAATGGTCTGAGATTTTTAGATTCGTTGCAATTTCTGAACTGTGGACTAGACGTTCTTGTCAAAAACCTCTCGAAGGAGGATGATTCGAAGTTCATCCATTTGCGACGAATTTTTAAAGATCAGTTTTCGCTTTTATTAAGGAAAGGTGTTTTCCCGTACGAATACATGGATTCTCCTGACCGAATGACCGAAACCAAATTACCAGATCTAGAATCCTTTTACAGCCGGCTCGCCGACGAAAATATTACAGAAACAGACTATGAATATGCAAACAAAATTTGGACTACATTCAAAATGAAATCCCTAAAGGAATATCATGATCTGTATTTAACTACAGACGTTCTTTTATTATCTGACGTTTTTGAATCATTCCGTAAAATGGCGCTTGAATATTACAAGCTTGACCCCTTACACTATTACAGTAGCCCCGGTTTAAGCTTCGATGCCTGTCTTAAAATGACAAAGGCTTCGCTTGAACTCATAACAGACCCTGACGTATATCTATTTGTTGAAAATGGCATGCGCGGAGGTGTATCCATGATCAGCAATAGATATGCCAAAGCCAACAATCCGTATCTAGCTCAAGGATACGATGAAAATCTCGCCAACAGTTACATCACATACCTTGACTGTAACAACCTCTACGGGTATGCCATGTGCGAACCCTTACCCACTGGAGGTTTTAGATTTTTGGACTTGGACGAAATTGACGACTTTGACATAGATAGCAAAGCGGTCGATGACGACTTGGGCTATCTACTGGAGGTGGATCTGGAATACCCAGTCCACCTCCACGACTTGCACAACGACTACCCTTTAGCTCCAGAGAAAATTTCTATTACGCCAGACATGCTTTCGCCCTATGCAAAGTCGGTTTCCGAAAAAATTGGGTATAGGGTCACTGGTCATAACGAGAAACTCGTACCAAATCTACAGGATAAAACTAACTATGTTCTCCATTATCGCAACTTACAGTTTTACCTGAACATGGGCATGAAAATTAAGAAAATACATAAAATTCTGGAATTCCGTCAAAGTCGCTGGTTAAAAACATATATAGAATTTAACACCTCTAAACGTCAAGTCGCCAAGTCTGCATTCGAAAAAGATTTATTTAAACTAATGAATAACTCAATTTATGGAAAAACGATGCAAAATAATCGTAAACATTTATGTATTAAACTTGTAACAAATGCCAAAAGTGCGAAACGATTTATAGCACGTCCAACGTTTCAATCGTTTCGCATAGTAAATGACAACTTGACGATTATCAAACTGATTAACTCCAATGTCTACCTTAACAAGCCGCTGTACGCTGGCATGTGCATCCTTGATATTTCTAAATTAAAGATGTATGATTTTCATTACAACCACATTCTCCCCAAGTACGGCGGCAGATGTAAATTGCTTTTTACAGATACAGATAGCTTATGCTATCATGTATTTACTGAAGACATATACAAAGACATGGGACAGGACTTGACTGACTATGACACTTCTGACTATCCATCTGACCATTTCCTACACAGTAAAACCAATTCCAAAGTTATCGGTAAATTCAAAGATGAAGCAAATGGCGCTCCTGTATTAGAATTTTGCGGTCTGAAGGCAAAAATGTACAGCCTGCTTCTACCCGATGGCAAGGAGAAGAAGACTGCCAAGGGCGTTAAACGTTCTTGTGCAGCTAAGACCATCCGCCACGCCGAATACAAGAAGTGTATTTTTGAAGAGGCCCCTACCACGTCTAAATTTTGCGTGATACGCAGTTTGAACCACAACTTACATACCATAGAAATCAATAAAGCAGCTCTTTCGCCGTATGATGATAAAAGGTACTTAATAAATTGTACAGATTCTTTAGCTTATGGACATGCTGACATTCCTGCGCATGAGTAAAATTAATGTATAACAATGTACAATGTATATAATGTTTAACTATATATGTTAAAGGACATTTCTGTTTGTATATATTTTAGTTTTTTTTTTGTATAGTGTAAAGATCATTACAACTTGTATAGTGGAAAGGACATTGACAATTGTATATAGTTTAATTGTATAAAGGAATGAACTTTGATGGTTGCATTGCATATATTTTAGTTGTATAGTGGAAAGGATACTGTTGCTACTTGCATTAGTTTTTGCTCAAGTTCTCTTGTGTTGGAAAAAAAGTCATCAAACTGTTGAATTTGTGTTTTTCTTACTAATAGTTTAGACTTGGAGTATGTTTGAAATGTGTGCAAGGTGAATGAAGTTCTTAGTATACTGGTTTGGTAGACTGCTGGATGATTTCCTCTCAATGGTTGCCTGTAGTAAGTTACTGTAAAAAGTCAATGAACAAACTTCTCACTTCTATCTCAACTCCTACTTTGCTACCTCTTACTTAAAGTCATCTCAACTACATAGCATATCATGCAAGAAATACAACGAAAAATGTTTCATTAACATTTAATGCATCAATCAAAGATTTAGTATTAAAAAGAATGCAAGTGGAAAACTAGTATAATGTTCGAAAGGTCTCTTTGCATAAGTGTCAATATTTAGTTTGGAAAGGATTGCACATGTTACAGTTCAGATAGTCCAACTGATTCAAATGATCTAAGACTCCATTGCACGATGTAGCGCTTTTCAGTTCGGGTAAACGCTCATGCAAGATGGGAATTTTCTGAAGAAGATTGCACCATTCTTCCAGACGTAGAGCGATGCCGCTGCGAGTAGGACGTTCTCTAGTGGTGTTTGGAGGGAGAAAATATCGTCGAACGTTCACACACTTATAGTCCTTGTTGATGGAGACAAAGTATCGTCCTCCCACGTGTTGATAATAGTCGACCGGCTGATTTGCTTTTAGCAGATCCACGTTTCTTTCCATTTCGTCGAAATGGCCGAGGAATCTCGCCCATGCCGACTTGTTGAAGGATGCTCCCTTTTTAGTTGGATACGACTGGTTGTTGAACTCGTCGTATTCTCGTATGTGAACCATCAGTTCGTCCTTGTAAACGCTCGCAGTTAGATAGCGATTCTTCCCAATGGACTCCTTAAAAAGATGAGTATCAGTCTGCAAATACAAAGAAAACAAGAATTTCGTTATAACAGAAACAGATACAAATAAAGTTTCCTCTCTCTCTCGCTACAGCTCAAAGCATACGAATTACAAACAGGTGATGGAGTGGCAATACATAAACTTATTGCAAACAAGCAACTTGAGAAAATCTTACAAGCGCAAACAAAATTTTAAAATACTCACCGTTTTTGGAATCATCGTAGTTGTTGCAGGCTTCCAAGCATTCTCGGACTTCATTTTCAGATCCATAGTAGTTAGCTTCGTAAAGAGATGAAGAACTTCCTTTGCATTAACGAAGTCGATTGAAACATGGTGGAAAGGGTAGATTTTTATAATATCTTTGGCGCATTAATACATAGCACACCATGATGTTAATATGTGTCAATACGAGCTGTCTCATTATAGGAAATGTGTGAGGATCTACTTTCTCTTACATCCGTCGGAACTATCTTTTGAAATTCTGGAAAGACCTAGTTTGTTCTACAACGCTAATTAAAGAAAGTTCCAGAACGCTGACGTCATTAATGAGCTCTTAAGCACCAGTGTATGCAGACAGTCAAATCGTCTGTGCTGTGGCGCCGTAGAGATTCTTATCATGCATAATAAAGCCATTACCCTAGGGCGTATCATTAACGACTTCTTAATCACCTAGATATGCACACAGTCAGCCAAACAGACATGCAAACGGACAAAGAGGCGGACAAAGGAACAATAGACCTTCTAGAATGGTCCAGAAAGTTCTAGCAAATGACGTCACAGCATGAATATTAATTAGGGGCGGAGCTTGCCATTGTCTGTCCTCCGCATACTAATGAGGCCGCCCAGTGGGACTGTCTGTATGAGGCCAGCCACGTGACGTCACTGGCCTCATACAGACAGTCTCACAACTACTGGCGACAGTCACGACACGCGGCTGCTGTTTAAAATGGCATTTTGGCCCGATGACTAAAAAAGGCAGCATTTTCCGGACGGCAAATGGAGGAGACTTTGGCCCGATGACTAAAAAAAGGTCGTCAGAAATTTTGGGCCCGAACAGGATGGCTTTTTCTCCCGGCCAGCGTGTATACTCACCTCAAAGTTTACCAGTACAGCCCTGACCGTAACTATTATACTGGCCAGTCACTTTATCAAAACTTCCCAGTTTGAGCATGGGGAGGGCCGGTAGGCCTATAGCACACTGGACAACGTACGCTCACATGGAGAGTTAGAGGCACCCAGATCGCGCCCCGTAGGGCGGACGTGCTCTGTCTGCAAATTTTTGTCTGTTCTGTTAGTAATTAAGATTTGTGCCTTTTGTAATTTGCGCCCTCGTTAACTGCATGCATAACAGTTACTGTAGCCTAGCTACACTATAGGCTAACCGGTTGCGATCTGTCAACCGGATTAATGTTTCAATGAAGAAAATCTTTGTTCGAGTCTGCTTGTGAAGACGATTCATCCGAGGACTGCACTATTGCTCTTTTGTCCCACACGTAAATTTTGTCTCACTGTGGGATAAAAAACTCAAGTGTTGATTTAAATATAGCAATAACTGTGTACTACAGTTTTTGTCCTACGCTTAAGTTTTGTTTCACTGTGGGACAAAAAACTCAAGCGTTGATTTACATGTAAATATATCAATGACTGTGTACTACAGTTGTATGTTATTCTGTATTTTGATTTTTTTTATAGTTTCGTGAATTCAAGTCTAACTTTGTTTCCTGATGAAAACTCCATACACGCGCACGCACACAAACACACGCACACACACGCACGCACGCACACTCATGCGTGTTCATGTAATGTGGCCAGGTTCTGGTAGGGACCCAAGGAATTAGGGCACTAAATGATCCTAAAACTAAACTTTAATATTGCACCATTATGAAAAACAAGAACATCAGCACATCATGGAACAAACTGAATTGGAGAAACCTTTAAGCTAAATTATAGATTCAAATATACATGCAACTTAAGACTTAGTTTACCCAGCTAATCATCATCAGTGTTATTTCATGCTTATTGCAACAGAAAATTACGCAATTTGTCAAAACTAATATTATAGTATTCAATAATATTATATACCAATCAGTCACGATTAAGATCCCATGCAGTAACCTGCATAGAAACAATTCAAGAAGGGTTCTAGCATATAGAAGACAATTCAAGAGACCTGTGACAGTAGACTAGCCCTCAGCAGTGTCGGGGTAAAGCCCTGTATGTTCACAGTGAGAAATGCTGGGGTGTTTCAACCCCCAGTCTTTCTTAAGACCAGTTAAGCCTTCTTCCAACTCCACGCATATCATACAGCAATTCAAGTTATTTTCTACAGTTATCATATTACTAAAGTACTTAGGTCTAGATTAAGCATAATAAGCAAATAGACAGGCTACCACTTTATGTTGGGACAATTTGTGTCCACATACAGATAGAAATTGAGAGATTATCAATAGCGCGTGTGTACCTAACATTGTGCCACATGTAGGCTATGGTACGAGTAACCGTAAAAAGAAGAATCAAAGATTTGAAGATGAATCAAAAATTTCATGGCAGTGGTCAGTCATGGTCTGGATAATCGGGAGGTCATGCATCGATGGATCCAAGGATTGCTCAGATGGCCGTGCCACTACATGCAGTATTATCTCAATTCTCAAAAGAATATAATACCTAATTCCCAAGGTTTATCTGAGCCGCAAATCCCTTGAAACATCTAGAACAGTGGTTCTCAACCTTTTTTGACTGTCGGGCCACTTTTTCTAAGGTAGAGGACACAAGGGCCACTTTTCTTAGTTGAAGGACATTAGGGGGCCACAAGGCTAAAATTTAATTAACTAAAGGCGTATAAAATTGTTATAATTGAATCAAAATAGAATGTTTGATGTGATTTATTAGCGTCCAAATAAAATAATTTGTAATAAAAAAGAATTATATATTCTATCATGTCCAAATTGTCAATTTTTACATATAGTTTTCTTAGTTCATTGAGATGCTGTGGGCCATTTTTGTAGGCCAGGCGGGCCACTTTTGGCCCGCGGGCCTCGGGTTGGGAACCGCTGATCTAGAACAAGTGAGTTCCACGTGTCTCGTCATAGCAACACTTATTAACCGCAATAAAAATATTTCACTAGTTCTGCTACAAGATAACTAGAAATTGGACAACTACCGTTACAACTTACAGCATCAGTTGATGATGAATTTTAATGCTCGGAGCATGGGCAATGCCATTCTAATAACACTGAATCATGTTTTTAAGAAATGTACATTGTAAATAAGATCACGAATATAGCAGTAGTCACCTTACCGTCGTGCAATATGGGTCCTAAATGGAGCCCATCTAAGCCTCATAATTATAAGCAATAAGGGCCCTGATTGAGTCCCATGTGGGCCTAAACTGGGCATGCTGCAAACGGGGCATCTTGGCAGTGTCAGAACTAAAAATAGACACATGAATTTGTGACTTGTGATAGACATTTGACATAAGGACATTTTCCCTTCAACCATACATGAACTTTTGAGATTACTGAAACGACTTCTTAATGAAAATCTGCTTACTTATGTGAAGCAATTAAAGCAGCAAAAATCAGCGAACTTAATAATATTTTAATTTCTACAGAACATTTGTTTAACTCCCCAGCAATAAATCTTATTTGGGCAAAAACAATAGCAATAAAATTGACAATAATAATACTAATAATAATGGGAAAACAGTGACAGCCGTTCCACAACCATGCACAATGAACTATTGTCAATCCCTGACATTAATAATAATAATAATAATAATAAAGAATCTGCAACTATAATTAACAGAAATGACACCATACTCATCCTCCAGGGGGAATAATGCACCCACACCCCACTACACTTATTAAATAATGAGGGATCATTTCTCTTGTGTAAAAGTAATAATAAGAATTATAACAGAAACAACACCAAGTTCACAATCAATAAGAATAACAATAATTAAAAAAACCAGTAAAGAAATGACTAATAAAAAAATTTATAATACAAATGAAAAATGCTTGCATGCAACCAAAAACATCCCTATTCTTATTTTCGATATTTGCCTCCCAATTTATGTTGTAAAAATGTCTCTAAAGTAACTGAGCCACATCATTTATATTCCTTCCTTTCAAAAAGCGGCTCAAAACACACCATTCTTCTTAATCTTCATGTACTTGGAAATCTAACAGCATCTTCTGGTAGTTGTCTATTCATGCCTAAGATTCAGATTTCAGTATGACCATGCACAGGTCAACAATTTAATTAATTATAATATTAATAATAATAATTGTCAACACTGCAAAAAAATTTAATCGAGAGGGGAAATAGATGGAAATAAATTGTCTGCATTTACAAGAATTATTCTGCACAATATATAAGCTACCAGAAGTACAATATAATACGCCATCATAAGACTACACGTTTCGTATCACAACTGGTTGAAACCGGTTTCAGCCGCTTATGTCCGGGAGTCCTGCCTTCTGCCGACATTTGTGGATTAGCATCCGAAGCATGAACTGCTTTCGCGACAACTCACGAACTTGCTGGAAGAAATGAATAAAAAGGCACTATATAAAAAACACAGACACAGCCACACATTTTTATCTAGATACATTATATGCATACTTATTCAAAACAGCTCAACTGAAATTAAATTGGAAGAAATAGTTTTTCCAGTTGAGAGCAAAAATATACCGCTGCATCTTCCGGGGGCCCGGTAGCGCAATGGACAACACGCTGGAGTAGAGTGCGAGTTCGAGCCCCCGTTGGGGGACATGCTTTGTAGGCTGCTATTAGCGCCATGTAATTGCAAAGCTGTCTGTTCTGTTAGTAGTTAAGTTTAATTAAGATTACTGCATAACTTGTAAATGTAAAGCGCAGTGCGTCCTGCAGGCGCTTCATTAAAGAAAGGATTATTATTATTATTATACACTGCCATCCATAACACCATAGGAATATGACGAATACTAATAATAGTATCATTAACAACAGCATTAGTAATCATCAAGAAACTAATGCTAATGTACTAAATGCTGAGTGCGAAGTAGTCACAACAACAATTCCAATAACACCAACGAACAATAAAGTGGTTACAAGCATTTTTAATACGTTTTACTTGGGAGTTGCAAAACGTATTAAAGAAAAGATCTCTGCTAGATGCAATAAAGAGAAGACAAAAGAATTGGGTAGGACATTTGCTGCGAGGAAACTCACTGCAGAAAGAAATAATTGAAGGAAGATTGGAGGGGAAAAGGTGCAGAGGAAGACCTAGACAAAAACTGCTGGATGGGATGATGGAGAAGGGTTACAGAGAACTTAAGGACATGGCACAACAGCGTGAGAGATGGAGACATTGGACGTTTGGACCTGCCACTTGGCAGAGAACATAATGAAGAAGCATTTTTAAAGAACAATGTTTGTACTTTTTCATGAATGTCCGTGTAGTCCTCACTCTTGTCAGATACCGTCAATCAAGGACCCCTCTAATAACATATAGGGACAAGTGCAGAGCACCACTCCAATGAGCTCTACTCTACGAGCGGCATAGCACAAATAAAAAATAATGAAATATTACAAGGCCCTTGCATCATACTTATTCCAGATACAAACTGCAAATTTCCATGGATGACACGGAGAATCCTACTGACCTTGAGGAAGACGTCCAGTTCGATAACACCCTTACGCAACGCCTCTCCCATGTAGTAGATGGCATCCTCTGTCGCCTGCTCCTCAGCAAACGCGTTCAGTAACCTGGAAGCAAGTAAGTAAGTAAGCAACTTATTCACTGCATCCATGATGGTCTTCCCTGGCCAAGAAAGAAACAAACTGCAATTGAACATTCATAAAGCACTGATCAGCAATTCAGTCATAGTCATTCAGGCATGCAACCTTCTCTTTAAATGCTTCTCAAAACCTTGATTCGTCGTTCTTTGCATTGCATTAAATCTATAAATTTATAAAGTGCCTCGCAATGTGCACATCAACCAGAGGCGCTTCAAGTGCAAAACACCCAGAGAAAAGAAACTAGTTTTGAGACAGTGGAAAAATGTACTTCGGGAACCAGCTAAACAATGAAGAACATGCCAGCAGATAGCCGATTCCAACGAAGGCAAAAGTTCAAATTTTTCCCAACACACAATATTTGAGCACATTTAAGTTGATTTGTGTGGGCTATTTTTGATACAATGCTGTAAGATTTACAGTTGTTGGTTTAACAAATTTCAAGATAAAACACAATAAATGTGAGGTGCAGTGGTGTAGTGGTGGCGTCGTTGCCTTGAAGCCGGAAGGTTCGGGGTTCGAATCCACCTCAAATCGCCACGTAGGAACCTTGGGCAAGTCCTTCACTCGCAATTGCTCAGCGCTTCGGCGTGAAACTCCGATGCAATGTTCGCTCTGTAGTCGGGAGCGCCTCTGAGTAGAAGCTTGAAGGGGCGCTATAACAAGTGCACAATGCACATACAAACAAACATAAAAATACATTACTGTAAACAAATAATTTATATAGCACCAGCATATCCACAGAACAGAGCTGAGAAACATAGACGCACTGTTTGTATAGAGGAGCCGTAGGAATGACGACATCATCGATGTTCACGTCCTCACGATTCTCCATCTTCTCCAGAATCGTCTTGATCTCCTCGTCCTTTTCGTTCAGCAACCGGATATTCTTCTCCACTTCGTTCTACGCAAACAAAAGAACCGTCTTAATCTGATCCAATCCACAATTTAAGCGAATAAAATAAAATATAAAATAAACAGCAGAATTTATAGACAATAAATAAACAAACAATATGCAAATAAAAAGTAAACAATTACTAAATATCAGCAGACTAAACCATGCCTATACATAGTGAATAAATCAAGTCACTTCTAACATGTTCCCAACTCAAGCAAGAACTTTAAGCATCTAGAAAAAAGATTATCTTTATAACCAGCAGATACCCCACTTGCTCAATCAACCAATCAATCGACCAATTAGTAATTGATTCAATCAATCACCTAGTCAATCAGTCTTGATCCAATCCACAATCAATCAATCTCTCACTCTCTCCTCCCCTCCTTCCCAATCCCCTCCAGTCCAC
Organism: Lumbricus terrestris; assembly: GCA_949752735.1. NCBI lineage: Eukaryota > Metazoa > Annelida > Clitellata > Crassiclitellata > Lumbricidae > Lumbricus > Lumbricus terrestris. Next base: position 15,702,271 of record OX457048.1, on the reverse strand, counting down.
TCCCCTCCCTCCCTCTGCCCTCCCCTCGCTCTCTCTCGTCATATCACCTTCCCACAGACAGTGTACGGCCAATGTAGTCATTACAGCCGAGTTAGCTAAAGTAGAAATCTTGAACAACATTACTGACCTATTGCGGGGATTTCAACCCCAACCTCTTGATTGTCTGTCTGACCACTAGACAATTAAGCAACCTAAAGTTCTTTCATATGCTCCATATGAATCGCGTCTGTTCACAATTACTTTACGCCATGAAGCTTATGCTGAACTTATGTTCGGATGAAGCTACTATTACCTGTTCCTTCTCCAGCTTCTGCAACATGTCATCCAACTTCTGTCGTCCTCTCTGCAGATCCTCCTGTGTCTTCTTCAAGACATCCGCTTCCGCCTGTCAATCAATCAATCAATCAATCAATCAATCAATCAATCAATCAATCAATCAATCAATCAATCAATCAATCAACGGCTCCACATATCATTCAACTAACCAGTCACGCAATCTGATGTGCAAGCCAAAATCCTTCACATACATCAATGAATCAATATATATTAATGGATCAATCAATGAATCAATTAATGAATCAATATGAATCAATCAATCAAATCAAACACCCAATCAATCAGTCAATTAATTCTCATCGAAAACAACATAACGAATTCACAATTTTAAAAGTCTCTTTAGTAATCCAATTAAAATTCATTCCATCCCTGACAAGTGTGCTGAACCCTGACAAGTGTGCTGAGCAGTTGAAAAAGATGCATAATAAATAAGCGTAAATCCCATTTTGCCTCTTAGGCTGTTGCAGTAATTGTCCAGACCTGTGCTTGAGCCAAAGTCTCTCGCAGTCTTCTCTTCATCTTGTCCTCAACAGCAGATAACAGCGACAGGCGGATCTGTTCATCGCTAAGCGCGTTGCTGCCGCTCGTAACGGCCGACTGGGTTGCTAAGGAAGAGAAAAAAACGTTAAAGTCAAACTTGTGGTCAGTGTAAATGCATGATTTTCTCTTTGAATTTTCAATAATGATTCTCAAAAATGAACTCTATCATCAGTTTGTGAATTTGAGGTGCTGATAGCCAGCCGTCAAAGGAAGATGCAGTTAGAGATCCATGTGCCTGAAAGACAAAGAGAAATGTCGAGGTTTGGGCTTTTTTGAAGGAAGTGAAATTTGAACGAAGTGAGAGTGGAAGTCAATTCCATTTTCTGGATGCAGGGGCATGGAATGCACGTGAGTCCATTTCTGCATTTTCTGAACTGATAATCGTATTTCCGACTAAATATTGTTAACACATCTAAACGGAATATCATGAATATGCAGGATTACAGCCTTGCACATTGCATGGTGGGACCCTCATGAATATGCAGGATCACATCTTAGCATATATGCAATTATGCATGTAGGGAACCTCATGAATATGCATGAGTACGGAAATAGACAATTTACTACTTTGACAATAGGACTTACCAGTTGATGAGGGGTAGGGTGGCTGTGCCTGACCAGGGTACGGAGCAGTGTATGGCTGCTGGAATCCTCCAGGGTACGGAGGCTGAGGCTGCTGGGGTGGATACGATGGGGGATATCCCGGATACGGCTGGTTGGGTGGATACTGGCTTCCCGGCGGATAGGAGGGTGTGCTGGACGCTGGAAAATTTGGCATTGGCATCTGCACTCCTAAAAGCATAATCAATCAATGAACATCAATCAAATCAATCACAAAAAGCAATCATCAATCACTCAACAATGCAATAAATTAACAAACGCATTAACGAATGCTTGAACCAGTCAAGCAACCACTGAAACAATAGCAATAAATCAATAAAGCAAGGAAGTCAATAATGCTTGGTCAACATGACAATCAAACCATCCATAAATCAATCAGTCAGTTGGCAGTCAATCCATCACTTGGTCAGTCAGTAACTGGTCAACCATTAAATCGGTCAATCTATAATCGGTCACAAGGTCAACGAGTAAATCAGTCAACCAGTAATCAGTCAACCAGCAATCAGTCAATCTGTAATCTGTCAACCAGTAATTAGTCAAACTGTAATCAGTCAACCAGTAAATCGGTCAATCTGCAACTAGTCAACCAGTAAATCGGTCAAGCTGTAATCCGTCAAAATCAACCAGCAATCAGTGAATCTGTCAACTGGTGATTGGTTAATCTGTCAACAAGAAATTGGTCAATCTCTAATCAGTCAACCAGCCATCGGTAATCTGTCAACCAGTAATCGTTTAATCTGTAATCAGTAAACCAGTAATCAGGAAAATCCATAATCGGTCAACAAGTATTTGGTCAGTCACTCTTCAATGCCTTTACCTGTGGTGGGGTAAGGTGGCATGGAACCAGACGATTGCTGAGGCATTGGGTACGGAGGTTGAGACGCAGTTGCTGGAGCAGTTTGCTGCTTGGAAAACACTGGTGGCTCCTCTCCGAACACAATAGCCAGGATCTGGATCAATCCCAGAAGATCAGATGATGGCTAAAAGACACAAAGAATACATATCGCTATAGATACAGATGTCACCATAGATACACATCCATGGAAACAAGATGCTCCAACCATTGCATGAATTTGCAGGTGAACACAAAAGAGAAAGCCTATGCATGAGATCCAAATCTAATGAATATGCATTATGATCCAAATCATTAATATGCATGAGCAACAGCCAAAACACGAATACGCATGAGATCCCAAACAAATTACTATACATGATACAAATAAGCAAGGGCAGATACAGAAATTTTCAAAGGGGGCCCAACATTTTAGATTCTGGAACAGGGAAAAAGTTTTGTCTCGGTCAGCGAATTTTTTTAGTCGTACAGCGTTCTTAAGCCCCTGCACAAACCTCGTGTATGGACCTCATGGGACGTGGGGAGGCCTACGAAACTGCTCATGGGGGGGCCACATCAACTTGGAAGAGCTGCCACATCAACTTCCCGAGCCAGAATAGCTGGTAAAATTTTTAAAAAAATCTAAATGGGAGGGCATGGTCGGATTTGGTTCCCCTGGATCCACAAATAAGGACATAAAACTATTGTGCCAATATAATAATATGAGAATCTTAATTATATTCACCCTTGGATTATGAATTCATTATAATTTATAACCATTTGTTGGGTGGGGAACTCAATGCCTTCTTGCAAAACCCATATGCTTGGCATTGCTTGCTCTTGAGCAGATAGACAAAAATTGAATATGCATGGATCACAACTTGCATAGGTGCAGGACTGCAGGTCAAAACCTCATGAATATGCATGAATTACAACCTTGCATAGACACAGGCGTTAATAAAATAATATGCTTGGGGTAAAAATCCTGCATATGGTAAAATCAGTTGGAAGAGCTGTATTATGTAGGGCCCCCAGAAATTTGCGATCTTGCGCCGCGCAACTTTCGCGCAATTTTTTTATAAACCCGCAAGTGCGCAAATTTTAGCAATGTCCGCGATTTTCGCGCAAATTTTAACAATGTCCGCGATTTGCGCGCAAATTTTGGGCTTTCAATGGCTAAATCGTCATTGTGATGCGCGGCAAATTCAACATCGCAACGATAGCATTAGACGTTGCGTTAGACAACAACTGAAAAAATGGCGACCACGGAGTGGGACGATAGCATCGAAGTTATCGAGACTATCGAGGAATCTGTAGTTAAAGAAGATAATTCTGTAAATATTGCGCGTACTCAAACGGTAAATTCTTCTAGAACCGCGATGCGACAAAATACGTTAGACAATGCGTTCACAAAGGAGCCACGAAACCACGTGCGTGACCCGTCGCATAGCTCCAGTGTTTCTGCTCGTGATCGAGCGAAAGAATTTATAAACGTTACTCATGAAGATGGAGGTCTGCTGTTCTGCAGTATGTGCAATCTGGTAATTGATCACACAAGAAAATCGTCGGTTATCAGCCACCTTGAGACAGCTAAACACAGGAAACGATCGCAGACTGCAGTTCCATCGGGGGTGGTTGAGGAGAAGCAGAAAACCGTGACAACTGCTTTCAAAACGAGTACCACAGCTCAAGTCGCACGAGTGGAGGTTATTATATTTTATTTACTAATTAGTTATTAATATGCGAACATTTGTTGTTTTTTGGTGCGCGTTTTTTGCAATTTCTTGGCGCAATTTTTCACTTTTTCTGGCGCAAATTTTCCGCAAATTTTCACTTTTTCTGGCGCAAATTTCTGGGGGGCCTAATTATGCCAAACAATTTTTTCGAGGGCAACGGCCTCTGTTGTCATAAGCCCTCGTCAAATCTGGATTCAACCATCCTGCATATGTAGAGAAAGGGACCCCTATGAATATGCATAAATTACATGGAACTCATGAATATGCACGACTCACGTGCTTCCACTCGTGAAGGTAGGGAAGGTAGACTCGACCGGCTGCGTCAACATGTCTTCCCTGCTTTATCTGCATGGTTGGCGTTGGCTTCACGTAAATGATTGGCGGATTGTAGGGATGGGTGTCCATCAGGTAAATGCAGATCGGGATGTTATACGTCTTACCTGTATAACAATTTCAACACAGAAACAATCACTATCAACCACTAGAGTCTTTGTAATAACCGTAGACACAATCATGCAGCACCAGACATATAATAATTTTTTATAGCAATGGGTAAATTGAAATTTATATAGAAACATAATCATTGATCTGCTACTGCACTTCATCATGAATAGCAACGAAAGGAGAAAAACAATCACAAAATAGTCATACATCAATTTCTCCAGATCATGGTTTTATATCCCACGATAAGCAATATAATTTGGGTGAAATAATAGCAATAATAACAATTATTATTGTTATTATTACAAGAATTTATATAGCGCCCATTCAAGACTACTACTCACGAGCGCTTGCAACCCAATCTTGGCTAAAATGGATGGTTAAATCATAATCATATCAATATTATTAATAGAAACCAGAAAAAGCTCTGCGAGGATCTATCAATTAAAGGGCGACGGGCATTGGATTTTCATAGAAATCTGGCAAAAGGATCAGAAAAGGATTAAAATAGATCGGGCATATTCATCAAAGAGGGATGTAGCTCTACAACCACACGGAGGGAGTCCGAGGCGGAGAGACGAAGACTTAGATGGATAACGTGAGTGAAGATCTGACTACTTTCTCACTTTATGAGAAAGTCTACCATCAATATCAACATTGGAGACCTAACAAATCTCAGCTACAGACCATTGTCGCGGCAATAACAATGAGAGCCCAAATACCATAATCTAAGTGTCAACCTGCGGCCATGGCTGCAAACACATGCACAGAATCTCAATATGACAGCACTTAAATTAGTAACACTCTTAATATAATAACAATAGATATTAATTGGTTGCAGTGTCAGTAAAAAAACCGAATGATATAAAAAAAACGTATTGCTTATCAAAAATAAATCAGTTAGGAGTAATAATAGCACCCACAGGTTTAAAAATGCTGCACTTAGCATTCTATCAAGCATTAATTTATGGAGATAAAAAGATAAGAGAAATAAACAAGAAAGGAAGCATTTGAAAACCTGCCTTTGTAGGAGACTGGTATGGTTCCTTCAAGGCAGAGTAACTCCTTCTTCTGCCCATCGTTAAACACTAAACCAATGAAAAGTCATTACAAGTCACAAGAAATTTATATAGAGCTACTGCAAGAGAAACCTATGACACTAGAATCAATAACACTAGCATAGAAATCAGACCAATAACAACTATAAAAGTTCTCTCAATGATATCAATAGAAATATGTTAGACTAAAAAAACAGAAAAACAGAAATCAAATTAATAACAATTGCAAACTCTTAATAACAACTTAATAATTTCACAGACTGGTTATTTTGCTGTAAAAAATCTCCACGATATGCATTTAACACATTCGATATGAAATGGACTTCCCCCATCAGTTCACTCCACCTTTCTCTCTCATAGTCTTTCCTCAATCTTTTTCTTGCTTCAAATCAACTGCCTTTTCTCCCAGGGCCGATCGCACTGGGACAGATTCTGATAGGCTTTGCTGAGGAGAGAAGTGCTACATAAATGGTCAGATGCAATACGATAGAATACAAAACAATGCAATACAATATTTCGATCAGAAATTAGACGAATATCCAGTTTTGTACCTGCCCCTTCCAATTGCAAATGCATTTCCGTAATTAAACATTGATATAGTGCCAATTTAAAAGAAACCGCGTCAGAGTACACAATGTTGAATGTTATCAATAAACAAGGATCTTCTGACTAAGTTGGAACACAAATCCGACAGGAAAGCTTCCGAACACATCACAAGATTTCCACTTGCAACAACCTTTAACCCTTTACCCGCTTGCCTCGAGAATATCCGCTGAAAACACAGGTTTAACGAGAAAAAATGAACGGGTAACGGGTCAAGAGATGTCTCACAATTTACCAAAGTCAATGGATTAGATAAGATTAGATTAGATATGATTAGATTAGGACTGGACGTGTGATAGTCCATTACTTAGGTAAAATCTAAATCTGAAATAATGCTATGTTACCATAAACAATGTCTTGTGCAATATGATAAAAATGGCACTGCAGAAGACAAAGGAACACTTAGACAAAGAGAAATGTGGCACTGTTATGCAGACAAGCGCTTCATCTAACCATAGTTCATGACATTTGGTCGCAAATCGCTGAAACTCTGGAAGATGCCAAGTACTTCTCGCTTTGTCTGGTCTGGATGACGATACTAAAGAAATGAATTAAAAAATCATGTTGCATTGAAAGGATGAAGAGCACGTTAGCTTCCTGCTACCATCCAAAAGGTCCACTCAACCTGTCATTCAGCAGATGGCGTTGGTAAAATGTGTAGGACATGATGCGCAACCTGCTGGCTGCTGACAGTTAAATTCGACTCTTGTAATAACTCGTGACCGTTAATATTATGAATTGTAATCCTACTGCATTTCTGTCGGTTTGAAATTAAATGAACAATATACCATTATATATCGTTACAATTTAAATAATGATCTCTAGGATGAGTCTGTACAACCTTAGACAATGCACTTCGCAGGTAGGCTTCATGGCTTCCCATGGCTGTCTCGTCTACCACACGTTGCCTATAAAAAAATCAGTCATTCATGCACAGTTTAATGTAGAGATTTTGAACAAACTTCAGGATGTTGAAGGAACTCAAATCATTTTAAAATAAAAATCAGACAACAAAATACTTCTAATGAAAAATTCATTGCCACAATAATAACAACACTTTTGAGCTACATGTCCACTATGGCAGATTTCCTGATAACATAAAACCTGATAGTGACACCTTGAAATTCCCCAAAATATTTATTTACGTAGTAGGTCCAGTTTAAATTGAGGCGGAACAACTTTCGTAATTTTGACACCGGTTCTTGATTTCTTGACGCTCGCTGGATGAAGGCTCTGGGACACCTTAGAAATTTTGAAACTGAATTCTGGACGTCGTTAAGTAACTTCGAAGTGCTTGGAAGTTCGGACAAGTAGCGCAACATAAATGTCCAAACACTAATTCGCGTATGTAAAAGCGGTGAAACAACCTTAAAAAGGGTAGAAACCAGTTAAGACGAAACAGCCAAAGCCAACATTAGAAAGAGCGAAACTAATAATGAACCTCTGAAGTTTGAATGACCAGTTCAATTGATATACTAAACGTAGATTTTTGGAAAATGTTGACACCTTGATTATACACAAAAATAATAAGCCACTAAAGCGGAAGTTTATGACGGCATTGGGTCTGTTTCACGTATAGCGGGGTGTGCTTAGAGTGCGCTCCAATTATATTTAAACAAGGAACAATTTTGAGCATATAATTTAGCGTACAATGTCACAAAACAGAACACCACGAGAGCCTATTATTATAGGCCATCATCATACCTGGGGATCAGCGCACACGTATATCTTTTTCGAAATAAAGACCTGCGAACATCGTTTTATTTTGTATTTGTCGATAACAGATGTGCCAATGCGATCAGGAAGGTTCAGTCGATAGCATATAATATATCATGAGCTGGAAATTTGTCTTTCTGACCAATTGAGCGCTTTGGTATGGCTATTCATTCATTCATTCATTCATTCATTCATTCATTCATTCATTCATTCATTCATTCATTCATTCATTCATTCATTCATTCAATCATTCATTCATTCATTCATTCGTTCATTCATTCTTTCATTCTTTCATTCATTCATTCATCCATCCATTCATTCATTCATTCACTCGGCCATTCATTCATTTCAAAAAATTTCATAGCGCCTTTTCAAAATCTACTCAGAGGCGCTCCCAGTCCAGCCGCAGGTAAAAAGGTAGGACTTGAGATAGCCTACTTAAAAAATGCAGGGGAATTTAGCCTAGGCATAATAAGTCGCAAGGTTAGTAGGAGGCCATTGCAGATAGCGGGACCGCCGGGACCCACAATAAAAGAAGGCTCGACGCTGTTTGGTGGAAGTGCTAGAATTCGCAACTCTAGTGTAGTGACCTCATTTAATTAAGACATTATAATATTATATAGTTACGTACGCAATAGCAGTGTGAGAATTGTGGAAAATAACGGGGGTGGTCTATGATCCACTTGTAATTTGGGTGATAACATATATATTTGGGTGTGACAAACTGAATTTACTATGGGGCTCTAAGAAAGACTGGGGGTTGAACCCCCCGAAATTCTCACTCTGCGCTATAGGCAGATAGTGCCACACATTGCAGAAACGCGCGTGTTAGCAAAATAGTGCCTATACAGGCGCTAATCTGGCTATAATGCTGCCCATAGTTCAACTATATCTATTTTCGTTTAATGAAATTCAATCTGACAAACCGCAGAATGATTACAGATACAGGTTATACGAAATACGGCCCGCTTCACACGACACGCAGGTCGGCTACACAGCGGGTAGCTTAACACTGAATAAAACAATAGGCCATACAATTTATTATTTCTAACGCGCTTTAACAATTAAGACATGTCTTATCACAAAAGCGCACGGCTATGATGTCAACAGTCAGCAAACAAAGTCATCTGAGAGTAATAAAGCAGCCAAAAACAACAACAACAACGAGTCACAATCGAAAGAACTCTGATAAAGACATAAGAAATATAGAAAATAATATAGAAAAGTATTTTAAAAGTCAACTTAAGTAGCAGTCATCAGTGTTAGATAGATATAGGCATATGATATGCATCGACCTTCTCGCTCCATACATCGCTTCAGCCTTCAACTTGTCGCTGTCCTCCGGTGCCTTCCCGACGAGCTACAAGGACGCGTACGTCACTCCACGCCTCAAGAAGCCGACGCTTCCTCGCTGCGATCTCTCGAGCTACCGACCGATCTCAAACCTGTCGTTCTTGTCAAAGCTTCTCGAACGCGTAGCCAGCAGCCAGCATCCAGCTGACCGAGTACCTGTCGTCGACCGGTCTTCTACCAGCCAATCAGTCGGCCTATCGGAGTTGTCATTCAACCGAGACCGCACTACTGAAGGTAGTCAATGACATCATCGAGGCGATCGACGCAGGTAACCACGCTCTGCTCGGTCTGCTGGACCTTTCAGCCGCGTTCGATACCGTCGACCACGATCCGCGCATCTTGGTTGAGCGCTTATCAAGAACATTCGGGATCCGATCGGTCGCGCTCGACTGGCTCCGCTCCTACCTCAGTGGTCGCCAACAGTCAGTGCTCTTCGACGGTTTTTTTTCATCCGTCCGCTTCCTCGTCTGTGGAGTCCCTCAGGGCTCCGTGCTCGGTCCGCTGCTTTTCCTACTCTACACCAGGGGTTATTTTAAGGAATTTTCTCAACTGCACATCGTCGTCGCCGTCGGTGCCTTATTCGACATGCCGAACATTGGCGGCATCATGGACAATTCCTCTCCAGAGATCTTTCTGCTGCACCGCTCGTAGCACCCGCTCCATCGACAGCCCCGTCCATTCCAGCACGTCGTCCATCCACATTCTTCTCGGTCTTCCTCTTCCTCTAGATCCTTCAGTCTCCCCGGTTATTATATCTCTTTCAAGGCAGTTTGTTGTTTTCCTCATTATATGACCGAAATACTGCAATTTCCTTTTAACTACTGCACTCCAAAGTTGTTCTCCACCCACTTCACTCAGTACCTCCTCGTTCCTCTTCTTTGCAGTCCAAGGTATCCTCAGTATTCTTCTATATGATGTTGTTTCAAATGACTTTATTCTTCTTTGTTCACTTTTCCTGTAAGTCCATGCTTCTGCACCGTATGTTGCTATTGGCCATATCAGTGTTTTCAACAATCTTAGCTTGGTCGGAGTAGTTATTCCTTTATTTTTCCATATTGTGCCCATTCCGGATAGTACCTTTTTCGCCAAACCCACGCGTGTCCTTATATCCTCTTCACTTCCTCCCTCAGCAGTGATCGTAGCCCCCAAGTGTTGTATATGATCTATTTGCTGCAACCTGTTTCCTTCTATGTGAATGTTCAGTACCTTCGTGTCGGTTGCCATGACTTTTGTTTTCCCCTGATTTATTATTAATCCGTATTTGTGACCGGCTCCTATCAGCCTCTGCACTAAGTCCTGCAGTTCCTACGGTGTCTCCGCGATTAGTACGATGTCATCTGCATATCTTAGATTCGTGATTTTCCTCCCTCCTATTCTATAGCCGCCTTTGTATGTTTCTAGAGCATCTCTCATAAATGCACATAAATGACGTATTTTGAGACTGGGCATAAGAAAGTCTTTGACCAGGGATTTGTCCCCCAAAGCTGAAGCAGCTTTTTGGTGAGCGCTCGTTAATAAGCTGGTGCTTTGCGCTTGGCCTTCGACTGGAGCTTTAGATGTTTGAATAGTAAGATTTTCCGACTTTATAAAAATTCATATTAAAGATCAAAATCAATTGTTATGACAATGTTTGACTCAAAGTTCATCATGGCAAAATCTCCAAATGAATTAACGAATGAAATCAGCTAGACGTTCTTAGACGTTTAGACTTTTCAATATCCTTAATCGACTAGAGATCCCTTAAAGATCCCTTTCAGATCTTCTGCTGTTGCTGGAATTGGAAATAGCTCAGAAAGATTGTTAAGTGTAATAAAGTTAAATGGCCCTATGTTCCTGGACACTTCCAAAGTTTCGCTAGTAGGCCTATGTAAGGGTACGTCTAAATGTTTGTTTTTCTGCTCTGAAACCCTGGTCATTAAGATCAACATGATATTGTTTTGCTAAAGCTAAAGCTAGCAGACAAGATGAGATATTTCCCCAAGAAATAAAATCTTTGAGCTAATTTCAAATTTTGTATAAAATATAACCCAATAACTGCAAAATACAATGTAAGACCGATAAATATCATAGCAAACCTCTCAAATGGTCATAATTGATCGATAGGCCTATACTGACACCCACATCAACACGAATATAGTGTTTAGGTTAATAGCGGTTTTAACCAGAAGTCGCGTCGCCGAGCTACATGTAAATGATATTTTACCACACCATGACTTGCTTAGGGTACGACTGCTGGAAATTTTATATGCTACAAGCTCTGGTGTCATTCATTCATGAGAACCAGAATGTGTGTGCGAAAATAATCGCAGACTTGATCCTGGGTTTGTGGAAACGAACGAGCGACCGAAGGACAATAATTTCCAATGCACGAGCACCTATACATAGCTGGGTAGGGGTTTTGTAAGGTGATGTACTAATCCCATTTTCGATTTTTTTTAAATTTCCACACTGCACTGGTGGTATTCTAAGTTGTAATTTAGCGAGGTTCTCATCATTTCAGTGCTGATAGTCATAGTTTAGGACTTTAATAAGTGTCCCGTCCCATTGTTTAAATATTTTTACAACATTATAATGGCAACTGTGATCTTAAAACAATTGCTCACAAATTTCACGCCAAAAGGCATGGTTTGAGACTTCAATAAATGCCCCTCCTCATTGTTTACATTTATGAATTTCCCCACTGTAGCCTAACTGTCATCTGAAAAAATTACTCTTTTTAAATGCTGACAGCTATGGTTTTTAGAGTTTAGAGAGTCTCCTCCTTATTGTTTAATTTTTTAATTTGCACGCTGTTAATCTGGCATTTAAAGCTGTCATTTTTTGGTGAAAAATTACTCATAATTTTCTGTTATTGTCCATTGTTTGAAAAAAAGTCATTTACCCACTGTTGTAATAGCATTTTAGGCTGTTACCTTGACAAATTCAATCATAATTTGGTACTCAGAGACGTGGTTTAAGACTTGAATAATTCCCCCTACCTGTATCTTAAATTTTTTAAAATTTACACAACATAATGGTGGGTGTTTATAGGCTGTCATCTGTATCAAAATTGATAATTATGGACAAGCAGTGGATAACACCGTAGAAATCTATAATAATGCTTGTGCTAATATTTCTGAAATATTTGGGGGATATAAGATAAGCATCTCCGTCACCACCACAAGTTCCGGGTTCCGTTTCTCGATCCCATCCCATCTAAGTCTACACCCCTGTGCGAGATGCTAGTTCAATAACATAGGCCTGCGTGTATCTTTCAGATTCTGAGGATGGTGATTTTTGGATGGGATCACATAAACTCAAAAAGGGTGCGTGTAATATAGGGATATATGGAGAATTTTGAAGAAAATTTGAGTGTGCATTGACCTACAATCCTACATGTATATCATGTATGTATGTATTGGATAGCCTGTGTGTCTGAAAGGCTAGCTCAGTCTGGATGTATGCCTGATTAATTCTTTTCTTTTCATCGCCTGTCTCCAGTTAGATACTTGTGTTGTAATATTATAGTAGTATAGTACTTTGCTTTATGCGTCTGACTGTCTATACGTCCCTTCCTGCTTCAGCTTGCCAGAGTAAGCGGCAAAAGCAGGAGAAAGTAGACTACGATGGCCAAGAAGTTGTCATTATGGTATGAAGGATAACCCCGGCCTTTACAACTTTATCAGGATATCAACCTATGCAGCAGGCCTTGAATCTGCATCCGCCCATACATTTAGCCTACTGCAAATTCTTCTGTCTGCAGCCTATAGATATGTGTGATTTTTAGCAGAACCTTGTCTTCGATTACATCACCCATTTTCCCCGCTTTTACTTCATGCACACGGGTGACCTTCGCAGTATCGGTCTAATGCTTGACTTGAAAACTGCATGTAACGTTAAGTTACCGAACCCACTGCTGTAAAGCCGACCTGCGTGTCGTGCTACAGTGGGCCGTATTTCGTATAACATGTACTTGTAATCATTCTGCGGTGTGTCAGATTGAAGCATTAAAGAAGATTATTATTATTATTATTATTATTATTATTATTATTATTATTATTATTATTATTATTATTATTATTATTATTATTATTATTATTATTATTATTATTATTATTATTATTATTATTATTATTATTATTATTATTATTATTATTATTATTATTATTATTATTATTATTATTATTATTATTATTATTATTATTATTATTATTATTATCACCATATCTATTATAGTTCACGCCAAATTTCAACAGAACTGCTCTTCTCCTGAATATAAAATAATATCACCCAAATAAACCGCCTCAAAGATGTTCACTTTGGGCTGTTACTATATGTTTGTGTCCAACTTTTTACCACTAACTTCTCGTCGGTTCACGCAACTAGGGAAAACGTAACTGCACAAGATCTGATTTTCAACTGCACAAATCTCTTTCCCAACTACACACTTTGTGTCCAGCTGCACGTTAAAATAACCCCTGCTCTACACGGCCGACGTGGGAGAGCTTGCCACGAGTCTCGGCCTGTCATCACACTTCTATGCCGACGACACGCAGCTCTACACGTCAGGACCTCCATCAACGGCTGTACACCAGCGGCAGCGAATGGAGCTTGGTATTGAGCGGATCGCAGAGTGGATGAGATCGAACAGACTGCGGCTCAACCCCGAGAAGACAGACTTTATGTGGTGCGCAACCAGTAGACGGTGCCTTCATCTTGACACCGGTGCGCTCAGCGTCTGCGGGGCTTCGATCACGCCTTCGAACTCGGTGCGTGATCTGGGCGTTGTGCTGGAGTCTGACTTGTCCATGAGGCGCCATGTGGCTAGGACGGTCAGCAGCTGTTTTCGCCAGCTCCGTCTCATCAGGAGCTGTATCAAGTCCTTGCCTTTCGAGGTCGCTAGAGCAGCCGTCACTGCTTTCGTCATCTCTCAAGTGGACCGCTGTAACAGTCTGCTGGCCGGAGCGCCTGCGTGTCTTTTGGACGGACTTCAGTCGGTGCTCAATGCCGCGGCCAAGCTCATTTGTAATAGGAGAAAATATGATCATGTTATACCACTCCTACGCGACGTCCTGCATTGGCTGCCTGTCCCGTTCCGAATTGAGTTCAAGCTCAGTTTGCTGGTCTACAACTCGCTTCGTGGGACTGCGCCTGAATACATCCGCGACTACTGTTCCGAGACCCATTCCTCCGCTTCCGGGCTGCGACTCAGGTCGCTTGGGAAGACCGACCTCCGTGTACGGAGGATGAGGACACGTTTCGGCGACCGCGCATTCTCGGTTGCTGGTCCCAGATGCTGGAACAGTCTTCCACCGGACATTAGATTGGCCGCCTCAGTGGACTCTTTCAAAACAAAGCTTAAAACTTATCTGTTTGCTAAGGCGTATCCCGCAGTTGGCCGTTTGTGAGGCGCCCTTGTAGCGGTATGGCCGCGTTACGGCGCCATATAAATTGTCGTTATTATTATTATTAAGATCAAGATGATTTTTCATCACGTCTGTATAAAATGCGTGGAATGAAATTATGGTCGTCCTTAACTGGCAGCGAGAAGTCATGTGGTCGCTGACGAAGGTTATAGCAAAGTTGCATCCGTGGGGGGAAAATGCTTCGCAGGACATGACTCTCGCATCTTTTGATTGAACGAAAGAGGTCAATGTCGGCCTTAGCTGCCCTTGCCACAGCACTGGCAGTGTCCTCGGGCAGGTATCCCATTCGCCGTGAACGATGCAACAATCGCTCCATTCTATGTCTGTCTTCGGCCGTAGTGAGCCCCCACCACGCTGGCGATGCATACATAAGGCGAGCCACAGTATTTGAGGTGATCATCATTGATGAATCCTCTTAATAAATCGTATTATCAGTAGCCTCAGTAACGGTATGCAAGGCCTTGGAGGGCAGCCCATGGGTCTTTAGAACGCGCAGTGCATAGAGGGAACTGGCGCACATGCTTAGGACCTCGTCGACGTGTTTTGAAACTCGCAAGTTGTCTTGAAGAGTGACTGTTAGGACATTGTGATCAAGAGGATATTAAAAATGAACATGCTCTTAAAATTCTCTGTCTTGCACTCTTAAAGTTCTTGCTAACACTGTAACCATGACCATTATACTGCATGTACCCCTTCTGCGGCCGGGCTCGCATATGCAACTGATAGGACCCCCATTTATTATAGCCTAGACAGCGCTGTAGAGCTACACGACGGCATACGCAGGTACCGGTATACACTGCGTATATTATTATCTCACAACAGCGTTAGTGGTTATAAAGAGGTGTGGTTGAGCAGTGCAGTGCAGTGGGAGGTCGGTGGAAGAGTTTTTTGGAAGGCAGGCATGCATTACCAGGGTTCCGTTGCATGGTTAGCTGTGGCCGTGGGAATGCAAGCAGAGCATTTCGGAAGCAGTGGCAATAGCGCTATTCCCACGCACTTTAAGCCCTGTTAAGTATTTAGCAGGACAGCCTTCATGACTGATAACAGTTGATAATACTGTTCACGGTTCGTAGCTGTTCTGTCCCTCTTATCCTATGGTAACACCGTGGACTATTCTTACGGACAACCCTTTTGACTCAACGCAGCGCTCGTGAATAAGCTGATGCCCCGCGCTTGGCTTTCGAGTGGTGCTGTAAAAATTTTGAGATTACAATTACGATTACGGTGACAATTTATTCCATAATAATTCAACCCATGTTTCTGCAATCATTTTTAATACCAAAAACTGTTGTAACTTGTAAGTCACAATGCTATCACAAGCTTAAGACTTTCTTAAATTCATAATCAAACCGTTACATTTTTTAGCATCATGCAACTACACGATTTTTATGCCTAGTGTCTTTTTTTCAACTAAGAACAATTAATACAATAAAACTATGCACATATATATATATAAACTCTTATCATTTCATATCAATGCAACATAATCATATAAAATATCACTAACAAAAATGTTTAAAGCTCTCGAATTGAGTAACAAATGATCAAACAATACTGTTCAGAAACATTGCTTAAGATTAAAGTGTACTGGTGGGGAAGAATGTAGCATGCTTGCGATAAATTTGAATCTTCTTTCTTCTGCTCATATACTGTTTAAAAAATGCTACTCTGCAAAAAATAACCTTCTGCAGGGTTGTCTCAGAATCTGCCTTATTCTTTAATATTTGATATTCATTCTTGGAAACCATAATGATTGTGCACTTGAGAAATAAAAATGTTGACAGATGGTTTTTGAGTCATTGGGTCCGGAGGCTGAGACGTAGTTGTAACTGTTGCTACAGTTGCTGGAGCAGTTTGCTGCTTGGAAAACACTGGCGGCTCCTCTCCGAACACAATAGCCATTACCTGGATCAATGCCTGAAGATCAGACGTTGGCTAAAAGACACAAATAAACGTTTCTATGGATACGGATATAGATATGAATCCACGGAATCGAGATGCTCCAACTATAATTGCATGAATTTGTAGGTCAGCACAACAGACAAAGCATATGCATGAGATCCTAATAAATTGTAATGAGTATGCACACGACCTAAATCATGAATATGCATAAGCAACATCTGAAACATGAATATGCATGTTGACTAACCAAAATAAATTAATATATATATATGATGCACTTGAGATGTAAAACTAATGTGCCAATATGTAAGAGATTTCCAATGTTATTAACCATTTCCATATGAATTCATTACATGACTATTTTTGGGGTGGGGAACTAAGTGGTGTCCTGTAGAACCATAGCACCGCCCCACTCATTGCACCTCCTTGCATGATTCATGTGCTAGCAATTGGACAGATAGAAAATTATGAATATGCATGAATTACAAACAACCTTAGGCCTACAACCAGGTTAGGAACCTCATGAATATGCATATTACAAGCTTGCATAGGAGCAAGTATGGAACTCAGTAATACACAAGAATTAAAACCTTACATAAGCTCAAATAGGGAACCTCGTGAATATGTATGAACCTAAAGATTGCATATGAGCACATACGGAACTCGGCAATACACATGAATTACAAGCTTGAATATGTGCAGGTATGGAACTCGTGAATACGCATGAATTACAACCTTGCATAGGCACAAGTGGCGAGCCTCACGAATATGCACGAATCTCAACGTTCTGTATGTGTGGCGTACGAACCTCATGTATGCAAGAGCACTTGCTATAGTATGCATGCAATAATATTATACAGGACTCACCTGCTCCCACTCGTGAAGGTAGGGAAGGTAGACTCGGCCGGCTGCGTCAACATGTCTTCCCTGCTTTATCTGCATGGTTGGCGTTGGCTTCACGTAAATGATTGGCGGATTGTAGGGATGTGTGTCCATCAGGTAAATGCAGATCGGGATGTTATACGTCTTACCTATTCAGCAATTACCAAAGAATAACTCATAATCCACACAAGTCTCTGTATTAGTCTCTGCTTTATTGCCTAGCATCAAACCGATGTCCATTTCCATGGGCGCCCGCAGAAATTTTTGCAGGGGGGGCAAAAAATTTTACGGCAGGTCTGCTCATGGCTAAATTTTTTGTAGCAAGACCTTGAAAAAGCAAACCTGAGAAATTAAGAACAGGGTATTTTCAGAGAGGTTTTTAAAGCAAATTTCTCAATTTCATCTTGTGTATCATTTTTAATATGAATTGTCTCCTTAGTGGGAAGAAATATGTCAAAAAGTTTATGTTAAAAAGTAGGTTCCTGAACGGGCACTAGCCTATAAGTCCAGAGAATGAATGAACGCATAATTGAATGGAAAAAAGGTGTCAGTTTCAAGAGATAAGTGCTATCTAGCTACTTCTATATGGTAGGCTAATCGTAATTTCTAGGCTTCTAAAGTGCCACTCGAAAGCCAATAACAGGGCACCAGCTTATTCACAAGCGCTGCATCGAGTCAGAATGCTGTTCAAAGAGTAGGCTAGTCAGAAAGAGACCGATTCCGCTGGCCAGAGGGCCAGAGTAGATGTTAATGCGGGTGTCGTTTTGGAAGGTGGAGGATCAGATGAAGTATCAATACTGTTGAACGAGGGGTGATAACCAGAGCCCCTTATCCAAGTTTTTCTACAGCTTGACCTCCCTGGATTCTGTGCTGACAGCATGCACAATGGACAAATTGCAGTTTGGCTTATAGCATACTTGATTTATATAATTATAATGCTGGCGAATAGGCATAATATCTACTGAAGATCGAAGGTTAATTTCAATGTGCTACTGAGAAATTTCAAATTTTTGCATAAGTGTAATTTATTGATAATTAATTTGTGTGCAATTGTGAAAGGTTACATTACAGTGAGATTTGTGATGTACTGCAATGTAATGCAAATCTAGTAGGTCATAATCGATAGGTCTACAATTTGCATAGGCGCCCGCATGAGGGCTAAAAACCAAGCAGTGGCCATTGTTGCATTTTTAGCAAGAGCCTGAAAAATGCAAGGCAGATAATTAAGAGCACTTTTATTTCTTAAAGGTTGCTCAAGGAGATTTCTATACTTAGATTTATGGCTTTAACTGTGTATCATTCGTATCACAAGTGCTTTAATGCGAAAAAATGGTTAAATACCCAAAAGTAGTAGTTATAAAAATAAATGTCAACTTTCCAGGGGGGGGCAAGTGCCCCCCCTTGCCCCTATGTGCGGGCGCCCATGTCCATTTCTTCGATTATAGGCCTAAGCAAAAAAAAGCAATAGGCCTATCTCATTTTTATGCAATTTTTTACACAAATTTTACTAAAAACGAGTTTAGTTCCAAAATTCTGTGGTTTTTTTATATAAAAATTCAGAAAGATTGTAGCTTTATTCATGGGCGGAGACCTAGGGGGGGACAGGGGGGACGGTCCCCCAATAAAAGTGTTGGGGGGACGGCCCATGCATTTGTCCCCCCCAATGTTTGAGCGTCAAGACTTTTTTGGCGGCGCAAATAGAAAATTTCGTCAAGATTTGTCCGGATGACTAAAAAAAAAAAGGTCATCAACTTTTTTGGCGGCGAAAATACAAATTTTTTTCGAGATTTTGCCGGTCGTCAGAAATTTTTCGGAAAATCTTGCGTCTTTCCGTCCCCCCCCAATTCTCGGCCCAGGTCTCCGCCTATGGCTTTATTGGTTGAATTGAACCGATTTCTTCTTTATCGTTTTACGCAAAATCGGTTTTTTGGAGTTACTGTCTTTTTACTTAGCATGGCAGTATTGCCAGTACGGTATAGGCTAAAATATATTGCAATTAGCATTATTTCATAATGTGACTCAGAAAGAGAAAAAAAACAGCTACAGCAGGAAGAAAGCTTTAAAAGACTTGCCTTTGTAGAAGACTGGTATGGTTCCTTCAAGGCAGAGTAACGCCTTCTTCTGCCCATCGTTAAACACTAAACCAATGAAAAGTCATTACAAGTCACAAGAAATTTATATACAGCTACTGCAAGAGAAACCTATTGGAATGACACTATATATAGAATCAACAACATCACCATACAAATTAGATAACAATTATACACTTTTAATATTCTAACAATAGAAATTGTCAGACTGAAATAACAGAAACAGTGAGCCTGAAACACTGAAATTAAATTAATAACAATTAATGAGCTTATAATAAAAAATAGGAATTTCTCAGACTGGTAATAGTAGGCCTATATGTCGCTAAAAAACTCCACGATATGTGCTCAACGCTCAATGGACCTCCACCATCAGTTGCTCTGCCTTTCTCTCCGCCAGTCTTCACATATCCTTTGACTCATATCCTGCATTTTTCTCTTTGGGTCGATCGCACTGGGAGCACTTCTGAAAGGTTTTGCTTAGAGAAGTTCCTCATATACGGTCATATACAATACAATACAATACAATACAATACAAAGCTTCAATCGGAAAACAGATGAACATTCAGTTTTGTACCTAGTCTTTCAAATGTGTAGTTTATTTCTATAATTAGACATAAATTTATATAGCACTATTTTCGTAATAAATAACGTTGGTGTAGTCAATGCTGATGTTGTCAATGTTGTCAAAAAACAGATTTTTCATGAGTTTGCAAACCAATGCACAGCAAACGAAAGAAGTCACCAGTGGCTGGTCCACACGTGCACACATGTAGAACCAGGTCGACAGATTCTCATTGACAGATGGCAGCACAGAGTATCAGCACCAATCAATGTTGATTGTTAGATTGCTTGGCAAAACTGATATATTGATTGATTATTTTGTCCTCTAAAAATCAAAGTTAGGGAACGGCAGGTGGTTAGCCTACTCCATTCCTTCATTTGGAAAATTATTATCGTGCCTCTTCGAGAAACCTACTCAGAGGTGCTCCCAGCCCAGCCATCACCAAAGGCAAAGAACTGGATCAGCTGGTAGTATGCTGGCAAATTATGTCGGGGCAGCAAGCGCAGAGCAAGCGGAAGCAATAAGGTCAAAGAATCTTTTGAATGAAGGCAGTTTATGAATAAATCATGAGATTTTCCACTACAGATTCACCTGCAATTAAATAATATTGCATAATAATAATCGTCGTTTAATTTAGGAAAAGAGACAAATCCAGGCGACACACCGCACCCAGTCACACGTGACACGCCAAAGGCTCAAAGCACATTAAAAATCAACAACGGCAAAATATTGTGAACATAACAATGTCTGTCATTAATTGGCGGCAAAGAGAACCCTCGGCCTAAAATTTCTATCATCTTTATATGGTAGAACAAAAGGACGCAGTCTAGGACGTAGGTTATAGGTGGTTTTTGCTAGAGTTGGGAAAAGGTTCCTCAGGGTGAAATCTAAATCTGAAATTAAACTGTATTATAACAAACAATGTCTTAATGTCTTGTGCAATACGATAATGGCATTGTGAAAGTCAGTAGACATAATGAGCACGAGAAACGACGTGGTAGATCCTATACTGTTATGCAGACAAGTTCATCATCTAACCATAGCTCATGACATTTGGCCGTAAATCAGTGAAACTCTGGAAGATGCCAAGTACTTCTCGCTTCGTCTCGTCTGCATGACGATACTAAAGAAATGGAAAAAATCATGTTGCATTTGACGGACGAATAAAACCTCTGAGCTACATGTCCATCTGCACGATGGCTGGCTTTCTGATAACACAAAGCATGACGTGCTTTCAGGAATGACCTCCCCCTAACCTCCATCTCCTTCACCTGACCAGTCAATCCTTATCTGTTTTCTTTTGACGTGGTTTGGCTGGGAGCGCCTCTGAGTAGTTTCTTGAAGGGGCGCTATATAAATGCTCATGGGCGGAGTTTGGTTGCCGATCTTGGGGGGGCTAAAAAAATTTCTCGGCCCAAAGCAGTTGATGACCTTTTTTGGTCATCGATTTGAACACCTCATAAAAACATACCATTTTTCGGACAGTGACGGTTCTTTTAAAAAGTCCAATGTTTTGAAATGTCCATAATTGAAATTATAATTTTTAAAAAGGTGTGAAATTACAAATGTGTGCCAAAACTAAAAAAGGTGTCTAAATGAAAATGTGTGCTAATACTAAAAAGCCCATTGTTTTGAAATGTTCATAATTGCATTTAGAATTTAAAAAAGGTGTGCAATTGCAAATGTGTGCTAAAACTGCAAAGTAAATTGTTTTGAAATGTTTACAGTTGCAATAATCATAAAAAACGGTGTGCAATTTCAAATGTGTGACAAAACTAAAAAAGGTGTGCAATTGTAAAAGTGTGCTAAAACTAAAAAGGTCCATTGTTTTGAA
Source organism: Lumbricus terrestris (assembly GCA_949752735.1). Taxonomy (NCBI): domain Eukaryota; kingdom Metazoa; phylum Annelida; class Clitellata; order Crassiclitellata; family Lumbricidae; genus Lumbricus; species Lumbricus terrestris. Next base: position 15,680,360 of record OX457048.1, on the reverse strand, counting down.
ATGTTCATATTTGCAGTAAAAATAAAAAAGGTGTGCAATTGCAAATCTGTGCTAAAACTGAAAAGTCAATTGTTTTGAAAGGTCTATCATTGCAACATTAATTTAAAAAAGGAGTGCAATTGCAAATGTGTGCCAAGACTAAAAAAGGTGTCTAATTGAAAATGTGTGCTAAAACTCAAAAAGTCCATTGTTTTGAAAAGTCCATAATTGCAATAATAATATTTAAAAAGAGTGTGCAATTGCAAATATGTGCTAAAACTGAAAAGTCCATTGTTTTGAAATGTTCATTATTGCAATTATAGTAAAAAAAAGTGTGCAATTGCAAATGTGTGCCAAAACTAAAAAAGGTGTGCAATTGCAAATGTGTGCTAAAACTGAAAAGTCAATTGTTTTGAAATGTCCATAATTGCAATTATAATTTTAAAAAAGGTGTGCAATTTCAAATGTGTGCTAAAACTGAAAAGTTAATTATTTTGAAATGTCCATAATAGCAATTATAATTTATTTATTTAACCAAAGTTTAACGTCGTCGTATGACATCAATGGCCGTTGACTACAATTTACAGCTTATACAGTGTAGTAACAATGAATTCATGACGTCCAAATTAACCATATAACGTTGTCATAACAATATCATTGTTCATCAAGCCTTAACATTATATTATTGTTCGTTGTCATTTAGCGTTCATTGTTTAATAGCAAAATGGTTAACAGTTAATAACATTAGTTATAAGCTTTCAATTTATGTCAAATATTTTGCTTGGCTACATTCTAAAATATATTGCAAGTAGAATATAAAAAACGGTGTGCAATTTCAAATATGTGGTAAAACTAAAAAAGGTGTGCAATTGCAAATGTGTGCTAAAACTAAAAGTCCATTGTTTTGAAATGTCCTTCATTGCAACTTTAATTTTAAAAAGGTGTGCAATTGCAAATGTGTGCCAAGACTAAATATTTCAGTTTTATCAAAAACTTGACGTGCTGCAAGAACAACAAAAACACCACTGCATTCAGCAGACCATAATCTACTATAAGAAACATCTGAAGTTTATCCAGTAGCAACAAAAGTTCAAATTTGTTGGCCTTTGTTACTGGAGTAATGTTGTGCGAACCAGCTTCGCAATTATATACTGAGGCAGTGACATCAGTGTCTCGCTCTCTCGCACACGACGTGACGCGCCATCTGGTGCAAAGTTTGATCCTGAGCCGAATTGATACCTGCAATGTTGCCTTTGCCAGCTTGCCACAGCGCAGTATCATTCGGATTCAGGCGGTCATCAATGCTGCTGCACGTGGACAGCATCAGATCGCTGGCAGATGATCCTATTAGGTCACGTCTGCGGTCGTCCAAGACCGACGACGTATCCGACCATGCAACCAAAACTAAAGCGGGTGATCGTGCCTTTCACTAGCGCTTGGAACAGTCTTCCAGCATCAGTTCAAGAAATAAAAACTCAATCTGCTTTTAGAAAACAGTTGAAGTTGTACCTGCTTCCGGGCTGTTTGCATTTATGCTAAACTTTGACAATAACACATTTATTATATGTTTGTAAAGAATCCTAGAAGTAGCTTTCTACCGACGATGCTATATAAATTGTCTTGATTACAATGGCAAAAAATACATGAATCTGGGCCTTCTTGGGGGGGCTTAGCCCCCCTAGCCCCTGATAAACTCCGCCCATGTAAATGCTAATAATGAATGAATGATTGAATGAATGACAGTGACACATTGAAATTCCTCCGAAATATTTATTTGCGTTGCAGGTCCAGTACCGGAAAAACGCATCGCAAAATTTCTTTATTCTTCTTATCGGAAGCTTAAATTGAGGCAGAACAACTTTCGTATTTTAGACACAGGTTCTTGATTTCTTTATGTTCGCTGGATAAAGGTATAGTCTACTGGGATACCTTAGAAAAATTGAAGCTGAATCTGTACGTCGTTCAGTAACTTCGAAATGCTTGCAAGGAAGCCGTGTTTAAATATAATTATTGTTCATTTATTCATTTGATGTGCAATAATGGAATGCCGAAGCAGGAGGTTTTTGCGCCGTCGTTTTTTTGTGCCGTCGTTTTTGCGCCGGACGTTTCGTGCCTATGGAAGCTGAATTGATTAAACTAATTCTTGGCGTATGTGGAAGCTGGATTTATAGAAATAACTGTTCCTGTCAATGGAAGCTGGATTAAACTTAGTCTTTGCTTCAATAGAAGCTGGAGGAATGGAATTCTTTTCTGTCTAAATAGAAGTGGGTTTTACGGGAAAATTCATCTATAAACGGAGGCGGGATTGATGAATAACTTCTTGGTAAAATAGAAGTTGGATTGATGAGAATTATTTTACCTTAAATAGAAGGGGGATTAGTAACAAATTCTTCATTAAGTAGGAGCTGGACTGGTGATAAATTATTGCTCTTTAAATAGAAGTTGGATTGATGAAAATAATTGTGGCTCCAGTCGAAGCTGGATTGATGAAAATGATTCATGCCAAGGCAGGAGTCGCATCAATGAAAATATTAATGATGCACTGGGCAAATAGTCCAAAGCGGTTGAGCCAAAACGGTGGCGCCAAAACGTCACAAACCGTAGAATGTCGATATCTGTAGATGAGTGATGCATTCTGAATTTTTGAGGTGAGTACACGCTGCCGCCAATAAATCAGCTTTTTCGGCCAAAATTTTCTGACTTTTTTTATCCTAAAATTTTCTGACTTTTTTTAATCATAAAAATTTCTGGCGCCTTTTTTTGGTCATCAGATGGTCTTCCGATGATTTTCCGCCCATCTTCATGAATTCTTGTTTAAAAATCGCGTTTTTCTTCCTGCGTATAGGGCCTACCCATTTGGTCTTTGTGAGGTGAGTATACGCTGTATACCCGCGTATATATACCCTCGTTTTCTATGACACACGAATGGTGACACGATACTTACGTAAGTTACGTGAATCGTGGTTAAGGGGCCGTCCATAAAGTACGTCACGCTCCAGGGGGAGGGGTGTAAGAAAGTGTGACAGTTTGTGACAGGTGGGAGGGGGGGTTAGGCCATGTGTGACGTCACACATTTATTTTTTAAATTCTTTTTTTATTTTTTGGTTCTTAGTACCTAAAATTCGACCCGGCCCGGCCAGGCGTGTCTAAAACCCGGCCTGGCGGGATAAAAGTTGATTTCCCGTCACTATCAAAGCGTTTAGGAACACACGTCACTATCAGAGGGATTAAGGATAGTATCCTAGGGTTTAGAGGGTTAGGTAAATGGTTATGTTTTAAATTTTTTGTTCGAAAGTGTGACGTATTTTAGGGGGGGGTCCGAGATTTGTGACAGTTTGTGACAGGGGGGAGGGAGGGTCAAAAATGGTCAAAAATAGCGTGACGTACTTTATGGACGGCCCCTAAGCTGCCTAGCACCAGAAAAATTTGCATAGGTGGCATAACCAGCGGGACTATGTGTCCAAAAGATTACTTGTTTAGTTTGACTCGGCGCTATATTGTATATTTTTGGCTCAATAAATTGATGGTTATGGATATGGATATGGTTATTTGGTTCAGGGTAAACACCATGAAACAAAGAGCGCACGGATACGGGCTAGCTTCCTGCTACCATCCAAAAGGTCACTCAACCTTTCATTCGGAAGATGGCGTTGGTAAACTGAGCAGAAGAACGCGATGGACGCCCTGTTGGCCGCCGACATTTAAAATTCAACTCCTGTAACAACTTGTGATAATCCGTTCATACTTTGAATTGTAATCATACTGCGTTGTGTCAGTTTGAAGTAAAACGAAGAATATTATCATTATTATAAATATATTGTTAAAGCTTAAACAATATAATATATGGTCTCTAGAATGAATTTGTACAACCTTGGACAATGCACTTCGCAGGTAGACTTCGTGGCTTCCCATGGCTGTCTCGTAAGCCTATATAAAAAACCTCGATCATTAATGCAGTAAAAATTTCAAGATGTTAAACAAAATCAGCCCGTGTAAAAATAATTACCAGTCAATAAATTACTTCTTATGGCAAATTCATTGATTTTCAGTAATAACATATAATAATATTAAATGCTGTCCCTCCCGCATTTTCGTTGACTTGTGAGAAATAAGAATCTTTAGCTTTGGTGCAGCAATATATCCTACAATATAGCAATTCAATATCTGAAATGGACCACTACGGACTACTACTACTACTCCACTACTCTCACGGACAACCCTTCTAACTCAGCGCAGCGCTCGTAAATAAGCTGGTGCCTCTCGCTTGGCTCTGAGTGGCGCTTTAGAAATTTCGAGTTAACGATTACGATTACGAAATGCTCGGTTAGGCTACTACCGTTGTGCCATTACTCTGTAATAATTATATAGACTGCATCCATTCCATTAATACAATATAGGTTATGCATTATCTCCTCTGCAGAAAGATTCAACGCAACATGTAGGCCTAACAATAAGTCTAATGATTAGGCAATTATTTTAGGGCGTAATAAGACAACCGAAAGAGAGTTGTACATAGTCAGAAACGGATTTTAAAACAACTAGGTCTAAAAACTAGATCTCAAACAAAAGGTATTAAAACTTGATTATGAGGATGCCAAACGATAGTGACACCTTGGAATCCTTCTGAAACATTTATTTATGTAACAGGTCCAGTAGGCCTACCCGAAATACGAATCGCAAAATGTAAGTCGTTCAGTAGCCTCACTTCGAAACGCTTGGAAGTACGGACAAGTAGCGCAACATAAATGAACAAATAACTATTCTGCTCTTTAATAAAAGCGAAGTGCAACAACCTCAAAACGGGTTAAGAACCACAGTTAGGCCTACGACAAAACCGACAAAGCCAAAATTACAAGTAGGCTAACGAAACTAAAAACGGAACCGCAAAAGCTATATTCTCTTGGACCGCTAAAAATAGATATTTCGTCATAGGCCTATAACCGTGTTCTATTTGTGACAATCAATCATATTATGACATGCAGCCGGAAGATACAAAAGCGAACCAATAGGAATGCGCAAAACAATAAGGCAAAATTACCAAATTTATTACGTAGGCTAATATCTATTTTTAAAGGTCTCGGATACTATTGTTATGCCATAGAAATTTGAAGTTTGAGTAACCACTTCAAGTGATAACGTGAATGTTTGGAAAATGTTGACACTTTGATTGGACACAAAATAAGACAATCAAAGCGGAAATTTATGACCAGCTGGGTTTTTTTCTTGTGCATTAAATCTGGGTTTTTGCTTTCGTGGTTTCTGGGGCAAAATCTGGGTTTATTCCAGTCCCTTGACCATTTTGTATTTAGGATATGCAACGCAAGAATATTCTGTGCACAAAGCAATATGCATTGTATTGATAGTGAAATTCAATGTAAACTGGCTCTGCTACATAATTTTTGTTCCACTAATTTTAATTTGAAACTTCGCAACGTGGGACGCGGTGGTGTAGTGGGTATGTTCGTCGCCTTGCAGCCGAAGAGTTGCAGGTTCGAATCTACCTCAAGTCGCCGCGTAGGGACCTTGGGGCAAGTCCCTCACTCGCAATTGCTCAGCGCTTCGGCGTAAAACTCCGATGCAGTGTCCGCGCTATAGTCGGGAGCGCCGCTGAGTAGTGAGAGCTTGAAGGGACGCTATAACAAGTGCACAAACAAACAAACAATTCACGAACATTTTATAACCTGGTGATGCAGAAGAACAGCTATACGCAGAAATAAGCCGTAGGCCTACATGTTGACATCTCAATAAAGGTCAGGTCCATCCTTGTTGAGCCGTATCGACATCCCTAACGTGTAGGCCTAGGCCTATATAGGCCTAGGTCAGATCAATCCTCATGTGAGCGATCATAATAATTGCAGAGTATTAATGTTCTAGGTGTTTTCAAACGTTGGATTGTTGATGTAAGCCCTATTAAGAAAATTTGGCCGGAAACTTCTGACAACTTTTAAAACTTCGTTAACTTAATCCTTGCGTGCTGTGCGTTTAGGCTACAATTCTTGTGAGCTCGAGCGACCCGCCGCGCATGCGCACACGACATATCGATATGGATAACGTGTCTCTGAAAACTTTGACAATAATTGACTTTTTCGAACGTTAAAAGCTGCAACTATATTTGAACCGACTTATTTGACGAACATTATGCTGATGTAGGCCTAAGTATAGGCTATACTAGTAACATTCTTATGATTATTTTAGACATAAATATACAGATAAGGCCTGCATTAATTCAATGTTGCAAAGTGGGCGTACATTTGGTTCTTATCTACTTTAAAAGGTCTCAATTAAGTCTATATCAATCTGCAGTGTTAAAATGTGTCTAAAATCGCTTATATAAATAGTCTGGATTTTCTGGGGGTTTTCAGAAGGAAATCCTAGTTTATTTTTGAAATCTCAGTGGCAACACTGTTTATGACGGCTTAAACATGATGCACGAAATCCAAATTCATTTTACTTTTACCTGTGCTATTTTCACAAATAAACACGACCTACATCGCACATGATTAGAATCGTAGTCTTTTATAATTATTGACGTAGAAACTACTTTCAGCAAAAATTCCTCCGCTTGACTTTCTGCTCTCTGTGATTCATCTGCATGTGACTCTGATGTGATCAATTTTCAATCGTGGGTCATGGTTTCTCATAATTGGTCAAGTTGCAGCACGATAGCCTAAGCGATTTTCAGGGAATCTTTAGTAGTCCTATTGCCTATAATGGATATATATATAAAATTATATAAATATAAAAAAATTATATTTAAAAGACATCTAAAGAGAAATCTTAGTCGGCGTAGCACAGTCAGATAAAGTTAGAGATCAGATAATGGACGAACCTAAAGAATAAAGATTCGATTTATTTTCTATGGTCTACCACTGCGCAGTTGCTCATGATTAATTATTATAGTGCACATCTGTTGTGGAGTTTAAATCTAGATTAGAATCTCATTTATTTTCATTACATTATAACTAGATATGTAGTGAAGCGCGCTCTTGTGCAAGACTTTGTTTTGTTAAAGCACGGTATAAATGTTTAATTGTATTGTATATTGTATGATGAAGAAACAAAAGATATATTAGGCACAAGAAACAGCTATCTTTTGTTAGGGCCTCTGGGCCCTTCGATTTTCCCACCACAGAAGTTAACGAATGACTTCTAAATTTCAAACCTGCGAACTCACGTGGCCAAGATGGCATCGGCGCCCACACTAGAGGCTCTTGCCCCCTAGAAATCGACACCTTCACAGTTGACACCTTTTATTAAACAACTGCATTCGGGCCGTTTAAAAAAATTGTTTCGCATTAGAGCAACTAATGATACTGAAAGTGAAACTGAAAAATTAACATTTAGAGATCTCCCTGAAAATACCCATGTTAATCTTTAATTTGCAGACACACACACGCGCACACACACATTTAACCATCTTAACACGAAAGAACATTTACTATATATTCGATATAGTCGGAATAAAACGAACTCTATAGCATAGACTCCGTAAATACGAGACCAGTTGAACACTACTTAGAAACAGAATATTCTATACTTGCAAATATTTGAGACTGACGTAATCATCTATGAAATGAAAAATGTCGTAGGCTAATAGACATTTTTAAACATTTAAATTTTTTTTTATAGCCTTAATGTTATAAATTTAAAGAGTTCCAAATGCGGTTCACTATCAAAAGGGCGACTCCGGAAGGGCGACCATCAGAAGGGCGACCTCATAAGGGCGACTTTTCGAAAGAGCGCCGATCTAAAGGGCGCCGATCAAAAGGGCGACCGCACAAATGGGCGACCATCAAAAGGGCGAACAATGAACTTTCGCAGTATGTACTGAATGGTCGGTGGAGGACGGTCGGCCTACATGAAAGAGAAAGCAAACATCGGAACGTTCTCATTGCTTCAACGAAATAGGTAGATGCTAGTAACAGAAGCACCATGGAGTACCTCCGAGGTATAGCTCATAACATCAACCTCAACATTTGAGCGGAGACTTTCGTATGTTGGACTCGCTAATCACCTTTTAACAAGAGGCCGCAGAGACTTTCGTTTCCATGAATAGCTTTATTTTTTACTTATATTTCACAGTACTAATCGACGTTTTATAGAGACTTTCGTGTCATTAAGTAGCGTTCGTTTTAGTGAGCATTAGTTTTATTGAACATTGAACACTATTACAATATTACATCATTAGACTTATTATAAAATTATAGACTTATTAGAAAATTTCTAAGTAGCCTACTAATCGATGAACACTATTACATAATTTTACTTATTAAAAGCTTTCAAAGTACTAATCGACGTTGTACTGTCTTGTCTTCTTTCGAATGACTATAAATATTTCCTTTGAAAACATTAAAAAGTCGCCCTTTTGATGGTCGCCCATTTGTGCGGTCGCCCTTTTGATCGGCGCCCTTTTGATCGGCGCTCTTTCGAAAAGTCGCCCTTATGAGGTCGCCCTTCTGATGGTCGCCCTTTCGAAGTCGCCCTTTTGATAGGATACGTCCAAATGCTGGGTTAAAGTAAACCCGCTCCATGATTGGTAGACTAGCAGTAGACTTAAGTAAACGAAGACTTATACTCAACCCGACCAGCAGGGCTTAAAGTGTGACTGGACGGTCATGGACGGCGTCCATGCACCTATTTTAAAAGCTGAACGCTGTCCTGCCACTTATTGGCAAACACAGTCTGGAAATGTAAGAAGCGTCCATGGCAGGCACTTCTTTTAGAAAGGTGAGGGGCGTCTTATTTTTCCACCAGGGCTGTTTTTAAGGAATTTTTAGAACTGCACAAACCCTTTCTTTGCCTTCCCATCCTCTATGGTAAATTACTCCCACTCGCAGGACAATGACCTTTTTCACTAGTTTTTACAGCACAGAATTGCTTCTACAACTGCACAGATCCATTTAGAAGTGCACATTTTGTGTACAACTAAAAATAGCCCTGTTTTCCACACTTTAAGCACTGCCGACCAGTCGAGCAAATAAAATGATGTCGTCCACCTGAGAAAACCAGTGAGAATGCAGGAACCCGTTTGCCATAATAGACTCAACGGATCATGCCGAAGCAGCAGCCGAACTCCACAGGCTATATGCTCATGAATTCTCCAGGGTGGAACGATCACATGCATCTGACAGCGTTCGCAGCGCACGAACATATGTTATCTCCAAACTGTAACTCATTGGTAGAAGGAATGAGTCTTGTACATTCACGTAGGCCTACGTATAAGCCTAGGCGACTTGCGATCTAAAATACATTCAAAGTCTATACAAAAATCTTTGGCAAAAAACGGTGAAAAACTCCAAAAGCAAACCAAGCACCAGAAAGATCGTATGTCTGAAATTGTTGAGTAAAATACTGCATTTTGAACGCTAAGACGCAGACTTCGATCAATGTCTTCAGGGAAATGAAGTTCAGAAAATTTACGAACTGTTTCCATTCACATGATTAATAAATGATAGCCTAAAAGTAATGTGTTAGACAAACAGCTCTTTAGTTGTCTGTTACTGCAACATGTCGCTGGTGACCCGATTAGTAACCTGTGTTTATATTTTTTGTAACCTACACTGCAGGGTGAAAATTGTCAGGGTGGTGGGTTGAAGAGTTCAACTCCCAAGTAATTCTTAGGACCCATAGTAAAGTTCTCATTGCAACCCAAGGTCAGCATAAATCAACGTCTGATTCCCCAGTTATTTTTCTACAATTATTTTCATACTGTATGCACCAAGAATGGTTGCGACTTGCGAGTGACTTATGATAATGAAGCTCAGTCTTCAGTCTTGAGGCAGAGAGAGAGAGCATACCATTACCGGCAAGTGATGAGTTTGAAAGACGAGAGAGAATGTAGATTGAGGAGGAATCCTCAAGCTAAACACTAGTTGCGTTGTTGGTTTTCTGCTAGATGTCAATGCTTTCAAATATATCTATTGATTCCAGCAATATAAACTGACCATTTCAAGTTAATTTCAAATAAACGACAATCAATAACAAAGCAGCAGACGCCATGTTACCGGATGACCGTAATCGATAGATATTCCGTGGTTCAAGAACCCGTCGTCTAATGACGTCATCAAAATGCATAGACGGTCGCCCTCTATGCACGGCGGAACAAACAATGACTCGAATCCATCCGTCGATTGGCTGGACCCGTGTGTCGGAACGCAGTACTCCCTGGAGTCGGTCGTGACGGAGTTTCCCCGGATATACATTCACAGTGGCCGACAGTCGTCTGGGACGTTAGTTATGGACGATTAAGCGATTGCCTTTGGCTTTGTGTGGCAGGCCATGAAAGAGAAATGAGGCGGCGTCCATTGTTTTGAAAAACGAAAACAACATCATGAGCGAACGGAGTAGGCCTAAATGCAGACGGAATCCGGTTCCGCGCAGAAGAAGACAACAAGTCCGGGCAATGGAAAGATCCGGATACGGATACGATACATGAAATGAATCAGTTTGTCCGTCGGGTATCTGAGTGCAAATGACGAGTTCTGTACAAAATGGTCCTTGCGATAGGCCTACTGCATTGTATTGCATTGTATTGTATTGCATTGTATTGTATTGCATTGTAGCCTATTGGCCTACTGCATTGCAAGCTGTCTGTTCCGTTAATAATTAAGATTCATGTCTTCTGTCATTATTTTACGTTCTTGTGAATTGTTTCAATTGCGTAACCGTACACTGTAGGCTAACCGTTGGCGGTCTGTCAACTGTATTGTTCAATAAAAAATATATATTATAGGCTAATATATATAATAAATAGCCTACAGCAATGGAAAACAGTCGTTAATATAAATTTCAACGTGTGACGTAACAATAAGAATCAAAATAATTTATATTAATTTTTACATTATGACGCAGAAGTGTTCCATAAAATCATTAGGCTGATTAGGTCTAATCTTTTACCATGGTTATGACGTAGGCTAATAGAGTTACGTGCAATCATTAATATTATTAATTTTGTTGACGTGTGAAGCAGTCACGGTCAATTGGGCCACACATACATTAATATTACTACTAAGCTTACCATTATTATGACGTAATAGTGCATGGTTCTTACAATCCCTTATGTCAATAATTAATTTGTGACGTGATGGCGAGTAAAAGCATTCATTCATATTTTTATAATGTAATATTATGACGTAATAATGTTAATTTTCACTGTGACCTATAGCAAAGCCTGGTTTCCGTTCAGATAATTCGTACTTTCCGATGTATGCACTAAAGTGAAAGAGGCATTTTTTATTTTATTTGAATTTTTTAAATTGTTTTGTTATTTCCAAAGAGACGCCGCAATGTACAGTAATCATGGGCGCCAGAAGATATTTTTTCGGGAGTGGCAAGGTACAGTAGGCTAGTTGCGGCTACAATTTTGGCCAGAGCTTAAAATGCGAAACAGGAAATTAAGAAAATGCGTAGCCTACGTGCATAGAGTATGCTTCTAAATGTTAATTTCTCAGTTTCACTTTGTGTATAATTAGCATCAATATTCCTTTAGTGCTAAGAAATTTGCTAAAATCGAAAAGTTGCAGTCGAGAAATAGTTGCCAATTATCAGGCGAGGGAGGAGGATGAGTTCAACGGACAAGTGCCCCTTTTGCTCTATGTGTATGTGTGGACAGTATTAATTTTCATTAGGAAAAAAGGGCAGTTTTAGTGGCATTGTTTTGCGACGATCTTGGGCCTTCCATCTAATACTCATAC
>OX457048.1:15658688-15666188 GCA_949752735.1 Lumbricus terrestris | reverse complement strand
GGAAGTCACGGGATCCGCGAATTGCGTGATTTTCGATATTTATCTTGAATGCCGCGAATTGTTTTGTTCGATTCATACCGAGTGAAAACGTGATATCGCGTCGTGAATTTTCCGCGATTTTTGCATGTGTGTAAAAAATTTAGTCCAACCAAGAATTTCAACATTTTGTGGTGAATTTTTACTGTAGGCTATTTCTTCTTCTTACTTAGAAAATTATGTAAGTAAGAGAACGCGTGCACTCGATGCTGTTTGCGCTTTTCTGTGGTCGGGATGGGGAACCATTTATCAGGAGGTCGTAAGATTGAGCGGCAACAAAAGCTGAGATGAGATGCAACAGTTGCCGCAACTACGAGAAAGGGAGGAGGAGGAGGAGTAGAGGAGAAGGAGAGGAAGAGGCGGAATAGGAGGGAGGAGGAGGACGAGGAGGACGAGGAATAAGAGAAGATGGAGAAGAGCAGAAGAAAGAAGAGGAACAATGGTGGAGATCTGCATGGGAGGTGGAAGAAGTAAAGAGGACAAGAAACAAACAGTGGTAGAGGAGGAGGAGGAGAAGGAGGAGAAGGAGGAGAAGATTGGGAGAAGAGAGAGGACAAGGAAAAGGTGAAGGAGGAAGACGACGACGAGTACTAGTAGAAGAATATATAGTTCATATCCCCCCAATCGACATGACAAGAGCATTTCTCCCTCGAAGGGGAAATTCGAGGAGGCATAATATATGAGACAATGATTCGGTTAGCTGGATGAATTTCAGAATCAATTCTTCTAAATTTAAAAAAACCTCTCACAATATATTATATATACATACATGTATGCATGTATAGCAGCCTCACCATACATTGACCGCCAGAACCAATAGCATTATATACATAGTCGTGTGTGCGTGTGCGTGTGTGCGTGTGTCTGTGTTTGTGATATTCAGATATCCAGAAGCGAATCGTCTCTTTTTATGTCCCTCACTCTGTCTCTGCCTCTTTGCCTCTGTTGTGTCTGACTGTCTCTGCCTCTTACCTGTATTTTTGCCTCTGCCTGTCTTTTTATATTTTCAGTCGCTGTCTGTCTGCCTCTCTCTCTCTCTCTCTCTCTCTCTCTCTCTCTCTCTCTCTCTCTCTCTCTCTCTGTCTGCCTATATACCTGTCTTTGTCAGTATGTATATGTATGTATGTCTTTCTGCCTGTCTCTCTTTCTCTGCAAAGCATTAGTTTCCGCCGCAGCAGAATAATTCTTCCTTCTGCTGCGTGAGGCCGCGGCGTCTGTTACAATCGGTCGCTGCCCTGTGCGATGCTGCAGCGGCGCTATAAAACTCGTCTGATTTGATTAGACCAACGCCACTGGAATGATGCAACTGCAGCGCTTCTTACGAGAACGTCGTCGTCGTCGAAAACGATGTAATTTAATTTCGACAACTGCTGGCGCTACATAGACATGCATGGCACGGCGCGACCTCGACATGCATGCGCAGAGGTATACTACTACACGGCTAATTAGATTCATTACTTTGATTAGCGCTATTTGCTTCGTATTTTTATGTTGTTTGCGAAAAGGTTCAGGTAGAGGTTCTGTCAAAGGCTGTCATGTTGTACCATAGAGATTCCGGTTTGGTCTCAGACTGGCTATAGGGATTCGTCAAGTGCGACGGGTTGTCTAGGGATGTACAGTGTAGAATGTAGGCCTACATGTATACTATAGTAATAAAAAAATATGTTTGTAGCAGGGCTGTTTTTAAGGAATTTTTAGAACTGCACATCCTCTTCTCTCCTTTCTCGTCCTCTATGGTAAATTATTCCCATGCAATCCGAGGAAAATGATGTTTTTTTACTAGTTTTAACTGCACGGAACGTGACGGAAGTGCTTCTACAACTGCACGAATCCATTTAGAACTGCACATTTTGTGTAGAACTGCACGTTAAAAAAGCCCTGGTTTGTAGGCCATAGGCTAAATGTGTATTTTAGAGTCGTAAATTTTTGGCTCGTATATATCGCAGGATATTATTTCTAATCAATCCAACTACAAGTTTGGCAAGGATATATGCTCATAGGCTATATAGGTCTACTTCTCATCGAGCATGCTTGCAGCTTCTGCTTAGCCAAGAATTCGTTACATCAACCCCATTTTTATATTCAGCAGTTATTTTTCATCAAAATAACTTCTATTTAATTAAAAATTGTTGTTCGCCAATCCATCTTCGATTCCAGCGAGATTGTTTTCATAAATCCCACTTCAAGTTCAGTACAAACTGTTTTCACCAGTCAGGCTTCTATTTAGCAAGAAGATTCTTTTCTTCAGCCCGCGACTTGTATAGGTTACTTGAGCAACGCTGAAATTCAAGCAATGCGCTAATGGCGAATAATTTACGATGCTAAAATACACGATTAGTTTACCATATATCATCGTGTGCATTTTATGATGATAGCTAAACTTCGCGTGCAGTGTATAGTTGCAGTTTAACGTCACTGTGTGCATGGTAACAAAGACCATTAGAGACACCCTCCTCCTTTATTCAGGCTTGGGACTGGCACTGGCAGAGTGCAGCCAGTTTTTGAGTTCGCCATCCACGTATATTGCTACAAAGCCCGTCGACGTTTAATTAAGCGGGTGTTTAAGCACGTTTTATATTTGATTTTCTCGACGTCATAATAATTTATTGTATTCCACGATTTCGATAAAACACTAAACAGGGCTCTTTTAAAGAAATTTTACAACTGCACAACCAAGATGTTTTTTTCCATCTTGGGGAAAATTTAGAGAAATTTTCCACAAAAATGTCGCAAGTCGGCGATGAAAAAATCTGACGCCTTTTTTATTCGTTTGTTAGAAATTTGTCCCAAGTTTTCCTGGATGAAAATTTGGCAAGTCGGCGCATAAAAAACGATGACTTTTTTTAGGCTAGTCCTCCGCTTGAAAATGTCTTATTTCGTCTTCCTGCTGCTTATTTTTCACTGCGCATGTCCTTCTTCCGTGGTGAACTGGATGCAATTAGGTCTACCTTTTTATAATGATTTTCACTGCACAGAACTGCTTTTATAACTGCACAAATTCATTTACAACCGCACATTTTGTGTAGAACTGCACCTTTAAAAGCTCTGACACTAAATAAGCAACGACACAATCATGTGAGCCGATATTTCAATATCAGTCAGATTTTTTATCAGATGTTATCTGCACATTCTGCAGAGATGAATTTTGGTAAAAGTCCGATCCGGCCCAAAAAAGACTAGAAAAAGCTATAGGGTGTAGACTGGTTTTGCGTTCAGAAATACGTGAAATTTGTCTAAAGTTCTAATGAAATACAGGTTTGAAACATATAGCTTTTGAATTTCGATTACGAAATGTTTCACAAATCTTCATAGTATCAATTTTGTGAATATGCCTGAAAAATTAAGAAATGTTTAAACAATTGCAGATTGGGCCTATATGCACGTCTTAAACGTGAATTAAGTTTCCGTGGAAAAAGCAAGATCTAGCAAAAAACCCTACAAACACAGACAAGAGCGGAAGGCCTAGATCTAGGTGGAAAAAGCAGCTCTAAGTGGCATCTCTGGTTGGCTAATCTGTCTGTAAGGAACTTTACTGTTTAAAACGTATAGATACGGCAATTCTGTCTTCTTAAAAGAAATTTTGTGCTGCATAAAAAGGGTGTTTACAGCTGCATCATGCCAAAATCAATTTATGTCTACGGCAACGGTCTTATAATGCTGTCGTTAAAACTATGGATCCATAAAACTGGCCATCCTTGATCAAAGGTGGGATAAAATTGAGAATATTGAAATTATAAAGCACGACAATTAAACTGAGAGTGCTCATTTATAAATTTAAGTAATAAAAGTAGCCTATAAATGCTCAATTGGTAAAACTCTTTCTTTTCTGATAAAAAGATTGTTAATAGGCCTAAATACTCATAATGACGGTTGGTGGTATGACCAGGTCCGGATTAACCACAGTGCTGATTGTGCTGCAGCACAGGGCCCCCAAGTTTCGGTGGGGCCCCCAAATTGTAAAAGTTAAAAAAATAAAGTGAAGATTCAGGAAAGAGACAGTGCAAATTGAACTGCAATGTATCATGCTGTAAAATTTTGTGACTTTCTTACTCAAAAATTTCTCATTTTCATTGCTGAAAGACATGCTTTAAGACTTCAATGTCCTCTGCCCATTGTTTCATTTTTTACTTTAAAAAACTGTAATTATAACATTTTAGGCTGTCATTTGAATGAAATTGCTTAGTCGTTTTCAGTGTTGATAGTTGTTGCTTAAGACTTCAAAAGCACCCCTCCCATTGTTTAAAAATATTCAGATTTCTTAAGCCCTCATCTCAAAATAGTTTCTCATAAATACATGGTTTAAAACTTCAATAAATGTCCCCTGCCATTGTGTCAGTTTTTAAACTTTCATATCGTTATAGTAGTATTTTAAACAATCATCCTAACAAAATTATGGATAAATAGTGGCTAAAACTGCAAAAATTTATGATGATAGTTATTCAATAGTTCTGAAATATTGGGGATGGATATAAGCACCTCCGTCTCCCACAACAAACTTTGTAGGGGACCGTCCCCCGCTACCCCCAACTCCTACGTCTGCGTCCAGGGTATAGACATACGTTACCACACTAACAAAACAGTAAAGAACAAAGCAGCAGTCGGTGGTAAAGGTTTGGAGGGACCATCCCAAGCCTCTCGTCGGAAGTTGGGGACCGTCCCAGACCTCTCAGAAGTTGGGGAACGCGTCTCGTGGGTCCCATACGGTGGTTGCCCCTATGATGTCAGTACGTGAATCGTGGGCTCGTGACAATTGTCCTATCTACTTCTTATGTGCTGTAAAGTATAACAATTATGTTTCGGGTTAGGCCTATTGTAATTTGTATGTCATAATGTCTGCCTTAATGCTTCTTGAAATTGTAAGGGGCCCCGTCATTCGATCAGCACAGGGCCCCCAAAACTGTAGATCCTGGCCTGGGTATGACTGCAAATTGAGGGGTGGCGGGTGAAACCTCTGAGAACATTATTATTTAAAACAGTTGACTGTAGAAACACAGGACTCAGAACATTTTAAAAGGAATTTCTAGAACTGTACAACCCACTTCTTTCCTTTCCGTCCTCCATGCCGGGAGAAAAATTGACTTTTTTGGTGCGAAATTTCTGATGACCTTTTTTAGTCATCGGCCCAGAAATCTCTCCATGTTGTTGCTGCATTTTTATAATGATGATGACGACAACAAATGCTATTCCTTTGTTTGCAGATTGCGAATAAATGAATCGATGGATTCCTGTCTTCGCTCCGAGAGCGTTCCAATACTCCTCCCCGATCCGAAGCCACGCCCATGGGCGGGATCTCTAGCTGACTGCTACAGGCATAAGCCACGCCAGTGGGATGGGCTACCAGGAGAAAACCTACGCCCTAAACCACGCCCATCATACGAGTCCTTGGTTGACGATTGCGACCATAAGCCACGCCCATCCGCCGGGTCTACGGCAGACTGCGGACTCAAGCCACGCCTTGAGGGCGGTTCTCAAGTGGGTGACTGCGAGCCAGAGCCACGCCCATGGGAGGGGCATTTTGCAGGAGTTAAACCTCGACCATGGGGTCAATCAATAACGGACTATACCGGGGTTGCTGGAAGTCACCCGGGCTTACGGAGGTGTTCGGAGGACGAGTCGAAAGTACGCGCACACTCGTCTTACTGCGTGAGAAAACTGAGCACCACTCCCTCCATTAAGAGAAGGAAAGACCCAGAGGAAGAAAGCACAAAGCAGGTGGGTTCTTGGAATAAGGAATTCAAGGTCTCCATCCGTCTGTCCTTCCGTCCACGCGCGAACACGCACACGCACACATCCAAACACACGCACGCGCGCGCGCGCACACACACACACGCTCACGCACACACATCCACACACACGCACACAGGCTCACGCATACACACATCCACACACACGCACACACCCACACGCACACACTCACAAACGCACACCCTCACACTCACACACTCACACACGCACACCCTCACACGCACCCACACGCACAAGCTCACACACACACGCACGCACACTTGAATCACACACAAAAGTCATGTTTAGTCACTTTTAAACTTATATTCGCCATATGCAAAATATCCTTACCGCTGATGTCACCACAGTTTCAACGCAAGATTGTTAAATCGCAAACCGTTGTTACCCTGCACCTTTATTACCTTTACCTTGAGCAGGGTGGTCAGTCTGACGACGGTAATTCCAATGACGGTCAGTGTGTCTCAGAGGAAGGAAGGAGGGATGCATTGGAATCGAACCAGGACAGTTTCGACTACTTACCAAGCCACAGCACAGTCTACAAGGATTGGTTGAGACGACAACCAACGAGGTATTGCATTGTGTTGTATTGTTTTGTATTGTATTGTATTGCATTGTGTTGTATTGTTTTGCATTGCATTGCATTGTGTTGTATTGTTTTGTATTGCATTGCATTGTGTTGTATTGTATATAATTACTATGCATTTAAAAAGCGCCTCTCGCAATACACTCTAATGAGAGGCGCTCCCATGCAGTGCGAGAAGCCCCACTATAGAAGAAGGTAGTTTTGAGTCGGAAAACAGATGTGTTTGGAATACCAGTTAATAACAAAGATCGTGACAATGGAGAAAGATGATTGCAAAGTGCAGCGCCAATGAGGTCCTTCCAATCTGACCTATTATAGTCGTCGTAGAGATTCAGTTAAAAACGAATTTACTGCTTAATCTTACAGTTCTTACTATTTTATTATTATTATTGCTATTGTTATAATAATAATAATAATAATAATAATAATAATAATAATAATAATAATAATAATAATAATAATTATTATTATCATTATTGTTATTATTTTATTATTATAATTATTATTACTATTACTATTTTTATTATCATCATCATAATTTTTTATTTTTTATTTTTATTTTTTTGTCACCCGAGGTACCTCATATCCCTCTGGATTAAAAATATGCTTGGAGCTGTTGTTAAATCATTAAATGTGTGAAAAATCAGGCCTCGTCCTCCGCAACACTAGTGAAAGTGCCACGAATTGCGATGGCACTGTAGCGCTGAATAAAGATAGAAAGACGCCGGAAGAGAGGCTGGACCCCTAGCCCACAGCAGGAGGCGTTGACCTACACTTCTCCCTATACGTTCACAACATAGTAATAATTATGACAGCAAAGTACAGACAAAATGAACAGTCGATTGATAACGACTTAGCGGTGGATATTATATATTCAGAGCATTCCGCATCGCTCGCGGATGCCAATGCAGTTCATGCTTATGCTGTGCGGACGCCGGACTGCGCATCAGATGAATAATTACATTGTAAATAATACGGATTCCCTGCGGTGTAAACGGGTGCTCTTCTTGGCCCACGTCGCACTCAATCAGAATATTTGCATGGTAATTGGTCGTCTAATGGTTTGCTGGCGTATACGACGGTGCCGTTCGTGCTTGGTTCTCTTTATTTGCGTTATGTAGCCTTAACACAGCCAT
>OX457048.1:15648688-15653688 GCA_949752735.1 Lumbricus terrestris | reverse complement strand
GATATAATATTATATATAATATATACCTAACCATTATATTATCGCTATTATAATTAAACAGTTATAAATTATAAAACTACATTTGTGTAATTTATATACTGGACTTAAATACAATCAAGAGATAAAACGAAAGTAGAGGAAAGCGCTGATGATAGTTATACTAATTTCAACATAGCAAAACTTCAGTATCACAGCAACTTCGTTGTATAAACGAATGATCACAAGTTATAATTACCTGAATCGAATTTAACTGTCGACAGCCGTGCAAGGCGCTCATCATGTTCTGCAGCTCATTTTGCAAGCACCTCCTGCCGAACGAAAGGCTGAGTGGACAGCATTGGGAGGGCATGCAGCTGGATGCGATCCCGCGACCGAGTGCTCTTCATGCATGCCGTAGTGTTACCCTAAACCAGTGGTTCCCAAACCATGGCTAGCGGGCCAAAAGTGGTCCGCCATGCCTCCAAAAATGGCTCTCATCTCTCAAAGAATTAACAAAAATATAAACAAAAATTGACAATTTGGACAGGATATACATTGTAACATATAATTATTTTCTATTGCAAGTTATTTTATTTTGACGTCTATGAATAACATCAAACATTATAATTTGATTCAATTGTAACCAATTTAAATGCTTTTAATTAATTAAAGCCTAGCCGTGTGGCCCCCTAATGTCCTTCAGTTAAGAAAAAGTGGCCTCGTGTCCTTCAACTTAGAAAAAGTGACCCGAAAGTCAAGAAAGGTTGGGAAGGTTGTTGGTTGAAAGTGTGTGGTGAATTGTAAAGCAAACTTGTAGAACTGGTAATAATTTTATAGTGTTACAGTAAGATAGCTGTTTCTTTCATATCAGACATTTAGTAATGTTGCCACATTATTGTCGCTGTTCTAACCGGACACTGTGTGTATTTTTTACTGTGGTCGTTTCAGGTTCGATTGGGATCGTTGGGTGACGATGGGGTTCATTGGGGTCGTGAATGGTCTCGTGGGGGTCCTTCTGCACCAGATCATTCATCTGATTGGTCAACTGAAGTGGACACAGGCCAACATATTCATTCAGGTATCGTAGCGCTATCTAAAAACCTCATGTCATATGAATACACTGCATCTATTATGTATGTATTGTATGTATTATGTATGCATGAATTATTGTATGTATTATTTATTCATGTATTATGTATTGTATTTTATGTATTATTTATGCATGTATTATGTATTATGTATTGTATTGTATGTATTATGTATGCATGTATTATGTATTGTATTGTATGTATTATGTATGCATGTATTATGTATGTATTGTATGTATTGTATGTATTATGTATGCATGAATTATTGTATGTATTATTTATTCATGTATTATGTATTGTATTTTATGTATTATTTATGCATGTATTATGTATTATGTATTGTATTGTATGTATTATGTATGCATGTATTATGTATTGTATTGTATGTATTATGTATGCATGTATTATGTATGTATTGTATGTATGCATGTATTATGTATGTATTGTATGTATTATGTATGCATTTGGTCATTTCTATCCTTATTGGCATCCCGAGGTGTTAATGCACTGTCCACACTATGATTGTACTTCAAAAAAATTGTATTAAAACATTTATGAAGTGCCTAGAATAGCGGCAAGCGTTGAGAGGAGCTGTCAGTGCGCAAGGTCCCGCGGGAAGAAGCAGGTTCTGATAAAATATAAGTAAGGGTGGCGTATCAGCACAGGCGCAACCACCCTATGGGACCCACGGCACGCGTCCCCCCAACTTTTGAGTGGTCCCCTAACTTTATTATTATGGTCCCCCCAACTTTTAGGACGTGATTCATTATGGTCCCCCCCCAACTTTTAGGACGTGATTGCACCTATGCGTAACAGCAGCTGCCAGTATTGAGATCGAGTAGATGGGAACAGCGTATTTCACAGATAAGGAACAATTGAGGTAAATGACCAGGACTGAGCCATAGCTGTTCAAGTGGAACTACAATATCAAGTCTGTTTTAAGAGTGAAATACGATACAATACGATGTAGTGGATACAATCGCAACATGTATCAATCCATTAATCATCCATCCATCCGTCCGTCCATCCATCCATCTATCCATCCATCCATTCATCCATCCATCCATTCACCCATCCATCCGTCCATTTATCCATCCATCCATCCAATCCATTCCATCCCATCCATCCATCCATCCATCCATCTACTCATCCATAAATACATCCATCCATCCATCCATACGTCCATCCTCTCCATCCATCCATTCATCCATCCATCCACCCATCCATCCATCCACCCACCCATCCATCCACCCATCCACCCACCCATCCACCCATACATCCATCCATCCATCCACCCATACATCCATCCATCCATCCACCCATACATCCATCCATCCATCCATCGATCCACCCATCCATCCAGCCATCCATCCATCCATCCAGCCATCCATCCATCCAATCCTCCTCAATCCTCCTCGTCCTCGATTATTCTCCTCTCACTATTTGTCCATCCTCCATCTCTCCCTATTTTCCAGGAAACCCGACTTCCACTTCATACCTCTATTAAAGCCCTATGACATGACTAAACGCTCGTGAATAAGCTGGTGCCCTGAACTTAGCTTTGAAGTATTATAGCACTCAGTCGGAAATTTGGAGATTACGATTACGATTCGAAACGGTCGCTTTACAGCCTTCGATGGACTTCCGGTTGACTTTTATAGCGCCGTGATTCAGTTGTTGGAGAGGATGGGTGGTTGCGTGGAGATGGGGGAAAGGTTGTTGGATGAATCGTGGTCTGGAGCTGAATTTGGTCGCACGGTTTGTTAAGGACCACCCGACGATGGGAGAAATAGTTTTATGATCAACTGGAATGTAGAGACAAAGAAAAGTCGGAATGGATGAAGGTCGTCCTTTTTCTGCCTCTTGTCTATCTGTTTGTCTGTCTGTTTGTCTGTCTGTTTGTCTATCTGTCTGTATGTTTGTCTATCTGTCTATTTATTTATCTCTTTGTCTGTCTGTTTGTCTGTCTGTCTGTTTGTTCATATATCGGTATGTCTGTCTATCTGTCTATTTATCTATCTGTTTGTCTATCTGGATCTATGTCTGTTTGCTTGTTTATCTGTCTGTGCACATGTATTTGCCTGTTTGCCTGTTTGCAGGTCTATATATGAGCCTGCTTCTCTGTCTGCTTGTCTATCTGTCTGAACTATCAGGCTGTTGTCTGTCTATCTGTCCAGCTGTCTGTCTAGATATTCATCTGTCTCAACTATCCGTATACGTCCGTCTATTTATCTGCTTATCTGTCTGTCCATCTGTCTGTCTGTCCGTCTGTCTGCAGGTCTGTCTGCCGGTTTGTCTATCTGTCTTCTGGCCTTCCTGAATGAATGAATGAATGAATGAATATATCCCAAAATGGATGAATAAATGAATGATGGACAAATGGACGGATGGACAAATGGAGAAGGAAATTAATGATACATGAGGGGGGAAATGAAGGACGATTGCACTGAATGAGATGGAATGAGAGATGGAGAAAGACAAATAAACGTTGGATGTGGAAAACAAACAACCAGAACAGACGTGGATAACAGTCAGTTGATTCTAACAATTGATGGCCAGGATTCGAACCCTGGCTCTTACTGTGCCAAGCTGAAAGAAAATAATTGTGTATACTGACTTAACTGAACAGTTTGGTCATCGGTTTCTGCCGTATGAAGCTGTATGCAACAACAGAGGATTTGCTTTATGCCATCTGTATATTGTATCATGACAACGGAATGGAATGGGATTGTAACTTTCTGTGGTCGACTGTTTGTGATTGACCAACTGAAAAATTGATTGAATGATTGTAAGATTAACTGATTGAATGATTGATTGATTGATTGATTGATTGATTGATTGATTGATTGATTGATTGATTGATTGATTAAAGACACCAATTAAATTGACATAATTATCTGATTGAAATACTAACTGATTGAATAATTGAATGACTAACTTATTGAATGATTGAATTTTATTGAATTACTGACTGACTGACTGACTGACAAACTGACTGACTGACAAGCTGACTGACTGACTGACTGACTGACTGACTGACAAGCTGACTGACTTACTGACTGAATGACTGACTGACCGACCGACTGACTAACTGACTGAATGACTGAATGACTGACTGACTGAGTGACTGACTGAGTGACTGACTGACTGACTGACTGACTGACTGATAAACTGACTGACTGACAAGCTGACTGACTTACTGACTGATTGATTGACTGACTGACTAACTGACGGAATGACTGACTGCCTTATTTGACTGCCTGACTGGCTGCCTGCCTGCCTGTCTGCCTGTCTGCCTGACTGACTGTCTGACTGGCTGTTCTGAATAAATGATGGACTGAATTAGCAAATGAGTTTTTTTCTTGATTCATCAATTAATTGACTTTTAGGATCGAAATTTGCTGTTTGCGTGGATCTGGGTCGTTAGCTACAGCGTTCTGTTTGCCACTGCTGCGTCATCATTAGTAGTCGTAAGCTATTATCATTACCGTTGTTGTACACAATGTCTTGTCATCATAATAAACTAGGGCTGTTGATTTAATCGCGTTAACGCGTGCGATTAACGCGTTAAAAAGTTTTGCGATTAAAATTTTTAACGCATTAATCGTATGCGTTAATTTGATCTTGCTAAAATTGATTCAGAGGCAGTAAAACTCGTTTTAAACGGAAGGCTCAAACTTGAAACTAGTGATACATTCTTTGGCAAATATTCCAAAAAAGAATTTGAGTATTATTGTAGCAATTCGTCGCTCAATTATCGCCTGCATGCGAACCAAAACATGCATTTAACGCGTATGAACCGTCGACATCGGCCGCATCGCATCGTCCACTAAGGTTGTTTTCTCACCCCGTCAGACTACGTTGGATGAACTCCAGGAGATGACCAATGGATTTCAGGTTTCAATTGATAAATGTTTACAGAAGGACAACTGA
>OX457048.1:15583688-15643688 GCA_949752735.1 Lumbricus terrestris | reverse complement strand
AAATGTTGCACATCATCTTTCGCCTTCTAACCAAGTAGTCCCCAGCGCCTCATCATAGCTTTCATCTCCTGTTCTATATTCGGCAATTTTATATATTATAGCTCAACCAGAACAGTAAGACGTACATAATACATTCTCCTCTGCCCATGGGCGGAGTTTGGTTTCCGTTCTTGGAGGGGCTAAAGCCTTTGGGGGGGCTAAGCCAGGGAAAAGAAACCATTTACACGGTAAAAAAGATGAATCTGGGTCTTCTTGGGGGGGGGGCTTAGCCCCCCTCTAGCCCCTGATAAACTCCGCCCATGCCTCTGCCTCTGTCTCTGCCTCTGCCTCTGCCTCTGCCTCTATCGTTGCTTCCATGGATATATATATATATATATATATATCTGTATCTTTCACTTGTCCATCCATCCACCCTTCCATTCTATATACAGGCGTAACTTCACGACAGCCGGTGCTGCAGCGGGGGTGGCCGCGGCGTTCGGTGCCCCTGTTGGGGGCCTGCTGTTCGCCCTTGAGGAAGTCGCCTCCTTCTGGACCCTACGCCTCGGTTCGATGGTCTTTCTCACCTGCACCGTTGCCACCGTCACCGCCGCTCTGCTCAACTCAGCCTTCGATGCAGTCTACAAACAGACGACAGAGGGAATCGGATTGTTCTCTGCAAACAGACACTTCATACTACAGGTCAACTATGTCTCTCACTGTCTATATGTGTTTCTGTGTGTCTGTTTCTTTATCTGTGTGTACGTGCTTCTGTCTGTCTGTCTCTGTCTGTGTCTGTCTGTCGCTGTCTGCTTCTGTCTGACTGTATGTTTGTTTGTTTGTTTGTCTGTCTGTCTGTCTGTATGTCTCTCTCTCTCTCTCTCTCTCACTCTCTCCTTGTCTCTATGTCTCTCTCTGCCTCCGTCTGTCTGTTTGTTCAACAATGTATGGGGCGATGGTTACGATCATCATCATGTACCATCATCATTATCGTCGTCGTCGTCATCATCGTCATCGCCTTCATCGTCGTCATCATCATCAACAGCAGCAACAGCGGTTCTAGTGGCAAGGCGGTATAGTAGCAATGAGTGGTGATTAGTAGTAATACATAAGCAGATATAAGACAATAGAAATAACGATGAGCAGATAAATTAGGGGAGTTGTAAGATGATAACGACGATGATGGTGATGGTAGTGGTGATGTGGTGGTGGTGATATGGTAGTGGTGAAGTGGTAGTGGTGATGTGGTGGTGGTGATGTGGCAGTGGTGATGTGGAAGTGGTGATGTGGAACAGTGGTGATATGGTAGTGGTGATGTGGTGGTGATGTGGTAGTGATGATGTGGTCGTGGTGGT
The DNA here is from genome assembly GCA_949752735.1 of Lumbricus terrestris. Lineage (NCBI taxonomy): Eukaryota > Metazoa > Annelida > Clitellata > Crassiclitellata > Lumbricidae > Lumbricus > Lumbricus terrestris. The sequence continues at coordinate 15,642,354 of OX457048.1, read as the reverse complement.
GGTGTGGGACAGTGGTGGTGGTGATATGTGAAACAGTGGTGCTCGTGACGTGGTGACGTGTTGGTATTGGAGATAGTGATAAAAAGCCGACTTGCCTTGTAGATTGGAAATGCCATCGAAGTGAACGTGATCATGTTTGCCCCTGCGGTGGCGCTGGGCTTGATGGGAGGCACCCTTGGGGCACTGTTTACCCTCGCCCATCTGCGCATAGCAACCCTTCGACGACAGGTCATCTCCAGGGTCAAATCCCCCGTCGGAAAGAAAGCCTTCCTTGTACTGGAACCACCTTTCATCATGGTAAGACAAATCAATCTCTCTCTGTCTGTCTGTCTCTATCTGTCTCTGTCTGTCTCACTCTCTCGTTGTTATCATTGTTATTGTTGGTGTTATTATTATTATTATTATTATTATTATTATTATTATTATTATTATTATTATTATTATTATTACTATTATTATTATTATTATTATTATATTTATTTCTTCAAAAACTAACACAATCACATGCAGACAAGTAAAAATAATCGTTTCCAACGTTAGGCCTAAGGCCTCTCAATGTCTAGGCTGTTAAGTTCCGTCGTGCCCAACACTGACAACGAATTTCCTCTTTGAAGCGCGACTGATATGCGCTGGAGCAGATGGTTAGTTTCTCGCTGGTCACCAGTCGCCGCAGAAATCCTCCTTCCTAGCTCCTGAGCAAATTCCAGAGACTCGGAGTGCCAGCTTCCTCCGGTTTCGATGGCCACAGGAACGAAATGATGCGACTGCGAGATGGCAGCATATTTAGTGGTCTTATTTCTTGCTGCTTTTTCCGCTGCTGCACTTGCGTTTTGCGATGTAAGATGTTCGTACGAGGCTGCAAATGTGTCCGGCACGGTGACGTCCCAAGCCAGGCAGCGACCGCTGGACCAGGGTATTATAGTAACTCCGTCTGGTCTTTTGCCATCGGTTCTGGAAAGACCATTGGGTTCTTTGATGGCGGGTATTTTGGCTCTCGTGAACGCCCGCCAAATCACGTCGTTTATCATAGCATGCCGTTGTTGTCTTCCTGCACCTTTCGGACAAGAGAATCCGTGATGGCCTAAGGGTTCTACCACGGCACCACATTTACACGTATGTTTTTCACACAACACAGTACCCAGACGAATGCCTACTGCAACTCTCAACACCTCTCCCGTCATCCATAATCCAGCTGTCGTAATGGGAAGTGCATGGAGCCAGTCTCCTGAATGTGACGATTCATTCATTCATTCATTCATTCATTATTAGCATTTATATAGCGCCCCTTCAAGAAACTACTCAGAGGCGCTCCCAGCCCAGCCACGGCAAAAGAAAAAAGATTTAAGGGACTTAAGGAATAAGGATTGACTGGTCAGGTGGAGGAGATGGAGGTTAGGGGGGAGGTCATTCCAGATTGACGGCCCCACAACCGAGAAGGCTCGACACTGTCTGGTAGCCAAGCGAGCCCGTGGAACAAGCAGTTGTCCCTTTGCAGCAGAGCGAAGGGCCCGACGCGCTTCAATGTCAGAGACTGGGCGACAAAGAATGCGCAGGTAGGATGGAGCGCAACCAAGGATACAACGTGAGACCAGGGCAGCAATTCGATAATGGATGCGTTGGGCTATTGGCAACCAATGCAGCACATCACGCATGTAGGTCTATAGAAACAGAGGAAAATTTAGGGATTCGTCCAATGAGCCGGGCAGCAGAGCGCAGAACCCGATCTAACCGACCCAGAACCCCAAGGGGGAGGCCAACAAGGATTGAGCAACAATGGTCGATTCGACTGGTTACGAAGGCATGAACAAGAACTACCAGCGCATCATGAGAGAGAGAGCGTGCAATCACTCGAAGTTGACGAAGCTGGTAGTAACAGCTTCGAGCAACAAGATTGACATGCTGGCTGAGACTGAGTTCACAGTCAAGGGTAACACCCAGGTCACGAACCGTGGAAGAGAAACTAATGTCAGGACAGATTTGGGCTAGCAGAGGCAAATCGATCTTCTCAAGTTGCCGACGGCCACTCAGCCAAATGAATTGAGTCTTACTGGGATTTAGGAGAAGCCGATTTGACGCCATCCAAGAGGAAAGGACGTCAACAGTCAGACACATTAGGCGCACAGTGCTAACTGAATCCAATGGGTTAGAATGTATGTAGGCTTGAGTGTCATCAGCAAAGATTTGGTGGAGGAGACCCCGGGACTCAAGTAGAGGACAAAGAACAGCCGTGTAGAGAAGGTATAATAAGGGGCCAAGTACAGAGCCCTGAGGAACACCAAAAGGAGCAGGAACCCAGGGGGACCTAGAGGATCCAACAACCACACAGTTTGAGGGGTTAGAGAGGAAGGAACGCAACCATTCTAGAGGCTGTCCAACCAGCCCAAAGGATGTAGAAAGACGTTCCAGGAGGATGGAGTGGTCCACAGAATCAAATGTACGGCTAGCAATCGTGATTGAGATGCTGCATCTGCAGCTCTTCCTGTGAGTTCTTGAAATACATGCCAAATCACCGCTGTGTCCCATTCTCTTTGTATGTGAGTTTTCAGATCAGTGGGAGGAGGTGAGTTCGAACTCATCATCCACAAACTAGACGCTTCCTCAACCAGTGGATCTGTAGAAATTACAGAGACAGCGAGTAACAGTTGGTCTTGGAGGCTTCGCGTGCCAGCGGCTGATGCCAAAAAGGCGGGATGCCAAAAAGGCGGAAGTTGCCAGCATATCGGCACTACGAATTCCGAGACCACCGTTTCTCACGGGTAATGAGGCCTGGATCCATTGATCGTCGTTCATATCAATGTTGAGGAGGCTACATAGACCTGTCCTCAATGCTTCATCAAAGTCGTGTAGAAGATTTTTGTATAAGAAACAAGCTGATGTTCTCAGTGTGTAGAGTAGCTTCGGTATGCTTAAGCTGCTCTTCAACAGGGTGAATGAATCATGCGGGTGAAGCATTTCAAGCCGTGTGATGACTTTCTTCAGATCGTTAATCTTCCTCTGAATAGATTTCTCGACGGCCCTGCCTGTCAGTAGTGGAGCTCCAAGCAATGTCATGTCTTCACTGTCAACAATTTCGAACTCAGCAAAGGTCTTGTTCTCGTGCGCTTCTGTATACGTAACCGGAACCACTGACGGAAGCCTCGCACTTGGCCCGATTCAGTTGTAGGCCATACTTGTGTGCCTGCTTCTCTATCAAGCTGATGTCGTGCTCAACTTCATCGATTGGTCCAGCAAGAGTAATGTCGTCCATGTAGCCGATATTTAACAGGGTAATCAGGCTCTCAAGTAGTGGGTGTATCGTAAGGCAGAACTCCAGCGGTCCTAACGGGTCGCCTTGTTGAGTGCCTTCTTCCGAAAGGATAGTGTGTTGTCTAGTCTGTAGCTGCGGAGCGTGTACATAATTATCGAATACGTATCGGTAGATTTCCGGGGCTTTTGCTGCAACCGCCTCTAACAAAGAATCTCTTCTCAATGCTCTTCTCAATTATTATTATTATTATTATTATTATTATTATTATTATTATTATTATTATTATTATTATTATTATTATTATTATTATTATTATTATTATTATATCCCTTTTTATTATTATTATTATTATTATTATTATTATTATTATTATTATTATTATTATTATTATTATTATTATTATTATTATTATTATTATTATTATTATTATTATTATTACTTTTTATTATTATTATTATTATTATTATTATTATTATTTTTTTTTTTATTATTTTTTTTAATTATTATTATTATTATTATTATTACTTTTTATTATTATTATTACTTTTTATTATTCCTATTATTATTATTTTTGTTGTTGTTGTTGTTGTTATTATTATTATTATTATTATTATTATTATTATTATTATTATTATTATTACTTGTTATTATTACTATTATTATTTTTTTTATATTACTACTATTATTATTATTATTTTTATTTTTAGTGGTAATGGCAGTGGCAGTGGCAGTGGTAGTGGCAGTGGCAGTGGCAGTGGTAGTGGTAGGGGTAGTGGGGGTGGTTGTTGTTGTAGTTGCATTGTTATTGTTGTTGTTGCTGCTTTAGCTATTGTTGTTGCAGGCCTAGAACCCATTTTCCTGAAATAACGGTTAGAGCCTAGTCTAGTATACATGTATCATTGCCTTCAATTGGGGAAGGAAAGAGAACGGGAATCTTTGGTTGGAAGCGAATCTTTTGTCGTTGGTCCTTGCTTATCCGATTTTGCTGTCAAAAGTCCGGGTTTCATGGATATGTAGTGGTCATTATATGGTCATTCATTGGTCCTTCTCTGGTCAGTGACCGGCCTGCCATGCCTGCTGGTCGTCGTTTCTGCCTTGTTTACCGATTTCTCTTCGCGGTTTATTCTTTCCCTTGAGAAGCAAGCCAGGGATTTGTTCTACAAGCTAATCCCAGTCATTACTCTTCTCTTTAATGCATATCCCATTATATATCTATCTCTGTCTCTACCACTGTCTGTGTCTGTCTCTGTCTGTTTCTGTTTCTGTGTCTGTCTCTATCTCTGTTTGAATCTGTCTCTGTCTGTATCTGTCTGTCTATGTCTATGTCTTTGACTGTTTGGATTGGAAAGCGATAGAAATTCTCTGGAATTTCGAATGGCCCACAATTATTTGTGTCCATATATTATATATTATATAGCGCATTTGTTGATTCTAGATACGATTCTGTAATAGCATTCTTTGCGACATCAAGTAATCCAAGCTCCACTGAGATTTGTACAGCAACGCAGTAAAACAAGGCATGAGATGAGGATGCTTTACTATAATAGTGAAACTCGCTGATTCAAGCAAGTTCCAAGTTGAATACCACTACCACCACCACCACCACCACCACCACCACCACCACCACCACCACCACCACCACCACCACCACTGCTGCTGCTGTTGCTGTTGCTGCTGCTGCTGTTGTTGCTGCTGCTGCTGTTGCTGCTGCTGTTGCTGCTGCTGTTGCTGCTGTTGCTGCTGCTTTTGCTGTTGCTGTTGCTGCTGCTGCTGCTGCTGCTGCTGCTGCTGCTGCTGCTGCTGCTGCTGCTGATGTTACTATATATGCTTAAAATATTATTTAACCAGCTGTTCTTTAAACACCTTTTTATCGCTTATTTGCAGCTACATATCCATTGTTTGTCTGTCATTAAATTGAATGTTCTTGAAGTAGTCCGGGGTTTACCGTAACATTGTGCATTTTGGTGCTACAAGCGAAAGATAGATATTTTGCAGATGTTATTCTCCCAAAGATCGACACAGCCTTCCACTCAAATGATGGAAAATGAGCAGTGTAATTATTAGTATACTATTATTAGTAGAATACTATAATTAAGTATACTATAATTAAGTATACTATGATTAAGTATACTATAATTGAGTATACTATAATTAAGTATACTATAATTATCACTATAGGGCGTGATGTACGATTTGCATAGCTGCCAAACAGTTACATACATTACGGGGCGCGATGGTGTAATGGGTATGGTTGTTGCGGAGGGTTGTTGGGTTCGAATCCACCTCAAGGCACCGCGTAGGGTCCTTTAGCAAGTCCTTCACCCGCGATAATTGCTCGGGCGCTTCGGCGTGAAACTCCGATGCAGTGTCCGCGCTGTAGACGGGAGCGCCTCTGAGTGGAAGGGATGCTGTGGAAATGGAGAAATAAATAAGTAAATTCATTTCCTGTAATAATTTGTGATAATTCATTCATACTGCAGATTATATTTATTCTGCAGTGGTCGGTTTGATACTTAACAAAGATTAATGTCGTTATTGAAATTTAGAGTTTAGCTTTATTAGGTAGATGTCGTTGGACCTCGGTTACGCAATGGCCTCCTTAGACACCTCTGATGCCACTTCATAAGATATTATAAATAAGTCAGTCGCTCCGTCCACAGATACATTGAAGGAGATTATAGCTGATTAGGAGAAATCCAAAGCTTAGCCTTAACGTGACTATAACGTCTGGCTATGGCATCAATGGATTTTGACCTCGGAAAGGAAGCCCGTAAAACCAAGGGAAAAATACTTATAGCATCTGAACGACATCATCAAAAGGTGTCTAAACGAAGCTTCACATATTCACCAATGTTCAATATTTAACAACTTAAAGAGTTCATCCGACATTTTCTATCCTCATACATTGTGACAAAAGGAACTAATGCAAATGAAACAACATTATTCTACTATACATCAATTGTCTCACAACGCTAATTTCAATTGTTACACTAAAAGGCAATTTTGATTGCAAAAGTTCAATATACGTATACGATTCTTATTACGATTGCAAATCTAATTATGGCATTAATACAATCATATTCCATTTTGAATCTCTAAATTTCTTATTTAGCAATCCTCCATTCAATGACATCCTGCGCTGTGTCAGTTTGAAATTAAACCGAGATTATCATTTTTTGCCCCGAGATACATGTGATCCCTCAGGGACTTACACTCTAATTACTAAAATAAAAACATCTGGAACGGCACTCATTATTATTATTATTATTATTATTATTATTATTATTATTATTATTATTATTATTATTATTATTATTATTATTATTATTATTATTATTATTATTATTTTTATTTTTATTATTATAATTATTATTATTATTATTATTATTTATTATTATTATTATTATTATTATTATTATTATTATTATTATTATTATTATTATTATTATTAGTAGTAGTAGTAGTAGTAGTAGTAGTAGTAGTAGTAGTAGTAGTAGTAGTAGTAGTAGTAGTAGTAGTAGTAGTAGTAGTAGTAGTAGTAGTAGTAGTAGTAGTAGTAGTAGTAGTAGTAGTAGTAGTAGTAGTAGCGGCAGCGGTAGCGGTAGCGGTAGCGGTAGCAGTAGCAGTAGTATAGTAGTAGTTTTTTACCCGAGATGTTTCCGTGAGCTTACATTCACGGCATTCTCTCGGGGATCTTCTCAAAGAACTAATTGCTCCTCTTCTTTTGCAGGTTTTGTGGGCGGTCGTGACTGTCTTCGTACCAGCAGCCTTCCCCTGTCGACCATCCGCGGGCCTTCCTAGAATGGTGACTGTACAGCAGGAGAGGACGCCTACCTGTCCAATCCACGTGCTCAGGTAAGCAATGGTCTTCTTCTTTAGGTCTGCTGCCTCTCGGCAGGTCCAGATGCCCAACGACGCCACTCTTCTCGGTGTTGTGCCTTTTCTTTAAGTTTCCCATATCCATCCTTCATCATCCAGTCCAAGAACTTTTCCCTCGGTCTTCCTCTTCCCCTCTTCCCCTCCATTTTGCCCTCCACAATGTCTCTTTGCAAGGAGTTGCCTCTCAGTATATGTCCCATCCAGTTCTTCTGCCTTGTTCTAATTGTATTCATCAAGGATCTTTCCTCTTCCACCTTTTTCAATACTTCTTCGTTTGATTTATGCTATGTCCAGCTGACCCTTTCCATCCTTCTCCATATCCACATCTCGAACGCTTCTATTCGTTTGACATCCTCCTTTCTCATCGTCCAGGTCTCTGCTCCGTACAGTGTGACGCTCCAGATCAGTGCCTTGACCATTCTTTTCTTGATGTCTCGATTCAATCCTCCTTTCAATAGCTCCTTCCTTTTCGTGAACGCTTCTTTCCCCATCGCTATCCTCTTCCTGATTTCTTTGTGGCACTTCGCATCCTCCGATATTAGGTAATGATGATGATATCGTGAGCATGTGAAGAATATATATATGTATATTATATTATACATATATATACAGGGTGGTCCAGCATAAATGAACCAACTTTGAATGCATATAACTCCGCTAATTTTTGAAATTTATTTATACTTTATGCGTCAAATTAAAGATATTTCACTCCAGTATATGTACTGAAAAAATGGAACTGGTACAAGTTTAGGTTTTAATTATATACTCGGAACAGCGCTAGCTACCATATTTTGTTGTCATTTGTGACGAAATCTGGCGCCGTTGACAGACGATGATCGCGTTTTGATCTTAATTTTCCGAACTGATAAGGGATATAATTCGGTTGAAATGATTTACATATTTTCTAACAGTGGATGAAATAAACAATACTTTGAATTATCTGCTACTGAAAATTGATAAAACAGAACTTTCTAATCGTAAACCATGGGAATTACGGCGCGCATATCCGCTAACATTGCTCTTGTGTCCGAGTAAATTGGCCGTCAAGACAACCACGCGGATAGGCTCTACAGGCCAATCTCCCCAGGTCATTCAGCGCGAAACAGGAAGTCCTAGAAACACCGTACAACGTATTCTAACAGATGATCTAAAGTTGTTTGTCGGCGTTTTGTCCAACAGCACTACAACTCGGACGCAAAGAAACTGTGAAGAACTAGGGTCCTTCATTTATAGAGCGCCACGTACTTATAGTCAATTATAATCAACTGTGTGTATTTGTGTAGGTATGAATGTATGAAGGATGTATGTGTGTGGGGTAATAGGTGGGAGAACGTAGACTGATTATCCAGACCACGCTGACAGTTGCAGAATTCAGGCCTGATAATCTAGCCACGCTGACGGAGGGAAAACTTTGTCCTACTTCTTTCCGTGTCTTTGCCAGTGGATGGCGTGGCATAGGGACAGATACTGCGGCACTCACTTTGAGCGGAGGCAGACGGTCAAAGAGAGCGACTAACGTTGAAACAGCCTTTCTGCTGATGCGAATCTGGAAGTGTATAAAAGGGAGTGAAGACGAACAATCGAGGCCTTTCACGTTGTGTTCGATCAGGAGAGTCGACGGAGCCTTTTACGTTGTGCTCGTTGGAAGAGATGGTGTGAATTGCGGCCCGCCGTGCCCCTGGCGATCGATGGACCAGGGAGGCGTTAAAAATACGATGAGGAGCTGAGGATTTCGTGGATGAACGTTCCACGACGCTGAGGATTTCGAGGATTTCGTGAGAGGAAGTTGCCGCGAAGTTAAAGAAGCAGTGACGACGTCGACCTTGGATCAAAACGGATCAGGATCGGAAGCGTTACTGGAAACAGAGGATTTAGAGGTCCAGTGAGGACGAGAATTTAGAGGATTGCCGTGAGGAGATATTCCACGAGTGAAGTGAAGCAGATTATTCTGGGATCAAACGGATCGGAATCGTCTGCGATGGTGATGGAGCGAGTTACGTAAGACTGTGCTCTTCTTTACGACGAAGGCATCGGACGAGCTACGAGGATGAGGATTGCTCAGGCCTAACTGGAACTGTTGGAGGATCGAGTAAGCACGCGTCTATTCGGAGGATAGGACGAATGGCTGGACTCGACTAAGAGGACGAAAGGAACTGGATTGTGAAGGAACTGAAACCGAACGAGGCGAGGGTATGTTACGTGGGCTACAAAAGTCAATGTTTATATATTGGGGAAAAACCCGTACATGAAATTCTCCCCCTTTATAAGCGGTTGCCTTAGTTGAGCTGTATGAATGAATGAGTGAGTGTGTGTTTTATTCTTTGCTATTGTTCTAGCGCCGTATTATGATTCGTGTTACTATGGTCTATTCGTGTTGAAAGATACATAGCGAAAGCTATTCAAATACTGTGTCTGGATAATTCTGTATTTAGTGACTGAGTTAGTTAATGACGGGGATGACAGTAGAACGGCTGGAGAGACGACAGAAGAAAGCTGTGATTGTGAAAACAGTCGTAGGACGACATGCTCTCCCGTGCCCGAAATTCAAAATGCCGACGTAGGATGGGATTAGAATTGTACAATGGCGACGAGGTTGGTGATGTGAGAGTGAGAACAGAGCGTTACAATGATGAAGAAGCTGATGGGATAATCATGATTAAGGAAGATTAGTGATGATTAAGGAGGATTAAGGAAGATTAAGGATTGATGTAAATTAAGGGTGAGATGATCTGTGGAGATTTGAGTAGTTTAAGAGTTGAGTAGTTTAAGAGTGGATGATTAGGCATGAGTAGGGATGATTAAGAACGATTAACGATGATTAACGATGATTAAGAATGATTAAGAACCGATAGATGATTTTTACGAAGGAACAGAACGAAGGAGGAAGGATATACGACTGTAATGAAAACAGACATGGAAATAATACGACTATCAGACTAGAAGACAGGAAATGATTAAGATTTGATTAACGTATGTGTTATGATTAGGATGATGATGTTGTTTTGATGGTGTTGAGCAAAACATTAACTACGGCAACTAAATCAAAATTTGGGGAATGATTATGGGGTTCCATTGAGCGATGTTGCGAATGTTTCCAATGCATTCACCAGAGGTCGACAGGAGTACAGGCTACCGACACAAACAACGTTACTCTTGTTATACGACGAGTAATGTAGAGATGACATCTGGGTTTTATTTTCCAACTGAAACGAGGACTATGGATTCACTGTCGATTGCAACACAAACTACGGGAAGCGAAACCAATAACAAGACTACTTCAGAAACTGTTCAGAAACTGTCGTCGAAAATATAAACGTTGCACCAGAGTAAAAGAAAAACAGTCGGATAAAACAGTCGTATATTATAATGGGAAAAACGGACTTAGCCATTCTCTGCGACGCTTCAACGGGCGTCAAAGACAACCCAGATGGACGGACGAATGCGACGGATGCGGGAGAAGCAGCCAGATGCTTCACTGTTCGATGGAGGAGGAGAGGAGAAGGAGAGACGTCGTCAACCGGAAGCCTGACGAACGGACGACGCTGCGAGGAAACGAGATCCTCGACAGCCATGGATTTCTGGGAAACCTTCGCGGATGGACGGATGGAGAAACGCGGAGAAACGTAAACGACGATCGAGGAGAACGAGGAAACCGTTCAGTGGATGGAAAGACGACAGAAGAGAGCTATGGACGTGCTCAACCGTGTTTATTCTGGTTAAATGTGTTATAAATTGCCGTGTATTTTGGACTTATTTTGTTTTGGTGTGTGTTAGTATGTATAACGTTGTGAAAGACATTGAGGAGATAGAGATTAGTTGTTGACGAATTATGGACACTTGTAACTTAGAGTAGGCTAAAGCATTGCCTATATGAATTGAACTGCATTACTTTGCGGATGTGAAGGATGTTAATCTGTTAGTCTGAAAGATTTGCTGAATGGAACTGCATTATTAGAATATCGAGTACTGTATTGATTGCATAACACTGCATAAAGATGGACTATTAGCATAGGCATTGAATAGCATTGAGGGTATATTTTTGTGTGGACACACAGTTAATATAATTGTCCTTCATGCTTCAGGATTCGCCAGGTGGGAGCAGTGTGAAGAACTAGGGTCCTTCATTTATAGAGCGCCACGTACTTATAGTCAATTATAATCAACTGTGTGTATTTGTGTAGGTATGAATGTATGAAGGATGTATGTGTGTGGGGTAATAGGTGGGAGAACGTAGACTGATTATCCAGACCACGCTGACAGTTGCAGAATTCAGGCCTGATAATCTAGCCACGCTGACGGAGGGAAAACTTTGTCCTACTTCTTTCCGTGTCTTTGCCAGTGGATGGCGTGGCATAGGGACAGATACTGCGGCACTCACTTTGAGCGGAGGCAGACGGTCAAAGAGAGCGACTAACGTTGAAACAGCCTTTCTGCTGATGCGAATCTGGAAGTGTATAAAAGGGAGTGAAGACGAACAATCGAGGCCTTTCACGTTGTGTTCGATCAGGAGAGTCGACGGAGCCTTTTACGTTGTGCTCGTTGGAAGAGATGGTGTGAATTGCGGCCCGCCGTGCCCCTGGCGATCGATGGACCAGGGAGGCGTTAAAAATACGATGAGGAGCTGAGGATTTCGTGGATGAACGTTCCACGACGCTGAGGATTTCGAGGATTTCGTGAGAGGAAGTTGCCGCGAAGTTAAAGAAGCAGTGACGACGTCGACCTTGGATCAAAACGGATCAGGATCGGAAGCGTTACTGGAAACAGAGGATTTAGAGGTCCAGTGAGGACGAGAATTTAGAGGATTGCCGTGAGGAGATATTCCACGAGTGAAGTGAAGCAGATTATTCTGGGATCAAACGGATCGGAATCGTCTGCGATGGTGATGGAGCGAGTTACGTAAGACTGTGCTCTTCTTTACGACGAAGGCATCGGACGAGCTACGAGGATGAGGATTGCTCAGGCCTAACTGGAACTGTTGGAGGATCGAGTAAGCACGCGTCTATTCGGAGGATAGGACGAATGGCTGGACTCGACTAAGAGGACGAAAGGAACTGGATTGTGAAGGAACTGAAACCGAACGAGGCGAGGGTATGTTACGTGGGCTACAAAAGTCAATGTTTATATATTGGGGAAAAACCCGTACATGAAATTCTCCCCCTTTATAAGCGGTTGCCTTAGTTGAGCTGTATGAATGAATGAGTGAGTGTGTGTTTTATTCTTTGCTATTGTTCTAGCGCCGTATTATGATTCGTGTTACTATGGTCTATTCGTGTTGAAAGATACATAGCGAAAGCTATTCAAATACTGTGTCTGGATAATTCTGTATTTAGTGACTGAGTTAGTTAACGACGGAAATGACTGGAGAACGACTGGAGAGACGGAAGAGACCATGCAGTGTGTGACTATAATATAGAGACTATATACGGGCTGAGATGCGAGTGACGGTAGAGGAAGTTAGGGGAAGTTGGCAAGAAGGAGGAGGAGGTTAAACGAACCCAAGTTGTGAAAGAAAACAATCGTAGGGCCAACGCCCTTCCGCGCCATGCTCGGCTGGACCTTGTCAAGAGAAGTGGAGAGAGGGCCTCGATGGTAAGAACCGAGGGGGTATCCCAAACAACCGGGGGTAGCGCCCCAGTTGGCCCTCTCGGGGACTACAACAACAATTCGACTGGGGCCAACCCCTTTTTCGGGTCGGGCGATGGAATGGCAGACTGGGGAGGGATAGAAGACAGAAGCATGGAGATCCCTCGCAGTGGGGCCAGACCAGGCGCACGCGGAGGAGGGGTAGAATTGTACAAAACGACTAGCGAAACAGTTGGCTTACAGCCAGCCGTTTCTTTCCGTCTAAAGCAGCGCGCACGGCTGTTGATAAAATTGAAAGAAAATGGTTTTGCGACGAGAAGATATTCATGGTAGATACTTCTAAAAACACCCAAAATGAGCGTGTTTATGCACGTGTTAGCGAAAAACCATTTGTGAATATCCCGGCGAAACGGCGCCTTATTACGTCACAAATGAAAACCTAAACTTGTACTAGTTCCATTTTTTCAGCACATATACTTGAGTGAAATATCTTTAATTTGATGCATAAAGTATAAATAAATTCCAAAAATTGGCGGAGTTATAAGCATTCAAAGTTGGTTCATTTATGCTGGACAACCCTGTATATATGTGAACAAGACTACTATGTTTTATGACACCTAGCCCTCCTGAGCAAGCAATTTTGTAAGAAAATAAACTTTTATCTCCCTCTGTGTCTGTCTCCCTCGCTCTCTGACTCTTTAATTACACCAAGAAGCCAGGCAATGAAAATATGAATTGGAGACACTTCGTGAAACACAAAAAACACGACTAAAAGCAACAGAAATAAGAAGGCAGTTGACAGAAAATGTATATGTATAGTAGAAAGATAGACGAAAACAGCTTCAAAGAAAAGAGAAGTGAACAGGCCTTGAAAGCACATAGCTGCTAAGTCACAGGTCGTTTCGTCTATAGACAATCAACAGCGAAACGACCTGTGTAACTGTGTAATTGTGTATACACTCTTCGTAGTCATATTCACATTATTCAGAGGCATATGTGACCACCAGAGTGCTGTTTGAATAAACGAATATTTATTGGTTGATTAACTACACTGCATCGCAAAAAAGAGGGTTTGTGTCGCCCTCCTCGTCAATACAGGCTTTAGTCTGGCACCACTCGATGGTATGCAGTTTTCATATATGCAAATAGGTTAACGTTGACGCCCATCGTCATTATCAGCCGGGAAGCTATTAACGATTAAACGTTTTGATCTTTATAGCGTCGGAAGAATCCGTGTCAAGGGTGTCTAAGACAACAACTTTAATTTTTATCTGTCATTGTTTAGCGACATCTTCTGGCCGAAAATTCCGATTATGCGAACCCGCTAGTACGCTTCTAATATTCTAGTTAAATATAATTATTCGCCTCTTTAACGATTCTGCATTTGATATTATAATATAGGTTAACATTCGCTTAAGAAAGAGTTATATATCTGAGTTTTTGAACTGCGCCATTTTAAGTCAGGATGCATCTAGAAATTATTTTAAATAATTATACAAATGGTTGAGTCGGAAATAATGGTGTTTTCTATGATATACTTGAAAAGCGAAACTATCCGCGGCTCAATTGAATCGTCAACTGACGTCAGCCCCGTTGACGACGCACGTGACAACGGTATCCATGACAACGACAGTCTGATAGACTGTAGTACGGCATCCGTTGTGTACAGCTCCAACGACGATGAGCTGGAACGGTTCTGGTGCATGGAACCAGCGCACAGCAACGGAACCAGCGTAGGCGGGGAATACAATGAGGGTAGGAGACTGCCTTTAAGTAGTGTAAACTTATGCCCTCAGAATGTAATGTAAAAGTAGATGTTTAGTGCGCTTGTTTAGTGCTGTACTAAAGGCAATTTATCATATAGCCCCTTTAGAAATTTCCTATGTTGAAGTATGATGATGAAAATGACGATGATGATGACAACGACGACGACGACGACGATGATGAAGATGATGATTAAGTTGACGATAATGATGATGACGACGATCATTAAAATCATTTATGATGTGATGTTAATGACAATGATGGTGAAGATTATGATTATGAAACTGATGAAAATGATGATAATGATGATGGCAATTATTATGATGACAATCACAAGCATGGTGATTAATGATGAAGATGATTAAGATACCGTTCTGATAACATGGCTGCTGCTGCTGTTGTTTTTGTTGCTGTTGCCTGATGCATTGATGACGATGATGATAACGATGATGATGATGCTGACGATAATGAAGATGGTGATGACCGTGATGATGATAATGATGGCGACGATGATGATGACGATGATGATGGTGATGATGATGATGACGATGATGATGACGAGGACGACGACGACGATGATGATGATGATGGTCCCTCGAACCCGCTCTGCTACCAGAGCCTTCTCGGTTGTTGGCCCGTCCACATGGAATGGGCTCTCACTTGCACTACGCTTACTACCTCGGAATAATTTGCCTGCTTTCTACAAGTTGCTCAAGACCTATGTTTTTAGCTGTGGCTGCACTGGGAGCGCCTATGAGTAGGCTTCTTGAAGGGTCGCTATATAAATTTTCGGAATGAATGAATGAATGAATGAATGAATGAATGATGACGGTGATGATGTAGTGGCGAGTCTGTTGAACGTCGATGGACTGAGAGCCCTGCGTCAGTTGTTCACTCGTGGAACTCATCTTCGATTCGGATACCTCAGCCTCATCGCGATTCTGCCTCTGCAACTCATCTTCACTTGCTGGGCCGCATCCACCGCCATCTCCAGTGGCATCGTCGTTCCCATGATGTGAGTACAACCACCAGGATGATGATGATGATGCCGACGACGACGACGACGACGATGACGATGATGATGATGATGATGATGATGATGATAATGATGATGATAGCAATGATGATGATTACAATAAGATTATAATGGTGATGGTGGTGATGGTGATGATGATTACAATAAGAATTAGAACAGGCTACAATGATTTTGACGTCATAATCATCGAGATTATCATGATTATGACAATGATGATTATGATGATGATATCAAATATGACGATTATGGTTACGATAATGATGCTGATGACGACAATGGTGGTAATGATGATGTCAATTATTGTGATGATATTGATGGGATGGTGGAGTGGGGTGGTGGTGTGGCGGGGAGATATTAATGAATCAAGGTAAATAATTGCATTGTCATAATTTTTTGACTGTCTGTTTGCCTTCCTGTCTTCTTGTCTATCCTCTGTCAGCATCGCCTTCTGTGCCCCCTTATCCACTTTGTTATTACGAGTGTCCCTCCCCTCAGTTCTTCCTTCACCCAGGGCTTTTTTACGCTCAGTTGTACACAAAATGTGCAGTTCTAAACGTTTTTGTGCAGTGGTAGAAGCACTTCTGTACAGTTAAAACTGGCAAAAAAGGGTCATTCTCGTCCGTTTGGGAGTAATTTACTGTGGAGGATGGGAAAGAAAAGAAGGGGCTGTGCAGTTCTAAAAATTCCCTAAAACAGCCCTGCAGGTCTCCCCAGTTTTCTTCTTTCAATAACCTCGCTGTCTAAACGACCCTCGTGAGCATACCTATCCCCCAGGGCTGTTTTTAAGGAATTTTTAGAACTGCACATCCTCTTCTCTCCTTTCTCATCCTCCATGGTAAATTACTCACAATCTGAGGAAAATGACCTATTTTTTACTAGTTTTACTAGTTTTAACTGCACGGAACGTGACGGAAGTGCTTCTACAACTGCACGAATCCATTTAGAACTGCACATTTTGTGTAGAACTGCGCGTTAAAAAGCCCTGCTATCCCCATCCCACTCCCATTCGCTCTGCCATATTTAGCCGTCATCGCCTGTTGCTCTGTAGGTTCATCGGTGCCTTGTACGGTCGAACCGTCGGTCGACTCCTCACCGACGTCCACGGTCGAGTCCCAACGGACTCCTACTGGACGTGGATCGACCCAGGGGCCATGGCCCTCGTCGGGGCCGCGTCCTTCTTCGCCGGGGTCTCCAGACTCACCATGTCGCTCTCCGTCATCATGGTAAGCGCGGGGATCAGGTCTATTGTCCGGTAGTGCTAGTCCCAAGTCTGGATAATGGACGTGGGGCGGACTGCGGTCGTCGCTAACAGCCCTTGACAGCCATAAGCTGTTGCTCATCTGTTGGGCGGTGGTCTACTTAGAAACCTTTAAGATGCGATCTTTGTTTGCTATAAATATGTAAGCCGTCGTCAAACTATGGAATTTGTCAAGATTTGTTACTAATAGAATATCATCGTAGTCTAAAAGATTAAGCCTCAGATTAAGTTATAATGTAAACACGGGGTCAGGTCTGTAGACTGGTAGTGCTAGTCCCAAGTTTGGACATGGGAAGAGGGCGCAGAGTATAAGGTCGACGCTAACAGACCTTGGCAGCCATAAGCTGTTGCTCTTCTATGGTGCGGTGGTCTACTTAGACACCTTTAAGATGCGGTCTTTGTTTGCTATAAATAATTAAGCCGTCGTAAAACAGTGGGTTTTTCCAAGACTTAATATTAATATGAGTAGAATATCATCGTATGCTAACAGTCGCTTCAGATTAAGTAATAATGTAAACACGGGTCATGTGAACTCTGGTAGTGCCAGTCCGAAGTTTGGGTAAAGAAGGGGGCGCAGGTAATCAACATAGTTAGGACAGTGCCGTTAAACATTAAATGATGCAAGAGGTTTCTGCGTTTCGCTAGGGGGCGGCGGTGGTGATGCACGAACGTTCGATTGGTGGCGCCACTGCTCAGCTGAGGCTAAAAGCATGGAACTGCGCCACTGTTTTCATTCTGAAAGTGCCAGACCCAAGCCTGGATAAAGAAGGGCGAGGTTCATTTTTTAATCTCACAGTGTCGTTAAACTAAGAAAACCAACTTCGATAGGTGAGGTCGAAATAACAAATTTAGACACCTGTAAAACGTTTTTAACCAAATCTATATTTGCCTGTCGTTACGCGATGCCATTTATTAAGTCCATCAATTAAGTCTATCCAGTCTTTGGTATCAACTGATATAAAATTTATGAACTCGATAAGAAAAAGAGAAGTTCAAAGGAGCAGGCATAGAATGGGGCATATCCTTAAAAACACCTGTTTGAAAGTGATAGGTAGCCTAAATGCACAGCAGACCTGTGTGTGTTCTGAATGCCAATTGCCTGGAAACAATCAAACATTATGCTGTTGGCTTGTAAAAAGAATTGCATATCAATGTCGCTAAAATGTGTAGAGAGAAAACTGGAGTGCACTGTAAAATATATTGTCTATTCAAGATATTAATCTTGAAGTTTATAATATACTTATGACTATAACTAATGGAAAATTATGTAGGAGATATTATTAAAAAGTAGCCTAATATCTGACAATACAATCTGCTATGACAATGTGTCAGCTTAACTTAACTTAATCAATGGTCAGTGTATTTAATTAAGGTTAATACGTGTACAGTGGAGAAGTCTTCACTTTGTTTTGAATACTGTTCCTGGAATATAGATAATTGGTTTGTTTGTAATGTGAAATGTATGTGAATTACAATTTTAGTTGATTTTGCTTAATATTCGTTGGCAGTTTTAATATTCGTTAATATTCGTTAATATTTGTTAATATTCGTTAATATTTGTTAATATTTGTTAATATTCGTTAATATTTGTTAATATTTGCAAATCTTCATATATATATTCATAATATTTGAATACTCGATCTATGGGTTGTCGTCAAACTGAAAAATCAAATCTTGTCGCCAGACGATTCCTGTAATGCTGGAGCTCTTGCAGTGCCAGTCCCAATCCACGGAAAAGTAGGAGGGCGACTTTTTTATGTCCAGTGTCGTTGAACAGCAACTAGCGAATCAATCGAGAAGCACACAATCCATCTCGTGTAGGGCGTCAATGGCCTCGGGCGCTTGCTAAAATGTTGCTTGACAATGACATATAGGTGGTCGTCTTAGACACCTTTAAAATGTGGTTTCAAATGCTATACAATCAGCAAACGCGTAAAATTGCTATTGGTCACACGCAACCTGAACATTAAATCGAACCTGGCGATGCCAATTCCAAACCTTTTCGGAAGGTTGTTCAACTTTTCAATTTTAATATTATCAGTTTATTTTCTTACAGATCGTTTTGTTACAATGTCTGTTTCATAGAGAACGTTAGATTCTGTTTAAAAAAATTGAATGTTAATGAGACTGTAAAGCTTCGTTTAGACACTTTTTGATAGTGTTGCTCGGATGCTATACGTTTCTTTTACTGCTAAAAAAACCTTCAGAGCTCCGCTGCTGTGCGCACTCTGCCAGTGCCAGTCCCAAGACCGGATAACGGAAGAGAGCAATGCTGATGATCTTTGTTATCACACATTGTCGGTAAACTGCAACACACCTATAGTATATATATATATACACATATATATATAAATTATATATATATATATATATATATATGACTTGACTTATGACCTGGCGAGGCTTTCGCCCGCATCAGTCGCTCCTCTATGGACAGCCTCCAGTCGCCTCTGTCCTGTGCTCTCCGCGTCGTCTCGCCCACGGTTAATCCCATCATCAAGTAGTCCTCTTCCACCATATCCATCCATCGCATCCTGGACCTGTTTCCTCTCCTCCTCCCATGCACATATCCCTGCAGTGCTACCTTTGGGTATCTTCCGCTCTACATTCTTGTGACATGTCCGAAGTAGCGCATATATATATATATATATATATATATATATATATATATATATATCCCCAGCAATATAGAGCTGTATAATATGTCAAAACAATTGTCGTATAAGCCGTTAAACTCCACTCAATTGATGCGCCGCAGTTTGTTGTTTGCCAGTCCCAAGCACTGGTGTAGGAGGAGGGCGACACTAAAGATCCGTGTCGTCACACACATAGTTAACTGAAACTGCTACTATAGGCTACTAATAGCTAGATTATCGGCGCCCTCCAACATAGAGTAGGGTCATCAGTTTCCGTGCCCTGGTGGGCGCCAGATGATCTGTGGTGCTTTGGTTGCTAAGCGAGTCACGAAAGGTTAATAAAGACCTTGAAGTCCTATGAATTATTTGTCCTTGACTGTAAACCAACTTCTTGCATTTGAGATTCAATTGCCGACTGCTTGACACCTGCTTTAACGATTCGCTGAGTGTATTTATTCAATGCGGCACCTACCGCGGGGTATGTGCTGTCATATCTGCCCACTATAGACAATTGGTTTTTATCTGCTGCCATAAGCTGTTACAAACTCTGGATCCATCCACCATATGCGAAATGTTATCTCCGCCACTGGTTGCGCTCGGCCAGTGCCAGCCCCAAGCCTGGATAAAGGAGTGGGGCGTCGCTAATGGTCTTTGTTACCACAAAGTGACGTTAAACTGTAACTATACCACCACCATAATTATATGCTAAAATTATAAAATTTTGTGTGTGTGTGCAACTTTGGGTTTGAGAGTGGTAATCAATTACGGCCACAAGATGTCGGAATATTCTCTTAATCTGCTGTCGTTTTTTAGACACCTGAATTACACATAAGCTAAAATTATAAGTTCATGAAATTGCGCCTTGGCGTATTCATTGCTATTATGATGTCGCTAAGATTTTGAATAACAAATACTATTAAATGATAGTAATTGAATTCTAGGAATTCTGCCGGTGTGTGTTATTCCACTCCAGTAACCAAACATGAAAGCTTTCCATTCGTTCATCCATCAGATCTTCTCTTCATCATTATGCATACTGTTTTCGTACCGTTCTCCGCCATGTATATTGTTTATTTGTGGAATGCACATTTAACAATCTCATCGTGTAACTCAAAAAGTGTACAGCTTATTTTGTTGGGAGCAATAAATCTTATTTAAATTTGATTTGATTTGCTATATCCAGGTTTCAAACACCCTGGAAAGCGTAAACGTTTACTACATATCCTATAATTTATCACCAGAGTATAAAAGAAGCTGTAATATGCCAAATTAATTTTTGCCGACGGCAGTCATTAGCTGTCGTTAACAGTGGATCCATCCATCCATCGACACAGTCACCCCGATTCACCGCCAAAAAAACGTTGACGTAAACGGCCTATAGTAACCGCAAGGTGTTATTAAACAAATGAAAGCTTGTTGGTCCAATTGGACACCCTTAAAATATTGTCTCCAGATAATATATATAATGTTTCGCCAGATAAAACTTTGATGTTGCAGTAAGGTCCTTAAAGTAGAAAACGAAGTGTCTAGAACTCTAGATGCCCTTTGCCTTTCCGTGCTGTGCTAGCATAATAAGTGACAGGACGGCGTTGAGGTTTGAAAAGGTGCGGGATGCCGTCCATGACCGTCCATTCGCACTGAATGAGCAATTAATGAAAATTATAACATTCGAATTTTAAAAAACTCATGATATAATAACATGTATTATAAAGTTGTAAACAAAGGTGTTTAACAAGATGAATATTATTGCAAGACGAATAATCTGAAGTACCTCGTGATGATTTTTCAAAAATGTATTTCATTCTAAATATACTTGTGCATAAAAATTCGTTTAGAAATATTCTTGAATTTGTCTCAAATTGTAATCCTTGCAAACGTTTCTGATTTTCGTGGATGCTATTGACTATAGACAATTATACGTCATGATGTTATACAATTATAACGTTGATGATATTGTAGATGTTTTACATCTGTAATTTAATGTATACAGGCTGCGCTGATGTCTATTTTACACTGCTTAAAAAAGTGTATGTAATATAATTGATTATGTTTTCACTGTACTCTATAAATTTTCAATTGTCGCCAACCGCCATCGATGCCATGTGATGAAGTTAAACATTATTATTTTTATCGCATTTATCAAACTCCGCAACTGATAGTGACTGTCCGGGCTGTCCCAACCTGGATGGAGTTGTAGGTCTACGTTAGTGACCTCTGCTGTAATCAGTGTCATGGGCGGAGTTTTTTCCGTTCTTGTAGGGGCTAAGCGGCGCCGACAAATATTTTCTCGGCCCAAAAAAGTTTACTTTTAAATTTTTTTAGTCTTCGGACTGAAAACTCGCCGAAAATACTAATTTCTCCGGCCCCAAAAAATTGATGACCTCTTTTTAGTCATTCGGGCGTTTTGCGTCTTTGAATAATGAACAGAAAACGATTTTCCCGGGGGGATAAGCTCGAGAAAATATACCATTTACATGGTAAAATATGAATCTGGGTATTTTTGGGGAGGGGCTTAGCCCCCTAGCCCCTGATAAAATCCGCCCAAGCTCAGTGTCGTTAAACTGAAATCACTACTATAGTATCGCGATTATCGATCACCACATTATATATTATATATGCCACAGGAACGTGAAAACTGTTTTGTAAAAGCCATGATCTCCTAGACAGTTGGACACCTTCAAATTACTCTAGAGTTCCTATAATTATTCAGCTGCGCAAAATCTGAATAAATTTAACACCTTCCTTCCAAAAAAGTATGCAAGATAGGTCAGCTTAAAGGCCATAGAAAGTCGTTAAACAATGGAAAGTCTAATGGTCTCGTATAGTGGATCTCGCAGACAGACACACAGACTCAGACTCTCAGACAGACACACAGACAGACACACAGACACACACAGACACACACATACGTAAATGCATTTTTCTTACACACGATTATACATACATGCATACATACATACATACATACATACATACATACATACATACATACATACATACATACATACATACATACATACATACATACGTACATACGTACATACGTACATACGTACATACGTACATACGTACACACATACATACATACATACATACATACATACATACATACATACATACATACATACATACATACATACACACACACACACATACACACACATACATACATACATACATACATACATACATACATACATACACGCACACATACATACATACATACATACATACATACATACATACATACATACATACATACATACATACATACATACATACATACATACATACATACATACACACACATACATACATACATATATACATACATAGTACATACATACATACATACATACATACATACATACATACATACATACATACATACATACATACATACATACATACATACATACATACATACATACATACACACACGCACATACATACATACATACATACATACATACATACATACATACATACATACATACATACATACATACATACACACATACATACATATATACAGCCACACATACATACATACATACATACATACATACATACATACATACATACATGTACATACATACATACATACATACATACATACATACATACATACATACATACATACATACATACATACATACACACATACATACATATATACATACATAGTACATACATACATACATACATACATACATACATACATACATACATACATACATACATACATACATACAGATAAAAGCAGGTATCCAAACCCTTATCATATTGTATTAGGCCTCATCTGTTTCCTGTTTCTTTTGCCAGATTGAAATGACGAATGATGCTGCGTTGCTATTGCCAACGATGTCGGCCATCTTGGTTGCCAAGTGGACGGGTGACTACATGACCCGCCCCCTCTACCACGCCCTGCTCGACTTCAAATCCATTCCTTATCTCGACTACGATCCGATCGTATACGACGAACAGCTCAACCCGTGAGTACGCGAGACACATTTTCACAACACCCAATTAATACTGTTGGTCATTAATATATCTGTACCGTATCACAAACACCATACCGTATGATAACTACCATACCGTATGATAATCGACCTTTTAGTAGCATATTATATCATAGCCAAACCATATCGTATCACTGGTAACATACATCATAGAAACACATATCATAATCACACAATACTGTACCATACTAGACTACCCTAACCTACTAACTACCATATACCCAATCTACTCTACCCTCTCCTGCTTTTACCATACCTTATTCTACCCTGTCCTACTCTAGCGTGTACCTCTCCAGCCCCCACCCTTACTCTACCTGGTAGAGTCTACCATATTCTATTCTATACTCTACCCTTCTATGCCTGTACCCAACTGTACCCAACGCTACCATATCCTATCCTGGCCTAGCCGACCATATCATTCTATACCGCACAATACCATATCATACCAGACCATACCATACCCCAGGGGCGGATCCAGGAATTTTCGAAGGGGGGCCAAACATTTTTTGGTTTGGGTCGGAAAATTTTTCGTTGATCTTTCGCTGAAAAATCTGATGAACTTTTTTAGTCGTTTTTGGCCGAAACCAGAGTTTAATTTAGCTCCCACCTCTGGGGGGATTGAGGTTTCCGGAGGGGTAGATAATTGACCGTCTGAAGACAAACATGAGGCGCGCAGCGCCGAGAGTGGTAGGGGAGGGGTGTGGGGAGGGGATATGCCCCTCCCCACCAGAAACTTTTTGAATTTTCACATTGCAATGGTAGCATTTTAAGCTGTTATCTTAACAAAATAGCTGTACTTTTCAGTGCTTATAAGAGTGCCATTAGGCCTCAATAAATATAGACTTTACTTAAAAACTTCTTTCCCGAAAACTAGATGTTCTTTTTTAAGTAATCCGCCGGAAATCTTCAAAAAAGGTGTTTAATTTCGCATCCAAAAAATTGATGACTTGTTGTAGTCATCCGTGCGAAATCTTAAAAAAGGTGTTTAATTTTTCGTCTAAAAAGAGTTATGACTTTTTAGTCTTCCGTGCAAAATTTTCAAAAAAAGGTGTTCAATTTAGCATCCAAAAAAACTGATGGCTTTTGTAGTCATCTCTGCGAAATCTTAAAATAGGTGTTTAATTTTTTTTAAAAGTGATGACTTTTTAGTCTTCCGTGCGAAATTTTCAAAAAAGGTGTTCAATTTAGAATAAAAAAACTGATGACCTTTTGTAGTCATCCGTGCGAAATCTTAAAAAAGGTGTATAATTTTTCGTCTAAAAAGAGTGATGACTTTTTAGTCTTCCAAGCGAAATTTTTAAAAAAGGTGTTTTATTACGCTTCCCAAAAACTTATGAATTTTTAGTGAACCGTCAGAAATCTTCAAAAAGGTGTTCAATTTTCCTTCTAAAAAACTGATGACTTTTTAAGACTAGAATAAATAAAATACTTCCCACTACTGAATGAAATATAGTAAGATAGAAATAAAAACAAGGAGTAAACATACATGTATGTTATCATTCACCGCATTTTCTTGCACATATAGACTAAACTCAAAACTTAACATGTTTCGCCCTGAAATTTGTTGGCATCTGCAAAAAATAAATTACATCCCAAACACTGTTGTTGGTGTTAACTTGATTTGTATTTAATAGTTAGTTGTACTTAGTTATAATTGTGTTTATTGGTGTTAATGTTTTTACATTGTACTACGAATATATACGCGAATAACATACATTGCATGCCATAAATCATAGTTGGATACTGTTGAAAGATTGTTTCATTTCGATGCTTTATATTAAGACAATGCAATTGCGTGAGAGACTTAGATTAGATTTTAATTACATTTATACATTATTTTTATTATAGATTTTAATTACATTTATACATTAATTCTCCTGTGCATGACTGACACCCTGAATTTTTTTTTGGGCCACCATGGATGGGGAGGCCACGTCCCATGGTGATTTGAAATGGGGGGGCCATGGCCGGATTGGCCCCCCTGGATCCGCCCCTGCCATACCCTACTCTGCTCTTGTCTATACCATTCCATTCCCTATCATGCATTGTCCTACGATCGGATAGTCCCCCTTTCCTCATTCCCCCTTTCCTCAGTCCCCCATTTCTCAGTTTTCCCTTTCCTCGGTTCCCCTTTCCTTACCATCTTCTGCTTCCTGTTTCCTCTATAGCCTCAACCTGGAGCTGTTCAGCGCTGCGGATGTGATGCACAGCCCTCCGGTGACCATCCATCCCATGGAAAGCCTTTTCCGGCTGGCCAGCCTCGTTCTCGAAACGCATCATGGCGGATTTCCGGTTGTCAGTTTCCTGGGGAATGCTCAACAAGAAGTCCTCTACGGCTTCATCACGAGGTCTGGACTATTTTTAGTAGTATGGTCTGTGATGTCATTTCCTGTTACGTCGTTCATAACTTCCGGTTAGGAGTCACAAAGGTTTTGGACTTTCGACCCTTTATTGCGCTGAATAAATGTTTTGATAAGATCTGATTACTTAAAGTTAGAGCAGGTAACATTAGTTCAGACATCAGATTACATTCTGGGGTGTAGCCAGGAAATTTTTTGGAGGGGTTTCCCTTTCGGAGTTTTTCATTTCTGGGTTTTTTTAATGGACATATTTATATCGCGGACTGAACAGAATAAGATTGTTAAAATTTGGACATCATATACGCACGATTAGGCCTACATTAGACAATGAACAATGGCCGTACAGTTGACTTTGTAGATCTGAACTTCGGGTCATCCTGGGTCACCACGAGACGCGATCAACCACAAAATCCGGGTCAAAGGTCACGCCGAAAATCTCTTTCGAAGAGGTCAGAGTGATTAATTGGTTCAAATCTGCGTATGATATAAAGTGAAGATTTTTCTATAAACATTTCGACTTCGCTGGCGCCTTCTACATGTCCTGTTCGGTTGCATTGAGCACATCAATCACACACTGCATATCTCTAGGAAGATGAGACGGTGAGGGAGAGGAATGGACACCACTCACCAGTCGTCGTATGCCGAGGCCGAGATAGTGAAGTCGCTAACACTTCGTGTACCCAATACCCACGGCTTCCTATAATGCTAGTTTAAGTAAATAGACCTGCAGTGAGAATCTTGCAATGCGTTGTAAATACGACATAAGATGGCAATAGTGTTGTGTGATGCCAGTTAGAAGCGTGGACAAAAGGGAGGTCTTAGACATAACCATCTACTATATATGAATAGATCGGTGCGTTGTCACTGATGCCAGTCCAAAGCCTGGATAAAGAATTAAAGGGGAGACACTATACAGCACTATATGACCGATATCGCTAAAAAAAGTTGCAACCTCAAATTCTAAAGATTTTTACATCTGCAGTCTCGATAAGATAATGCACAACACAGAGAATGACAAGGCTAAGCATATTACTTAGTCAAAAAAGTCAAAGAAAGCAAAAAACTCCGCCGCTATTCGTACTCTAACAGTGCAAGTCCCAAGCCTGTATAAAAGAGGAGGGGACGCTAATGATCTTGTTTAGGGTCTATCACACAGAGTCGTTAAATTGAAACCACCTGCATTTTATAATAAAGAAGTCAGGTTAATTGAAGAAAAGAAGAGTCAATGTATATATATATATATATAAGTCAGTGTGAGGCGATCCATGGCAAATAATATATGAGACACGCAACCTGAGTCAGATAGTAGAAGAAAAGGGGAGGGCAAGTTGAACCAGAAAACCTTAGACACGCCCAGGCATGCCAAGTAAATTCAAGGCAAGATCTTGCAAGGGCAATGAAAGTTAGAGGCAATGGAAGTCGAGGCAATGGAAGTCAAGGCAAGTAAAGTCGACTCAATGCAACATAATCAAAATAAACCGTTCATATATGATTCATGAAGCAGAACCAGTGATGACGCCATCGTGACGTCACTTTTGTGTTTGATGACGTAGCTGTCCGTCGACCGACCGGAGGAGGGCGCCAAGCATCAACAGGTGCTCGAGAATTTCATGACCGATCCCGTCTACAGAAACGTCAGGGTCGACCTGGTAGGTTGCTGAGAAATGGCGCCATATAAATGATGATGACGACACCAACGACGATGTTGGTGATGTTCATGATGGTGGCGATGATGATAACGATAATGATAATGATGATGATGAGGCGAATAAATTACATTACACTACACCGCATTTAATTGCCTCGTTTCTTTCCCATTTCTATTCGTCAGATTACAAGCAGTATTATTTATTAGGTTTGCTTATTCGCATCTCCTTTCCCAACAATTTTTTTTATTAGGTTACATTACTGTGGAAAATGCTCATCCATTCGTGCAGCCAACCGTCGCAGAGCGACGATGGCGGAATGACATGACATGACATTATGTCAACTTTTCCTTCCATTTCCATTCCATCGCACTATTATATTCCCATTTCAGAAGCCTATTATTTTTTTAATCCATTATATTAATATTATTATATTGGCTTTACATTAAATAGCATTTTCTTTCTTTTCCATTTCACTTCGTTATCATTTCCATTTAATCACATTTTCCTTTCGTTTCATTTCCACTTTCCTCCCTTTACATAATATTCACATAATATTCGCATAATTAAATCACACGTTCTTTTCAAAAGCCAATACATCAGATTTCCATTAAATTGTAATTTTCTCGATATTCCATTGCATTCCGTTCACTCATATATTTCCGCTAAATTACATTTCCCACCTTCATCGTTCTTTCCATCATCGTTCTTCTTTCTCTTTACCTCCAGGAACCCTTCATCAACCGCTCATCCTCCTACGTCCGAGAGGACTTCTCCCTCCACCGCACCTACGTCCTATTCCGGACCCTCGGACTCAGGCACCTCACCGTCGTTGATCACTCCAACCGGGTACGTGGTATCATCACACGGAAGGACCTGATGCGATCCAGCCTAGAGGAGAGACTGGATCGGTTACGTCGGCGCTCGGAGGTCAAGGAGGACGAAGGGTTCGACCGGAAGCAGCTGCTGATCGTGACGTCAAACCATCCCAGAATTCACGCTGTTGACAGCTTCGTCTGACGATTTTTAATAAACAATTTCGTCATTGGTGTCGATTTGGATATCGCCACCGGATAATTGTGACGAATAGAGTTTGGAAGAATGCGACATCTGTTGATCCAAAGCAGTAATGGAGTAATATGAAAAGCAGAGCTTTTTAACGTGCAGCTGTACGCAAACTGTTCAGTTCTAAATGAATTTGTGCAGCTGTAGAAGCACTTCTGTACAGCTAAAACTAGCAAAAAGCTCGTAGTCCTCAGATTGGAAGTAATTTACCATGGAGGATGGGAAAGGAACGAAGTGGTCGTGTAGTTCAAAAAATTTCTTTAAAACAGCCCTGATGAAAGGAGGGCAAAAAAGAAGTGGAAGAAGAAAGGAAAGAAGGGAAGCGGAGAAAGAGGATGGAGAAAAGGAAGCGGGAGATGAGGTGAGGTGAAAGGGAAGAGAACGAAGAAGAAGACGAGGTAAAGGAGGGAAAGAAGGAAAAGGTTGATGAGGAGAATCGGAGGATGTGAAACGAAGGAAAAGGTATATATAGGAGGAAGAATGGTTATTATTAATATTATTTTATTTTTTATTGTTATTATTTATTCATTCATTTATTTATTCCTTTATTAGAACGCCACTATTAAATGGCCAATAATCAAGCGTGAATTATTTGTTTAATGTCCCTCAGATTCCTTCTACAGATCGAGCGTCTCAGTTGGAGGCCCATATACAGGGCTGTACTGGTAAATTTTGAGGTGAGTACACGCTGACCGGGAGAAAAATCCACTTTTTCTGACGACTGTCATCCGGCCCAAAAATTCCCGTCCGAAAAATCTGACGACCTTTTTTAGTCATTCGCTCCGGATTTCGTCAAAATACACTTAAATATCCTTTGCCCTCTGCATGCGTATACCCACACGCTCTTTGTGAGGTGAGTATACGCCAGGGGTTCTCAACCTTTTTCCGCTCGCGACACACCTAAACTTCCAACAAAATTTCGCGACACACCATGCAATCCTCATAAATTATGTGAATCTCTTCAAATTTAAAATAGACCTATGTCATAGTTAAAATATATTTTTTTCCATTTTAATTTTTTATAAATCCTAATGAATTGAAATGTTGACACTGAATACTTTCCAGTTTCCAATGATTTAAAAATTCTAAAATTCCCAGATTTAAAAATGCTAAATTCCACTGACCTAAATCTACGATTCCACGTATTTTTTATGACACTATCCCTACCTTACTTGCGATTTTTTCCTGAATTTTCTTTGCATCGTATAATTATATAGAAAGATGCTCCAGGATCGATAGGTTTGTTAGTGAAATACCGGTACATACAGCTTCGTAGCAACTTAATACCTAGGGTTCCTATATGGACACTTTAAGCTTTGGGCCTTACCCATTAACGAGAATAACGAATGGGCTTGATATAGGATAGCTATATAAAACTATTTTAAGGTTAAAACGCATGAAATTTATCGTCAATTATCCACATAGTCCAATCCAGTTCATCAAAGTATGAAAACATATACAGGACAAAGACAGCTAACCATTGTTGAAAGTAAACGCTACCCAGAGCCGTAGCGACCGCCCTCCGTACCCTCCGACCGGAGGGGGCCCCGCACGGAAGGGGGGTCCCTAAAAGTGGCAAAAAGTTAAGATATAACTAGGTAAGTGACATTTAATGACGCTATTGCACATGCCGTGTCAGTTTTACCACAGAGTAGCTTTATCTATTCTGTGGTTTTACTGATGAAACCGTGAAGTAAATACGGAATAGGGCCTACATGCATGTACTCTGTAGGTCTATACAATACAAACGCTGTATGTTGCATGAAATAAATACCGCGTTCCAGATTCTGCATTGTAAGGGGTCCGCCGCTCCCGACATATGTTCGGAGGGGGCCACGCTCTTTGTTGCTACGGCCCTGACGCTACCATCTAAACATCCAATTATTGCCACTGAAAACTTGAAAGTAGGTCTGCAGGAAATTTTAGGCAAAAAGTTTTGGTATCATTTGAACCTCAGCCTATAGCCTGCCTACGTTGATTGTTTGACTATGAATACGCAATTAAAAAGGCTGAGAGGACACATTTCCGTGTCATTCGCAAAATTTCCATTTAAAAAAAAATTTCCTCCCGTTTTCGAATATCAAAGCATTGGGCAAAAGTTTGTAAGGTAAGACTAAGAGGGCAGATTTTCGCGTCATGTGCAAAATATTTCATGTAGGGATTGCGATGAAATGCAATAGAAGCTAAACAGAGTGCAAAGGATATTTATTGTCCACACTCGTCAAACTGCTGAACTAATCAAGTCAGTGTAATGCAAGAACGACGGCTTATGGTGTGATAATTCGCGACACAAATTCTTCGCGACACACCAATTCTTCGCGACACACCAGCGACACACCAGTTTTACGCGACACACCGCCGGTCTATTTGCGACACACCAGTGTGTCGCGACACACCGGTTGAGAACCCCTGGTATACGCCACGGATACCCGCGTATACCCTTTATTACAGCCCTGATAATAATAATACTATACTACTTTTTTCCTTTTTCCATTATCACTGTTACTATTATCACACTGCAACAAAAGATTCCGCGAAGGCACAGCATTAAAGCGCTGAATGGTCACCAAAGGTCTTTAGTGGAGGGACGTCGTTTCTCTCATTTCGTCCGTCGCCTTCGTCAAGTGACGACCCAAATCTGTGATGAATTCGATGCCTCTTAAGTTAACAGGGCCTAGAGTTTCAATGGCCAATGGAACGAAGTCATGTGTGACTGAGAGGGACTGATATCTTTGATTGTTCCTGTTGTCCGCAATTTCTGTCGCTGCCCCAGCTGTGATTATTATTATTTTATAACAATAATAATATAAAAAATAATAACATATAGGACGTGTAGCGCACTAAAAATAACGTATTGTACTGCATTGCGTAGGCTTACTTGATAATCGCTACATTACTAAAAGACGAAATGATTCTTATAATGTAAAACAGACCATGACGTCATAGAGCCAGTTGCCTAGGTTACCGCTTCGACCAATTGGAAGGAGCAACGATCGATCTACTCATCCAGAAGGTGATAAAAGAAAACGCCTTTGCCCGTATAGCGTCTTTCTGATCGCCCTGGGAAATTCCTGGCAGAGGGCTTTACAATACCTGTCAGGGACTCGATTCATCGGGCTTCGTTAAATCGCGAGATATAACGAACTCCAATGGGTCGGGGGTTTAATACACATGGGTCGGTAGACCAGTGTGCCGACCGTACACTGGTCGACTGATTGCCCAACTAATCTCCGGGGGGCTAATGTCCTACACCCGCGTATACGCACACGCTCTTTTTGATGTGAGTATACGCTGTATACCCGCGTATACCCTTGATTACAGCCCTGCCCATATACTGTATTCTGCTCGCTGCGTCATCATGTCACGGTTCTAACTAATCGACCACCGTGCAAATCGGGCAAGAAAAGACATGTCTAATCTAAAGCTTCGGTCATTGACCTGGAAAGTACCCCCCCATCAATCCATCCATCCACCCACCCCCCTTAGGAACAACAACTTAGTCGACAATTCACTAGATTACCTTCGAAAGTTCCAAAGTCTACGACTGCTAACTCAGTCGTAAAGTCAGTCACGGTCTCCTTCACGCTGCAATTGAACTGTCCAGTGAAGTAGTCCAATACAACGCACGTCGTTGTTGAGTATATCTACTTGAGAAACGCTGGATGAATCGAGTGCTGAGATGATGATGTGCTTATGTGTGGAATGCAATGCATGTGTGGAGTTGCATGGTCTTTGTAAGTGGGCGCTGAACGTGTGGAGTGCCTGTCAAGATTTCTTCAATGACGTACGTTTGGCTAAATGACGAAAGGATATTAACTGTGTGTGAGTGAGAACATTCTACAAATACGTCTGTAGAAAGCATTGTTTTGCTACGAAATTGCAGTTGGTGGAGAAAAATAATGAGTGACGAAATCGAAAACGGAGTATTGAAACGAATAAATGAACAAATGAATGAATGAATGAATGAATGAATGAATGAATTGACTGGTTGATTGATTGATTGGTTGATTGGTTTAATTGATTAATTGATTGATTAATTGATTAATTGATGACTGGATTGATTGATTGATGGATGAATGGATGAATGGATCTGTTGATGAATCGGTGAATGATGGATTAAAATACGAAGGAATGAATGGAAACGCATAGAATGCCAAGAAGCTATCATCACACTCATTCTATCGGTATTTAAACGTCATCTGCGAGGTTAAATAAACACTCAAGTCTTAAGCTGTATTATACTTATGCCCACGAAACAAAGAACTATAGCAAAATATTGTTGTAAAAATAGGCCCCTGCAATTTGTTTTAATTAATTGTCCGTGTCCCTGTCTGCCTGTGTATCGTTGAAACATGCCGTCTACTTAATTCATGCATAGGCGTGGCTAAGCGTCTACATGGCGTCTACTTAATTTATGCATAGGCGTGGCTAAGCGTCAACATGCCGTCTACTTAATTTATGCAAGGCGTGGCTAAGCGTCTACATGGCGTCTACTTAATTTATGCAAGGCGTGGCTAAGCGTCTACCTGGGCCTGACAGGCGACTACATAATATATGCAGGGCGTGGTCCAGCGTCTACATAATATATGCATGGGCGTGGCTTGGCGCATACGTATATATACGAGTGCGTGCGCAGGCACGGCAGTCACCGAGAAGAAGTCATCGAGAGTCATCGACCGAGAAACAGTCAGAGAAGCAGTCGTCGAAATACAGTCGATCGAACGGAAGGATCAGCCGACGCGGTCGCCGTGAGATAGAAGAGAGCTGCGACAGCCGAGTGTTACAGGTTCGAGGCGCAGTGCAGCTACGAGTCGTACGGGAGAAAACGCTTCGAAGAGCGCTACGGTGAATCTACGACGTCTGCAATCCGACGCTGTCGACGACGAAAGGTTCGTAAGCCTTTGCTGTCCGACGCTGGTGGCTGGGGTTCGATTCTTGACCCACAGTCGTGCTCTTCTGTAACCCGACGCGGCTGACGGCGGAAAGTCTGGGGACTTTCGTGAATCTACGACGACTACGATCCGACGCTGTCGACGACGAAAGGTTCGTAAGCCTTTGCTGTCCGACGCTGGTGGCTGGGGTTCGATTCTTGACCCACAGTCGAGCTCTTCTGGAATCCGACGCTGACGACGACGGAAGGTCTGGTGATTCTTGCTACGCAACGACGACGCCATTCGACTCCGGATCTGCCAACATCTCCGACCGGGTGAGCGCAGTGGTTCAGTTTTATCGCTACGCAACGACGACGTCGACTCTGGTTCGAAACCCGACCCGTTTCACCGACTTCGACGTGCGCTGGCGAAGCAGCGGTCCTCTACGCGACGACGATTCAGCATTCTGCGTTGGCAATTACTGCAGACAGTGGTATATTAGTTTTCAGACAGTGGCGCTACGCGAATTGCTCCGAACTTGCTCCGAACTTGCTCCGAACTTGCTCCGAACTCTGGCGCTATAGGAGTTGGCTGAGGACAGCTTAACGAGGGTTTTCTTGAAGTCGAATAAAAGTGTTTCAAGCCTGACTGGCTAGTCGTCAATCCCCAGTTGACGCCGGACTACACGACGGACGGACATCGCCTTAACGACTAGGGTCTGGAGCTCGGTTCCTGGTGGTCTTTTGCCCAGCCCTAGTGGGTCGAGATTCTTTACAAACTGGTACCAGAAGTGGGGTGATTGGATTCCGTCGGACTTCTACAAAGCTGGTCCCAGCTACGAACTGATTGCAGCCTGTGGAGCGAAATTCAGCGACAATGTGGAACACTGCAGAGATGGACGGGAACGCTGATGACCGCCCGATGACTTCGACGCCAGCAGTGGGACGAAGGACGGACCTCTTGGTCGACTTTGAGGTCGAGTCCAGCCGCTTTCTGGAGAGAATCGACTTCGATGACCCGCCGAAGAAGGATCGCAAAAGACTGCTGATTTCCGAAACAGACGTCAGCGCTTTGGAGACGAAAGTCTTGGACAACGTCAGTCGCTTGGTCAGCGAACGGAAGATGACCATGAAACCAGCAAAATTCGATGGGACTGGGTCTCTCGAATCGTTCTTGGCACAATTCGACGTCTGCGCACGCCACAATAGATGGACGGCAATCGACAAAGTCGACTTTCTCCGTGTTTCCTTGGAAAAGGCAGCAACGCAGCTGTTGTGGGACTTTGGAGCGCGAACGGAGGTGACGTATGAACAGCTGGTCGAGAGACTTCGTCAACGATACGGCGCGGAAGGTCAAGCTGAGACTTTTCGTGCGCAACTCTACTATCGTCGCCAGAGGGCGGATGAAAGTCTGGGAGATCTGCTGCACGACATCCGGAGACTCGTTGTTCTCGCCTATCCAGTGCCGTCGAACGAGACGACCGAGATCGTTGCTAAGGACGCCTTCCTTGAAGCTATCCGTGACCGGGAGCTGTCTCTAAAGGTGAGAGAACGGGAACCGAAGACGATCGACGAGGCGTACCGAACAGCTCTACGCTTGTCGGCGTATCAACAGACCGCAGACCTGGAGGATCGTCGCAGACCGGCGAATCGAATAAGAGGAACTCAGGAGGCCGACACCAGAGGACAGCTTCAGTCTCAGCTGGACGACTTCTTCACTGCCCAGCGCAAGTGGCAGCAGGACATGGAAGAAAGAATCTGCCGACAGCTGGAGGGACTTCGAAGCTCGAACAGGACGAACTTCAACTCCGCACCGATGGCTCCGCCGACCATTCCGTCTCAAGGTAACGCATCAGGAAGTCTGGGACGTGGGTCGACCTGTTTCAAATGCGGGTCCCCAGGGCACTACGCACGCCATTGCCGACAACGCCGACAGTTTCCAGACCGCCGGAACGACGACGCACGCGATTCGGGCCAGCCGACGACCGAGCAAGAGACCGTCACCAACCATACAACGAGAGACAGAGCAACTGGCGTGACGAACAACGCGATCTACATCCATGGAGTGATCAACGGACGGCAAAGAACGTTCCTCGTGGACACTGGTTCGGAGGTAAGCCTGGTTCCCTCGTCTGATGTTGATGGGTTGTTGCTCCAGCCTAGCACTCGCATTCTCTTGGCTGCTAACGGAACACAGATAAGGGTTTTGGGTCAGGTTGATGTCCCAATTAGGATTTCCAGAGGTTTTTCCATTGAGACAAATTTTCTCGTCTCTGACCAGATTGGGGAACCAATGCTGGGAATGGATTGGTTGAGGCAACACCGCTGTCGACTTGGTTTTGGTCAGGGTGCGCTCTTTGTTGGTAGACGCCGCATTCCTTTGGTTAAGGGCAATGGTTCACTTTGGTGTCGCAGGGTTATTGTTGCTGAGGAGACAACTGTTCTTCCTCGTTCGCAGTGCGATATCCCTTGTAGGACGCAATATCGTGATTTGACGACCACAGCTGAAGCGTGGATGACTGAATCTAAAGAGATTCGGCCGGGATTGCATGTAGCTAGAGTTGTGCTGAATGATGATGATGATAAAATGTGCATTCGTGTGGTGAATTTGAATGAACAGCCTGCGATGTTAACTGCTGATTCACTTCCTGACCTGCGCGTTGCAAATATCGAAAAATCCTTGAGGGCGCATGACTTGTGGGTGCATCCTACGCAATTAAAAAAAAATGACCGGAAGGTCGACCCGAAAAATGACCGGAGGGTCGACCCGAAAAATGACTGGAGGATCGCGCCCCACAAGGGGCCGACGATTGTGCGTGCCGATCGGCGTTGCCAATTATGCACGTGCGTGCCCTTGGCCAAGCGACGCCGGCGGACTGCGCATGTCCGAAACTATCCACATAAGGACACTAACGGCAGTGGACCGCACCAGTCGAGAAATATGGAGTCGTCCGATGCTAAGTGCTGCTCGTTCTGCGGAACCGCTTTCGAAGGACCGAATGCACGGAAGCTCAGATGGAGGCATGAGAGGAATTGCCGCGCCGCAAGAATCCGTCGAATCCGGGAGGCATCCTTGGCGCCCGCTGCTCTGGGTTCGGTAGCCACCCTCCTTTCGGAGGCTGTCGCCCCGGTGTTGGAGGCTTCAGGTGGTGTCGATGCCGCCGTACCAATGGCGTTGGAAGACATCGACTTTCTAGACGAATTCGTGTTTGGTTTCGACGAAGATAATCTGCCCGATATTCCTGATCTGTTATCAGATGATGATTTCCTGTCTGCTATTCCTGATCCGGTGCTGGACGACAACCCTCTTCCCGAAATTTCTAGTGCGGATTTCGCCGATGTCTTGGGACAGGGGATGACGCGCTCTGAGGCTACCCACGTCGTAAGGCAGGGACGCGAACTGGCGCCCATTGTTTCGGTGGAATGCTTCGTGGAGATTATGTCCGGAAAATACCCCCACTGGCCGGATGAGCTCCTGCGAGGGATTTACGACGGTTGTATCCCTACGGCTCTGACTCCTGTACCGTCGCCGCAGGAAGTAATTTGGATAGATGATTGAGTCCGGATGATGGGAGCGATTGGGGGATAGAATGGTTATGGAGCCGTGCCGGGTTCCCATCTCTATTCTTTTTCTTTGCAGAAATAATTGTTGAGTCGTGCCTGACTCCGAGCTTATTTTTTTTGATTAGGCGTAATTGCCAGCTGTATAGTTAGCTATTCAATTGTTTGTACTTATGCTATGTCGTTTTTGAAAAAAAAAAAAAAAAAAGAAAGAAGGGGGGTGTGAACAAAACAGTTCACACCGTACCCGAAATGAAAAAAAAATTAGAGAAATAAGCCTAAAAAAAAAAAAAAAAAAAGAAAAAGAAAAACAGGCAGAGACATGAAAAACAGGCGAGAAAAAAAAATAAAAGGGGGTTGTGACCGAGATGGCACTTCGCACCCGCAAGAAAAGAGCCGAACAAAAAGGGGGATGTGCGCGAAAAGCACTTCGCACCCGATTCAGCTTGGCTATTTATGATGTCTTTAATTACGGTACCGTGTGGCAGTTATTTCTGTGGCAAGCTGATGTACAGCATTTTGCTGATTGGAAAACGTGTTAGATTTTCTTTTGGTACAGATACTCTTGCATTTGCTGTATAGTTGGACAATTAATCGTGTTTTATAGGATATTTTACTCCGATTGTCGGGTAGATTTTCTGTTAGTGCTCCAAGGTGGGCCTTGGATTGCTTCTGGGGGAGGCGTGTTGTAAAAATAGGCCCCTGCAATTTGTTTTAATTAATTGTCCGTGTCCCTGTCTGCCTGTGTATCGTTGAAACATGCCGTCTACTTAATTCATGCATAGGCGTGGCTAAGCGTCTACATGGCGTCTACTTAATTTATGCATAGGCGTGGCTAAGCGTCAACATGCCGTCTACTTAATTTATGCAAGGCGTGGCTAAGCGTCTACATGGCGTCTACTTAATTTATGCAAGGCGTGGCTAAGCGTCTACCTGGGCCTGACAGGCGACTACATAATATATGCAGGGCGTGGTCCAGCGTCTACATAATATATGCATGGGCGTGGCTTGGCGCATACGTATATATACGAGTGCGTGCGCAGGCACGGCAGTCACCGAGAAGAAGTCATCGAGAGTCATCGACCGAGAAACAGTCAGAGAAGCAGTCGTCGAAATACAGTCGATCGAACGGAAGGATCAGCCGACGCGGTCGCCGTGAGATAGAAGAGAGCTGCGACAGCCGAGTGTTACAGGTTCGAGGCGCAGTGCAGCTACGAGTCGTACGGGAGAAAACGCTTCGAAGAGCGCTACGGTGAATCTACGACGTCTGCAATCCGACGCTGTCGACGACGAAAGGTTCGTAAGCCTTTGCTGTCCGACGCTGGTGGCTGGGGTTCGATTCTTGACCCACAGTCGTGCTCTTCTGTAACCCGACGCGGCTGACGGCGGAAAGTCTGGGGACTTTCGTGAATCTACGACGACTACGATCCGACGCTGTCGACGACGAAAGGTTCGTAAGCCTTTGCTGTCCGACGCTGGTGGCTGGGGTTCGATTCTTGACCCACAGTCGAGCTCTTCTGGAATCCGACGCTGACGACGACGGAAGGTCTGGTGATTCTTGCTACGCAACGACGACGCCATTCGACTCCGGATCTGCCAACATCTCCGACCGGGTGAGCGCAGTGGTTCAGTTTTATCGCTACGCAACGACGACGTCGACTCTGGTTCGAAACCCGACCCGTTTCACCGACTTCGACGTGCGCTGGCGAAGCAGCGGTCCTCTACGCGACGACGATTCAGCATTCTGCGTTGGCAATTACTGCAGACAGTGGTATATTAGTTTTCAGACAGTGGCGCTACGCGAATTGCTCCGAACTTGCTCCGAACTTGCTCCGAACTTGCTCCGAACTCTGGCGCTATAGGAGTTGGCTGAGGACAGCTTAACGAGGGTTTTCTTGAAGTCGAATAAAAGTGTTTCAAGCCTGACTGGCTAGTCGTCAATCCCCAGTTGACGCCGGACTACACGACGGACGGACATCGCCTTAACGACTAGGGTCTGGAGCTCGGTTCCTGGTGGTCTTTTGCCCAGCCCTAGTGGGTCGAGATTCTTTACAATATGCATATTTTAACTGTATATATTAGGGTGGCCCTTAGCATACAGCCAAAAAATAAAAATCGTAAAAATTTGTCTGGCACCCTTTCAATCCATGCCAATTATAGAAATAACATTTTGTTGAAAAGAATTTTGGAATTGCAAAACATTTAGGGGTGCCCCTCGAGCGCCGAAATTTATTCTTTAATACAAATTTGATCAATTGAATCATACAATTTCAACCAAACTATATTCAACACACTGTCACTCAGAATTTTACAGAGATGACTAAAACACACTCTAGTGATGCAACAATGCCAATGAAACAAGTGTTTACTGTTCAATTATAATTCAGTTATTGTTCACTGTTCAGCTGGTCACAAAAGTAAATGATCAGTACAGGACAATAAAATGCAGGAATAACTGCTTTCTACTAATTTGACACGAGATTTCTTTTCGTACAGTCAGGGAACTGTCGTCGATGTTCACTGACAACCTGCAGGAGAAATTGAAGCTGATCCTCATCTTTTGCTAGCTTTTTATTTAAGTCATGGATGAGTGCCACACCTCGTTCAGCTCTATCATTGACGACAGCCAACTCTTCTAGTACTGCTTGTGCTTCTCGAAATGCTTCATGCTCTTCCCAAAGAGCAGGATCTTTGGAAAGTGTCATCTCAGATAGTCCATGCAGACCAAGCACCTGGAACAGTTTCTTGGAGTTGGTTGTACAGAATTGTTCCAGACCGCTGATGCCAAGAAATGCATCTGACTTCACACAGGGTCGTTTAGGCGGATGATCTGGGGCTACGTCTTCCATGGCAGCAATCATTAGCTTCTTGGAGTCATTGGATACCCTTGAATCAAAAAGAGCAAGCCCATGAGCTCTTCAGACAAATACCAGAGATGAAGCCCTAACTTCTTGCTTGTAGCAGAAGAAATTGTAGTATGCATGTGGATATGTGAGAAAGTTTGCCATGAGAGTGAAGTCATTCAGAGGAGCCTCCACAGCAATTGGCGCAGTTATCCAGGCTTTCAGGTAGACAACAACTGAAAAGATGGCACTATCACGAATGCTGCGTTCTTCTGCAGCAGTCTTCTTGAACTGAGCACGAAAGAGCCACATCTTTATGGTATAGAACTATAGATGACTTTTGCCATTCATCGTGCCTGGTGCATAGCGCCAGGTATTCAAAACCGAATTTCACGAGAAGGAACACCTCCAAGAAAGATAACTGAGAGCTCGAGAAATTCCCTGTAATGGTCTCGTGGCTGTGCAGTTGCTAAATATCTATGAGCAAACTCCAAGATATCAGAACGGTGATATTTTAGAATTTTAAAGCTCACGTAATTTTAATAAGTAAGTAAGTACTAAATATTAAATGTTGATGCATTGCAAACATTAGTAGGCCGACAGAATGTATTAAAGCACTGAAAATTTCAGTTTGCAATTCCAATTATAATTTTGAAGTTTACTCGTACATTATTGAAACTTGAGAGCTCGGGGGGCACCCCTAAATATTGCCCTATTGCAAAGATTTTTGCACAAATTATTTTCTTCATAATTGAAATAGATTGGAGGGGTGCCAGTAGATTATTTTTAACTTTCATTTTTAAGGGCCACCCTAGTATAAATCTATTATAAACCTGTATATATTATAATTAATGAAATACAGCGATAGACCTAATATGTATTTGAAAATGCTAAACAAGGCGTTGCTGTTTCCGTGCGTATATAATTATAATTATTTGTTTATATACGTACAATACATACATGTTTGCACAGTGCACACAATGATAATATTCCTTGTATGTATGCCTTGACGTACGACTTTTTCAGTAGGGCTAATTCACAAAACT
Source organism: Lumbricus terrestris (assembly GCA_949752735.1). Taxonomy (NCBI): domain Eukaryota; kingdom Metazoa; phylum Annelida; class Clitellata; order Crassiclitellata; family Lumbricidae; genus Lumbricus; species Lumbricus terrestris. The sequence goes on along the minus strand of OX457048.1, from coordinate 15,601,538 downwards.
CGACCCATCTGCCCTTAAAATTATGAACATGACACGATGACAGTAGGCGTGGTTGCCACAGTTACCATGACAACTTAGATTACAATGGCAACTTCATTTACCATAGTGACTTAGGTTACCACAGTTGCGTCATCTGCTGTTTCAAACCAAGTGGATCGATTTCCGTATACTAATATAACTCAATTAACGAGTTCAAAGGAAGCCGACGCCGCTTCGAGCAAAGACCACCCAACACGATACTAGCGCCAGCAATCTGTGATTGGCCAATTATTTCGTTCAACTTCGTCAATGTATTGTCGACAAAAACATCAAACAATCGACATAATTATTATAATTATTGTAAATTATGCTTCGAGCAGTCAATAATATGGATGTCCTTCAAAGCACATTCGACATATTATTTACAATAATAATAATAATTATAATTAAAGACAATTATGATAATTAAATCATGTACATGTATGCAGCTGTGAATGGTGAACTATTTGCCTAAAAAAATTGGGTCATACTGCAGAAAGTCAATTCGCGCACAATAACCGCTTAGAGCAAAATTATCCCCTGGGGTTTCTGGTGAATTCCCAGGATAATTATTATGCAATTATATACAGACTTAAGGGCGACCTCTCAATATTGGAGATCTGCGATGATGAGGATGATGATGATGGTGGTGGTGGTGGTGGTGCTGGTGCTGGTGCTGGTGGCGATGACGATGACGGTGACGATGACGATGACGGTGACGATGACGGTGACGATGACGATCATGATCATGATGACCATGATGATCATGATCATGATGATCATGATGATCATGATCATGATGATCATGATGATGACGACTACTTCTTGATATACAGTATACACTCTAACCCAGCGGTTCTCAACCTTTTTAGTGCGGCGACCCCCTGGTAAGATTTCGAAAGTTGTCACGACCCCTAACAACAAAATTGATCGAGTTTATAACTTTGTCACTGCATTTTTTTCACTATTGTCCATGATTGTCATGCTTTTTCACTTCATTATTCGAAACTGCTTTTGGCAATTGTGTGAGGTTTCCTGGCTCTTATTGGCTATTCTACATGAGAGCTAACTATTCGGCAGTTTGAACTTGAAGTTTCTTACGTCTATTCAGTTCGCGACACTTCAACAAGTGCCATGCCTTGTTGCTGGAACTCTCCCCCCCGCCATCTCAAGTGTACCTTTTCATGGCGTCATCAGCTGTTCTAAAAAAACGGGCCATGCTTTCCAGCATAGTTACGATGGTTAGAATCTGAATGGCGCTTCAGTTTATTTGATGGATTTATTCGATTCGATCGACATAATGTTATTACAAATAAAACGTTGTAGTTTCTTTATTCATGCTGCATCTATTAAACAATAGGCTACTCTGAAAATTGGTCATTAGTTCTTCTTTTCTTAACTCAGTAGGCTACTCTGAAAATTCTTCATTAATTCTTCTTTTCTTGACACTCTTTAAAACCTAGACGATTCGTTTTGGGAGGTTATCAATTTTGTAAGCGTTATGCTATTTGTGTTCTTTATGAGAAGGAGGTTGTGTCCTCATTGTCAAAAGTTTTTGAATTTTCACATTGCAATGGTGGCATTTTAGGCTGTCACTTTAGCAAAATTGATCATCATTTATTTACTGTTAGTCGTGGTTCAAAACTTCAAAAGTGTCACTCCCATTATTACTATTTTTATATCCACTCTCCAATCCAATAGTTGCCACTCGTATTTAAAGCTGTGTTGTCAAAAAACGCCTCATAATTTCAGTGCTGATAGACATGGCTTAAGATTTCAATAAATGCCCTTACCAGGCTTCGAATTCCCATTGTCTAAATTATTTTTATTTGCGCTTTAGGCCTACTCATGATTTCGGTGCTCAAGAACGTGTTTTAAGGTTTCCATAAATATTTCATCCTCATTGTTTAAATTTTTAATTTGCACACGATAATGATAGCATTTTATGCTGACATCTTAAAAAAATGTTTATTATGGATAAACAACGGCCGGATAACAAGGTAGAAATTAAGGGAGCACGACGAACGCCCGATTGTCCAGGTCCCCGATTACCCTTTCCCCGATACAAACTCCCCGATTACAAACTCCCCGATAGGCCCAACACCCCGACAGACCCAAGTCCCCGAATATGCAACTAATCCCAAGTCCCCGACAGGCCCAAGTCCCCGATTGGTGATTTAATCTACACGTAAGACCATTTAGTGTCAGTCTGTATAGGCTTCATAATGTCGTTCACGCAGGCCTATTGCATGTCACTTGTCACATGTCACAGGCCCAAGTCCCAATCGGGCGTTCGTCGCAAACCCTTTAAAATATTTTGAAGTAGTTTGTGGACAATTCTCTTATAGCTGTCTTCTGAATTCAGCGTGCAGTAAGGAATTCAAATTACATATTGGTACACGTACACAAGTAAAAATATTATTTACATTAATCTACATGTAACTGGCTTTGCCTTTATTCAACTCTGTTTCCGTCTACCGATAAGGCCAAGACGATTGGTGTCACCCTCTTTAGCCTATACAGACTGACACTAAATGGTCTTACGTGTAGATTAAATCACCAATCGGGGACTTGGGCCTGTCGGGGACTTGGGATTAGTTGCATATTCGGGGACTTGGGTCTGTCGGGGTGTTGGGCCTATCGGGGAGTTTGTAATCGGGGAGTTTGTATCGGGGAAAGGGTAATCGGGGACCTGGACAATCGGGCGTTCGTCGCAAACCCGAAATTAATGATGATTATATATGAAATATTTCTGAAATATTGGGGATATACTGCAGCAGCTCAGTCTCCACTTCAAATTTCGGGAGTTATAATAGTGCACATGTTTCAAAAGTCTCCGCCAAGGTATTGGCCTGACTAGCGGACAGCATAGATTCGATGAGCAAACCGAATATTGTTCTATCTTTTAGAATTTAGAAGAATGGTAAAAGCAGAATTTACATTTCAAAATAAAAATGGCAAAAATTAAATTAGCTGTTGCAAGCTATATAATGTTTCATAGCAAAAGTATAAGCCAGCTAAAGAAATTATTTGAAGTTGCTATAGTAGAAAACGCTGAAATCGCTATAATGTGTACATCCTTTGCAAATTTCTGAAGGGTTCAGGCGACCCCTGGCAAATCGTCAGGCGACCCCCGTGGGGGTCGCGACCCACAGGTTGAGAACCGCTGCTCTAACCATTGTCATTAATTTGTACATTCGTTTCATGACTTCCAACCGTGCGTCTGAAAACATCTATCAATCCACTCGTCCATTTATCCATTGCTTTGTTTATCCAAGCATTCGTCCATTCATTCATCCACACTCCAATCCATCCGTCTACTTACGCTTCCACTCACCAATCCACTCACCCATCCATCCATCCGTCCATCCACTCACCCACCAATTCATCCATTTATCCATCCATCCATTCACCCATTCATCCATCCATCTCACCCATCCACTCACTCATCCATCCATCCATCCATCCATCCATCCATCCATCCACTCACCCATCCATCCATCAACCCATCCACTCATTGATTCATCCATCAATCCATCCACTCATTCATTCATCCATCCATCCATCCACTCATTCATTCATCCATCCATCCATCCATCAATCCATCCACTCATCCATTCATCCATCAATCCATCCACTCATCCATCCTCTCACCCATCCATCCATCCTTTCCGGGAACATCCGATTTCCCGTTTGACAGCTCAGCACGCTAACAACTACATCATCGAGCATTCAATCGATCAGGTAAACCAGATATCACACACGCACACGAACGCGCAAAACAAACACACAGACACAGACACACACACACACACACACACACACACACACACACACACACACACACACACACACACACACACACACACACACACACACACGCACGCACACACGCACACACACGCACAGCCACTCAACAGTTAAACACAGGCTGACGCGATTATTCCGTTGAAATGACCCAGCCCTAGCAAGTAGATTCCAAAAACGAACGCCCATAACAACATTCTGTAATTAAAAACTCGGATAAAAATCTGAACCGCACAGCTACTACTCTCACCCTCACCCAATCATCAAATCAATATCGACGACCCGTTCATTCAGGCTCCGTCGTCGCAAGGTGGTTGCTACGCTTGACGCTAGAGGCGCTGCGTGCACAGCAGCTGTGCAGGCCGTGCGCCGACCAATCAGAGCGCAGGTCGATCTCTCACGTCTGGACTTGCAAAACAAAAGGTGAGTTGATTGTTATGAAGCGGCCATTTTGACGCAGAAAAACAGAGAAATCGGAGGCGGATGTGACGTAAGAGGCGTTTAATTGGAATTCGTATGCTAACGAGAGCGGCTAAGAGGGATATGATTTAAGCGATTATCAGCTGGAAACGCATGCAAAGGTATGTTGAGAGGTTTCGGGGAAGTAGGCTACGAGCAATTTGGGGCAATGGGAGCATCTGTTTTTTTCGTGTTCGCAAGAGTTGATGAATGGTGGTGTTGCTCTGAATGAGGGGGTGGATAGATGGATAGATGGATAGATGCATTGATGAATAGATGAATGGATGAATAGATGAATGGATGAATAGATAAATAGATGAATAGATGGAGATGAATGGATGGAGATGGATGGAAATCGTGTTTAATCTAATTTTCCTGCTCGGGGGATTCAGGTTTCTGCGGTAGGGGAGGAGGGGGTGACAAACGGCCGTTCAAGACAACTGCTGATCCAGGCACTGACGACGCCCCTTGACCGTTTTTTTATGAAAACCTTTAAAAAAAATCTGATTACATTTTTCAGTACATCAATGCCGCTGTCGGGGAAATGTTACAAATATATAGCATATAGACAAGGGCTGTTGAATTTTCTGGGGGGAATGTCATTCCATGGAGGAGAAACTCCCTCCCCTCTGAGACGCCTATATTAGACACTGGATCCATGGAAAGATACACTGTAGATGAATCGTACATTACATTGATGTAAAACCTTTAGTATGTATGGTTCCGATTTTGAAAACACGATGTAAACAAAGCAGCGAGCGAAGGTGTTGACAACCCTCCCCCCACGCACGTCACCTTTCGACTATCCCCACTCACTCATCAGCATGCTCAGACAACGATAAACGGACCCTGGTACAAGTCGGTCACCAACCCCCAACCCCCCACCTACCCCCAACCGTTGTGAGCATGAGTTCAAGTAGCCCATGCAGGCATCTCCATTGTCCTCTCGTCGAAAACAGTTACCTCCTGCCTCGTAGGCAACAAACAGGAGCCCTCCTCCGACCGCAAGTTGGCCTTCCATGGCGGAGGCACATCTCAACTCCTTAGACCGCTAAGGAACTAGAAGACGACAGCAACAACATGGTTTTGTTTACTTCTATCAATTGTATTCAAATAAGTAGCATAGCATAATCAAACATCACCTGCTATTATTATTATTGTGATGATGAACTAGGCCTACATGTACAATTGAACATGGATAAATATAATTATTATTATTTACACAAAACGCAAATCATATATTTTCAAATGCATGCATGCATCCATACGTACATACATACATACATACATACATACATACATACATACATACATACATACATACATACATACATACATACATACATACATACATACATACATACATACATACATACATACATACATACATACATACATACATACATACATACATACATACATACATACATACATACATACATACATACATACATACATACATACATACATACATACATACATACATACATATATACATACATACATACATACATACATACATACATACATACATACATACATACATACATACATACATACAGGATGATCATTCTCAGATTTGTTCAGACTTCTATAGAACGTTGTATTGTTGTCGATTTAGATTTAAAAGATTTATTTTTTGCTTATAAGATAACCCTGCCGCTGATCGCACACTGATGGTGCCTTGTTACATGTTTAACGACACTGCCATATCAAAGATGATTATAGTGTCGCCCTCTAGAGAACAACCAGTGGCGGAGTTGATGGTGCCAGTCCCAATCCTGTATAAAGGAGGAGGAGGTCGCTGATGGTCTATGACTCTATGTTATCGCACAGTGCATGTGAAATAATTCCTCGCGTATAATATGCACTGCAGGAGCTGTTCTATGCCAAAAATAACTTCTGTCGTCGACGGCACTGACTTTGTTGTCATAAGCTGTCGTTATATTCAGCGCCAGTCCCAATCCTGAATAAAGGAGGAGGGCGACGCTCGTGGTTCTGTTGTCTATAATACTACACGTCTGTGCATTGGTCTCCATTGCGGTTTTTTAAATTGCGGGAACAGCTGTATACGGTGTCACCCCCGCAATCATGCAAAGGATATGTGATAATGTTGAGACATAATTCAACACCTTTTAAAAGTTATATCTGTACTTGATAAGTAAAATACGTGTGGCATTAATAATCATAACTCTTCTGCATTTGCTACTTGGTTCATGCTTTCATTTGCTCCCGATTTGATTTCCTTCTAATTGGTCTGCTCGAGGTTCGTGAACTCCGCCACTGGTTGCATTCTGCCAGTGCCAGTCCCAAGCCTGGATAAAGGAGGAGGGCGTCGCTAATTGTCTTTGTTACCACACAGTGACGTTAAACTGCAGACACCACTACTATTTATAATCATCTGTTCAACAGTTTGCGCAAACACCATGAATATAGGAGCATCTGAAATTGTTATTGGCATGCAGAAATAATGACGATGTGAAAGGAGTGATTTGAGATGAAGAAAACGTAAAACGAATAATTGTTTTTTGAACTGTTGGAATAATACGGTGGTTCGTTTAGCCACAACAGCGTTGAGAAGACTTGAAATGATTTTACTTGACGACAACGACCATTTTGTCATAAGATACTACTAGTCTTTGTTAATTTCCTTGTTAATTTCTTACTTTCATCGGAAGTCAACGGCGCTGGCAGCAACCAAACATCGCTATGCACAGAAGTGACAGAAGAATAATGCTGTCTTCTAAAACACCTTTTAAACTGCATCAGTCTGTACTAATATATTTATTTGTAAATACCGTTTCATTGCTAGGTGGCTCCAGATCTCTTGCGTAAAATTAATATCCGTTTAAAAGCTTGCATCGACAAATTTGGAAATTGCTTGTGAGGAGTTTCGGACGGAAAGAAGTCCAAACAAAGCTTTGGAGAATTCATTAATTTAAGTTAGGCTATAAAAAGGTGTTAAAATGCGAAAATAGTGGCGTCATAACTTACCTACGTATGCATTGTACATAGGGTTAAGACATAAGTGGCGATGTAGCGAGGCATTATACTGATTCATAGAGCGTATTCACGGGCATAGACAGATATACAACTCGCAGACATACACAGAAATACACAGGATTACTTATACATACAGACGCAGACATACACAAGCATACTTGAACATGCACAGGTAAACATAGACAGAGATACATGGACATATCCATGCATATGTACTTCATAGAAATGAACGGGCATACATAGAGAGACGCAGATATATCTAGACATATACAGGCATATATGAACACTAGATGTGTAACCCGGCGTTGCCCGGGAAATTTAGGGTTTTAAACACTACTCCACTGTGGTACCCAACGTTGACCGCTAAATTTAGGGTTTTCGCCAACCCTCTAGCCGACTCCGCTTCCTCAAAAAGCCAAACGTAACCCGCCCCTGCGAGGCGCTACGGAAATTATTCCTGGGCGGGTATGACGTCATGCGGCGTAGACTCTTGACTAAAAGCGTTAGTGTGATCAATCACTGATGAAATCTGTCTTAAAACGCTAATAACTTTTGTTTTAAACTGAATTAAAACCTGAAAATAGTTGCGATGACCTTATAATTTGGGTAAGAATCGATTGCAAATTTTTTCAAAACCGACGCTGTTTCATTTCCGAGCCTATTCCGCAGGGGAGAGTCAAAAGCGAACAAACAAATAAACAAACATATGGAAAGTGTTTCGGAATTATAATAATTATAGATACACGAGTACACACTACATAAACTGCAAAGACGTGCAACGTCATACACACTACTAAACAGGCAAACACAGACATACATGTACGCAGGCATGCATAAGCAGGGTTGTAACCAAGGGTATACGCGAGTAAATCATGGTACACGCGGCTATTTAGTTGTGTTTTTGATGAAATTCGAAGCGAAAAACTAAAGAAAAAAGGTCATTAGATTTTCTCGGACGGGAAATGGAGAAATGGGGAAAATGGGTAAATTTTTGACTAAAACAGGTCATCGGAAATTTCGCTCCCGCGCTCAGCGTGTAGGCCTACTCAGTACTCACCTCAAAATTTACCAGTATACAGTGCAGCCCTATGCATAAGCATACACGTACATGTACATGCATACACAAACATACCCAGACAGACATGAACGGGCATATAGGATGACACGCAAAGCGCATAGACATGCATAGACATAGGCAGGCATAGGCATAGGCATAGGCAGGTATGGATGCGTGCAAACACGCACACGTCGCACAGCCAACGTGTGCTCTCTCTAGAGAACAGAATGTCCCGTGGGGGAGATGGGGCAAAGATCGAGCGTCGAGAGAGCGAGTGTTGGGGGGGATGATGTAGCGGCGACCGACGATATATTTATAGAGAGTGCGACAATAGAAGAAGGCCAGCAGTTCATTGAAAGACGTGAGTTAAACAGGTGAGCGATAGTAGAACTATTGTTAGTCGTCTGCTCTGGCTTATCTATGTGTATAGTGGCTAAAGTTCAGTCAATAGGACGGGGTCGGTTGTGACTCAATTGCCCTGCTATAGACCTACCTTCTAAGGCAGGCAGAGAAGAAGAAGACGTTCTCTTCTTTTAAATACAGAAGGACGCTTTGCCAATTATGCTTCCTGCCTCGTTGCAGTGTTCCTTTGGTTTCGTCTATAAATAGCGATCCGTTTAGTAGCGCATTTGTTTGAAGTTTCTGAGTTTGAATGCGTTGGACATTAGTTGTAGTTGTCAGATCGTAGGGTGTTGGGTTTAGGGGGATCTAACCCTCGCCACGGATTATCTTTGACAGGTAAGCAATTATGCAATTTCGTCGATTTGTCTATCTCTATGTTTCAACGTCTTTGTATGCATGTGTGTCTGTCTGTCTGTCTGTCTGTGTATGCATGTATACGTTCGTGTGTTCGTGTGTTCTTGCGTGTGTCTATGTGTATGCATGTATATGCGTGTTTTCATGTACCTATGTGTGTGAATGCATACATGTATGCATATTTGTGTGCATGTGTATGGGGTATATAATTATGCATCTATGTATATTTGTATGTGCATGTATGTTTTGAAATCTATGTGTGTATGCCTTGATTTTAGTGTGCTTGTCAGCATGCAGGCTACACGGACTATGTAAAATTACAGTCATAGCAATTCATGTACGTACATGTAGGTATGCACTTTATAAACTGCAACGTTTTCCTGCGCAAGAGTCGGGAGCGCCTCTGAGTTGCCCTTTTAAGAGGCGCTAAAGCAATTTTTGAATGAGTGAGTGAATGTATGTATGTCTAAGTATACATGTATGTCTGTATACATGTGCATGTGTCCACTGGCATGCTTGTTTGTCTGTACATGTATGTATCATTCATCTATATCATACCTGTGCTGTCCATCGCAGGCCGTAGATTCCTTCGCTCTGCTACCCATGGTGACCTGGTTGTCCCTAGGGTTCGATCTTCCACAGTGCTACATAGAAGCTTTGCTATGGTTGGTCCGTCTTTCTGGAATAAGTTACCTATTAGTCTCCGCAATGAACTTCTTTGTCTTTCTTTGCCCCTTTTCCGCAAGCGTTTGAAAACCATTCTCTTTGATTGTGGTTTGGTGTCAGGTCGGGAGCGCCTCTGAGGAGTTCTCTTGAAGTGGCGCAATATAAATGTACGATTACAATTACAATCTTCTCCACACCGACACATTTAGCTTTGTCTTTTGTTTTCGGTAGAGTGAGTCAGCCGTTGGCCCAAAAGCGGCTGGGCCACAGCAATCAAAAGGTCTCTCTGACCACATTAGTGTCTGCTTTTACGAGCCACTGTTTTTCGCCAATATAATTGCGTGAGAAGAATGCGGAAATTAATTGCGAAGTCGACACCAGAGGGTGGAAGGGGACAGCTGAAAAATGCAACCCCTGAGGATATTTACAAGCAGTCTGATACATATATATTTAATGTAAGCATATTATATATATGTATATATGACATGCACATATACATGTATAATCCTATGTACACTATGAATTGATATATAATGTGTATGTATTGTATGTATACATATTGGCCTATGTATATACTTTTTATATATATATATATATGCACATATATAATAGTATACAGCGTGGTTACTTAATTTGTTATTACTATATACATAGCACTGGTGTGAGAGAAATGCTGTGTAAGACTTCATTGAAATTATACAGTGTATACAATTGTTGTTCCTTGTTGGAATAGAGTGCATGTGTGGTTTGTATAGTATTGTATTGCATTGCATTGTGAACATTCTCTGCATTGGATGCTTGGAGACATGGGATTGTTGTCTTGTTCTGCCTACCTGTCTGTCTCTCTGTCTGTCTCACTGTCCGTATGTATTGAGTCTGTGTATGTGTATGTTCAAAGACCTTTAATCAACTGGCATAGTTCCATTCAGTATGACAACGTCTTTTGGCTACAATGCCCGTCAAGACAAGCATGAATAACCGTGTTAGTCTAAACCATGGTATTTTCCCCCAAGCGCCTCTGTATGATGCAACAAAAATAACTGACGACGCCTCCTGCTTTGTTGAACCTTGAGACTGGCACCCCTCGTATACGAATGAGGCTGCAAGGGTGGAGCAACGCTAATTGGCATTTTTGGTTCTAAGTTGCGACGGTTTTTACCGCCATGAAAGGTCGTTGGGTTAATTGCTTTATTTAATTCTCTTGCAAGTAGTTCGTTCTGCATAACATGGTAAACAGAACACTGTGTTTTGACTAAACCCTCGCTGGCAAATTTGGCTTCGTACTCGATAGTGTCATGGATAGTGTGATTGTGCTGCTAATCGAGAAGTTGGGGGTTCAGATCCTATAGCTATCAGGTAGAAATTTATTTTAATAAGTAAGTAAGTAGCTTATATTTGCATCTGACAAGCGCACATTATGAGGAGATTCCATAGGGAGATTTTATAAGAAGATTTCATAAGAGGATTTCAAAAGAGGATTTCACAAGGAGATTGCGTAAGGAGATTTTATAAGGAAATTTAGTAAGGAGATTTTAATGTAAGGAGATTTTAATGTAAGGAGATTTCCTTTTAAGGAGATTTCATTATAAGGAGATTTCATTTTAAGGAGATTTTGTTTTAAGGAGATTTCAGCACCAGACGCGCTGTTACCCTGTTTGAGTGCGAACTCCGCTGTAATGAGCACAATATATATAATTGTAACGCCCACTTCCTCTTCCTCCTCTATTTTCTCTTCTCCTTTTTCTATTTCTCTCGTCCACCTCTTCTTCTTCCTCCTCCTCCTCCTCCTCCTCCTCCTCCTCCTCCTCCTCCTCCTCCTCCTCCTCCTCCTCCTCCTCCTCCTCCTCCTCTCTTCCTAATCATCTTCTTCTAAATACACTAATGAACAATGTTGTTGTCAAGACCTCAAACCTCAAGACCAAGACTTTGAACCTCAAGTCCAAGACCAAGACCAAGACATTTACTCTTCAGACCAAGACCAAGACCAAGCCTTTTGCGCTCAAGACAAGACCAAGACTTTTGGTCTCAAGACCAAGACAGGACCTTGCGAAAATGCAAGTTCTGCTATCTTAATGAAAACGTATTTTATTCAAACAAAAGCAACTCTATAGCCAAACTGCAGAGAATTCCGAGTTCAGTTCGTGCCTACAAAACTCCTTAATGTGATTATGTGCAATGTTATTGCAAATGGCTGTTGCATTTTAACAGAACCAATTCACTCAGAATTTTCTGACCAAGGCGTGCCCGGTGTGGCCTCATGAAAATTCCACCATGCGAAAAAATACGTTCTACAGGTGCTGAAGTTGCTGGTACGCACAGCATCTTTTCAAGCACTGGATATAAATTTAGAAATCGTGAGTCTTTTTTAAAATCCTGCCATGGCGTATCTGACCGCCTGGAAGAAAAATCATGAAGTCGAAATTGGTGCATAACTAAAAATAGAAACTGGGTGCATTCCTGAATAACGCTACCCATTGATTTCCACTAATGCACAAGTACATCGGCCCCACGACCTTAAAAATCACCCTGATTATTCAATGTTAATACTGAAGGGCAGTGAAGGCAGGTCTTGGTCTTGAAAAACCAAGACCAAGACTTTGAACCTCAAGACCAAGATCAAGACCAAGACTTTTACTCTTCAGACCAAGACCAAGACCAAGCCTTTTAAAACCGAACTCGAGCGCACTCGAGACCAAGACTTTGGTCTCGAGGACAACAAGTCTGCTAATGAATCGAGAACTACGTCATAAATCGCTAGAACTACCGATGACGTTGACATAAATCATTCCGAACTGTTCTCACTGTTTTAATTCGAATCGTTTAACTTTTCATGATCTGTAGGCTATGATATTATTGTCTATCGGTAACGGAACGTGTAATTCGTGAATGAAATTATAATAATTATTATTTCTAGTTTCACTTTAATCCCTAGGTGTGAAAAGAAAGACTATTAGCGTCGCCCTCCCTTAGTTCCTTATATATAATGTCGCTTGAACATATTTAAAAGGTGTCTAACTAGAAGTGTTGCATCATCTGCTTGAAACGCCAATGTTTTGGCGTTTCGTCGATCATGCTTGCGTATGTTATTTACTTAATACTGGACATAATAATTATTATTATTGGCTCGCAATGTCGGTACTTGTCGGTTAATTCACCTGCAGACACCGAAACCCATTATACGCAATCTTACATGCAAAAATTAATTCACCTGTTGGTTACATCGCAAATTTAATAGATTCGCTGTGCGCATTTAACATAGACATTGTAAGGAACTGTTCAAATTAGGAACATTGACCTTGATCCAGCTTCCACTTCACATATAAAAAAACCTTAATCCAGCTTCTATTTCAGATATAGAAATACCTTCATCCAGCTTCTATTTAAGGTATAAAAATATCTTAATCCAGCTTCCATTTCTCAAGCGTTTAATCATTAATTCAGCTTCTTTTTAGCATATAAAAATACCTTAATCCAGCTTCCATTTATCACGCGATATTTTCATAAATGCAGTCTCTGTTCAGCCAACAGTTATTTTCATTAATCCAGCTCCAATATACGCAAAAACATTTTCATTAACCAGGCTCCAATTTAAGCGAGAATGTTTTCATCAATCCACCTCCAATTTAAGCAAGAAGATTTTCATCCATCTGGCTGTAGGTTAAGCAAACGTTTTCATCCATCCGGCTCCAATTTAAGCAAGGACATTTTCAGCAATCCAACTTCTATTGTATCTTAAATGGATGCCGGATTAATCCTTTGCCCGTTTGCCCCGAAAATATCCGCTGAAAACGGGCTTAAAATTTAAAAATGAACCAATAAAGGGTTAATGATAAAACACTTGAGAAATGGAAGCTGGATTAAGAAATGATATAAACACGTGCTATAAGTTCATCGGATGTCACCATTACATTCTGCTTCTTCCTCAGCCGTCCTCGTGACGAGGGTTGGCCGCATCATGAATAATCTTCTTCCACTCTCTTCGATCTTCCGTACCATTACATTACGTCACTAAAAACATTGAGTAAAAATACGGCAGATTCCGCAGGTGAACTAACCGACAAGGTACATAGACGAAAATTCTGCAGGTGAATTAACCGACAAGTACCGCAATGTCTAACAACATCGTGCGGCTGTAAAGAGTCATTGCTGTCAGTTTTTCTCGACCACAATACATGCAAAGTCATTAGCCATAGAGATTAGTCTAAAGATTTCTACAACACCTTATTTTGTTTAATAGGCGCCAGCATAAAGGGCAATAGGGCAATTAACCCAAAAATTGACTCAAATTTTTTATATTAAAATCTCTGGTTTGGATTTCTTCAGATAGCTTCGCCCTTATGGTACTATTGATACATAAGTGAAACTGAGAAATTTGCAGAAATTTAGAAGACATATGTGAAAAATACCCACGTTCCTAATTTCACGCTTTAAATCTTTCAAGTTATTGCTAAAAGTTTCCATGAAAAAAACATGTACTTAAATCACTTTCAAGCTTTGCTAAATAATAATAAACAGTGATCATTGTGTTTTGCCCACCTGCAAAAATATCTCCCCTATAGTCCATGATGCGGTTACTTGCAAAAAGCCAACATGCAACATTTCGAGCGTCCGTTGATCAAGTCGGAGCCATTGAAGCAGTAAAGTTACTGACTAATAGACAGTCTGTAAGTGGTTTCTTGTGGTAACTGGGGCCCGTCTTGCTTAATTTTAAGGTTTCGGGTCGTAAAGAGACTCTGGCGTTTCGATGGATAGCTCCAGAGTTTAACGGCAGCTTATTGCTGCAAAAGTTGTCGTCGACAGAAATTGAGTTACCATTAGAGCTCAAAAATCTGAGACTCATTTAACTCCGCCACTGGTTGCACTCTGCCAGTGCCAGTACCAAGCCTGGATAAAGGAGGAGGGCGTCGCTAATGGTCTTTGTTACCACACAGTGATGTGAAACTGTAAATACCACTACCACCTTAGACTCATTCGACATTTGACAACGTACTTGCATGTTGATGGATGGATCCGATTTGACCAGGGTCTATGACAACAGAGGCCGTTACCCTGGGCAGAAATTTGCTCGGCGTACTACAGCACTTAAGAGCAAGGTACTGAACCAGTTTTACAACTTTTGGATTATGTAGCCTACTTAAGAACCGTTTAAAGGTGTTTAACGAGACCACAGCATTTTCTCATTGATTAACGACATCTTGTGGCTATTGCACACTCAGAAGTCGATTTCTACTGGTATAATTATTATTGGAAGTATCTAAACCAGTGCAAGGGAATGGCATGACCCGTCTAAGGGCCTCATGTATCCCTGACGGCTGTTATAATATAATATCAATGTGTAACGAAATCTTATTCTTACAATTGGTTGGTCAATTTTGTGTTGCGATTATGTTGATGTTTTAATTTAACGACTCTGACGATTCTGTGTTTCACAAAAATATTTCGAGCATGTGTTAAAGCAGGAAGTGGACACTCCCATCATACTTTGCGATAAACTGTAAAGCTGAATGGCGAGGTCGTAGTGAAAAGTTATATTATTTGACATTGAAATCTACAAGTGACGTTCATTTTTCTGCGGATATTTTAAAAAGCGGAATTGAAAGTGTATTTTGTAAACAGCTGATACTTTTGCAAACATGAACAGTTTTCGTGAAACTTTCAGGGATTGTTGTAAATTCGTTCTCCTGCAAATTGGAAAGCTCCACTGCTATTTGCTATAATATGTCAGCCCATTCCTAAATCCTAATTCCATCATATCTACATACTTTTTACAGCACACATGCATTGACGATAAGTTTTCAGTAATAAATGTACTAGATGTGAACACGTTCTCACGAGTGGTTTTCTTGCTGTCTTTGCCTTAGTTAAGTTACATAAAACTTTATTTCTTTCACATTCTAATCGCGGTCGCTATTTCGTTGCGCACATGAATAACCCTGTTCTTATGGGCTTCTGTCCCTTTGTCTTCAGTTTGTTAAAAAAAATTGTTGCTATATATGCTGTAATCTGCCGCGTGAAGCAATAAAATTTGAGTCGTGGCTATTCAGAGTATACTAGGACGGCTGGATACTTGGTGATCTATCCAGCGATTATAGGATGGTTGAAATGTTATATCATCTTTAAGAAACATTTTAAAGGTGTTGAAATGAAACCACGTGGTTCTAAATTGATTAGCGACATTTTGCGGTTACTAAAGCCCCCGGACGCGTATCTATCCAATTAATAGGTTGGAATAATAATTATTAAGGCTCTAAAGTTTAGAGTCTAAACTTTAGACGCCTTTAGACTCTAATGGCCATGCTGGGCCTTGGCGATTTCATAATAATATTATGAATATTTCACGTTGTAGCGACAGTTTTATTGATTGCGATCATCTGCCAATTGAACGAAGTTGATACTTGTAGGTTAAATCGGCGTATGCAGAAACTATTTAAAGGTGTCTAATTATACCACAAAATTTTACATTTGCTGAACACATTTTGCGACTAATAGATACGCTGACGTCTATGGCAGGGTGGGCCATAAAAAATGCTCCTGAGGTTTTTTGCCAATATCTTTACCATAAGTCAGAATTTCGAAATGAACTTTTACAGGCGACAATTATTCATATATCTACACATGATGGCTAGATTTCATCAAAATATTTCAAACAAAAAAGTTATATCACTTTTAGTGACACCACCCACTGTTTTTTGACGATTCAAAAACATGACGCAACAAAAAGCTTAAAAAACGATTTTATTAAGTTATCTCTGAAATAACTGTTATCAAAATGAACTTGATAGTGCTTCCCAACTTGTGTTCGATGCGACCAGTGCTCAAACTTGTAATGAGTCTCTTTGTAGAGTTCCTGATGGCCTTGCTGATGTGTCCCAGAAGTAGCCTACAGCCCTACACAATGTAAATCTTCCCATATCAACTCCAGTGCGACGATCAATTCTTTTATCGCTCTTGATTTTGGTTGCAGATTGTGGTATTTTTCCTGCATAATTTTACGAAATTGATTATCAATCAATCAAGTTCAAATCCGGATAGTTGGGACCATTGTCTTTCTCAATGAAACCAGAACCATTGACATCGAGCCGATCTCCTGCCATCCACGCAAAACTCTTAACTCTCAGCTTAACTCCCAATTTCTGCGATCTCACTGTTTATCAGAGTAAGTGGTGCTCGAAGCTTTTTTATCTCGATGATCTTGCTCGTGTGGTGTCTGAATACACATTGTGTCTGTCATTGACACCTTGGCCAGTTTCATTGTTTTAGATATTTGAATTACATTGCTTTAATTGCAACGCCTAGTCTGACAGATTCCTTATTTACCAACCTGATCGTCGACTTGCTAAGTGACTTCACGGTGAGGCGCAGCTACGCTGGTATCCTGTTTCGGTTTTAAAATAGCAATAATAGTGATTATCTGGCAATATCAAGGCTTTTTGATAACAATTATTTGATATGAGACTTTATAAATCGGGTGTTGTTACTTTTTGTTGCATTACGTTTTTGAATCGCCAAAAACATGGGGCGGCCCTATTAAAAGTGATATAACTTTTGTTCTCTTTGAAATATTTTGATGAAACCAGGCCATCATGTGTAAACAACTAAACATGAATTGTCTTTAGGCCTGTAAAATTTCATTTCGAAATTCTTACTTCTGGCCAAAATATTAGCAAAAAATCGTAGGAGCTATTTTTGGTCCACCTTTTATAATTATTACTGATCGCTTTGGACGGCTCTTGGCCAGTCACTGGGCGCCTGCGATTGTAATTAGTGGGGTTGGTTGGATGGATGGGTGGGTGGATGGACGTGCAGACAGATGGACGGATGGATACATTGTTGTTCTCGTTTTATTCTTTTTCGTTCTCCTCCTCCTCCTCCTCCTCCTCCTCCTCCTCCTCCTCCTCCTCCTCCTCGTCTTCCTCCTCAATAACAGATTGAGCGCTGGATTTAAAGCTCATTTGAGTTTTCTCTGCCCTCACCTTCCCTCCCTAACCTTTTCTCACTCACCCCGCCATCATGCTCTCACCCTACCTCACTCACTCCATATCATCTTTCATCGGAGCCTCCTTAATTTTCGCATTTCTTTATAA
>OX457048.1:15567677-15583488 GCA_949752735.1 Lumbricus terrestris | reverse complement strand
GCCTAAGATCGTGAGATTTTTCAGTCTCTCGTTGCCTGTTTACTGCAAGCAATTGAAGACTATTTTGTTCTGTCTCGATTTCAATGTGTTGGTTACAGGAGGCACCTCTGATGAGTCTGTCTCTTGCAGTGGCGCTATATAAAATTGCAGAGGGGACCGATGTATACAGGGATTCTGAAAGATATTGCAGTAGGCTACTTTGATTTTGAATGGAAGGCATGTGTTGCGATGAGCAGAGGAGCATGAAGAAGCAGAAAGGATAATAATAATGCTGAATTGCTATTTCCATCGCTCTGAAGGGTGTCTAATCCATTATAGATATGAACAGATTTCGAGCTATCGTCGGTAATACACCTTACCTTCTACATGATACATTACCTTCTATATGATACGTTACCTTCTATACGATACGTTACCTTCTACAATCTACATGATACTTATCTATATAAATAAAAAGAAGATTCTGTCTGTCACACTTTCTTTGACCGGGATGCATTTCAACAGTTTTTGAGCTTTTCACCATTTTTCACCATTTTCAACAGCTTTTCACTTCAAACCTTGTGCAGAGAATGCCTACATGTATCTTGAAGAGGCGCTATGAAAATTCTAAGAATGAATGAATTCTCAGAATGAATGAATGAATGCGTGGATGGATGAATGAATGAATGACATGGTTCATGAATGAAAAAAGACTAATTACATGGATTGCTGAGCGACGAAGACCATTCAGACCATTAGATCTATTGCCATTTAGACCATTTGGACCATTTAAACCATTTAGACCATTTGGACCATTTAGACCATTTGGATCATTTAGACCATTTGGACCATTTATACCATTTGGACCATTTAGACCATATGGACCATTTAGACCATATGGACCATTTAGACTATCTGGACCATTTAGACCATTTGGACCATTTTTGACATTTAGACCATTTGCACCATTTAGACCATTTGGACCATTTTTTGCCATTTAGACCATTTGGACCATTTAGACCATTTAATCCAATTATACCATCTAGGCCATTTGCACCATTTGCACCATTTTGACCGCTTTGACCGTTAAGTCCATATAGACTGTTTACACCATTCAGACCGTTTACACCATTTACACCATTAATTTGAGACCGGAAGGCTATCAAATAACCGACGATAGAACAGAAGCAAACAGTGAATGGCAGAGTTGAAAGGTCAGAGCGCCGTTGACATTCTTACTCATAAATGATATCGGTTTGTGACAATTGATTGACGGAGGAAGTGAGTACGGCAGTGAAACGACTGTCTCGTCTTTTAAATGGTGGTGTTGGGAAGGGGTGGGGGGTCCGATGGCCGAACAATAAACTGAAGGATGTCGGGCAATGTGGCCGTGAAAGACCGCAGGGCAAATCGTCGTTTAACGAGGGAGGGAGGGAGAGAGGGAGCGAGGGAGGGAGGAGTGAGGGAGGGAGGGAGGGACGGACGGACGGACGGACGGACGGTCGGACGGACGGTCGGACGGAGGGAGGGAGGGAGGGACGGAGGGAGGGAGGAAGGGAGGGACGGAGGGAGGGAGGGAGGGACGGAGGGAGGGAGGAAGGGAGGGAGGGACGGAGGGAGGGACGGACGGACGGACGGACGGAGGAACGGAGGGAGATACACAAAGGCAAACAGACAGTCAGAGAGATAGAAAAACAGTCACACAGAGACAAAGAAGCAGATCGACAGAGAGACAGAGATAGAGATAAACGCAGGCAGGCAGACACCCACAGACACAGACATACATGTAGAGGCAGAGGCAGAGATAGACAGAGATGGATGGAGAGAGATAGAGAGACATATAGACAGACATACAGAGTCAAAACATGACAGTAAGACAGACCATGACAGACAGTTAAAGACACTTAGACAGGCAGACAGAGATGCGTAAATGTATACATTACATGGGTGCAAATATACACTGAAAGACAGTTCCAGTAACAAACAACAGGCAAGTACAGACAGACAGACAGACAGACAGATACACAGACAGACAGAAAGACAGATCACTATATAACATTCATTAAATAGAATTTTGCATATGATAATTATATGTATACGCACATGTATACGTATACACTACAAGAAGACAGAGACAGTGATATCCACACACGCACAAGCACGCACACACACACACATACACAAAGGCAGACAGATAGACGAACAATCACATGTGCAGCAACAAACGAATCTATAGATATTCTTCTTCTATCTTCTCTTCCGTCATCGATATGACGATGAGACCTGTATGAATTTCCTCCAAACTTCTCTGCTTCTGATGATTTCTCCAATCTCGGCCAAGCTGGTGCCCTTCTCTCTCAGATCTTCTTTGATGTTGTCCATCCAGGTCTTCCTTTGCCTCCCTCTGCTTCTTTCTCCTTCTACATGCCCATGCAGTGCAGCGTTTGGTAGTCTTTGCTCCGTCATTCTTCTCACATGACCGAACCATCTGAGTCTTCTCTTCTTGATTTTTTTTATTATTGTTTCATCGACTCCTAGTTCTTCTCTTGTTATTTCATTTCTGATCTTCTCTCTCCTGCTTCTACCTATGATTCTCCTGAGCCAGCTCATCTCTGCTACCAACAGTCTCCGTTCGTCTTCTTTCCGTAAACACCAGCACTCTGATCCGTATAGTAATACTGGTTCTACTAAGGTATGATAGAGCTTCATCTTAGTTCTGATGGATATGTTTCTTGCTTTCCACATTTTCCCCAGTTTTCCGAATGCCGTACATGCCAGTCCAATTCTTCGTTTGATATCTTCTTCGCACCTTCCGTCTTCTGTTATCAGGCCTCCTAGATAGACGAATCTGGTAACTTGTTCTAATATTCCGTTCTCTGTTCTTATCTGTAAATCCTCATGACGTTTTCCAATGACCATTGTTTTTGTTTTTTCGACATTGATTTTGATAGATATATTTTCTATAGATATATAACACGGTAAATTAGGCCTAATCAATGAGACACAGATAGAGTAAAACAAACTGACAGAAAAGATTAGCAGCCATACAAGAAGATGGAGGCAGACACACGCTGTGTGTGTGTGTGAGAGGAGAGAGAGAGAGAGAGAGAGAGAGAGAGAGAGAGAGAGAGAGAGAGAGAGAGAGAGATAGAGCGTGAGAGAGAGAGGGAGAGAGAGAGAGAGAGAGAGAGAGAGAGAGAGAGAGAGAGAGAGAGAGAGAGAGTGAGAGAGAAAGAGACCGACAGATAGGCAGACGCAAAGACGAGACGCTCAGACAGACGCAAAGACAAAAGACACTGGAGCAAAGAGGCAGAGAGACAAAGAGGCATGCACACAGCGAGGCATACAATGGCAGCGACGTATATAGAGAGCACGAGGGAATGAGAGAGATTGAGAAATGTATACAGAAACCACTAATGAGTCTACAGGCATGTAGGTATAGGCTATTCACCTTATAGCGTACCTGTGGTATTCAATCTGTAATCGATTTCTGACACACCTGGAATGTCTGCCATTCAAAAATGTCGGTCACAGGTGAGTGATTCGCTGACGAGTTCAGTCGTGCGAGAATTCCTTTCCGCATCAATGCAATTTCGTCATTGAATTAACGCTTCATTTGCGAACCCATTAACCATCTATTTTTAATTAACCCGACTTTGGTCATTTCTACGTCTAATGCCGCCGTGGAGTTCGACTTATTTACGTAGCGCTACGGTTCTGATTGGTTATGAATTTAATGGATAAAGGTGAAATTCCTTTCTTCACATGAATCCCTTGCCTCTCATCTTGTTGCTCTTCAAAGACCTTGCCATATCAAAGATGATTAGTGTCGCCCTCCTCATTTATCCAGGTTTTGGACTGGCACTGGTAGAATGCAACCAGTGGCGGACTTGAATCCCTTGCCACGGAAGCTTTTCCATTTATACCCTCAACCTTTCCTTTATTTCTTTGATACGTACCTTTACAGATGATAATAATATCTGTTTATAAACAGAGGCTTCAAGTACGCCAGTCAACAACCGGTGGAGCAGAAATAATCATGCACCTCCGCCACTCTTCGCACCATGAAAGTGCCAGTCCCAAGCCTGGATAAAAAAGGAGGAGTGCGACGCTAATGAGCCTTGCTATCGCACAGTGTCCTTAAACTAAGACAACTGCTGTAGCCTATTATCTTAAATAGCCTTACCTGAACCTTACAAATGCGTCGACATTGAGAATTATTGTTGGCGTTGTCCCATATAATGAAGCATGGTTGTCGTTCATTTCGTTGTTGAACAACATGCATGTCAAAAGTTACTTTGATTGATTCGATTAATAATAGATGCAAGATCCCTGGATGACTTTGACTTGCATCGACATGCCTCGACTTCTCTTGCCCCACATCGCCTTCTATTGTATTACCTTGCCTTCTCTTGGCCCACTTTGCCTTCTCTTGCCCCACCTCGCCTTCTCTTGTATTACCTTGCCTTCTCTTGTATTACCTTGCCTTCTCTTGCCCCACTTTGCCTTCTCTTGCCCCACCTCGCCTTCTCTTGTATTACCTGGCTTTATATGTCCTTATCTTTCCTTGATGATGATGGTTCTCTGCCCGAAGGCAGGTTCATTGGCTTTATGCCTTTGGGGATGAGATGAGTGAGGTGGTTTCCCCGTTGCCTTCCCCACAGACAATGATGGGTAAGCAACTTGCCCAAGGTCGCTCCGCAGGAGCTTGCGCCCCTGCGTCCCACACGTGCTAGCCCGAGATATCTAAATCTCTGAATGTCAACTCCCAGCCCGGGGCTGGAACCGCAGTCTGTTGCAACCAACAGACGTATGCCGCTCTCTCTTACCGGTGTAGCTAACTAGGCCAGTATTTTTCCTTATTATAACCTAATGTCCTATCTTTCGTAGGTCTACTTACCTTATCTTGCCTCTCTTCTTTGGATTTACATTGCCATGCCTTATCTCGACTTCCCTCATCTTATTTTGCCTCAACTTGTCTTGCCGTTTCTCCTCTGCTTCAACTTACCTCTCATCATCTACCGTGCTTTATCTTTCCTTGCCTTACCTCATCTCACTTTGTCTATGATATGATATGATCTTACCTTAGCTTACTTTACATTTCCTTGCCATTTAACCTTGCCTTACCTTTAATTATCTTGCCTTGCTTGCCTTTCCTTATCATTTCTTGCCATGCACCTTGTGTTACCTTCAATCACATTGCCACGTCTTACCTTTCCTAACGATACGTTGCCTTTCCTTATACATTGCTTCACTTTTATTTGACCTTTTCCTACGTTACACTGTAACAGTTTACCTTCCATTATTGTACGCTGCCTATCCATGACCCTGGTAAACGGACAATATCCCCCGTCATTATCCCACCCGACATTATTCCACCAGACATTATCCCTCCGGACGTTATCCCTCGGGGTAGGACATTATAATGTCTTGCAACCCCTGCATGGCCCCACCTGATCTCCAGCTGCATCTTGCCTTGAGCGACATCGTTTTACCTTAACAGGTATGAATAACGTATACCCTATACCATAGCTTAACTTTCCTCATTCGTTGTCCTCCTCTAAAGCAATCATTTGCATTTCAGAGTCTTCATAAAGAGAATCAAGTCTTTGGTCAACACCGATATCATCATCATCATCTGGACGACGACGTCATCCTTGGACGACGACGAAGGACCAGATGCATCATCATCATCCGACGACGACGACGAGGTATGCAGGAGGTCCTCATCCTCCGAGGGACGTTCTGCTTAACGTCGACCTCCTCGGCCTCACCCCCGTCTACATCACCCACCTCGATCGGTGGCGCCCCTTCTACCACTGCGCCACAGACGCAGCCTTCGTCCGTCGACTCGTCTACCGTTACGAACACCTCTGGATGCCACTCCTCAACGGATGGCAGCAGCTCGATCTTGAGCCTCCAGCGGACATCCACTGGATCTGGCAGCTCCACCTGCTCCAACCGAACCACTACGCCAACTACAGTCGAGAGAAGTTCGGTCGGGTACTTCCGCATCGAATACGGAAGTACGATCGTGAGTCGGCGACGGCTCTCCAGCGCACTGCGTCCCTGTGGCGCGATACCTACCCAGGCGTACCTTTCGAGGCGGACCTTGACCATCTAAGAACCTCGGGTGCGGGTGATGTCCAGCGGAACGGAACGAAGCTGGGGGACCTGGTGGAGGTGGCGCTGAACGAGCTGGAGTTCATCTACCAGATCGGGCTGTCCCACTACCGCGACCAGAGCTTCCAGTATGCCGCCGTCGAGCGCTACAAGAAGCTGTTGCTCTTCAAGAGTATTCGTCCGAAGGAACGACTGCGACTTCCCGTCGACGTCCAGCTCGTCTGGAGAGTCCACCTGCTCCACCCGATCCAGTACGCCGAGGACACGAGGAGGATCTTCGGGACCCCCGTCTACGCCCTGGGTCCCATGGACTTCGAGGCGCACTTCATGCTGGTCGCCGAATCAAACAACGCCTGGCGGGAAGAGTTTGGGGAGGAGCTGTTCCCTGACGGAACGGGTTACCGCGGCCATGGGTCGACCGGTCGGGCCCTCATTCACCCGTTCCCAAGGGAGAACTACGACCGGAGGGTCATCGAGAGCTGCGAGATCTCGCTCGACAAGTTGACCGTCGACGAGATCTGGACGAAGGAGAAGAGGATCGTCGTTGAAGCGAAGTTGTTGGGCGAGAACTCGTTCGCTCAGGAGACGGTCTTCCGGACGCAGGGAACGGTCGGCAGCGCGATGGGCGGCGGAGGTCCGGGATCAGCGAAGGTGTCCGGGGAGAGCGGCGGCACCACCGTCGGCCGGACGCACTTCGACACCCGGCGGAACAAGGGACTCGAGTTCCACATCCTCGGCCGCAAGGGACTCGGTTGCATCTCCCGCGAGCATACCGTCGCCACGAAGCTCTTCAACCCCGTTCAGTACTTCCAGAACCTTCCGAGTCTCGCTGGGGGCACGCAGCTCGTCGTTCTGCCCAAGGTCACCTACACTGACCCGAAGATCAGCTTCGAGATGACGGTCAAGGCCGCCGCCCCGAAGCCGCACGTCTTCACCCTCGATCGCAACCAATCAGAGAACGGACCAATCCCAGTCGACTTCAGACAGTTCGCCACGTCGCTCCAGCCGTGGGCGGTTGCCATGGCAACGCCCGGAGATAGCCAGTTCCAGTACGCCAGGCACAGGTATGGGGAGGGGTGGTTGAATAAATCTGCATCCAATTCGCAGTGGAATGTAATTATATGAATCTCGTTAGGTTGTGCAACAGGTCGATGATATTGCGCAACATGTAAGGATGTCCGCGTTTTGGGTTGGCAGTTTAGTCTCTGCTTGAACTTGTATCAATATACGGTGCGTGGTGATGTTGTGTTGGGTTCAGAGCCGAAGAGTGGCAGGTTCGAATCCACCTCAAGTCGCCGCGTAGGGACCTTTTGCAAGTCCTTCACCTGCATTTGCTCAGCGCTTCGGTGTGAAACTTCGATGCAGTGTCTGCTCTGTAGTTGGGAGCGCCTCTGAGTAGGGAAACTTGAAGGGACGCTCTGACATACGTGCATACAAACAAGCAATGTCTTGCCACATTCTGCATAGTTTTCTATAGGCTATTACCTTGCCGTCATTGACTTTGTTGTATCTCCCTGCCATGCCAAGCTCTTAATTGCCTGCTCTTAGGCTACTTGCCTTGTATTACCTTGCCTTCCTTGCATTGTCTTTGTCATAATACCGTACTTGCCATGCTTTGCACTGCCTTGGATTACCTTACATTCCTTGCCTATATTGCATTGCCTGCATGCCTTGTTATGCTTTGCATTATCTTCCTTGCCTTGCCTTTGTTGTATTGCCATGCTTTGCATTGTCTTGCTCTCCCCTATCTTGCATTGCATTTCTTGCCTTGCCTATAGCATCGACCTGCATTACCTTGTCTTCCTTGCCTAACCACCCAAAAGAAGATCCCCTATCCCTACGTGGCCAAAGTGTTACCCAATGATGATGTTACCCCATGATGATGTTACCCATGATGATGTTACCCCATGACGATGTTACCTCATGATGGTGTTATCCCATGATGATGTTACCCCATGATGATGTTACCCCATGATGGTGTTACCCTTTGATGGTGTTACCCCATGATGATGTTACCCCATGATGGTGTTACCTCATGATTGTGTTACCCCATGATGGTGTTACCTCATGATTGTATTACCCCATGATGATGTTACCCCATGATGGTGTTATCCGATGATGATGTTACCCTATGATGATTTTACCCCATGATGATGTTACCCTATGATGATGTTACCCCATGATGGTGTTACCCCATGATGATGTTACCCTATGATGATGTTACCCAATGATGATGTTACCCAATGATGATTTTACCCCATGATGATATTGCCCCATGATGATGTTACCCTATGTATGTCTTAACCGTCTGCTGTTGATGTTTTTCTTTCAGTCTGAAATGTCGTGAGGCTGGCATAGCGTTTGGCGTTGAGGTTATCCGTCATGACCCTTCCAATCTCGGCGCTGTTCTTCTCTACCACAACAACCAAAAACTCGTCGCAGTCGCCTACAGCATCGATGCATGCGAACTACCCAGTCACAACCAGGTTCCGCTCCTCTTCATGCTCAATGACTGACTGACTGACTGACTGACTGCTTTGCTTGCTGGCTAACTGACTGGCTGACTAACTGGTTGAATGATTGGCTAGTTGGCTGGCTGCATATTTGAATGACTGAATGACTGAGCTGTCTGGTTGACTGACTGAATGACATGAATGGCTTACTGACTGGCTTAATAATTGACTGACTAACCCACTGGCTGAGTAGTGGCCTAGATTAACTAGCTGAGTAATTGTTTTGCTACTACAAGCAAATTGACTATAGCTGACTGACTTGTTGCCAAAGTACTCCTTTTTATTTGTTGATAATTAGTTGCTCCATTGCTTAACTGGTCATTTCAACGACTGGAATATTGACTGAATTTTGACTGGCTTTATTACTGGGATTATTTTACTAGTTACTGGTTCTTTGGTTTGATGAATAAGCTAAATGCAATTATGTTGGTTGATCGAAACTGGATGATTGATTGATTGATTGGGATAATAATCTGGATTTAGGATCAGAGGTTGTTGCGTGTGGCACCTGCTTTCAATTATTAGACTTTCGGAGATAATGACAAAATCTTGTTTGAGCCGCAGGGCGTTCTTGTCAAGCTCGACATTAAATTTCCAGTGCTGTTCGTGTCAATGCCTCACTTGCTGCTTACGTCCATGTACATGTATCTCTAGGCCTATGTATGCGAGTATTTACACATAGGCGTGTATATGCATGTGTAAGTATGTGTGTGTGCATGTGTGCTTGTACGGTTATTCGTGTGTTTTGACGCGTGTGTGGGTGGGTGCATATATGTGTATGTGTGTTTGCATGTATGTAATTATGTATGTATGTGTGTAAGTATATGTGCATGTGTGTGTATTCATGTGTTTGTGTGTATAATGTGTGCGCCTGTATGTGTGTGTGTGAACACGTATGACTTTGTGTGTGCATGCCTGTGTATATATATTGTGTTTGTGAAGCCACTATAGTTATTGGAGTCCTGACAAAGATGCCATATGTATGCGTGCATACTGCATGTACATGTGTGTTTGTATGCTTGCTTGCACGCATGACTGCGTATATGCGTGTATAACTGTATATTATTGCAAAGATAAGAAAAGATAAGAATATTCTTCAATTCACCAATTGCTAAACGCAATATTGTGGACTTGTGTTTTTGACCCAGAAATGGGCAGCATGCATGCGAGACGGTCGATTTTATCACTGATACTATCTCTGTCAATGTCTCTCTGTCTCTCTCTCTTTTCCCTGTTTCTGTTTGTTTCGTTCTCTGTCTCTCTGTCTCTTTGTCCGTCTGTCTCTTTCTGTCTCTTCATTAACATATCTATCTATCTCTGTCTCTGTGCCTCCATCTGCTTTCTGACAGTTCGACAATTCGACATTCATACAATCATCCATGCCTATAATATATCTAAACACCAATAATGATCATGTTTATTCTGGTGATGATGATGACGATAGTAGTGAAGATGACGACGTTCGGAAGATGATGAAGATGGTGATTGCGACGATGATAACGATTTTAACGATGATGATGATGAAAATGATGATGATGGCGACGATGATAACGATTGTAACGATGATGATGATTATGATAATGATGATGGCGACGATGATAACGATCATAACGATGGTGATGACGATGATGATGATGACGATTGTATCATGTGTTTTGTAGGTGCTAGAGACATGTCCGTTGGCCTTTGACCCTCACGAGGGAGACCATGCCATACTCATTCGCAATCACATGGGAGATTACGCCGTCTGCATCGCCAGGTGGCGTGGTTCATCGGCAATTTCCGGTAACAGTCGACGTCTGCCTCGTCTTTTTTTGCTCCTCTTATTGTCATGCTTCTTATCTTGTATTCTATTAGAATTTCCTGTCTTGTATTGTTATGCTTCTTGTCTTGCATACTTTTATTATGTTTTTAAAATCTTATATTGTTATGCTTTTGTCTTGTATTGCAACATTGTGCATAGGTTTCTTCATGGGAGGAGTTTGGTTTCTGTTCTTGGAGGGGCTACATTTTTTAGGACTGAAAACGAGAAAAATTTTCCTGGGTCAAAAAGTTGATGACTTTTTTAGTCCTCAGTCTCAAATCTCGGCGAAATCTAACAATTTTCCCGGCCAAAAAAGTTGATGACCTTTTTTAGTCATACGTATGTTTCGCGTGGGGGGGCTAGGCCCGAGAAAAGATAAAATTTACACGGTAAAAAAAGACTTTGGATCTTCTTGGGGGGCTTAGCCCCCCTAGCCCCTGATAAACTCCGCCCATGGGTTTCTTATCTTGTATTGTTATGTTTCTTATCCTTTATTGTCATGTTTTTATCTTATATTGCTTAGTTCCTATCTTGTATTTCCATGTCTCTTATCATGTATTGTTATATTTCTTATATTATTGCCAGCAGCTTTCAGGGTGACCAACAGTGTTTTTTATATAAAAAAGTCCAACGTTATGGATTGGACTAAGTCACAAGGCCTCCATTCGATTAGTTTCCGATGCCATGATTGCATTAGACCTATAGAGGCTTTGATAAGACATTTTACCGGTCCTATCATTCACATTCACATTGATGTCTTCTTTCCTTCCCTCGTGCATACACAGGTGATGGTCGCGTTGTCATCCGGTCCTACTTCCTCCAGACCCGTCTCTCCCATTCCATGGAGATCCGCGACGACGAACTCCAGACGATCCAGTCCGAGTCCGTCTCCATCGACCTTCCCACCGGTCGCCTCTCCATCGACTCCAGCTGCGAATTCCTTCCGGAGCAGGTCACGTGGGCGTTCAGCGTCGGCATCCTCTTCCTCCTCTCCCAGAAGTCGTCCATCCCGTCGTCCATTGCGACCGGAAGTGTTCGCAGCGGTCAGTGGTCGTCCACGACGTCCGAACCGGAACTCGATTCGATCGGCGCATCCGTCACGAAGCGGTCAAAGTTCAGCGCGAAGGCTCACATCAACCAGAAGAAGTTGGCGAAACGGCGAAAGATGTCGGCGAGCTTCACGTTCCTTCTCGCCTGCGGCCTACAAATCGACGCCACCCTCTACGGCACGACGAGCTCCCGTCCAGCCTCCAGGGGCTCCCCGACCGCGCAACGCCCCGCGATCACCCTGAACGGGCACGACCACCATTCCGCCGCCCCCTCTGACGACGTCACCTTTTCCCGCGCCGCCCAGGCCCCACCCATCGCCAACGGCGTCACGCAGTACACTCCAAACGGACTGAAAAACGCCGATCCTGGACTGTACTCCTTCCAGCAGCAGTCGGTCGGTAGTCATTCCAGTCGCCAGAGGGACGCGCGTTCGTCCAATCGCCAGTCGGCGCCACCAACACAGTTCACAACGCCGCGTGGCGATGGGGAGCATTACACGGACATAAGACTGTAGGACGAACCCACCTGGGAAGAATACTTGTGAACGCGTCCAACAATCCTGCATCTGTTGATTTGGTTAGTTTACCCGAGGGTAGCCAGTTCAGTGTCGATTATTTCTGCAGTAATTGTTGCCTGCATAGTAAGCGTATATTGTAGCGCTAAATGAATTGCTTGCATCTAAGTCGCGAGAAGGGTATCAGATCGTCAATATTATGACTGGTGTGGCGCTGCTTTCGTAGTGACGTAGTCATCTAGCAACGCGATTGGCTTTCGGAATTAAACCATGTAGCATTTATTATTGAATTTCGCTTTCAGAATAATTAGGTCATCGTGACGTATATTGATTGGCTCTCAGAATTGGGTCAAGAAGAACTGGGACGAATAGTCTGCTTCAATCACCAATCATTATTCTGGCTTTGACGGGTTCTAAAAATAGCCGACGCCGATTTGTTATTGAAACTGATACATATTTTAAGCATAAGACATAAGCGCTTTACCTCAAACCGTTTGCATAATAATTGAAGCATTGTAATTAGCATTCGCAATCACATATTATATATCGACATAGTTTTAATTAATTTTTTGTCCCACAGTCAGATGGGATCCCAATAGATTGGGCTCGTACTAGGTCATAGTTACGTCACTCTGACCTATCCCTTGCAAAACTGAAGTAGGTCAGGATTTAGCCCCGCCTACGACGATTTCGATTGGCCAACTGCGCTGAATATTTAATTAGATTAATCGACGTTAATTAGCATAATTGGACAAACTACAAGCTTGATTTTGAATATACCAAACTATGTCGCATCTCTATTCAGAACTATTGTGAATATTGATATATATTTTGTTATAATTTTACATTAATCAAGTATTAGTACTTAACTAGCTGACCCCACTACCCAGGCCTAACTATTAATCGGCCTGACGAAATGTTAGTTTTCGTACGAATGCAATGGTCATTAAGCCTACTAGATATTTGTGTTCTATTGATTCGAAGAATTTTTCTGCTATCATTAATTAAGTTATGTTTATTTAGTTGCATTCTAGCAATTATGCTGACAGTATTGATTACTCATTAGTTTGATTAATTATTTGATTAATTTAAGGCTATGTATAGACCTGTGTTTGTCTTCCATGTCAATAATTATTAGGCCTATGTTCCATAATCAAAAATATCTTTAATCGATTATTGTTATTGGTAGTATACCAAGCTATTTATGTTGCAATATGCTATCTTTGATGCCGATTATTATTGTGGTTTATCCATTATGCATAATGGTCTGGCAATGTCTACCTGACAGTGTTTCTGTGTGTAGCTGTAGATGGATTTATACAGGGCTACAATATGTGTATATATATAATTTATATATATATTTAATATATATATATATATATATATATATATATGTGCAAAAAGCATTAATTCCTGTAACTATTGTGAAGTATTCTTTATTGGAATCGTGTACAGTTTGGGCAGGTTTCCAGTTTTTGATTGATGAATTACTATGAACTTAAAACAGTATTGTTAGCGAGAAAGCGCCTCTGTGAGGCTCTTAGATTGCATGCAGAAACAGTGTTATTATTGCAACTGCTATAATTATTATATCTTTGTTATTGGAGAATTCTAATTTGTTATGAAGTTTTTAACGTGAGTCATCAAACGCAACAGATTGTTGGCCTATATATAGAATAGACTTAATTTTCTCGACGTTAAGAAAATCATCTGCCTTCTCCAGCAACTTGTTGTACTTCTCCACTTTCCAGCATTGATTCCTCTTAGACTAGCCTACTTCTCCACTCTGGCACTTTTCAGCACCAGCAATTCCTCTGCCTCTTATTCATAGGCGGAGTTTATCAGAGGCTAGGGGGTCTAAACCCCCAAGAAGACCCAGATTCATTTTTTTACGTGCAAATTGTTTCCTTTTCTGGTCTTAGCTCCCCCCCCAAGAAGGCTTTAGCCCCTCCAAGAACGGAAACCAAACTCCGCCCATGCTCTTATTTGCGACTTCTCGCTGGCAACGGGACTTGGTCTTTCGCTTGACTTATTCAGGCAAGACAATCTCGTTCCCTGCACTTATCCTTGAGGCTGTGCTTTATAAACCGTTTAAAGTTCAATCGCACGATTTACGAGAGCCTGATTCCGTCAGAAGTTATCGGGTGCCCAAAGTCGTAAGAAAAAGAGGCGTCTGAAGTTGGAATAAAAAGACAATGCGGGTCGGTTTTCAATTTTATAAACAAAACTAAGACTATATATTTTATCTGGCAATGTTAGCAGTAGTAGTTGCAGTTTAACGTCACTGTGTGGAAGCAAAGACCATTAACGACGCCCTCCTCCTTTATCCACGATTGGGACTGGCACTGGCAGAGTGCAACCAGTGGTGGAGTTGCAATGTTAGCGCCCAGTCGTCAGCTAGTAATTCAGACTACGCGACGCTCAATTTCGATAGTGAAGTTGTTGCAAGAAATGAAATGCATGAACGGGGATTATGGGAGTGGGCTTGCTGAATATGAAGATGAGATTACAACTTTCCAGCCTGTAGGTCAAGTGTACTAATGAAAAAGCTTAATAATACAAAATATCTCAGTTATGCACAATGTTCTGACTGGTTTCTGAACCGCTGCTCATTGGATTTTGTCGGGGGGGTGGGGTAGACCGCATAGTGGGGTCAAAGGGCACCAAATTTTTGGATTGCCTGGGGTGCCATTTGGACTAAGGCCGGTGACATGAAACAGAGTATCCCCTGAAAGCTATCCGGGGGGATGAATTAATCTATCCCTCCGGATGGAATTAACCGGTCTAGACTATCCGGGGGGATGAACCAGTCTATCCCCTTTTTGAAAAAATTAATGCGTATAATTGAATTTTTTCCTCTAATCAAAATTTGAAGTGACTCTAATTGCTTTAAGTGTCCTAAGCAATGTTCAGAGAAAGGTAACTCGAATTTATTTAGAGTCTCTGAGTGTTTTTAAGTGTTTTTAAAGTTTTAAGTGCTCTAAAACCAAAGCAAAAAGTATCTAGTAGGAACAAACATACCTGTTAGTGTCATTGTTCAAAACAAAGCAGACGAAAATTAATTTGCCAAAAAAATACACTCGGAAGTGACTTTTTCGACTTTTCTTCATTTTTCATTTAGGGGGGATACGATTAATACAGGGGATACTCTATTTCGTGACACCACTGTCACACCAGCCCTGAGTGTTGACCTCGATATTGATCAGTAAATTGTATGCTTTGTTCAAATGAGCCACTGTAACAGTCGCTGTTATCAGAATCGTACTACAGCCAGCATCAGATAAATATTGTGTGAAAGGTGCAACTGCATGCCACGTTACCCTTGACTCTATTAATAACTATGACGCATTTATAATTCGGAGGGGTGCATCAAACGTACGTACTCAGTGTGCGGAGGGGGTGCAAAAAGAACACCTGCGCACAGGTTGGGGAACGGGACCAATTTTCCAGATTTCTGCATACGTACTTAATGGATTTCCCTTTCGTCAGTTGTGAGCACCGTGTCGACAGCACAATGGTTGGTTGTATACAACTATACATATAGTTGTGACTGTATTGTGACATTTATGAGGCGCCATTACGAGAGAAAAATCATCAGAGACCAGTGGACAGAGAAGATAAAATGATAATATTCTTTACTTGACCAATTGCCATCAGTGGCGGCGCAAGGGGGCTAACCCCCCCCCCCCATCAGAAGCTAAGCCCCCACTCCTAAAAAAGACCATCCGGTTTTTTTTACATGCTTCTTTTACAGGCTAGACTGTGAAATAGTTCCACGATTTTCGGCCCGATGACTAAAAAAAGGTCATCAGAAATTTTATCGGGTGA
>OX457048.1:15537677-15557677 GCA_949752735.1 Lumbricus terrestris | reverse complement strand
CTTAACCGTCGTTCATGTGCAATGTTCACTGCTGCGCGGGACATCAAAGGCAGATCAAAGGCACCGCAGTCGTCTTCAGGTAGTGGGCGTTTCCGGCGGTCGCCTTTAATCTTACCCATCGCACCTGTGCTTAGTAGACGTATTTAACCTTCTGCCATTCGGATGATACAGGTTTGGAAGCGAATGAAAGACTAGATCGAAGAGAAGACTTGACTCTAAGGATGTCATTTGAAATGACGGACATGCAGACACAGAGAAAACCAGAAAGACAGGAAGCCAGAGAAGAGAAACAGATACAGACAGAGAGAAAGACAGAGAAACACAGAAACAGAGAAATAGAGAGACAGAGAGACGACATAGGCATAGAGACAGAGAAACAGATAGACAGAGAGACAGTGACAGGCAGAAGCAAGAGACAACAGTAGCATGGAGATAGGTGCAGAGACAGTTAAAGCATATATCGACAGTCAGTCAGTCAGTCAGTCAGTCAGTCAGTCAGTCAGACAGTCAGTCAGTCAGTCAGTCAGTCAGTCAGTCAGACAGTCAGTCAGTCAGACAGTCAGTCAGTCAGTCAGTCAATCAGTCAGTCAGTCAGTCAGTCTCAGTCAGTCAGTCAGTCAGTCAGTCAGTCACAGTCAGTCAGTCAGTCAGTCAGTCAATCAGTCAGTCAGTCTCAGTCAGTCAGTCAGTCTCAGTCAGTCAGTCAGTCAGTCAGTCAGTCAGTCTCAGTCAGTCAGTCTCAGTCAGTCAGTCTCAGTCAGTCAGTCAGTCTCAGTCAGTCAGACAGTCAGTCTCAGTCAGTCAGTCAGTCAGTCTCAGTCAGTCAGTCTCAGTCAGTCAGTCTCAGTCAGTCAGTCAGACAGACAGTCAGTCAGTCAGTCTCAGTCAGTCAGACAGTCAGTCAGTCAATCAGTCAGTCTCAGTCAGTCAGTCAGTCAGTCTCAGTCAGTCAGTCAGTCAGTCAGTCAGTCAGTCTCAGTCAGTCAGTCAGTCTCAGTCAGTCAGTCAGTCTCAGTCAGTCAGTCTCAGTCAGTCAGTCTCAGTCAGTCAGTCAGACAGACAGACAGTCAGTCAGTCAGTCTCAGTCAGTCAGTCAGTCAGTCAGTCAGTCAGTCAGTCAGTCAGTCAGTCTCAGTCAGTCAGTCAGTCAGACAGTCAGTCAGACAGACAGACAGTCAGTCAGACAGACAGACAGTCAGTCAGTCAGTCAGAC
Source organism: Lumbricus terrestris (assembly GCA_949752735.1). Classification (NCBI taxonomy): domain Eukaryota; kingdom Metazoa; phylum Annelida; class Clitellata; order Crassiclitellata; family Lumbricidae; genus Lumbricus; species Lumbricus terrestris. The sequence goes on along the minus strand of OX457048.1, from coordinate 15,556,464 downwards.
AGACAGATAGACAGCGAAACATACATCTATAAGCAAGGAAATATAATAAGAGACGTTTAGTATACTACATGTAGATGAAGATCGCATGTTGAGTCTCGAATGATGGATGGAGATGGACAGACAAATGGATAGAAAGACAAAATGTAGATGCACACAGACAGGCAAACACATAGACACACAGACAGACAGGTAGATAGACACACAGACAGACAGGCAGATAGACACATAGACACACAGACAGACAGGCAGATAGACACATAGACACACAGACAGACAGGCAGATAGACACATAGACACACAGATAGACATGCAGACAGACAGGCACACAGACAGACAGACAGACAGGCAGATAGGCAACTTCTTTTGGTGCGAACACGACGTTCTTCAAATTGTCTTCATTAGTGTTGGTCATGCTTGGGCAGAGAAATAGAGAGGGAGAGACAGACAGACAGAGCCACATACACAGAGCCACAGAGAGAGACAGATAGATACAGTGAGATAGAAAGACGCAGCGAGAGCCAGAGAGACAGAAAGGAAGAAACTCAGAGACAGGGACAGAGCGAGAGAGAGGTAGACAGGGAGACAGAGACAACAATAGACAGAGACAGACAGAGGCAGACAGACACAGACACAGACAGACGGATACAGATACGCAGAGACGGACACAAAGATACATTGCGTAATTGGCGGGGGGAATGAAAGCGCTGCTTGCACAGACGAGGGCGTGAGAGAGGGAGGGACAGAGGGTGGGTAGGGCAGAGGGTGGGCAGGGCAGAGGGTGGGTAGGGCAGGGCGAACGGCAGTGAAGGGGTCGCCTCCCTGAGGAACGACGACCGAACGTGGTAAGTTCAATGAACAGCGAGAGACTTGGGGTCTGTTCGACTTAATTCGGTCCCTAAACAGAAAATGGAATTAAATGAGTGGATTGAGAAAAGGAGGGAGGGTGTAGGGAATGAAGGGAAGAACTGACAGAAAAAGGTTTTAAGAGAGAGGGAGGGAGGGAGGGAGGGAGGAGAGAGGGAGGGAGGGAGGGAGAGAGAGAGGGAGGGAGGGGTGGAGGGAGGGAGGGGTGGAGGGAGGGAGAAATGAATGGGATGCAGCGGGGGTTGGAGAGGGAGTGAGTGGCAGGAAACCAAGAATTGATGGAGAAAAAGGATGGACTGAGAAAAAGAATTGAAGAGGGAAAAAGAGGGGTAGGGAGGAAGTAAGGGATGGATGGTGGGAGCCAGATGTGTATGGGAAGTGAGGAAGGGAGGAGAGAGAGAGGAGAGAAGGAGAGGGGAGAAGGAGATGGGAGAGGGAGACGGAGAGAAAGACAGATATGGAGACGGAGAGGGAGAGGGAGAAGGAGAGGGAGACGGAGAGGGAGAAGGAGGGGGAGAGGGAGAAGGAGGGGGAGACGGAGACGGAGAGAGAAAGGGAGACGGAGAGGGAGACGGAGAGGGAGAGGTAGATGGATTGAAGAATGAAATGAGGACTGAGAAAAGAAGGATTGAAGAGGGAGTGAGGAAGAGAGGAAGACAGACAGGGAATCTGGGAAGACAGGATTGAAAGAAGCATTAAAGAGGGAGAAATGGAACGAAGCAAGGAAGCCGAATTCTAATGGAGTCTTGGCGGATGGATATGCCGGATATGACGACGATCACATCCTGTCTATACTCAGACACCGTTAAAGCCTACTTTCGTCCATGGTCTCGAATGGTCCTACATGACATCATATTTAGTCTCATCCTAATCGAATTGCCATCATTGGAATAATCAATAATTTCACTTGAAGCGATCAGCGAACGACGGTTTGTGATATAAGCTTACGTGTAGTTTTAAACGCTGGAGGAAGAAGGAAGCAGGAAGACCGAAAAAGAACTGACCAGAAATATGAGAATTCACGGCCCTGCCGCATAGCGGCTATTTTCCCATTCATGTAATGTAAACCTCTGAAATTTATCAGCACCACACAACAACCATGAAAGGGAGATGCGATTATTCAATAGAGCTTAGCATAATATCAACTATAATTAATAACACTCTTTACGTTAATTAACGCTTTGTGCAGACGTCAATCCCAGACCAATGCTATATCCAGCTCATCCATACTCCGCCTTCTAATTTCAATACGACTTTTACAATTCCTTTAAATAACAGTCTTTCCATGCAAATACCTTTCAGTTCCACCTTCCCATTATTATACTGTTAACATTAATCTGCACAAACACATATATAAGCTTACGCGCACGCACGTAGACACCCACACGCACACGCACGCACGCACACACACACACACTAGCACACGCACACATATACACACATATATACACGCACGTAGACACACGCACACACATACATATACATACATAAACGCGCACGCACACGCACATACATATACATACATACACACACGCACACGCACGCACACGCACACAGCGACGCACGCCGCTAATAAATTCATGCCACAATGCTCGCGCTGCTATACCGTCAATTTATCGTGAATTACACACGAGTCGACTAACGCTAATTTCCTCTATAAAGCACGCAGCGAATACGCTAGATTTCGTTTTAAACGCCCTCCAACCTCCGATAAATATGCAGTGTCTTATATAAATTTCCAGTCCATAAAACGCGCTTCTATAATAAATTTCCGCAACAAATAATGCACTATTTCTGTGAGCTAATGTTGTATAGTCTATGTGGTCAGTTGATGTTTAGGCGTACGAATAGACCAGCTCAAGGTCAGCGTCTAGACAGTTAGGCCTGCAGGTGACAGACTGGCGGGAAAGTTGGCGCGGCTCGGCCGACCGTCGCCGGAGAGCGAGAGAGAGAGAGAGATAGGCAGACAGACGGACAGATAGACGGAGAGAGGCAGATAGAAGGACAGAGCGGCAAGGGGAAGAGTGTACGCCCAGACAGTGAGATAAGTTGTAGAAGAAGGAGTTGGTAGTAGAGAGTAGAAGACGTTTTAGAGAACAGTGGAGTTAGATAATAATAGTTGCGTTGCTGTCGTAGAATTCAAGCGTTTGTCGTTGTTGATCCATTGTTGTGTTATTTGCGTTGTTATGAACGAAGAAGAAAATACAAGAAAGAGAGCTTTGTTGTAATTGAACAAGTTAAGAACTTTAGAAACTTATACACTAGCTTTAGATACCGAAATACAGTGACTAGGTTAGGCGTAGGCTGCGCTACTGAATACAAGGAAAAAAGGAAGAAAACTTTGAAGGTCAATTGAAGGTTGACATTTTGGTGGCAGCGGTGGGATACTGAATTCAAGCAAAGGACGTTGGGATAGCGAACTCATTTGGAGGAATATTTTCAATTGGAGGAATATTTTCAGTTGGAGGAATATTTTCAATTGGAGGAATATTTTCAGTTGGAGGAATATTTTCAATTGGAGGAATATTTTCAGTCGGAGGAATATTTTCAATTGGAGGAATATTTTCACTTGGAGGAATATTTTCAATTGGAGGAATATTTTCAATCGGAGGAATATTTTCAGTGGATTTTGCTTACGAAGCGTTTTCGACGCCAAGTTACGGACGGTGAATATCGAATCAATCTGAGGAGCCGACCACACGGGAGAAGGAAATTGAGCATTTGATGAACCGGAGAAGTATTCCGAGCATCCGAACAACTGGTGAGAAGATACAACGGACATACGAATAACATTACGACAACGCAACGCCAGAGAGAGGTATACAAAACTTGCTTGTTTACCCAAGGAGCCATAAGAATTAAAGTCAGCCAATCACAGATATTCATAGCCACTCCCTTGATTTCTTCACGGTAATCACTGAAGTAAAGAAGAAAGATGGAGAAACTTACAGAGCAAAAGCAAGCCAGTATAAAGAAGATGTCTTCTGATCGATTAATAAAGTTATTAATTGAAGAGGGTCTAGACGTAGAAGAAGTCGAAGAGATGTCTAGAGAAAATTTGATGGGAGCATTAGCAGAGGTTTGGCTTAAAAAGGAAGCTGAAGAGAAAGGTGCTGTGGGTGGTGTTGAGGAGAAACCAATTGAAAAACCACCGGCACCGATGTCTATGGAGGCGTTGATGCAATTTATGATGATGAGGGAGGAGCAACGCAGACAAGAAGAAAAAGAACGGAAACAAGAAGAGGAAAAACGGAGACAGGAGGAGAAAGAGAAAGAGGAGAAATGGAGACAGGAGGAGAAAGAGAAAGAGGAGAAACGGAGACAGGAGGAGAAAGAGAAAGAGGAGCAGCGGAGACGAGAGGAGAAAGAACAAAAACAAGAAGAGAAAGAGGAGCAACGTAGACGAGAAGATAAAGAGGAGAAACGTAGACAAGAAGATAAAGAGAAAGAGGAGAAACGGAGACAGGAGGAGAAAGAACGGATACAAGAGCAGATTGAACGAACAGAAAAGCTTCGACTAGAGGAAAAAGCAAGAGCAGAACAAGCAGAGAGGATGAGACAACAAGAGAATGAGATGCAGAAGCAGCAGTTCCAGCTTCAGCTAGAACAACTGAAAAAAGATCGTGACGAAGCAGAACGAAGAAGAATGGAATTGATGATAGAATACGAGAGGGCAAGGAAAAGTGATGAAGAAATACGAAAACAACAGATTGAAGAGCAAAAGAGTCGTGAGGAAGACAAAGAAGCCATGCGTTTGGCAGAATTACAAAGAGCCGAAGAGATTCGACAGGAAGAATTGAAAATGGAGAAAGAAAATTTGGAAAAAGCGGAAAGAGAAAGGGAAGAACAATTAGAATTAGAACAAAAGAAACTCGCTCTTAAGGAAGCTCAGCTCCGAGAAATGGCTATAGAAAAGGAGGAACGCAGAAGACAGTTAGAATTGTTGCAGCAGAAGATAGAACAAGAAGAACTGCGTAGGGTAGAAGATCAAAATAGACTCAAGAAAAGAGATGAAGACGACAGAAGAAGCCGTGAGGAGTCAGAACGAAACAGGATCAGAGAAAGTGAGACAATGGTGTCCAAGATTAAAAAGATAGGTGATGCAATGAAACACGTATTACCTAAGATGCCATATGATATGATGGAGGTGCCATTATATTTTGAGACAGTTGAGAATGCATTCAACAGTTTTACGGTGGAAAAGCAGTTTTGGGTCAAATTGCTGTTACCACTAATGACGCCAAGAGCAAGAACGGTGTTGAACCGATTGTCTTTCGCTGATCTAGACGATTACGACATAGTGAAAGAACATTTACTGAAAGAATTCAAATTGACAGCGAGAGAATATCGATCACGATTTGGAGATGCGAGGAAAACGGCAGAAGAAACATACACGATGTTTACAGCAAGATTGAAGAATCTGTTGAACTATTATGTCAGAAGTAGGCGAGTGGGCAAAAGCTACGAGAAGTTATTTGATCTGTTAGTGGCGGATAAATTGAAAGAATGTCTACCACCGGGTCCACTACAGTTCGTACTAGCAAAAGAGGGTACTGAATGCTTTGAAGCTAGTAATGTTGCAGAACTCGCAGACGTACACGTGAACAATCGAATTGGTCTAATGTTTCAAGACAAACCGAAATATGAAGCATGGGGAAATAGTTCGAAGCAACCCAGGTGGAATAGTAATAACAAAGAAACAGGAAACCAAGCCAGAAATAACGAAGCAAGGAATGATGGTGCTCCTGGAAGACAGTTTGGTCAAGATAGAAGAGAAGCAACGGGTGACAGACAAATGTACAGCCGAATTCCAGTGATGGGACGCCAAAGAGAAAACAATGCAGCGTACAATTACAGGCGGGAGAGCACTGAACAGAGAGGGATTGTTAAGAAACGTTGCCATAATTGTCAGTCAGACCGACATCTGATAAAGGATTGCAAAGTACCACCAAGAATGACGAATCTGAGAAATAGATTTACTCGAAGTGCAGAAAATCTCAGAGTAAATCAGATACAAGTAATGAATGCACCGAATCAGTCTGAAGAACAAGACAACCGCGAAACGGAAGTGAAGTCAGTGATGAAGTGCACGCCTCAATTTGCTATACAGAGAGAAATAGTAAATTCTGCTCCAATTAAAGATACTGGTCGAGAAACAGAAAGCAAAGATGAGTGTCAACGTACGAAGAAGTCTTTACTACAGCATGTCAATGTAGAGATACGTGGAAATGATGACAGTTGTCGTCCCGTGCAAGTCAGAGCGCTGATTGACTCTGGTACTGAGATTCCAGTAATCAATGAGGAATTGTTGAAAGGAGCGACAGTGGAAGAAATTGGCAGAGTACATTTGCAATGTGTGGCTGGAGAACCCATTCCAGCTAAGTTGGTGAAAATCGAAGTGCGGATGAGTTGTCATAACGAAGGAAGAGATTTGAAAGACAAGGGAGTAAATATCGCGCCATATTTAACCTTGGTGTGTGCCAGCATTCCGGCAGTCTTGTGCAAAGATAACAAAGAAAAGTTCTTGCTGCATCCAGAGATAATCGCAGAACTGAAAGAGGTTCCACCAGTGAGTGTATTACAAGGAGAATTGCAAGCGAATGTGACTACAAGAGCACAGAGTCGGAGAAGAGAAGTGGAAGAAGGAGAAGAGGAAAAGTCAAATGAAAGTTTGCTAGATGAGGACACAGAAAGCGATGATGAACAAAGCGTTCAAGAAGAAGAAGAAGGAATAACATCCGGAAACAATGAAATTGAAGAAGAGATGGTTGCATGTGAACGTGATAATGATGATGATTCTGAGAGTGATGGTGAAATAGACACGAGTATGAGGGATTTGTTTGCCGAAAATACGAGTGATGAAAGACAATTGGCAGACGCAAAGAAATTTGAAGAGCAGCAGAGAAATGACGAGTCACTGAGGTCGTGGTGGAAGATAGCTGAAGACAAAGGATCTGAGTTTAGTGTGGTGAATGGGTTGATGTATAAGAAGCATCAAATGTTGGACCAGTTGGTGTATCAGTTGGTGTTGCCGAAGGAAAGAAGAATTCAGGTGATGGAATTGGCACATGAGTCAGTATTTGGCGGACACTTGGGAGAAGAGAAGACAAGGGAACGTATCAAGTTGTCCTTTGTGTGGCCAAGAATGCGTAGAGATGTGGTGAAGTTCTGCAAGTCCTGTGAGAAGTGTCAGTTGAAAGCACGAAGTTTGGTGATGGATCGAGTGCCGATTACACCAATACCAAGAGAGGATGTACCGTTCAGAAGAATGACCATGGACGTCGTAGGACCAATCGAACCGACTTCAGCAGCAGGGCATAAGTATTGTTTGTGCATCGTGGACTCATGTACAAGATGGCCGACAATATTCTTGATGAAGTCATTGACCGCTAAGGCTGTATGCGAAGCTTTGATGAAGCTGTTCATGGATGTGGGGGTTCCGTCAGTAATCACGAGCGATAGAGGGACGAATTTCACAGCCAGTCTAACAAGAGAATTTCTGAAACTGATGGGGTGTTGTCCTCGATTCGATTCGCCAGGACATCCAGAAGCGGCAGGATTGGTGGAGAGATGGAATCAAACGTTCAAGAAAATGATTCATCATGTCGTTGTGGAAAATCCGAGACAGTGGCATAAAATTATTCCATTTACAGTCTGGGCATTGAGAGAAGTGCCTAATGCAACTACAGGAGTGGCACCGTATTTGCTGGTCTATGGAAAGTTGCCGAGAGGGCCACTCACCATCCTTAAAGAAAGCTGGACCAAAGAAATAAATCTACCACCGAACATTGGAGTGCAACCGGCAAAGTACCTGAAGAATTTAAGAGCAGACATGGAAAAGGCTTTGACATTCGCCGAGAGCTGTGCTGAAGAAAAGCAAAAACAGTACGCCAGTCAATACAACAAAAGAGCAAAAGATAAAGAATTCGAGCCAGGAGAGAACGTCATCGTGCTGTATCCAACGTCAACCAATAAATTGATCTCCCGATGGCATGGTCCATGCACGGTCCTGCAAAGAAGATCCAAATATTCGTATCTGGTGGACATGAACGAAAACGGTCGACGGATTATTCATGCTAACAAGATGAGGAAGTTCATTACGAGAACATTGTCTTGTGGTCTGATCGTGGAAGAGGATGACGAATTTGGATCAGTGGTAGAAATACCGCTGAAGGAAGACTATTCAGAGACAAAACAGAAGTCACTTCAATTGGATTACGAACAAATTGGACATCTGACCAGCGAACAGCAGAAACAATTACTTGATGTACTGAATCGATATGCAGACAGATTTTCAGACCAACCTGGACTATGTACATTAGTAGAACACGAAGTGGTGCTGAGACCAGACTTTCGAGAAAAAGAATTCGTGGCATATCGAATACCATTAATATACCGAGCAGAAGTGGAAAAACAAATACAAGAGATGCTGAAAGAAAACATCATTCAACCATCGTCAAGCAGAATGGCAAGTCCACTTGTCATTGTCAAAAAGAAGAATGGATCCTTGAGATTGGCTTGTGACTACAGGTACATTAACTCTTTTACTGAAAATTGCCGATATCCTATGCCAATCGTCAACGATGTCTTGAGCAAAGTTGGAAAATCCAAGTTCATTTCTGTTATGGACTGTCGCAGTGCATATTGGACTTGTCCTGTGAAAAAGAGTGACCAATGGAAGACTGCGTTTGTTACACATAATGGACTGTATGAATTTACGCGTGTTCCGTTTGGAATGATTAACTCTGGACGGACTTTTGTAAAAGCGATAAATATGATTTTGCAACCGATTCATGATTTTACTGAACCTTATGTTGATGACATTGCAGTGCATTCTAATGATTGGGACATTCATTTAAGACATTTGGAATTATTTTTGAAACAAATAAGACTGCATAATGTAACATTGAACTTGAAGAAATGTGTGTTTGGTAAGAGTGAGGTGAAGTTCATCGGTCACCTCATAGGATCAGGGAAGAAGATGATGAATCCAGACAGGATTGACAGTTTAATTAATTTGAAGAAACCTGAAACCAGGAAGGAAGTGAAGCAAGTCTTAGGATTTTTTGGATTTTACAGACAGTTTATTTGTAATTTTGCTGAAATTGCTAAACCATTGACAGACTTGACCAGCAAGAAAGTACCTGATAACATTGTTTGGACTGATGCACATCAGAAATCTTTTGATTCCCTTAAACAGATTGTCTTATCAAATGTGATTCTATATATGTTTGAGGTTGGGAAACCATTTAATTTGTACTGTGATAGCAGTGATTTTGCTGTGGGAGCTGTACTGTCTCAGGTGGACGAGGAAGGGATTGAACGTCCTGTTTCATTTATCAGTCAGAAGCTGACAGATACTCAGAGGAGGTGGGCGACGATTGAGAAGGAAGCCTATGCAATCATATGGGCTTTAAACAAGTTGAAAGAAATTCTTATTGGTTCTAAAATCAATGTGTTTACAGACCATAATCCTTTAGTTTATTTGACTGAATCAATGTCGAAATCTGCTAAATTAGTCAGATGGTCTTTATCATTGCAAAATTTTGACATTCTGTTGAACTATAAGAAAGGTAAATTGAATGTAGTAGCTGATTGTCTGTCTAGGTTGTAGTGTAAGATATTTTATGATGTATTATGTTATGGACTATTTGCATTGTTTAGTTAAGGTACGTTCGCTAATTTTTATAGATAATTAGCTCTCTTTAAAAGAAAGGAGGGAGGTAATGTGAGCTAATGTTGTATAGTCTATGTGGTCAGTTGATGTTTAGGCGTACGAATAGACCAGCTCAAGGTCAGCGTCTAGACAGTTAGGCCTGCAGGTGACAGACTGGCGGGAAAGTTGGCGCGGCTCGGCCGACCGTCGCCGGAGAGCGAGAGAGAGAGAGAGATAGGCAGACAGACGGACAGATAGACGGAGAGAGGCAGATAGAAGGACAGAGCGGCAAGGGGAAGAGTGTACGCCCAGACAGTGAGATAAGTTGTAGAAGAAGGAGTTGGTAGTAGAGAGTAGAAGACGTTTTAGAGAACAGTGGAGTTAGATAATAATAGTTGCGTTGCTGTCGTAGAATTCAAGCGTTTGTCGTTGTTGATCCATTGTTGTGTTATTTGCGTTGTTATGAACGAAGAAGAAAATACAAGAAAGAGAGCTTTGTTGTAATTGAACAAGTTAAGAACTTTAGAAACTTATACACTAGCTTTAGATACCGAAATACAGTGACTAGGTTAGGCGTAGGCTGCGCTACTGAATACAAGGAAAAAAGGAAGAAAACTTTGAAGGTCAATTGAAGGTTGACAATTTCTATCGTAAATTTTCAATCAATAGCACGAGGTTTCGAAGTCAATATTGCACAAATGGCGCACTGCTTCTACCGTAAATTTTCAATAAAAACGGCGAAGTTCTGAAGTTTATTTTCCCATAAACGGCGCACTGCTCCTACCGTAAATTTTCAATACACAGTGCGAGATTTCTAAAGTGTCCCATTTTACGTTTCATACGTAAATTCTCGCAAATAGCTCGCTTCATGAAACTAAATCTTCCGCAGATACCATAATCTTCCAAAGCGCATCATTATTTAGTAAATTTTCAACAGACAACGCACTCCTTCCGTCATAAATTTCCTGCAGATAGCGACGGCTGTGGTTCCATAATTCTGCGTTAATCACACACACGGACTGAGGAGAAAATTTCGCGTATATAACACGCACCGCGTATATAACACGCACAGCACGCACTATATATCCTCTCGTATATAGCGCGAGCGGCGACAGTCGTAAATATCGGCGGTAAGTCGTCGCCATCGTACGTTTCGTGGCGTGAGTAGAGGCAGTCAGTACCAAGCAGCGTCGGCGACAGGCGGACGTAGCGGGCGGGCGTGCAAGCAGGGCCATATCGACCTGCCCCTGTGCGCCTGGGGGCCGAGAGACCAGCCGGCGGTCGGCTAATAAGGCGGGTAAGTGGGTGCGTAGTGGACACCGCTGCTGGTGGTCTGCGTTGCGTCGCAAGATTCGGTGCGTTGAGTGAGTTGCGTCGGGTACGTACGGAGCGCATTGTCGCCTTCGCTTGGGAGATGTTCTGACGGTAAACCGATTAGAGATTGATATTAATATTAGCTTCATCGGATTCCATTAGCCAGCTGCTCTTGCTATTGTTGCTGGTCTATTACCAATTGTATTAGTAGTCTTACCTAAGCCATTGTCATTGGTATCTGCCTTAATAGCCAGCAAAATACTACTCCCATTGTAATTATTTGGTTTTTCGACGACAGTTAGTAGGCTATTTAGTCACCTAATTTATACTGTTATTGCCGCTTAGTGTTTTTAGCATTCCGAATTTTTCTAACCGTTTATAATCCAGGTGAGGTGTGGTAGTAAAGTCAGGGAAGAGGAGGTTTCGTAAGAAATATAGTAAGGCAGGGAATAGTAGGGTGTGAAATTCATCTTATCTTATATGGCAACCTTTATTTTTATTGTTTTAAATTTATATACCGTCACTTCAGATAGACAGCTCAGAACAACTCCCCAAACTTTGATAATTATTAATCATTAGGAGTCCCCAATGCTTTTACTGGTTGACGCATGTTTGGCGATATTAGCCTACAGCAGCTCTGGAATTAATTTTGCTTATCTTTTGCACATAAAAATGCAAAGTGGCATGGTAACTAGCCACTTAAGTTTCGGTCACATTATATGTGAAGTAATTATCGTCGCCATTTCAGCCCTGAAGATGTCGCGTTCAGTTTCCGGTTCGAAGTGATGGGCGGAGTGACGAGTAACTGCAACAAGAACTACTCGGATCGCACGTCGGATAAGTACTCGATACCAACGGATACGTCGAGAGGCGGAACCACGTTGACCGGAAGCAGTAATAACAACAAACCGGAAGTGGCGCGGGCGCCCGTGAGTCGAAACCGAAGCGCGTCGTTGGGCGATGACGTAACCGGAAGTTGTGCTAGAATGGCTACGAATAGACGACCGCAAGATGGCGCCACGAGGACACCGGAAGAGAGCAGGCATGACGTATGCACGTGGAGCATGCGCACTGCTGCAGCCACTTCCGGAAACAATATGGCGGACGTTCGGAGCGTTGGCGCGGCGTGGGGTTCTGGGAGGGTGAACCCTTCCCGGAACAGCAGCCTGCGCAGCGACACCTCGCGGAGCTCCTCCCCACGATACACGGGCGCCCCCGCCATCGACTCTCCCGGAAGCGGAAGTCGCAACACTGGAAGCTTGCGAGGTCGCTGCTACTTCGGTGGCGGTGTCCAACGTAACAGCGACACGCAGCTGGACTTCACCGGAAGTGACGTCACCGTGTCTGCGTCATCGTCGCCGCGCAAGCATGGCGGCTCAGCAACCGGAAGTTCGGTGACGGTGGCGCCGCCCAGGGGTCGCTCGACGCAGCGTCGCAGCTCTATCTCGTTCCTCCCAGCGGAGTCTTCGCTTGGACTACTTCCGGTAGGGAATACGTCACGTGGGGGCGCCGTGTCCCCCATGGAAAACTTCAACTTCAGTTTGGGAAACGCGTCGGATCTGGTGGCGAGTCTGATTGGAGGAGCATCCAGTGGGAGTGGATCGAACAGCCAGAAGAAGCAGGAGGATGGGTTCTGGGTGCCGCCCGCCGTCTGGAGGAAGAAACGGGCGCAGAGCCTCGTGCCACAGAGGCCGTCCGTGGAGGACGACATAGCACACGAAGGTAGAATGTCAACGGAATCATTGAAAGTAGTTGGTAGACTATTGGTTCTGGCACAGTCTACCCATTAGCTAATTTTCTTTATAATTAGTTATTTATTGTATCTAGTTAACTAATTAGTTAGTCATCATGGTCTCTTCTCCTTGCAATCTGGAATGGGCTTCTGTGGACCTCATTGCTGTTAACTAATTATTATTAATAACTGTTTAATCGCTATCACTAGTTAACTAATTATTTTACTAGACTAATGCACCTAATATAGAATGCCAGAAGAATTATTTGATCATTTTAGTCCTCATTTTAATTTAAAGAGGTCTCTGTTGTCCAATTTTCAATTAATTGTCTTTGTTTTAACATCCGAATTAATAAATTTCACATGGTAATAATTTAATTGATCCCATTAGAGCATTTATGTTTTTATAGTATTGAATTCTATATTAAATCGGTTTTATAGTATTCAACTATTCATTATTACTTTTCGTCTAAACCTTGAGTAAATTGTATTCTGCTTCATTGAGAGTCGCAGTGTTGAGTTTTTTTAGACTCTATTATTCGACTTTAGAATTGTTTAGATTTTAATAAACTAAGATAAGCAGCTGATAAAAAATATATTAAGACTCATTGAAATCTGATGCATTATTCATATGTTATTTAGTTATTAAATTAATTTTCTACCTACAAAATCTTTTTGGCCAATATTCTTTTATAAACGTCTAGGGAGTGGCACTGATTAAAAAATTTAATCGGTTTGTCGCCAAAACTTAATTTAGATAAATTAATTAATTCCATTCATTACGTAAAGTGTGAAAAACGGTTGAAATGTCGCTTTGGCTATTGCGGTTAATGAATCAGTTACTACATTAAATTTTCTTCTCCAAAAATTTTAATTATTTCACATGTTCAAGTTTAAATTGCTAAACTTTAACTATAGTCAGCAACTACTTAAAAAATACTTCTGTCGAACTGTTTTGAAGACAGCTTATTTTGTAGGATCTTCAATTTAAAAATAATAACATTAATTATAGTGCAAATTAATCACCTCATTTTCCACTTACGAGTTGCATTCTTCGTCATTCTTTTTGCTGCGTATAATAAATTATAATGAAAACAATGAAAGACGAAAGAAAATAAATGAAAAACAATCTAAAACTAAGAAATTAATAGTTTTAACCATCAAGTAATGTAATTAAATATGCACACATGCATATTCATATTGATGTACATAATAGGCTACATAATGCATGTTGAAAAAGTAAAAAAATCAATTAAAAAATCAATAAATAAAAACATACACACGTACATACATGCATACGTAAATGCATACATACATACATACATACATACATACATACATACATACATACATACATACATACATACATACATACATACATACATACATACATACATACATACATACATACATACATACATACATACATACATACATACATACATACATACATACATACATACATAGTATTGCATACATAATATATACACATATGACGTGCACACACTCATACATGCATTCATACACAGCGTATTATGAGTGAGTGGCCAGTTGTGGTCAGTCTTGGACGTGGGTGGGGCTGGAGGGTTTCGGGGGCGAGGGATGGGATGTAAGTGGGTGGGGGTCGACGGCCGTCGTCCATGTTCGAGATTATCGAAGTGACAGGTTTATTAGGAGTTTATATAGCGCCGTTGCTGCTGGCTGGAACGGAAACGTGATCGAAGCTCGCGCATGCGCATCAATTATGCATGGATGCAAAGCGAGACGCGAAGCGGAACCGGAAACTGACAGCTGCGCCTGCGCACTGGGCACGTAACAAAACGGAAGCAGCGGACGATGGCGAGAGTTGTAATCGTAAGCGTAATTAGCAATTTATATAGCGCCTCTTAGGGACAAAATGCTACAAGAGTTACACTGATTAGAAAACAGAACGGAGATATGTGTTATAGCCTAAAGCATTAGAAAGATTATAAGATGATGCCGGGTAGGCTTGAGTAGGATACGTTTGGTTTTGTTAGAGTAGGGTACATAGGCGTACGAGGCGGGGGTCCAGAGGGGGCAAATGTGTTTTTCGGGCAAAAGAGGCATGGTCGGGCAAAAAAAGTTCGAAAAATGTTTTCGGGCAAAAGAGGTACGGGAGGAATTTTTCGGGCACGCAGGGGTAAAATGGTCGTCAGATTTTTCGGACGGGAAAATCCTAAGAAAATTTTGTGCGGATGACTAAAAAAAAGGTTTTGGTGGATGACTAAAAAAAAAAAAGGTCGTCAAATTTTTCGGGCAAATTTTTTTTTTCCCCCGGCTGCCGAAATGTCTCGGACGCCTATGGGAGGGTATGTTGGGATAGGTTGGAATAGGATATTGGGTATGACATAACGTAGCGTGTGGTGACCTGGTGAGTAGGTTATAGTAGCACGTTATGGTTGGATAATGTAGGGTAGGGTGGTATTTTAGAGTAGGATACTATTCCTTACAGGCAACAAGGCAAAAAGGCTGCAGTAACCAGGATAAAATTGAAAATAATCTGAAAATAATGTAATTGACTATGATGGCACATGCTATGATAGTATTACTTATGAAAGCATGTGATTGGATAGGATAAGATTGGTTATGACAGCATGTGATAGGAAAGGATAAGATTGGTTATGGCAGCATGTGATAGGATAGGATAAGATTGGTTATCATAGCATATACGATACCAAGAATAGGACACGTTAGGATTGCGTATGAAACCGTAGGGTAGACTGATATGCATAGAGCACATGCTAGCAATTGGTAGCAGGAGAGCAGAGTTTAGATAATGGATATAGATGCGTTCAATTGAGGCATGTGACATGATAAATGCATGCAGGGCTGTTTTTAAGGAATTTTTCGAACTGCACAACCCCTTCTTTCCTTTCCCATCCTCCATGGTAAATTACTTCCAATCGGAGGACAATGACTCTATTTGCTAGTTTTAACTGTAGGCCTACAGATGTGTTTCTACAACTGCACAAATGCATTTAGAACTACACATTTTGTGTACAACTGCACGTTAAAAATGCCCTGATAAATAGACTAGCAGGCTACTTACAGGTTAGCTAACGATAGTATTGGATAAAACGATAGTGCTATTGGTGGGATATGGCTGGTATGGTATTATAGTGACGTGGGAATTGGACAAGTGCAGGAAAGGCAGCTTTTGTTACACTCATCAAATAATTTATCAGCAATCAGATCACAGAGAATTTCTATGTGAAGAGAAAACTATAATAATAAGATGGGAATCTCTTTAATGTAATAGTTCTATGTGGGCTCCTATATTTGATGCAGCATCTATGTATGAAGAAACAAATAAATAGATTGATGGATGGATGAATGGATGGATGAAAGAATGGCTGAGAAAATGAGCGAATGAATGAAAAACGAATGAATGGATGAATGAATGAATGAATGGATGAATGAATGAATGAATTAATTAACGGATGAATGAATTAAGGAATGGAATGAGCCACAATTTGATTGATTGGAGTCAGCACATATCCTTAGTTGGATGATTGGATGAATGAATTCGGAAGGGACAAATTGATGATTTGATCAATGACTAAATAATTGATTAACGATGATTAATGAATTGATTGATGGATTGTCGAATGAATGAATGAATAAATTAATTAATTGATTTTGAGTGGACAGATGGATTGTCGAATAACATTAGTTGATGGATGGATGAATGTAATGGATGGATGGATGGATGGAATGGTAGACAGATGGATGAATGGGTGATAGATGACTGGCTGACTGAGTGGATGAAAGGATGATAGATGACTGTTGTATATGGATAAATGGAAGGATGGATAGATGGATGGATGGATTGGTGATAGATGACTATTGTATATGGATGGATGGATGGATGGATGAATGGATAAATGAATGATGAATGACTGTTGTGAATGGATAGATAGATGGTTGGATGAATGGGTGATAGATGACTGGCTGACTGAGTGGATGAAAGGATGATAGATCACTGTTGTATATGGATAAATGGAAGGATGGTTTGATGGATGGAGAGATGGATGGATGGATTGGTGATAGATGACTATTGTATATGGATGGATGGATGAATGGATAAATGAATGATGAATGACTGCTGTGAATGGATGGATAGATGGATGGATGGAGGAATGGATGGATGGATGGATGAATGGATGGATGGATTGATGGATGGGTGGGTGGGTGGATGGATAGATGGATGGATGGATGGATGGACGGATGGACGGATGGATGAATGGATGGAATGATTGATGGATGGATGGATAGATGGAAGGATGGATGGATGGATGGATGGATGGATGGATGGATGGATGGATAACTGGAGGACTGCGTCTAGATAGTGGAGCACTGTGTGATTGGTGTGGTCGCTGCTTGGTTCGTTGGTTGGCGTTCTCAGGAGATTGGTTTCCGCCACTGACAGGTCGACAATGGCAGAGACTGGCAGCGGCGTAGTTTGTCTTCGACCGCCATATCTGTCTCACTGTCCGTCTAATCGTCTCTCAATGTCCCTTTCTGTCTCTCTGTTCCTCTCTCTGTGCGTATGTGTGTCTGTCTCTGTCTCTCTCTGAGTCTGTCTCTGTCTCTGTCTCTCTCTCTCTGTTTGTGTATCTGTCTCGGTGTATCTGCCTCTGTCTCTATCTCTGTCTCTGTATCTGTTTATGTCTATGTCTTTCTCTCCCTGTGTCTCTTTCTCTCTGTTTCTGTCTCTGTCTCTTTGTCTCTCTCTCTCACTCTCTCTGTCTCTCTGGCTGTCTGTCTCTCTCACTATCTCTCTTTGTCTCTGTCTCTGTCTTCTGTCTGTCTGTCTCTGTCTGTTTGTCTTTTTCTCTTTGTCTGTCTGTCTGTGTGTCTCTATCTTCGCGCATTAGTGTATGTCTTGAAGGGGTCTTCAAGGAAATCCGTTTTATTTATCTTTCGTCGGTTCATCATCATCGTCGTCGTCATTCTTTTTTCTCTTCGTTTTCCTCTTCCACTTCTGTCTTCCTACTGTTTTCTTCTTCTCCTTCCTCCGACTCCTCTTACTCCTCCTCCTCCTCATCTCCATCCTTCTCCTTATCTTTCTTTTTATTTGCCACATCTTTGTCTTCTTTCCTCTCCTCTCTATCTTCATCTTCCTCCTTCTTCCTTTCTACTTCTTCTCCTCCCTTTCCTTCTCGTCTCCACATTCCCTTTTCTTCCTTCACCCCTTCTTATCCTCTTCATCCTCCATCTTCCTATCCACTTTTCTCTGTTACGGTTTTCTTTTTCCTACTGTATGACCCCCCTACTCCTTCTTGTCTTCCACCTCTCCAACTCCACCACTTCCATGAGTTCCATCCTCCACCTTCGAATAGCCTACTCATATTTCGCTTTATCATCCAATACCTCTTCTCCTTATTCCGTTTTTACAGATCTTTCTCTTCCATCCACCACCTCAATCTTCCAGCTGCCTCCTCCTTCTCAATTGTCTTCCTGATTCAAATTACATAAAACTTTTAGAAATCTACTTCACGGACTTTCAACGTTAGAAATTCATCTGAGAACATGTAAATTAACTGGACTCGGTTATCCATTACTCCGTCATGTATATTAAACTATACTTCATTTCATTGCATGCCATGTCTCTTAACCAAAATGCGGTTAGCAATTATTGGTGAATTAAAGAATATTCTTATCTACATTCTCCATCGTCCTTCTCCATATTATTCCTCCACAATTTTCTTCAAAATTCCACCTAAATTTCCTTCTCGACCTTCCTCCCATCTTTCTAATCCTTCATTATTCCCCTCCATCTTCCTTTCCCGTCGACCCTCGTCGCGTCTCCATCTCCTTTTCATCCGGGACACGGCGCTCCCTCCAACCTCCACTCCTCATACAACGACCGACTGATTGACCGGTTGACTGACTGATTGATTGATAACACCCTTGATTGACTGAAGAAAGAACGCACAGTCACTTTCTAAATGATTGATTATAAGTCTGCTTCACCGTTTTACTGCGTGTTTATATATATACATACGCTTTATGGGCATGTGTGTAGGTGGGACGGCAAGGCTTGCGAGAAAAGCAGTATGTGTTGTATAAGATACTTGTTACCCGTGTGATGTTTGCAAGTATTGGTGAATGCAAGTAAAATGCATCAGGCCTACCTATTAATTAAATAGCTAACATTTACTTACTAGACAATCCAGATATGCTTCAAGATCTACCAT
>OX457048.1:15527677-15532677 GCA_949752735.1 Lumbricus terrestris | reverse complement strand
TTTCTTGGAGTTATGGCAGTCTCTGAAAACAGATCGGAAATCCTATTCTGTTGCCATATTTTGGAACTGGTAGACATCCAAGAATTTCAAACTACCGTACATATTTTCAGTGGGCTTCTATCAAGTGCCAACACGCCTCGACGGCATAACTGTAACTATTGCATTGCAAAGCAATTGAGAGCAAAGGACTTGAATCCCAAGGTCCTTACATAGTAACTGCTGAGGATGAGGATCGAACCCGTACTCTTCGCGTTACAGGCCAATCGCTCTAACCAGTCGGACACCGTGCATCCTAAGCGTGTGTGTGTCTCAATACGTTCGGCGATAGTCTCCCAGACATCATGTTTATCTACCAGAGATTCTTTCAATGTATTTTTGGAACTGTATGCGACCAATTCTTTCCTTTCCGATCTTGTTTGAGGCTAGGCCTATATAATTATGGTAAATTACTCCCAATCTGATGACAATGGCCTTTTTTTAAATGTGCGGATGTGCTTCTACAGCTGCACGAATCCATTTAGAACATTTGCACATTTTTGTGTATAACTGCACGCTAAAAAAGCCCGATCTCTACACAATTATTCAGAAATGAATATATGATTTTTTTTCTCTCGACAAGAAGCATCTTCTCGCATCCACCTTTGTCCCTCCTGAGAATGCCGACAGCTTCTTTGAAACCTGTTTTTAACATAAATATCCGCGTTTCTTTACCTTGATTGTATTCTCGATAATATACGGAAGACATTCTCATCAGTCGACACAGAATTGAACTCAAATGCGAAGTAGCCTTTGTATGTATGTACAGGGTGGGCCAATAGGAATGCAACAACTTTGATTTCTTATAACTTGAACACTTTTTATCTGAGCGTCTTGTCCAATATATCAGATTTAACATAATTATCCATTTTATCATTCTGCAAAATATCTAAGAGATACTTCTACGACGTTTTGAGATAATGCTATTAATATTCGACGTGCCATTTTTTGCAATTAAACAGCAAATACCCACAAAAAGTCTGCAACTGAATATGCCAAAAAGCTAACTTTTGCATAGACCCTATAGGCTACACTGTCGCTCTGAGTGTTTGTTGGCATCTGAATCGTGAAGATCTTCTCGTTCTGACGATCTTTTCATCTGTCATTCGCTTCTCGTGTCATGTGTTAGCTTTGAGCATGTTCTTTCGTGGGCTTTCGCCTACTCGGCTTCTGAAGGGCAGGATGCTCTTTTCGCGAAGTGTGATAGTGTTGTTGGCTGTTTCAAGGCTTGTAAAGACGATGCCATTCTTTGTTACTCTAAAGGCTAAGGTGAATAGTGTTCATTACTGCGATGAAATTCTCGCGAGAGGACTGCTACGTGATATTCGCCAACTGTCAGGAGTTGATGATTAGGCTGCATCTTTCAACAAGATGGAGCGCGTCATACGGTTGCCTATCTGAATGCTAACGTGTCAGAGATTGTTGAAAAATCTGAGAATGATTATGTATGTATGTATGTATGTATGTATGTATGTATGTATGCATGTATGTATGTATGTATGTATGTATGTATGTATGTATGTATGTATGAATGTATGTATGTATGTATGTATGTATGTATGTATGTATGTATGTATGTATGTATGTATGTATGACATTGTATGTATGTATGTATGTATGTATGTATGTATGTATGTATGTATGTATGTATGTATGTATGTATGTATGTATGTATGTATGTATGTATGACATTGTATGTATGTATGTATGTATGTATGACATTGTATGTATGTATGTATGTATGTATGTATGTATGTATGTATGTATGCATGTATGTGTGTATGTATGTATGTATGTATGTATGTATGTATATGACCATTTATATAGCGCCTTAACAAGAATCTCACGAAGACCCTTTGTAATAGCCTTTTGGGTTGGCACAATGCAATCAGCAATGTCTTTGGAGTTTGCCATCCAACTAAAACCAGTCTTGCACGTAAGCCACAGCAGCAGGGACAACACATCACGCAACGCCTGCGACGTCAGCATCAACTTACGGTTTCGGCAAAGGAAAAAGACATGTGAGGATTAGTACAGCTTTTCACACTACATGTATAGGCCTAATAGTGACTGTCTTCAGTAAAAGATAGGCCTACTCGATTGCTTATATTATATATACAAGAGTTTAAAATAAGAACGAAGCGTGATCATTTTCACCTGTGTTGCAATGAAAAGCAAAAATAACTCCTGAAAATATTTCCTCTGCTATATTGCGTGATGTATTATTCCATGATAATTTTATTGTCGGCGACATTTTAACCGGGTTAGTCGGGGTTACATTTTGTCGGTGACATTATTTTCTGTCTGATGATAATTCGACAGGCCAAAAAAATTGAGGCACTGCTAGATTGAGACACTGTTTCCATCCACCATGTCATGTCCGTGGTAAAAATAATGATTTTTTGGTCACAGCCGTTGCGATGGTGATTCCATAGACGCGTTGCTTTATTTGCACTTTACAGAAATCGACGAAGGTTATTATACCAGCCTTTCCAGGAAAGTCTTCGTGAATCGTGAGCAGCTTTCCGTTTATCGCCTTAATAAATTTTTGCTAGTTTAAAGCAAAAACTGAACATTCGAAATCTAGGTTAATTTTCTAAAAAAAACAATCATGGCTTCTTGGATGAATATTATTCCTACCAAAAATTAACCACATGGACAACATCATGGTTTAAGCAGAAACGAGTATTTCTTATTGAACGTTTTCTGTAGCAGAAATCCAAGTATGATTGCCTTCTTAAAATTGGTTGGAAATAATGACGTAATGCATTAGTGAAACTGACACCAACACAGAAGTTTACATGTCTAAGTTGTCACTAAATGCCACTAACCTTTTAGACCTCTGTATACGCTCTTTCCTTGATTTTATACATTGTATTAGTAAGCAAGTAATTAGTAATTAGTAGTCTGCTGTTAAGTTAGAAGTGTCATGGATGAAGAACCACATTGCATTCTTCGAATATTTCGGACCATTGGTTTCCTTACTGTATAATGTTATTCAACAGTTGATGTATAGTTAATCTAAAATATTGAAGTAAATGTCCATCTGTTAGCAATGATCCCGAGTTTGTTTTAATATTATTTTTCATGCTTGAGATGATCTGTTCGCAATCATCTGTTCTGCCAAAGAGTGCAATGTAGCTAAGTGCAGGATTGGAAAGATTTGGAAAAATCTCTGGGGGGATAATTACATGTATGTTGCTAGCAAAATTAATGTTAAAAGGTCATGCTCCTGGAGCGCTCTCTTTACGTGATTGACATTCGGATGCCAATAAGTTTAATGCATTTCAATGTTTCTCGAATATCAACCGAACCAGTTATATATATATAGGCTAAGCATCACGTCATTATAATGTTTATTGAGCTATATAAATCTATGTGCGATCTCACCCAAAAGACTTGACAGCTATTCAGTGTACTTGCCATAGGCTCACCATTTCAGAAGACCTGGTCAAGGGTTTGCAAAAAAGGACAACCTTTCGGGTTCATGTATAGCCTACTTCTAATAACTGTGTCCTTGAGAAAACTCAAGTATTTCTTCAAACGTTTAGCCATTTGACCTATTCCTTGAGGTTTGACATTCAAGCCAGATTGACATTTGACTATCTTCTTCTTTAATGTTCTGCCCTTAGGCAGATCGTCCAAGATTCAAACGACACCATTCTTGTCTCTATATTCTGTGCTTTCTCCTTGATGTTTTCTCATATCCTCGTCCATTTCTCCGTCCATCAACCATCATCATCATCATTTTTCTCGGCGATTTCTTTCTCTCCAATCTTCCATCGAGTAGCCCACAATCCTCAAGAGCGAGTGTCTTAAGTCTCTACGCTCTAGCTTTTCTTTAGCTATGCCAACCAAACTTGTCAAGTCCGTAATTCAGAAATTGTCATTCAAAGCGCTTACATCGTTTCCTCTTTATGTCACCCTTCAGTGATCAGAATCTGTTTGGTGTGGCAGTCCACCCTCCTCCGCCAACGAACCTGACGGAAGTAGAACACAATATTCGTGATTTAAGATACAACTTACTGCTGATGTGTTACATCATGTGTACCGTTTAATGTGGAGAGTATACCACTAAACTTTTAGGCCTTGTTGCCCGTTATCTCTCATTAACAAATCAAACAGAATAAACATTCAGAATTCACAAAGAAGAAAAATTCCTTGATCCACATATTTTTTATTGATTGTGCACAGTCAGGGCAATCTTCTGCCATATACTCGCCCTCATTCAAGGCTAAAAGAAAGATTAGATAGATTAGGAACTGCACCACAGAGTATTTTGTAGAGCAGAGAATTATGGAAAGTTTCATGACCGGGTCAATTTGCAGCACTGTATGCAAATCAGGGTTTTATACATTTTGAGAATCAGTATTTTGTAAGACTCGGTCGGGAGCCGTTTGAGCACACTTAGCTGGCCGCATGGGCGGAGACCTAGGGGGACAGGGGGGACGGTCCCCCCCAATGAAAGTGTTGGGGGGACGGCCCATAAGGTTGTTGGGGGGACGGCCCATAAGGTCATCAACTTTTTTGGCGGCGAAAATAGAAATATTTCGTCCAGAATTTGGCCGGATGACTAAAAAAAAAAAGGTCAACATTTTTTGGCGGCGAAAATAATTTTATTCCGAGATTTCGCCGGTCGTCAGAAATTTTTCTGAAAATCTCGCGTCTTTCCGTCCCCCCCCCCCCCCAATTCTCGGCCCAGGTCTCCGCCTATGGCTGGCCGGGTTCTGTTCCGTTGGTCTTGTTTGGACAAAGCCTGCGCTAAATAATTATTATTTATCATTTCAATGATTGCTCTAATAAAACAGTTACACCACGAGACTTCATAATTATCAGTTGAGCTAATTCACATGTATAATATAACCATCAATATGTGTGACAGTGGTCGAAAGTTAAACTCGCTATGCCAATTTATTGTATTGTATCTATGAATTGATATAGAGCCTCTTGAAGTGCACACTGAG
>OX457048.1:15519698-15527477 GCA_949752735.1 Lumbricus terrestris | reverse complement strand
TTAACAAAAATGTATTTAAAAGTTGACAATTTGGACAGGATAGAACACATCATTATTTTCTATAACAAATTATTTTAATTTGACGTCTATAAATGGCATCAAAAATTCTATTTTGATCCAATTATAACAATTTTATATGCTTTTAGTTAATTAAATTTAGCCATGTGGCCCCCTAATGTCTTTCAACGAAGAAAAAGTGGCCTCGTATCCTCAAACTTACAAAAAGTGGCCCTAAAGGCAAAAAGGTTGGGAACCACTGATGTAATATAAACCTTTCAGCACCACACAAAAACCATGCCAGGGAAATGCGATTATTCAGCAGAGCTTAGCATAATATCAACTATAATTAATAGCACGCTTTACATTAATTAACGCTTTGTCGTCAACGCCAGCCCGATGCTATCCAACTCATCCATATTCCTCCATCTAATAATTTCAATACGACTTTTATCGTTCCTTTAAATAGCAGTCTTACCTTGCATATAATACCTTTCAGTCCCATGCACCTTCCCAATACTGTTAACATCAATCTGCACAAACACATATATACACTTACACGCACGCACGTAGACACCCACACGCACATGCACAGGCACACACACGCACACACACACACGCACTTGCACACACACACACGCATATATACACGCACGTAGACACACGAACGCACATACATACATACATACACACGCGCACACGCACGCACACGCACACACACGCACGCACACGCATGCGTAGACACACGCCGCTAATAAATTCATGCCACAATGCTCGCGCTGCTCTACCGTCAATTTATCGTGAATTACACACGAGTCGACTAACGCTAATTTCCTCTATAAAGCACGCAGAGAATACGCTAGATTTCGTTTTAAACGCCCTCCAACCTCCCATAAATATGCAGTGTCTTATATAAATTTCCAGTACATAAAACGCGCTTCTATAATAAATTTCCGCAACAACTAATGCACCATTTCTATCGTCAATTTTCAATCAATAGCACGAGGTTTCGAAGTCAATATTCCACAAATGGCGCACTGCTTCTGCCGTAAATTTTCAATAAATACGACGAAGTTGTGAAGTCTATTTCCCATAAACGGCGCACTGCTCCTAACGTAAATTTTCAATACACAGTGCGAGATTTCTAAAGTGTCCCATTTTACGTTTCATACGTAAATCTTCGCAAATAGCCCATCTCATGAAACTAAATCTCCGGCAGATAACACACACGTCTACCATAATCTTCCAAAGCGCATCATCATTATTTAGTAAATTTTCAACAGACAACGCACTCCTTCCGTCATAAATTTCCTGCAGATAGCGACGGCTGTGGTTCCATAATTCTGCGTTAATCACACACACTGACTGAGGAGAAAATTTCGCGTATATAACACGCACAGCGCATATAACACGCACAGCACGCACTATATATTTTCTCGTATATAGCGCGAGCGGCGACAGTCGTAAATATCGGCGGTAAGTCGTCGCCATCGTACGTTTCATGGCGTGAGTAGAGGCAGTCAGTACCAAGCAGCGTCGGCGACAGGCGGACGTAGCGGGCGTGCGTGCAAGCAGGGCCATATCGACCTGCCCCTGTGCGCCTGGGGGCCGAGAGACCAGCCGGTGGTCGGCTAATAAGGCGGGTAAGTGGGTGCGTAGTGGACACCGCTGCTGGTTGTCTGCGTTGCGTCGCAAGATTCGGTGCGCTGAGTGAGTTGCGTCGGGTACGTACGGAGCGCATTGTCGCCTTCGCTTGGGAGATGTTCTGACGGTAAACCGATTAGAGATTGATATTAATATTAGCTTCATCGGATTCCATTAGCCGGCTGCTCTTGCTATTGTTGCTGGTCTATTACCAAATGTATTAGTAGTCTTACCTATGCCATTGTCATTAGTATTTAGCTTAATAGCCAGCAAAATTCTACTCCCATTGTAATTATCTGTTTTTTCGACGACAGTTAGTAAACTATTTAGTCACCTAATTAATGTTGTCATTGCCGCTTAGTGTTTTTAGCATTCCGATTTTTCGAACCGTTTATAATCCAGGTGAGGTGTGGTGGTAAAGTCAGGGAAGAGGAGGTCTCGCAAGAAATATAGTAAGGCAGGGAATGGTAGGGTATGATATTCATCTTATCTTATATCTTATATATTGCAACCTTTACTTGTTCTTGTAAATTTATATACCGCCACTTCAGATAGACAGCTCAGAACAACTCCCCAACCTGATATCAATCATTAGGAGTCCCCAATGCTTTTACTGTTTGACGCATGTTTGGCGATATTACAGGAGCTCTGGAATTAATTTAGCTTATCTTTTGCACATAAAAATGCTAAGTGGCATGGTAACGTAGCCACTTAAGTTTCGGCCACATTATATGTGAAGTAATTATCGTCGCCATTTCAGCCCTGAAGATGTCGCGTTCAGTTTCCGGTTCGAAGTGATGGGCGGAGTGACGAGTAACTGTAACAAGAACTACTCGGATCGCACGTCGGATAAGTACTCGATACCAACGGATACGTCAAGAGGCGGAACCGCGTTGACCGGAAGCAGTAATAACAACAAACCGGAAGTGGCGCGGGCGCCCGTGAGTCGAAACCGAAGCGCGTCGTTGGGCGATGACGTAACCGGAAGCTGTGCTAGAATGGCCACGAATAGACGACCACAAGATGGCGCCACGAGGACACCGGAAGAGAGCAGGCATGACGTATGCACGTGGAGCATGCGCACTGCCGCGGCCACTTCCGGAAACAATATGGCGGACGCTCGAAACGTTGGCACGGCGTGGGGTTCGGGGAGGGTGAACCCTTCCCGGAACAGCAGCCTGCGCAGCGACACCTCGCGGAGCTCCTCCCCACGATACACGGGCGCTCCCGCCATCGACTCCCCCGGAAGCGGAAGTCGCAACACTGGAAGCTTGCGAGGTCGCTGCTACTTCGGCGGCGGCGTCCAGCGCAACAGCGACACGCAGCTGGACTTCACCGGAAGTGACGTCACCGTATCTGCGTCATCATCGCCGCGCAAGCATGGCGGCGCAGCAACCGGAAGTTCGGTGACGGTGGCGCCGCCTAGGGGTCGCTCGACGCAGCGTCGCAGCTCTATCTCGTTCCTCCCAGCGGAGTCGTCGCTTGGACTACTTCCGGTAGGGAATACGTCACGTGGGGGCGCCGTGTCCCCCATGGAAAACTTCAACTTCAGTTTGGGAAACGCGTCGGATCTGGTGGCCAGTCTGATTGGAGGAACATCCAGTGGGAGTGGATCGAACAGCCAGAAGAAGCAGGAGGATGGGTTCTGGGTGCCGCCCGCCGTCTGGAGGAAGAAACGGGCGCAGAGCCTTGTGCCACAGAGACCATCTATAGAGGATGACATAGCACACGAAGGTAGAATGTCAAAGGATTCATTGAAAGTAGTGGGTAGACTACTGGTTCTGGCCCAGTCTACCCTTCAGCTAATTTTCTTAATAAATAAATAAATATTTATTTATTATTGCTAGTTTATGGCTGTCTCTTCTCCTTCCAATCTGGAATGGGCTTCTTGTGAACTTCATTGCTGTTAACTAATTATTATTAATAGTCTAACTATTTGATCACTCTCACTAGTTAACTAACTATTTTTACTAGACTACTGCACCTTATATAGAATGCCAGAAGAATCATTCGACCGTTTAAGTTCTCATTTTAATTTAAAGAGGTCTCTCTTGTCCAATTTTTAATTAATTTTCTTCGTTTTAACATCTGAATTATTATATTCCAAAATGGTATTAATTTAATTGATCCCATTAGAGTATTTATGTTTTTATAGTATTTATTTCTATAGCAAATTGTTTTCATAGTATTTATTATTAATTTTGTTCTAAACATTGAGTAAATTGTATTCTGCTTTATTGAGATTCGTAGTGATGACTTTTATTTATATTCTATTATTCTACTTTAGATTTTTTAGATTTTAACAAACTAAGATAAACAGTTGATGAAAAATATATTTAGATTCATTTAAAACTGAAGCATCATTATTCATATGTTATTTGGTTATTAAATTAATTTTCTACCTAAACAAATCTTGTTGGCACATATCCTTATATAAACGTCTACGGAGTGGCGCTGATTAAAAAAATTAATCGGTTTATCGACAAAACTTAATTTAGAAAAATAAATTAATTCCGTTCATTACATAAAGCGTGGAAAACTGTTGAAATGTTGATTTGGCTATTGCAGCCACTGAATCAGTTACTACATTTCTTCTCCAAAAATCTTATTATTTATCATGCTCAAATTAAAATAGCTAAACTTTATATATATATATAGTCAGCAACTACTAAAAAAATACTTCTGTTGAACTGGTTTGTCATAATGAAGACAGCTCATTTTGTAGCATCTTCAATTTTAAAAAATTGCATTTCTTATAGTACAAATTAATCGCCTCATTTTCCACTTACGAGTTGCACTCATGGCCATTCTTTTTACTGCGTATAATTAATTATAATGAAAATAATGATAGACGAAAGAAAATTAATGAATTTCCAAACTAAGAAATTAAAATTTTAACCATCGAGCAATGTAATTAAATATGCACACATGCATATTCATATTGATGTACACAATACATATATGCATAATAAAAAATAATTTTAAAAATCAATTAAAAAAATCAATAAATAAATACATACACACGTACACGCGTACACACATACATACAGGCATACATACATACATACATACATACATGCATGCATGCATACATACATACATACATACATACATACATTAGGGTGATCCACGTCACAATGGGGAAAAAATTATTTTTTATTTTTGGCTGACATAGTAGATAATTTTGTTCCTTTGATATTATTCAACACTGCAACCAAATTTCACTGTAATATATTAATATTTACTAGGTGCTCAATGCCTCTGAGCCCCTGAAATATTACATGGGACATACACGAAGAAAGTAACGCATCTGCCATTGACGAGACCTGGAATACAGCAATTCTTATTAGATAAAGCTACAATCCTGAAAGTAAGAATTATGTACATAGTCAAAGGCCATACGTAAACAATCAAGCCTTGCTTTGTTGTTTATTATAAAGAAACCTGCTGAATTTTTATATATATTCTGAGCTGCAACATCACTGTTATAAAGCAGGAATATGTTTCCATATGTCTATGAAAAGTGCAACTGCATATTTGTTTTAGCTTTCTATGCATTGTTCTTGGCATTCAGAGAAAGATAGCTAAATGCATTTTTATGCACTATTCTTAAATTAAAGTTTTTAAAATTTTCATTCCATGAGGGTTTTTTTGAAAATGCAATTTTTCTGAATTTTAACTGGAAGAGTCTTTTTCACTACTGCAGCAAGGTTGAAAACAGAACTTTGGTTGATTGGAAAACCAGAAGTTATCCTTCCTATATTACTGTATTGCCTACAAGGGGCCACACACTACAGACCTTGCTACTTTTTCATCATTGCAATTTTTTGAAGAAGGTTGTGTAAAAGAGTTTGAAAATCAAGTCAATCTGAATTTGGAATAAGGCACGAATCCATAAAGCAGTTCAGTCTATAAAATGTCATAGAAAAAAGTTTAGAGATAAAGATAACAGAAGCAACGACTCTGAGTCACAAAAAAGTGAGAAGTATTTGTTGAAAGTACATCTCGTTTTTGATAATGCATTAGCCTAAGTAAGGTGAGCAAGTTATCAAAATTGATAAGTATAAGCAGTTTTTTAGCAGATCAGCAAGAATCATGAAAAATGAGCATGACTGTTGTCAATGAGGAGTCATGAGAGAGTTGCAGAGCAAAAGATGAGACAATAAAAGCCAGGTATAAGATAAAAATGATAAGAAAATCAGCTAAAGGATCTTGTTCGAGTAACCAGGCAACTAGAGACTACAAGAGCAGTGACTTGAATGATGACGAAGAGGATAGCGATGATGACGATGGAGAACACTGATAATTATGATTAAAGATGTCAAGATCTCAATGTACTACAAAATCATTTGAATAATCTACTCTTCCTGAAGGTTAACAGGAAGATACAGCAGCGATAAACCATTCATTCTTCAAAGTAGGATCTGCATTGGATCACATAAACTTGTCAGACAGGAAGTTCACTATCTTGGCAGTTACCACTGTAATTTGAGTAAATTGGTAAAATGCAGACGAAATCTCTATACCATTTTCAACTGATCATCGAATGCCATCAATTGTCAGCAAGAGAAGAATGTGACGGAATTGTGCCTACTGATTCAAGAAGAGACAACTGGTGATGGAGTTTATCATTTCAGGCAAAAGGTGCATCTGGTTGCATGAAGGACAAAAATCACCTATTGTTTCAGGACTTGTAGTATCAGAAATCAATTTCAATTGACAGACAGACTCTGAGAGAAGAATTTCCACTGAATTTCAAGTATTTTCAAGATCTACATGTGCAAACGTGAGAGCATGGATAGCTGGTCCGGTGGCATGTGAGTGAATGACTTGTAACTGTACAAGGCTACAAGTCGATCAGGCAGCATAGGATTCCTGTTGAATTGTGGACTTTTCTAAGTTAATTTGTAATAGTGAATGAATATCTGAGTTCTTATCTCCACTTTGAGTTACTAAAAACTCAATTATTTGTATCATTCAGCTTTATTTAGTGTGTGCTATATCACATGGCCATTATCTCAATTTGTAACTTTGAATACAACTATATGTAAACTTTGTGCTCATTGAGCATAACCTAAAATGCATTTGATTTCGAAATTTCTTGTACATAATATATTCTGTACCCAAAAGGAACAAAATTAGCAACTATGCTCATTAAATTTCAAAAATAATTTTTTCTGAATCACCCTAACATACATGTACATACATACATACATACATACATACATACATACATACATACATACATACATACATACATACATACATACATACATACATACATACATACATACAAACATACATACATACATACATACATACATACATACATACATACATACATACATACATACATACATACATACATACATACATACATACATACATACATACATACATACATACATACATACATACATACATACATACATGTACATACATACATACATACATACATACATACATACATACATTCATACATAGTATTACATACATACATAATATATACACATATGATGTGCATACACTCATACATGCATTCATACACAGCGTATTATGAGTGAGTGGCCAGTTGTGGTCAGTCTTGGACGTGGGTGGGACTGGAGGGTTTCGTGGGCGAGGGATGGGATGTAAGTGGGTGGGGGTCGACGGCCGTCGTCCATGTTCGAGATTATCGAAGTGACAGGTTTATTAGGAGTTTATATAGCGCCGTTGCTGCTGGCTGGAACGGAAACGACGTGATCGAAGCTCGCGCATGCGCATCAATTATGCATGGATGCAAAGCGAGACGCGAAGCGGAACCGGAAACTGACAGCTGCGCCTGCGCACTGGGCACGTAACAAAACGGAAGCAGCGGACGATGGCGAGAGTTGTAATCGTAGGCGTAATTAGCAATTTATATAGCGCCTCTTGTGGACAAAATGCCACAAGAGTTGCACTGATTAGAGGACAGAACGGAGATACGTGTTATAAGCATTGGAAAGATTATAAGATAATGCGGGTCGGCTTGATTAGGATACGTTTGGTTTTGTTAGAGTAGGGTTTGTTGGGATAGGTTGGAATAGGACGTAGGGTATGACATAACGTAGGGTGTGGTCACCTGGTGAGTAGGTTAAAGTAGCACCTTATGGTTGGATA
>OX457048.1:15479698-15512198 GCA_949752735.1 Lumbricus terrestris | reverse complement strand
GGGCGAAAGGAGAGGAGAAAAATGAATTACTTGAGAGGGGACTTCGAGGAAGCAGACTCTAAATATGGAGCATAATAATTATAGACGAAGATGACGATATACTGTGGAGATGGAAGAAGGAAGAGAAAGATTAAGCGTGAAAGATGTAGGAGGGGCAGAGGAGAAGGAATCGGAGGAAGGCGAGGACGTGCATCTTCTCTTTGTCTTCGATGCCTTTTTCTCATTTCCCTGGATCTAATTCGATGACCCCTGACCTTCAGATGCCAATCATCTGATGCGCAATTCGCTTATTCTGACCCAGACAATTAGTTTCAGATGTCTTGTCTTTTTTTGTCTTTCTGGAGTCTGTCCATATAACTTCATTATATATATTTATATATATATCTTAGTATGGCTGTTTGCCAGCCTCCATTTCTGCCTGTCTATCTGTCTGTCTATCTGTCTGTCTATCTGTCTGTCTGTGTGCCAATGATAAATATGCAATCAGTAAATGTATTCATTGGAAAGTAGGCCCTATATTTAAAAATCCGTTAAATGTCATGTCATTATTGAATTAAAGATCATAATTTTTCAGGCTTTATAATACCTTAAGGATTAAGATGCAATTTTGGAAGAAAGTGACTCCAATTTCTTTGACGTCTAGGGCCTCACCGCGTCTAAAAACAGGCTACTTGCGTGTATAATTGTTCTGTAATCAGCAGAAATTAACAGGAAATGATATTGCCTCAAGCGGATACCAATTTCTTTTGCAGTATTATCATAGGGCATCCAATTTCGGCAGAGAGTAGAAGTTCAGTGTTCCGTGACAAAATGTCATCACAAAATGCCACGCACAAAAAAGTAATTTTGTAATTCTGACAAAATGTCATCAGGTATAATGTCACGGAAAATATATGTCATATATGTCACGAGAACTTTTGTGGAACTGTCGACTAACTGTATACAAGCTGTAGGCGCCTTTGCGAGGCTATTGTAAGGCGCTATATAAATGTCCGTACACATCTATACGTTAACAAAATGGCGCGAACATTACGCCCACATGAGAAATGACAAAAAAAGGTAGAGAAAGAATTATATTCAATTGTTTTTTCTTCTTATTGCACTAAGATTGAAATGATCACATATAATTATTGATATTTTAAACTTGAGCAATGTCTCCTATGTTAGCAATCGGGTATCTATATGTAGATCTATTACTGAAGCTCGTTACTACAGATTCTTTGCTGATTCTCACGTACATTATGTTTTGTGTCTCTGCCCGTAAAGTTCAAGTTCAAGCTGACGACACAGGAGTTGCGTGCTGTCTTTTTCCTGCTGTAGCTTACGTGTAAAAAACCGGTTTTAGTTGGATGGGTTTGATCACCTATAGCTCAAGATTTCATACATGGA
This sequence comes from Lumbricus terrestris, assembly GCA_949752735.1. Taxonomy (NCBI): domain Eukaryota; kingdom Metazoa; phylum Annelida; class Clitellata; order Crassiclitellata; family Lumbricidae; genus Lumbricus; species Lumbricus terrestris. The sequence continues at coordinate 15,510,809 of OX457048.1, read as the reverse complement.
GAGATATTTCCTGCTGTCTTATCTATGCGTCTCCAAATGCAAGGCGTGAAAAGTCTATAAGCATTTCCTGGAGTCTATAAGCATTTCCTGAAAACAGATCAGAAATCCGATTCTATTATAATTTTTTGAACTGCTAGACATCCAAGCATTTCAAACTACATATTTTCAGTGCGCTGCTATCAAGTGCCAACACGCCTCGACGGCACAACTGTAATTATTGCATTGCAAAGCAATTGAGAGTGCAGGATTTGCTCAAGGTCCCTGCAATCCTACATAGTAACCACCTCGGACGAGGATCGAACCCGTAGCCTACTCTCCACGTTTCAGGCCGATCGCTTTAACCACTCGGACACCTAAGCGTGTGTATGTCTCAATGCGTTCGACGATAGTCTCCCAGACATCACGTTTATTTACCAGAGATTTTTTCAATGTATTTTTAGAACTGTATACGACCACTTCCTTCCCTCCCGATCTTGATTATGCCTATATATGGTAAATTACTCCCAATCTGATGACAATGACCATTTTTCTATTCTTAAATGTACTGATGTGCTTCTACAGCGGCACAAATCCATTTAGAACATTTGCAAATTTTTGTGTATAACTGCACGCTAAGAAACCCCAATCTCTAGTTCTCTACAAAAAATTATTGAGAAATTAATATATGATTTTTCTCTCGACGAGAAGCATATCTTCTCGCATCCACCTTTGTCCCTCCTGAGAAAGCCGACAGCTTCTTTGAAAGCCTATCTCGGTAATACAGAAGACATTCTCGTCAGTCGACACAGAATTGAACTCAAATGCGAAATAGCCTTTGTATGTATGTATGTATGTATGTATGTATGTATGTATGTATGTATGTATGTATGTATGTATGTATGTATGTATGTATGTGTGTGTATGTATGTATGCATGTATGTATGTATGTATGTATGTATGTATGTATGTATGTATGTATGTATGTATGTATGTATGTATGTATGTATGTATATATGTATGTATGTATGTATGAATGTATGTATGTATGTATGTATGTATGTATGTATGTATGTATGTATGTGACCATTTATATAGCGCCTTAACAAGAATCTCACGAAGACCCTTTGTAATAGCCTTTTGGGTTGGCATAATGCAATCAGCAATGTCTTTGGAGTTTGCCATCCAACTAAAACCAGTCTTGCACGTAAGCCACAGCAGCAGGGACAACACATCACGCAACTCCTGCGACGTCAGCATCAACTTACGGTTTCGGCAAAGGAAAATACATGTGAGGATTAGTACAGCTTTTCACACTACATGTATAATAGTGACTGGCTTTAGTAAAAGATACGCGATTGCTTATATTTGAGAGTCATTATATATACAAGAGTTAAATAAGAACGATGCTTGATCATTTCACCTGTGTTTTGGAATAAAAAGCAAAATATATGATTCCTGAAAATGTTTCCTCTGCTATATTGCGTGATGCATTATTCCATGATAATTTTATTGTCGGTGACATTTCGTCCACGTGACATTTTGTCGGGTCACATTTTGTCGGTGACATTATTTTTTGTCTGCTGATAATTCGACAGGCCACCGAAATTGAGGCACTGCCCGATCGAGACACTGTCTCCACCAACATGTCATGTCCATGGTAAAGATAATGATTTTTTGGTCAGAGCCGTTTCCATGGTGATTCCATAGACGCGTTGCTTTATTTGCACTTTACAGACATCGACGGAGGTTATTATACCAGGAAAGTCTTCGTGAATCGTGAGCAGCTTTCCGTTTATCGCCAGAATAAATTTTTGATACTTTAAAGGAAAAACCGAAAATCCGAAATCTAGGTTAATTTTCTTAAAAAATCATGGCTTCTTGCGTGAATATTCCTACTTAAAATCAATCATATGGACAACTTCGTGGTTTAAGCAGAAACGATTGTTTCTTATTGAACATTTTCTGTAGCAGAAATCCAAGTAGGCCTATGACTGGGCCTACATTCTTAAAATTGGTAGGAAATAATGACGTTATGCATTAGTGAAACAGACACCACACAGAATTGTAATTGTAATTGTGATCGTACATTTATATAGCGCCCCTTCAAGAGAACTTCTCAGAGGCGCTCCCGACCTGACGCCAAACCACAATCAAAGAGAATGGTTTTCAAACGCTTGCGGAAAAGGGGCAAAGAAAGACAAAGAAGTTCATTACGGAGAATAATAGGTAACAGAAGTCTACATTGTCCATGTTTTCAATATAAATGGGCTGCATTCTACTAGTAGCGTGCTGCTAAGCTAGCGGTGTCATGTATGAAGAACCACATATGCATTTTTCTAATATTTCGGGCCATCGGTTTTCCTTGCTGTATGTTATTCAACAGTTGGTGTAGTTAATCTAAGTATTAAAGGAAATGCCAATCTGTTAACAATGATCCCGAGTGTTTGTTCTAATATTATTTTTCATACTTGGGATGATCTGTTCGCAATCATCTATTCTGCCAAAGAGTGCAATGTAGCTAAGAGCAGGATTGGAAAGATCCGGAAAAGACTCTGGGGGGATAATTACTGTCTTGTATGTTGCTAGCAAATGTTAAAAGGTCATGCTCCTGGAGCACTCTCTTTACGTGATTGACATTCGGATGCCAATAAATTTAATGCATTTCACTGTTTCTGGTTTTTCAGACGAACCCGTTATGCCAAGCATAATGAACTCTATAAATCTAGGTGCGATCTCACCCAAAAGACTTGACAGTTATTCAGTGTACTTGGCATGGCCCACCATTTCAGAAGACCTGGTCAAGGGTTTGCAAAATAGGACAATCTTTCGGGTTCATGTAGCCTACTTCTAATAACTGTATCCTTGAGAAAACTCAAGTATTTCTTCAAACGTTTAGCCATTTGACCTATTACTTGAGGCTTGACATTCAAGTCAGCTTGACATTTGACTATATCATCTTCTTTAGTGCTCTGCCCTTAGGGCAGCCTTAGGCCGATCGTCCAAGATTCAAACGACACCACTCTTGTCTCTATATTCTGTGCTTTCTCCATGATGTTTTCTCATATCCTCGTCCCTTTTCTCCGTCCTTCGACCAGTCCATCATCATCATTTTTCTTGGTGATTTCTTTCTCTCCATTCTTCCATCGAGTAGCCTACAATCCTCAAGAGCGAGTGTCTTAAGTCTCTGCTCCCTATAGAGCTTTTCTTTAGCTATGTCAACTAAACTTGTCAAGTCCGCAATTCAGAAATTGTCATTCAAAGCGCTTACAACCCTTACATCGTTTCCTCTTTATATCACCCTTCAGTGATCAGAATCTGTTTAGTGTGGCAGTCCGCCTTCCTCCACCAACGAACCTGACGGAAGTAGAACACATAGCCGTGATTTAAGATACAACTTGCTGCTGATGTGCATCGTTTAATGTTGAGAATGCCACTGAACTTTCAGGCCTATATAATTTTATATGCCTTGCTGTCCGCTATCTCTCCTTAACAAATCAAACAGAACATACACTCAGAATTCAGAAAGAAGAAACATTCCTTGATCCACATATTTTTTTATAGATTGTGCACAATCAGGGCAATTTTCTGCCATTTGCTCGCCCTCATTCAAGGCTAAAAGAAAGATTAGGTAGGCCTATACTGTAACAGTAATGCACCGCAGAGTATTTTGTAGAGCAGAGAACAGTGGCGCAACCAGGGGGGTGCTAGGGGGTGCTTGAGCACCCCCCAGGGCTAAAAAGGTGACCCACGCAATTTTTCGAAAACCGATGAGTTTTTGTGGGGTGGGGTGGGGGGGGGGGGGGTAGGGAGTCTTTCGCTCTTTCAGTATTTCATATTAAAAAAACAAGTTTCTTCATTCTTATGTATCTCAGCCAAATTCATGGTTCATAAAGCACTAGATTTCAGCAAAGCTCGAGGGTACGTACCGTACGTATTCTATTTTTTGAAAGGTACGTACGTATTTTAACGTACCCTATTTTAGGGTACGTAAACAATAATAAAATACGCTAGCCTCGTCATTACTCACTATAAGAATGTTCAATTTAATTTAAGCAAACACTGACAACCCAGTATACGGCGTAGGAAATTGCTGCAATGCTATATTGTAGATCTATGTTTATCCAGCATACATTGTACTTAATGCACTAATATCAGTCAGTCGTCTCAGTTCTGCTGCAGCACTTCAACGATGTGTTCTTATGCGATTTCCTGATCCAACCCAGAACTGCTTGTCGAAAAATTGCATTCAATCAAATAATAGGCCTACTTGTTGTTCGCATTTTTCAAAACTTTCACACGTGCGTCCATTCCTTCTCGCGTTCTCTGGGCATCGCTGACACGCTGACTGATGCGTAGGCTATAAGCTTATAGATATAGGCTACTGCAACTGTCGAGTTACACCAATTTGCAAGCCAGCGACGTGTACTTAGCTCTCATCAGAAATACAGTACAGTTTGCATTAAATTAATATTATTATAACCAAAGAATTTATCGAATTAAATTTACTGCTATAAGCTACCGGAAGTACCGGTTTCAATGACGCATAGGCCTACAGTTGACGTCAGATTATACGTTGGCTATGGGTCAGCGGCGCCCGCAGGCGTACGCACTTACGCAAGTGCGTACAGCAGCGGCGCCCGCAGACGTACGCACATACATGTAGGTAAGTGCGTACAGCGCGATGACCCAAAAGGTATGTTTTGGGGAAATTCTAGGTTGATGACTAAAAAAAAAAAAAGGTCATCAGTTTTTTCGGCGACCTAACGAAAATAAAATTTCTGTGCGTAAAAGAAAAAAATCCTGCGGGCGCCGCTGCTATGGGTCGCCGAGTAAACCATGAATAAAATTTTCGTGTATGGTACGTACCATACGCGTATTCTATTTTTTGAAAGGTACGTACGTATTTTAACGTATTCTATTTTAGGGTACGCGTACCCTCGAGCTTTGGATTTCAGTGTTTAGTTGGCCTTCCTGAGTTTGCGTTGGTCTCGAGAATTTGCCTAGTTTTGAATTAAAAGACTAGTGCTAGTGATATGCCTATGCCTTTGCATTACAGTGTGTCACCAATTTATTGATAATATGCTACGACATAATTGCATGATAATTCCGTGTGCGCTATTTTCTTAAAGCCTATATTAGTTAAGAATTGTTTCCTTCAAATTAGTATTAAAATAATATATAGCTATTCGGCTTTGTTTGATCTAGAGTTTTTTCTAGACATTTCCAGCGGAGAAAGCGCCCAGAAACGAACTTTTCCCCCCAGAAAATTTGACAAAATGACAGTAGTTTTTAGTTGCTGTTTATTATATTGCATTACATAAACTGCCATATTATACCATGATCTTATTTCCTACTATATAACTATAATTTTATTGTTTTTTATTACCTCGAGCATTCTGGACTCCTGCCACCTAGCCAATCTGGGTTTAGAGGGCATCACTCCACTGAAACTGCCCTGTTATCCCTCCTCTCTGATATCTACTCGGCCATTGATAAGTCACATTTAACACTCCTGGCGCTCTTTGATGTTTCCTCCGCCTTTGATATGGTTGACCATGAGATCCTGCTACAGCGTCTTCAACTTTCTTGTGGCCTCTCTGGGCCCCCTCTTAACTGGTTCAAATCTTACCTTTCAGATCGTTCTCAGATGGTCGTCCTTGGTGATTCCAGAACGACCTGGGCTAAAGTTAACTTTGGAGTCCCTCAGGGCTCAGTCCTTGGCCCAATCTTGTATCTACTTTACACTGCTGACATTCCTTCTTTATTTGCTAAACACTTGGCCACTGGCCACCTGTATGCCGACGATGTCCAGACCTTTGTACATGGTCCTCCTGCTGATCAGGTTGCTCTTGTGGAACTGATTCACTCCTTGTCACATGATCTTCACTCTTGGATGTCGGCCAATCGACTTTGCCTTAATCCCACTAAGATGCAACTGATCTGGTTTGGTACTAAGCAACAGCTCCTTAAACTTAACTTCCCACTCTTGTCCTCAATGTACCCTGACTTTACATTTTCATCTAGTGTCCGTGATTTGGGTGTAACTCTTGATAGCACCCTTTCGTTCTCTGATCACCTCTCCCAGTTGACACGCTCATGTTACTATCACCTGAGGCGTCTGAGAGCCATCAGAAGATCTGTTTCCTCTTCTGTATTTAAAACCATTGTTCATGCCTTTGTCTGCTGTCGAATTGACTACTGCAACTCACTATTTGCTGGGCTTCCCAAAGTTCGCTTATCCTCTCTTCAGTCAGTTATGAACTCGGCAGCCAGACTTATTGCTCGTCTACCTCGCTACTCCCACATTTCTACTTACATGACTGATGTCCTACACTGGCTTCCCGTTGCTTCTCGTATCCAATTCAAGGTACTGCTCTTAGTTTCAAAAACTCAAACTGGACAAGCTCCTAAATATCTTTGTGACTTGATGCATAAACCCCTCTCTGCAGTCTCTTCCCGCCCTCTCCGGTCTGCTGATCGACTAGATCTCTTGGTTCCAAGGGCAAGAACTGCCATGGCTCAACACCGTGCCTTTGCCATTGTAGGCCCTTCTATGTGGAATGACCTCCCTCCCACTATCCGTAGTAAGATCTTATTGGGGGTGTCATCTTCAGCTCTTCGTTACTTGAAGTCTTTTTTATTTCCTCGGGGCTGCCACGCTGAGAGCGCCTCTGAATAGCTAGTCTGTAAGAGGCGCTTTATAAATGCTCATATACAATACAATACAATACAATATTATAATGTGCATAACTTGCTATCATGGGCGGATATTTAGGGCGATATAGGGAGACGTAAGTAATTGTGGGGCAACACTCAAGTTTTAAGCCCCAAAGTTTGTGGTAAGGGGACGGAGATGCTTATATTCTCCCAATATGTCATAAATAGTTCATAAATATTATTAAAATTTTCTACCGTGTTCAGTGGCACAACTAGGGGGTGCTGAGGGTGCTTGAGCACCCCCAGGGCTAAAAAGGTGACCCACGCAATTTTTCCAAATCCGATGAGTTTTTTTGGTGAGGGTGGGGGAGTTTTGCCCAGAATTTGCCTATATGGTGATGAATTAAAAGCGTTAGCCTTTACACTACAATGTCTCACCAATTTAAAGTTTGTGGTACGGGGACGGAGAGGCTTATATCCTCCAATATGCATGTCTTAAATATTATTATAAATTTCTGCAGTGTTATCCACTGTTTATCGATAATGAACAATTTTGTTAAGACGACAGCCTAACATGCTGTCACTACAGTGTGTGCAAATTTTAAAAAAATTAAACAATGGGGGAGGGGCATTTATTTAAATCTTATATCACGCCTCTTAGCATTAAAATCATGAGTTATTTTGTAAAAATGGCAGCTTTAAAAGTCTCGGTGCACTGTGCAAATATAAAATTTTTAAGTAATTGTGAGGGAACACTCTGTAATTTTAAAATAAAATCTATTACTATCAGCATTGAAAATGAGCAACTTTATTAAGATGACAGCTTAAAAGCCTACCATAATAGGCGTAGGGGACATTACAGAAGTGGGGGGGACAAAACTTACACTTTTGCCCGAAAATTCTGACGACCTTTTTCTAGTCATCCGGCCGAAATCTTCAGAAATTTGCCGCAATTTCCCGTTTTTCGGGTCTCCTTGCCCGAAAAACAGACTTGCCCGAAATTTGGGGGCATTTGTCTCCCCCTCTGGACCCCCGTCTCCTACAACTATGCCTACCTATGCCTATGCCTAACTATGCCTACCATTACAGTATGGAAAAAATTAAACGATGGCGAGGGGTATTGAAGTCTTACACCTTGTCTTTCAGCAATGAAATCATGATAAATTTCGTTAAAATGACAGCCTAAAATGATACCACTGCAGTGTGGAAATAAGAAAATCTATATTGGGGAGGAGGCACACCCCCCTGCCCAAACTCCTTACCCTACTAGGCCTATGTTGAAATATGAAATCACTATTTTCTTATCAGCGCTGAAGTAATAGAGTTATTTTGCTAAGTTGACATCTTAAAATGGTACCATAATAAACGTGAAAACTCAGAAACTATAATTTTTTTAAAATTGTGAGTATGTTCATGGAAGTCTAGACCACTCTTATCAGCACTGAAATAGTATAGCAATTTTGCTTTAGATGACAGCTCATCTGAGCTCAAAATGCTGCCGTTGCAGTGTGGAAATTATAAAATTTCTGATGTGGAAGGCGCATCCCCTCCCAGAGCCCCTGCCATCTCGGCGCCACGTGCTTCGGAGATTTTCCGTCGGATGACCGCTTTCCCCCAGAAACCTTGATTCCCAGAGAAGGGACTATAGTCACTAGATTAAACACTGGCTATTAATTCTGCCACTCGCGAGCTATAGGCCTAAGACCCTTATTGCTTTATCTAAACAAATGGGGAAGGACATTTTTGAAGTCCTAAACCACGTTTTTCAGAAGTTTTCATGACTTTATCGATCATAAATACAGCTGGCAAACACGCTCGAGCCTGAAACGCGTTCTAGCTGATGTCAAAAGAAAAAATACGTTGTTTTCTGGGGCTCCACCCCAGACCCCGCTGGGGGGAGCTTACGACGCTCCTCCAGACCTCCCTAGTCGGCATTGGCTTCGTGCCTTCGGCACTTACAATAATAATTCTGAGCACCCCCCAGGAAAATGTTCTGGTTGCGCCCCTGGCAGAGAATTGTGGAAAGTTTCATGACCGGGTCAATTTGCAGCACTGTATATATATGCAAATCAGGGTTTTATACGTTTTGAAAATCAGTATTTTGAAAGACTCGGGAGCCGTTTGAGCACACTTAGCTGCCCGGGTTATGTTCCGATGGTCTTGTTTCGACAAAGCCTGCGCTAAATAATTATAATTGATCATTTCAATGATTGCTCTAATAAAACAGTTACAAGACGAGACTTCATAATTATCAGTTGAGATAATTCACATGCATGATACATGTATATCCGACAGCGTCGTTCATTCTCTGTTGCAGGTCCTACAGATTGCAATGAATGGTCTCCCTGTTGCACTGCGCTTAATTCCCAGGGGTCACTCCGCTCTGTTCCTTAAGAACCTAAAAACTGTTTTATTTAGCCGTGGTTGGGCCGGAAGCGCTTCTGAGTAGCCTATCTTGAAGAGGCGCTATATAAATTACTTAAATAAATCGAATAAATAAAATAAACAACCATCAAGATGTGTGACAGTGGACGAAAGTTAAACACGCTATGCCAATTTATTGTATTGTATCTATGATTTGATATAGAGCCTCTTGACGTGCACACTGAGCAGAGGCTCTCCCATTACAAGGCCCCAAAGCTAGAGCAGAGTCTCTGAGTCATTCTTCGTTATAAATTATAAATTGTTAGCGAGACAGAAGTGGGACAAAGAAAAGATATTAAAATTACTTAAAGCGTTTTTATCGATTTTATGTCAGTCGGTAAATAATAGAGATTACTTATCACGCAAATATTTAACGCTTTAATTTGCAATGAATATTATTTATGCTTGTTGTGTGCTGATCTCCAAATCTATGCGTCAATCATTCTGTCTGTCTGTCAATTTGTCTGTCTGTCAATTTGTCTGTCCATGTCTGTCTATCTGTCTTCCCTGTCTGTCTGTCTGTCAGTCAGTCAGTTTGTCTATCTGTCCCTGTCTATCTGTCTGTCTGTCTGTCTGTCAGTCAGTCAGTCAGTCAGTCAGTCAGTCAGTCAGTCAGTCAGTCAGTCAGTCAGTCAGTCAGTCAGTCAGTCAGTCTGTCTGCCTGTCTATCTGTCTTCCCTGTCTGTCTGTCTGTCTGTCAGTCAGTCAGTTTGTTTATCTGTCCCTGTCTATCTGTCTGTCTGTCTGTCTGCCTGTCTGTCTGTCAGTCAGTCAGTCAGTCTGTCTGTCTGACTGTCTGACTGTCTGTCTGTCTGTCTGTCTGTCTGTCTCTTTGACCGTCGATGGTGCGGAGCTGATGCTGGCGAAATAAATGTGTTGGCTGCGGGCAAGATGATGATGATGACGATGATGATGACGACGACGATGATGATGACGATGACGATGATGATGAAGAGGAGGAAAAGAATGAAGAGGAGGAAAGGGAGGTGGAGGAAACGAAGCGTCTAATGAGGACCAGAAGGGGTCGGTCTTGGAATTAGATCCATCCATCCACTCGCTCTAGAATCTATCCACCCGCCCATTCACCCACTATCCAATCCATCCACCCACCTATCCACTTACTATCCAATCCATCCACCACCGATCCACTCTCCAATCCAACCACTCACCCACCCATCTATCCTCCAGCCCACCCGTGCATCCATCCACACACACACACAACTATCTGTTCTTCCACCCATCGATCTTGTACCACGCTGCTATTCCAGTCTTCATTTAGCGCCTTTCAAAGACCACCCCAAATGCGCAGAGGTCAAGGCAAGGTCACGCAATACGCACCCGTTGTCATGGTGACGCGGCACGAACCATGCAGGATGAAAGGAGGTTTCACGTGGCGGAAAAAGATATCTTAAAATGAGCAACGCCGAAAGGCGGAACATTGTGGGAACCGAGCGGAACACTGTGGAACAACACGGAACATTATGGAGCAGAGTAATGCAGAACACTGTGGAACGCAGTGGAACAATGCATTACACTGCCGAATCCATTGGCAGAGAGTGGAACTCGGGAACAAGCAAGAACATGGCGAGTTGAGGGGAACAATGCACACAGTCGACCATTAGTCTATAATTATGTAGCCGAGTGAAACTGCGCGAAAGACGATGTTAACTGGCGTAGGATAAACAAGAGCGCTATGTAGCAGTGCTTAAAGTGTGGAAAAATAAGTGCCTGGACGCCCCTTACCTTTCCAAAAGAAGTGCCTGGACGCCCCTTACCCTTCCAAAAGAAGTGCCTGGACGCCCCTTACCTTTCCAAAAGAAGTGCCTGGACGCCCCTTACCCTTCCAAAAGAAGTGCCTGGACGCCCCTTACCTTTCCAAAAGAAGTGCCTGGACGCCCCTTACCCTTCCAAAAGAAGTGCCTGGACGCCCCTTACCTTTCCAAAAGAAGTGCCTGGACGCCCCTTACCTTTCCAAAAGAAGTGCCTGGACGCCCCTTACCTTTCCAAAAGAAGTGCCTGGACGCCCCTTACCTTTCCAAAAGAAGTGCCTGGACGCCCCTTACCTTTCCAAAAGAAGTGCCTGGACGCCCCTTGCCTTTCCAAAAGAAGTGCCTGGGCGCCCCTTACCTTTCCAAAAGAAGTGTCTGGACGCCCCTTACCTTTCCAAAAGAAGTGCCTGGACGCCCCTTACCTTTCCAAAAGAAGTGCCTGGACGCCCCTTACTTTTCCAAAAGAAGTGCCTGGACGCCCCTTACCTTTCCAAAAGAAGTGCCTGGACGCCCCTTACCTTTCCAGACTGTGCTGACCAATAAGTGGCAGGACGGCGTTCAGATTTTAAAATAAGTGCATGGACACCGTCCATGACCGTCCAGGCACATTTCAAGCCCTGCCATGTAGTAACAACCTCTCCCTAGAATCATTTCTCAAATAATTCGGTTCCTCCTCTGACTCCTCTTCCACCTACATGTATAACCCACATTGATTGTTTTCTTCCCCGCAGTCTACATTCTCGACAATTCTTAACTTGATCCTATTCCTAGAATAAAATCTTTCGCTTCGTCACTCCCTTCCAACTATGTTTCTCAAACTCCCTTTTTCCTTTTCCTTAATCTATTCCTCTAATAATCGTTGCCATCTTCTTCCTCTTTCTCTAATCTCCAGCCTTTTTCTGTTCCACTAGTCCTCGTCTTAGGTCTCCTCCTCCTCCTACCATGGACGAAGTACCTCCTGCCTCCTTCTCCTTCTCCTCCTCCTCCTCCTCCTCCTCCTCCTCTTCCTCCTCCCACGGCTCTTCTCACTCCTTCTCATCCTACTTCTCAGATTCCACTCTGTTCCTTCTACTCCCTAGGTCAACGTTTCCTACATTGGGTTGCGCGGACCATAAAGGTTCCAATGGGCGGGCTCAAGGGTTTCGCGGAAGCTTAATTAAAAGAAATTTATTGGGAACATAACATTCCAAACAGTTTTAACAGTTTTAAATAGTTATACAAAAAGCTTAAAGAGTTTAAAACTGTCGTCATTCGTCTGCTATGTTTTGCCCCAGTGAGCGATAATCAGAGCCTTCGGTGTCCATTAGCAATCCGGTAGCTATCTATATCTATATAGATATCACTGCAGGTGGCTAAGCAGATCATAGCGGTAGGCCTAATATCTCTGAACAGGGAGTATAGCCATCTCTGCTATCGTTACTTCGCAGGGCTTTTAAAAAGAAATTCGTAGAACTGCGCAACCAGGAATTAAGTTTTTTAGTACGGCTTTGTATTTCCCGTCGTTTCTGAAAATTTTCCCAAGAAGTGTCGCAAGTCGGCGACGGAAAAAACTGGCTACGTTTTTTTAGTCATCAACTTGAAAATTGTTTTATTTCAGCTGCCTGTTTATTTCTTATTTTTCACTGCACAATGCACAGTTGCACACGTCCTTCTTCCGTGGTAAACCGGTCAGCAATTACCTTTTTCTAATGATATCCACTGCACATAGCTTCTTTTACAGCTGCGCAAATTCATTTACAAATGAACATTTTGTGTAGAACTGCACGTTAAAAAAAGCTCTGTTACCTCGGCGTTACTAATCCGAATACGACTAAGTTTAAAAAGTATTCCATCGAGTCAGATAATCGTACACAGCAGTATTAGCAGTTGATTATTAATTTTTTTATCATGCTGGTATAAAAATCTATAGAAATTGAGTTGCTGCCATGTAACCTGGGTTTCTCGGCCTCTTGTATTGAAACTAACTAGTAGGCCTAATGTTAAAAGTTTTCCTGCGTTATTTTGAGTTTTTGATTGAAATGCAATGTCCTCCCGACGAAAACAATCGCACAAAAATTGCAGATGATAATATAATATAATGTAATGTAATGTGATATTCACAACCTGGATGTAAACTTGGTTATATAGATACTTTCCCACCATTCGAAACTCATTTAATGTAGCCAAAAAAATCAACCAACTTTGTAAATAAGCTTATAGAGATTATTATGCTTCTGTCATTCCCCGCAAGGTATTTGTGCGACACTAGATTCTCAGATTAAAGGCCTACTGCATGCATCAACAACAAAATTAGAAATCGACTCAATGCTTCAACTAACATAAGAATCCAGCTTTCTAGTAACAAGCCAAGCATAAAATGCGTCATGATGAGAATCAAAGCCCTCTAGACAGTAAACCTTCATGCACTCCCAATATTCTGCTCCATATGAGTCGTAGCTTTACAAAGTGTACTTTCTTTCTCAATATAAGCGAGGATTTTTTAATATCAACTCCGTATATAGCCCTATATGAGTGTTCGTTTAGCTAAGTCAATATTAGTATGCTTCTCAGGCGTTATACAATGTATACATGTATGTTGGTTTATATATGCATCAACGCGTTTTGCTGAGATTGGGTTCCGTCAGAAAATCGTTTTGTGGGAATATGTTCGGGAGACGCTATTCTAATCATTTCAAGCTACTCTCCCTCCCTCCCTCCCTCCCTCCATCCCTCCCTCCCTCACTCCCTCCCTCCCTCCCTCCCTCTCCAAGCAGGTTCCCTTATAATTCGCCTCTTTATTCTTTATTCTTCCAACTCCTCTAATCCACATCTTCTTCCTCTTCTACTTTTCCTCTACTCCTCCTCCCTCCTTCCTATTCTTCTAATCATAGGCGTATATAGGGGACATTTCGGCAGTGGGGGTGGCAAAGATTTGACTTTTGCCCGAAAAGTAAAATAACAAATTTCTGGGGCGGTCCGCGAGTCACCGACATTTGTCATTTCTTCGGCCAAATTTTCTGATTTTCTGATGAAATTTCTTTTTTTTATTCATTTCGTACAAATCTTCTGAAAATGTAGCTGTTTTAGTTTTACCCCCTGTGTGCTCGAAAAATCCTCCCATGCTTGTTTGCCCGAGAAAAGTTTTAAAAAGTTCATCCGCCCATGCCTGCTTTGCCTGAAAAACACATTTGCCCGAAATTTTTTGTGGGGGGCGGGGGGTATTTGCCTCTTCATCTTCCTCCTATTCCTCTAATCCTCCTCCCTCCCTCCAGATCCTCTTCCTGGATGACTTCTAACTGAATTTCCATCCACAAATGATTCGTATGCATAGATCCGCTCCAGTTTGATCCACCAGCGACGATCGAGGAACTTCAGGAGGATTGAGGATGTGGAAAAGAAGGAATGCGTGGAATAAAGTAAACGAGAAGGATTACAAGTGAAGCGCTATATAAATGGTCAAATACTAAACAGTACAATGAAAGCGGAGAGATAGCAATGGACGAGGCATTTGTGGAAAGAGTAAGAAGCGTAGGATGGAATGAGAATGTGTGTGATTAGGAAGAGTGGAAGACAGAGATAGAGAGGGAAAGGGGCGTCAAGAGAAGAAATGAGGACAATGGTAAGAAGAAGAAAGGGGACAGCGGAGAAGGAAGCGAAGAAGTAGTTGGATGACAGGGAGGGAAGAAGTGTGGTAGGAAGAGAGAGGAAGGAGGAAGTGAGGACTAAAAAGAATGCGGAGAAGGCAATAGAACGAATTTGAAATCAGGAAAGAGGAAGAGGAAAAAGAAGAAGAAGAAAAGAATAAGAGGGAAGAGGAGGAGAAGGAGGAGGAAGAGGAAAGTGGTTTATAACAATTGACAACAAAGGAAAGAAGGAGACAGAAGTGGAACACTAAGAAAGAAGCGAATGAGGAGGGGAGGAGGAGTAGGAGAAGGGAAGAGGAAGACAACGAGGGAATAGAAGGAGAGAAAAGCACAGCTGCGTATTAGGATGATTGAGAACAAAAAGAACCAGGATGAAAGAGAAAGAGAAGGAGGAGGATGAAGAGGAGAAATGCGTAGGAGTAGAAATGTGAAGCGGAGTTGTAAAAAAGAGCAGAAGAGGAGGAAGAGGGGGAGGGTTGGGGTACGAAGACTAGGAGTATTAGGATGAAGGGGAAGAGTTTCAATAAAAAAATAATTATGGGAAAGAGGAGATTTTTGGTGAAAAAGAAACAAGATGAAGATAATAATTATGGAAGAATTAGAGAAAGTAAGTCAAGGAGGACGAGGGTGATTAGCAATGGCCGAGAGGATCAGAGAGGAGAGAGAGAGAGAGAGAGAGAGAGAGAGAGAGAGAGAGAGAGAGAGAGAGAGAGAGAGAGAGATAGACAGAGACAGAGACAGAGACAGAGACAGAGACAGAGACAGAGACAGAGACAGACAGAGACAGACAGAGACAGACAGAGAGACAGACAGACAGACAGAGAGAGAGGACAGCAGATAGAAGGACATAGATCGACAGAGTGGGGGGACATACAGACGCAGCGACAGTCGGAGAGATATATAGGTTGGAAGACAAACAGGTAAGTGGGCCGGCAAGTAGGTAGGTAAGTAGATAGATAGATGGATCGATGGATAAATAGACAGATAGACAGACACTAGATAGGTAGATAGATAGATAGATAGATAGATAGATAGATAGATGATAGATAGATAGATAGATAGATAGATAGATAGATAGATAGATAAATAGATAGATAGATAGATAGATAGATAGAGAGATAGATAGATACAGATAGATAGATAGATAGATAGATAGATAGATAGATAGATAGATAGATAGATAAACAGACAGACAGACAGACAGATAGATAGATAGATAGATAGATAGATAGATAGATAGATAGATAGATAGATAGATAGATAGATAGATAGATAGATAGATAGATAGATAGATAGATAGATAGATAGATAGACAGATAGACAGACACTAGATAGGTAGATAGATAGATAGATAGATAGATAGATAGATAGATAGATAGATGATAGATAGATAGATAGATAGATAGATAGATAGATAGATAGATAGATAGATAGATAGATAAATAGATAGATAGATAGATAGATAGATAGATAGATAGAGAGATAGATAGATAGATAGATAGATAGATAGATAGATAGATAGATAGATAGACAGACAGACAGACAGACAGACAGACAGACAGACAGACAGACAGACAGACAGACAGATAGATAGATAGATAGATATATAGATAGATAGATAGATAGACGGACGGACAGGCGGACAGACATACAGACAGATAGACACACAGACATACAGACAGAAAGACAGACAGACAGACAGCCAGACATACATACAGACAGACAGACATATAGATAGATAGATAGACAGACAAACAGGCAGACAGATAGACAGGCAGACAGCCACAGACAGATGTGATGTGACAGACGAGAGCGATGAGATAGAGGTTGGTTGGGGTGAGATGGTGTGCCTTCGTCATAGTCGCATGTCTACCAGATTTCTTCGTTCGTTGTCACCAATTCCCAGGATGCAACGCGACGTCGCAAATGGCGGACGTCGCCGACGGCGATGTCGCGCACCACCCAACGGTTGGCGGGAGAACATCTGCTGGAAAATGCTATTAGCGCAGCCTGGTGGCGAACCAGAGAATCGGATAGGATGGAGAAGGGAAAGAGGAGAGGAATATAGGAGGAGAAATGAGAAGGAGGAAGAGGAGAAGGAGTAGGAGAAGGTGATGGAGGAGGAAGACCTAGGGACAGTTTATTGAGCAGTGGAGGATGAAGAGGTGGGAGCGGAAAGCGGAGGAGGAAGAGAAGGAAGAGAAGGAACAGATGGAGAAGATGAGGAATAAGATGAGGAAGATGATAATGAAGATGAAGTAGAAGATGAAGAAGAGGAGAAGGAGGAGGAGCGGATGGAGGAGGAGAGAAAGGAGAAGGATAAGAAGCAGGAGCAGGAGGAGGAGAAGAAGTAGGAGGGGATGGAGAAGGAGGAGGAGAAGAAGGAGGAGGAGAAGTAGGAGGAGGAGAAGAAGGAGAAGGAGGAGGAGGGGATGGAGAAGGAGAAGGATGGGAAGAAGAAGGAGAATGAGGAGGAGGAGAAGGAGAAGGAGAAGGAGAAAGAGA
This sequence comes from Lumbricus terrestris, assembly GCA_949752735.1. NCBI lineage: Eukaryota > Metazoa > Annelida > Clitellata > Crassiclitellata > Lumbricidae > Lumbricus > Lumbricus terrestris. The sequence continues at coordinate 15,493,852 of OX457048.1, read as the reverse complement.
AGGAGGAGGGGAAGGAGAAGGAGAAGGAGGAGGAGGCGGAGAAGCAGGAGGAAGGGAAGGAGAAAGAGAAAGGAGGAGAAAGAGAAGAGGAGGAGAAAACGGAGGATAGGTCTCAGACAAAAATGGCGTTGACACGTGATGTGGCCAAATCATTAATTCGCTTCGAATCGTCATAAAACGAACGACGTCACTTTTCGCGCTGTCCAATTTCGACAGGCTTTTACTGTTCGACGTCACGGCAAATATCCTACGGCACGGGGTCCAGTAAGCAGCGCACGCAAAACACATGGTGCTTGGTTAGCGCTGGCGCTGAAAACTCTTAAGCTTGATAAATTATTGTACTGGAAGGGGTAAGACGAATGAAGTGGGAAACGTTGATGTCGGCAGATGCGCTTGGACTTGAATCTTACGCGACGAAGTGTGGTTTAGCCACTGTCCTATTGAGTCGCCGTACGATGAATTGATTTCAAGAGAATTCCTTATAGACTGAGAGAGGTCTCAGATCACGACAGACCAGAGGAGACAGACAGACAGGCACAGACAGGCAGACAGACAGACAGACAGACATACAGACAGACAGACAGACAGACAAGCAGGCAGGCAGGAAGACAGATAGACAGGCAGACAGAGAGACAGACAGACAACAACAGACAAACAGACAGAGAGAGACAGACATACAGACAGACAGGCAGGCAGGCAGACGGAGAGACAGACGGACACTCAAATAAGAAGACAGAGTAGATAGACAGACAGACAGACAGACAGGCAGGCAGACAGACAGACAGACAGACAGAAGAACACTCAAATAAGCAGACAGAATAGACGGACAGACAAAACGACAGATAGACAGACAGATAGATAGACAGACAAGCAGACAAACAGATATGCAGAAAGACCGACACATTTTCTAGTATTCTCAGTTTCTTTCTTCTTTCCTCATCGTTTTCCTTCGACGTTCTCCCCCACGATCTCCCCCTCTCCCCCCATACCCATTTTCCTCTCTCTACTCCTCATCCATTTTCGTCATCTTCCTTTCCTCTTATTATTCTTTCATATCATCCTCCTTGCCTCTCATTCTCCTTGCCTCTCATCCTCCTTGCCTCTCATTCTCCTTGCCTCTCATCCTCCTTGCCTCTCATTCTCCTTGCCTCTCATCCCCATTGCCTCACATCCTCCTTGCCTCACATCCTGCTTTATTGCCATCTCTTTGTCCAATCATTTTTACTTTCTTTTCGACCCAGTTGCATTCCTCATTCCATTTAATCCTCCTTTCATCTCCTCCTCTATTCCTCTCCTCTTTCTTTTCATCCTCCTTTCCATCCTCTCTGCCTCCGTCTCATGCTTTCCTTCCTTCTCATCTTCCATTACTCTCTCACCCACCTGTCATCACATCATCTTCTCCTAACCCATTCCAATCGTCATTCTCCATGTGACTACTCCAGGTGACTACTCCATGTGACTACTCCATATGAATACTCCATATGACTACTCCATCATCACACTCCATGTGACTACTCCATGTGACAACTCCATATGACTACTCCATATGAATACTCCATATGAATACTCCATATGAATACTCCATCATCACACTCCATGTGACTACTCCATGTGACTACTCCATGTGACTACTCCATCATCACACTCCATGTGACTACTCCATGTGACTACTCCATCATCACACTCCATGTGACTACTCCATGTGACTACTCCATGTGACTACTCCATCATCACACTCCATGTGACTACTCCATGTGACTACTCCATCATCACACTCCATGTGACTACTCCATGTGACTACTCCATGTGACTACTCCATCATCACACTCCATGTGACTACTCCATCATCACACTCCATGTGACTACTCCATGTGACTACTCCATGTGACTACTCCGTCATCACACTCCATGTGACTACTCCATATGACTACCTCATATGACTACCTCATGTGACTACCTCATGTGACTACTCCATGTGACTACTCCATGTGACTACTCTATGTGACTACTCCATGTGACTACTCCATATGACTACTCCATGTGACTACTCCATATGACTACTCCATGTGACTACTCCATGTGACTACTCCATGTGACTACTCCATGTGACTACTCCATCATCGCACTCCATGTGACTACTCCATGTGACTACTCCATGTGACTACTCCATCATCACACTCCATGTGACTACTCCATGTGACTACTCCATCATCACACTCCATGTGACTACTCCATCATCACACTCCATGTGACTACTCCATCATCACACTCCATGTGACTACTCCATGTGACTACTCCATGTGACTACTCCATCATCACACTCCATGTGACTACTCCATCATCACACTCCATGTGACTACTCCATCATCACACTCCATGTGACTACTCCATGTGACTACTCCATCATCACACTCCATGTGACTACTCCATGTGACTACTCCATATGACTACTCCATGTGACTACTCCATTACTCCATGTGACTACTCATCGCCATTTCCTCTCACACTCGTTATCTCGATTTATCTTTTTCTTTCATCGTCCATTTCTTCTTCCATTCTTTTTCCGCTCTTTTCATCCTCTTTTCCTCCACTCCTTCCTCCTTTCTCCCCCCCCCCCACTCCTTCCTCCTTTCTCCCCCTAGTACATTCCCTTTTCACTCCTTCTCATCATTTCTCACATCGTTCTTCCGCTAAACCTCCGTTCATTCTTTCCACACTCCTCTTTTTCTTCCTCCATCCCACTCACCCATCTTTCCTTCCCCCACTATATCGCTCTCCAGGCTCTCCTCCTCCAATCCTTCCACAGCTTGCGCAATTCCTTCCTCCTTTCCTCACATCCTTCTTACCTCCAACCACCCATTCATCCTTTTCTTTCTTCCTCCTTCCCTCTCCTCTTCCTCCTCCTCCTCAATCCTTCCTCATTTTCTCCTCCCCACTTCCTCCTCCTCCAATCCTTCCTCAGCTTCCACAATTCCTTCCTCCTTTCCTCGCATCCCTTTTATACCTCAAACCACCCATTCATCCTTTTCTTTCCTCCTCCTCCTCCTCCTCCTCCTCCTCCTCCTCCTCCTCCTCCTCCTCCTCCTCCAATCCTTCCCCACTTCCTCCTCCTCCTCCTCCTCCTCCTCCAATCCTTCCCCACTTCCTCCTCCTCCTCCTCCTCCTCCTCCTCCTCCTCCTCCTCCTCCTCCTCCTCCAATCCTTCCCCACTTCCTCCTCCTTCTTCTCCTCCTCCTCCTCCTCCTCCTCCTCCAATCCTTCCCCACTTCCTCCTCCTCCTCCTCCTTCTCCTCCTCCAATCCTTCCCCACTTCCTCCTCCTCCTTCCTCCATCTTCCTAACGGTCGTCATTTGTCATCGTCCTCAACCTCATTCGAGGCCGTCGCTGCCTTTCATTTTCGCATCAGCAGCTGTCACCCTCCGGTCGTTGCGCCCCCTTCCGTCCCCTTCAATCCCCTACGTTCCCTTCCGTCCCCTTCCGTCCCCTCCGTCCCCCAAGTCGTCCCACTCTGCACCCCCGTCACGTTCTGTCTCCTAATCGCCACCCGGATAATCAACGAGACGCTTTTATCACCCCTTTCATCAATACATACCCACCCTCTGTCTCTGTCTGTCTGTCTGTCTTTCTACGTGCCTGCTTTTCTGTTTGTCTGTCTGTCTCTCTATCTGTCTGGTCGACCAACCTGTCTGTCCACCCTGCTGTTCGTTCTCTGCGTGTCTTCCTGTTCGTCTGCTTATCTATCTGTCTGTCTGTCTGTCTGTCTGTCTGTCTGTCTGTAGTCTAAGTTGCCAGTCTACTGTTTTTGACTGCTTGTCTGTCTGTTCGGCTGATTGATTGGATACTTGGCTTTAATTGTCACACTCAACAACACTCTGCAACTTTCTCTCTATGTATACTTCTGTCTGTTTGTCTGTCCGCCTGTCTCTTTGTATGTATGTCTGTCATTTTTGTCTGTCTGCTTGTCTGCTTGGCTGGCTGACTGGGTGATTGACTGGTTCATTGGCTAGCTATCACTGTTATAACCAGTTCTTAGCGGTCATCTGTCTTTTTCTGTCTTGCTGGCTGTCTGGATGGATGTCTGACTGGATGGATTTGTCTTTGCATGCTATCGATGTTTCGCAAGTCTGTATGCATGTGTATCTGTTTGTATGTCTGTATGTATGTCTAGCTATATGTCTGTCTGTCTGTCTGTCTGTATGTCTGTCTGTCTGTCTGTCTGTCTGTCTGTCTGTCTGTCTGTCCAATCCAGTCTGTCTTATTCTCAAGGTGAGAATGACCGGCGGAGGGGTTCTGCCATTCGCGTAGTCTTACTTATGAGCGAATTGCAAAGCCCTCAACTCCATATAAATCTAAATCAGCGTCTGGCCCAAAGCATGCAATACATGCAATACATGCAGTTAATTTGCTGCAATACTCACACTATGATTATTTTTATTATGATTATTTTTATTATGATTATTTTTCGCTGCTTTGCAATCCTCCGCCAATTTAGACTAATCGAATGTTGTCAAATCCAAACCAGTGTGACTAAATCCAAGCGAATCCAAATCAATCTAATCCGATATAGTCCAATGCAATCTTTAATGCAATGCAATCCGTCTAATCTAATCTAATCTAATCTATATGCAGTCTACCTAATGTAATAGAATCTATAATCATTTAATTTTATAATGTACTGGATACCTAATCTAATCTAATCAAAACCAATCCAACTCAGTCTGGTCCAATCTAATCTAAGGTAATGTAAGGAGAAAGTAATCGGCGAATAATTTTTTTAAATTTCATACAGAAGACGAATTTTATGCACTTGCAAACAACCCAGAAGCGGACATCAAGTGCAAACCCCCCCCCCCCCATCTCCCCACATCCACCAGCACCTCCTCCTCCCTTTCCTCTTCCTCATCCCTCTCAATCCCTTTCTGAGTTCGGCTCAAACCGTCTGCGCTCGATATTATGCCCGGCTGATCCACGCTCTGCACAGAGCTACATGTATACACACATCCGGGTCGTGTTGTCACTCTGCTTAATGCCAGGTCAGGATCCGAAAAGACCCCAAACACAGATACGTGTATGCAAGTATATATAATATCTGTATAATAAATCTCTATGTGCATATATATATGTTATATATACAATATATGTTAAATATATACATATATATTTTATATATATACTGTATGCATATATATATACTGTATGCATATATATAGAGATACGAATCTGAGACAAGAGAGAAACAAATTTATTTGCATCAGGTGACACACGAAACGCGAAGTAATTTAATTACGATAAAGATATATACAGGTGCTATATGAATTGTTTTGAAAGCATGTATAACGATATACTTGTATTTAGAAGGTGTGTTCGACTGTGGAGATTCATTAATATTATTAATGTATATCATATTATTATTATGTATAATCATAGGCGGAGACCTGCGCCGAGAATTGGGGGGACGGAAAGACGCGAGATTTTCGGAAAAATTTCTGACGACCGGCGAAATCCCGGGGAAAAATTTATTTTCGCCGTTCCAAAAAGTTGATGACCTTTTTTTTTTTTTTTTTTTTAGTCATCCGGCCAAAATTTCGACCAAATCTCTAAAAAAATCTATTTTCGCCGCCAAAAAAGTTGATGACCTTTTTTTTTTTTTTTAGTCATTTGGCCAAATCTCGACCAAATTTTCTATTTTCGCCGCCAATAAAGTCTTGACGCTCAAACATTGGGGGGGACAAATGCATGGGCCGTCCCCCCAACACTTTTATTGGGGGGACCGTCCCCCCTGTCCCCCCTAGGTCTCCGCCCATGTGTATAATATATATTTATATATTGCATATTATATTGCATATAATATACAGTGGATTATAAATGCATACATGGTATTTTATATACACTTCATATAAAACATATTTTATTTTCACTCTCGAGCAACCGAGGAGGGGTTTACTCGTTAAGCGCTGGCCTATATACATGTATAATACTAGCTGTACCCGTCCACGCGTTGCTGTGGCTGAAAAGACCGTCCAACCTTCCCGACCTCCATTGCCCTGCCTTCCTCCCCTCCTCCACCCTCTGACTCGTACAGATGTATATGCGCTAGAAGACGTCCGGAAGCGTAGTAAGAAACGCGGCCGCATTGGATGGCATATCGACCGGCGGATGTGTGGAATTTGAACTCTAATTAGGTTGAATCGAATTTAAAGTTGTGTTTTCTTGTCGAAAAGATTGCGCTTTTCCCCAAAAATCATTATATAAATCCGCTCATGTTCGAATGGAACGTTTTGAGAAAATTTTGAAAACAATCGGTCAAGACCTTTCCGAGATCCTTGATTAGGCACGGTAACGTTTTGCATTTTTATTTATATAGATAGCCTACATAATTTATTGCGCAGAGAAACGAAATGTGGCATTCTGTAGAGTAGAGGAAATGTGGGACTATATTTCCATGCTTATGAATTTGTTTGCTGATAGCCGGAAGTGATCAAAATAAACAAAAATATGTGAATACGGTTTGTGTGTATTGCAACGCAAACCGATATTTCTGAGTAAACTTTCGCAGCAGCTAAAGACTTAAACAAATATTGAAGATGACTTGAGAAACGCTGTCATAAGCGACGATGACAATGATGAAGACTTTGCAACAGAGCAATGCTGTTGATGCTAAACGAACCAGTTGCAAGTCTGCATCAGTTTACTGCAGTTGCTAGAACAAAGCGTGAAAGTAGGCAACCAGTCTCAATAATTCGTTTCTAGACTAACATTCTCTCTGGCCTGGCGGGCCAAAAGTGGCCCGCCAGGCTTAAAAAATTGCCCTCGTCTCTCAAGGAAATAACTAAAAATATGAAAAAATTGACAATTTGGATAAGGTAAAGCACATAATTATTTTCTATTACAAACTATTTTATTTTGACGTGTCTCAATAACATCGTTAAAAAACGGTGGTGATCTCACTAAAAGTGATATAACTTTTGTTGTGATTGAAATATTTTGATGAATAAATCTGCCACACTGTGTAAATATGGATTGTCTTTAAGACTGTACATTTCATTTGGAAATTCTTACTTCTGGCCAAGATATTTAATTTAAAAAACTTATTCTAGGTTATTTGGCCCACCCTGTGCATGGCTATAAAATATATATTTATTTATTGGCCTATATATATATCCTTATTTATATGCATATAAATGTGATCTTTGCCGCCCAGTATCTGACGTTGCAGCACGTCGGGTCCTTCGCTCCCCGGCTATGGGTGAGCTTCTGGTTTCGCGGGCTCGCTTGGCTGTTAGGCAGCGGTGTGCTTTCTCGCTTGTGAGGCTTACGTTTGGAATGACCTCCCGGTTGCGCTTCGCTCCTTACTGACATGTAGGCCTATGGTCCATCCAGTAGGGTTTTACAAGTCCATCAAGTCTTTTTTCTTCAGTCGTGGTTGGGCTGGGAGAGCCTCTAAGTAGCTCCTTGAAGAGACACTATATAAATGCTCTGAATGAATGAATATATATCCTCATTGCGTGTGGCAATACTTGTTAGACAAATGCAGCTATTGCAGTTGTAGCAAATCATTTACTTAGCATCAGTCATTTAATCAATGACGGAGAGAAGAAGGAAGACGTTTTGGTGCATTAAGTGCAGGAAGAAAGAGAGAGAGGGAGAGAGAGAAAGAGAGAGAAAGGAAGAGAGAGAGGAAGAGAGAGAGAGGAAGAGAGAGAGAGAGAGAGGAAGAAAAAGGAAGAGAGAGAGAGAGGAAGAGAGAGGAAGAAAGAGGAAGAGAGAGAGGAAGAGAGAGGAAGAGAGAGAGAGGAAGAGAGAGGAAGAGAGACAGAGAGAGACAGAGAGAGAGGAAGAGAGAGAGAGAGAGAGAGAGAGAGAGAGAGAGAGAGAGAGAGAGAGAGAGGAAGAAAAAGGAAGAGAGAGAGAGAGGAAGAGAGAGGAAGAAAGAGGAAGAGAGAGAGGAAGAGAGAGGAAGAGAGAGAGGAAGAGAGAGGAAGAGAGAGAGAGAGGAAGAGAGAGGAAGAAAGAGGAAGAGAGAGAGAGGAAGAGAGAGGAAGAGAGAGACAGAGAGAGAGAGAGAGAGAGAGAGAGAGAGAGAGGAAGAGAGGACGATGAGTCGATCGAAGCTATTTGATGGAGTTGAAGGCCACTCGGAAATTGGATGAATGATTGTCTGATGGATGGGTGGATGGATGGGTGGATGGATGGACGGATAGGTGGACGGATAGGTGGGAGGGTTAGTGGATGGATGGATAGGTGGAGGGATAGATGGTTGAATGGAAGGATGGGCGGAATGATGGATGGATCGGAGGATGGATGAATGGTGGGTCGATGGATGAATAGTTGATTGGATGGATGGATGGATGGATGAGTGGTTGATGAGTAGTTGGATGGATAGATGGATCGATGGATAAATGGATGGGTGACTAGATCCATATCAACATTTAATCCAACCAGCTACCCATTCGTCTACAAATCCATCCATCCATCCATTCATCCATCCATCCATCCATCCATCGAGGAATGAATGGGTGGGTGAGAGCATGGATGGATGGATGGATAAATGAGTAAGTTGGCAGATGGGTAGAGTTATGGATATATGGTAGGTGGGTTGGGCATGGATGGATGGATAGATGGACGCATGGATGGCTATACGATCATTTGTAATATGGTGTTTACTCCTTTCATCAATGTCAATCGTCACTCAGCTATCCTGCTTTCTAAGCAGCATCCTCCTTTTTCTGTCTGGTGTCCGATGTTACGCCATTCAACTGAAAACACCAATGATTCACAGCGCGGCCATTGCTCGTCTTACCCACTTCCGCCGGAAGCACTTCGCCTCCGTCGCTGCCCGATCCCAAGGGACGGCGCCGATGTGTTTATGTGCGGCGGTCGAATAAATCACGATCGCATCGACACAATATTGTCGGATTATGGCTCTTAATCTTCGGATTATTGACCGTACCGACCTTAAGTCTTCCTATAAAACGTATTTTCTCATTCGACGGGTCGAATGCACTTGCGCGTGGCTTCCTGGCATTTACGTGCCGCATAAACCCTAGCGCTATATGAATTTGATGCGTCGTTGCGGTGGGCAGTGACGCAGCTGGAATATTGATACGCATTCATTGGCTGCAAATGAAGTGAGCATTGACATAGGTTATCGTTCTGTAGGACTGGTGGGTTAAAGGTCAAAGGCCGGGGTTCAACCGTTGACCCTCTGAATTTACAGGGTCGTGGTTCAACTCCCTATCGGAGCCAGAGAGATTTTCCGCTACACTAGCGACACCTAGCGAACTCGACTATCACACGAGTACGCCGACCGCTCATCGTTTACTGTTTCCATGATAAACTTCACAACATTTTAAGCAAGTGGAGTCAATGGCGTGCCAGGAATATATGATGGGTGTTTTGATGTTTTATGGCCTGGCCGGATGCCCTTTCTGACACCAACCAAGCAGTATTACAGTAAATAAAATTGAATAAAGTTAAGGGAATAAAGTAAGAAAAACAATTGTTACTACAAGCAATAATTGTTTTGTATTTCTTATTTAAGCAGATAAATAACCTTTAAAAACTTTTTGCCTAGGCCAATGAGGCGAGTTTAACCCCCGAAACACCCTTGTCTACCCCACTGAGTGGAGTAGCCTAGTATCTGTGCCCTGTGGTCTGAGCTTTCGTTAAAGCGGTGCTATATTAATTTGAAAATACTATTCCCAGTTTCCAACTAAAATATTTGATGAAGTCAATTTATGAGATTAAGATATGAAGTTAATTTATAAAAATTATTCTACAAGCACAAATAGGCAGGGCTTAAAGTGTGCCTGGACGGTCACGCACGGCGTCCAGGAACTTATTTTAGAATCTGCACACCGTCCTGGCACTTATTTGGCCTGCACAGCAGAGAAAGGTAAGGAGCGTCCAGGCATGGGCGGAGTTTATCAGGGGTTAGGGGGTTAAGCCCCCCAAGAGTACCCATGGTCATTTTTACCGTGTAAATGGTATCTTTTCTCGGGCCTAGCCCCCACGCGAAACATACAAATGATTTTTAAAAGTCATCAACTTTTTGCCGGGAAATTTGTTCTCGTTTTTTGGACCGAATCTCACCCCAAAAAAGTAGCCCCTCCAAGAACGGAAAACAAACTTCGCCCATGCGTCCAGACACTTCTTTTTCTACACTTTAAGCACTGACTATACACATTACACAGCGTCTCTTATTAGTATGCGCTGCGAGAGATGCCATGCAAATTCTGGATACATTCAAATACAACACATAATACTTTAAACGTTATTGCACAAACACTGTTTACAAGCATTACACGCATCAATGACGACGGCAGCGTCGTTGTTGCCAGGACGACCTGACGTTTCCATGGCAACCGTTGTGTTTCCAAGGTGTCCGGAAAATTCCGTCGGTGTCGAATTCGATGCAGGAGATGTCTGTGGAGTCCCCGGTTCCAGCGGAAGTGGGAGGAGGAGGACCACTTCCGGTCAGTTGCAGTGGTCAAGCGTCGGATGGTCAGCAGGGAGCGGCGCCAGGGGGAGGGAGGAGAAGGAGGGCGTCGATGCAGGATGCTCTCGACTTCAGTAAGATCAACGCCAGTCTTTACGAAAGACCGGTAAGTCGATTATTCACATTGATTGAATGATTGAATGATTGATTGAATTATTGATTGAATTATTGAGTCATTGATTGATTGAATGATTGAATGATTGATTGATTGATTGAATGATTGATTGAATGATTGATTGAGTGATTGAATGATTGAATGATTGATTGAGTGACTGAGTGATTGAATGATTGATTGAGTGATTGAATGATTGAATGATTGAATGATTGAGTGATTGATTGAATGATTGAATGATTGATTGATTGAATGATTGAATGAATGATTGATTGAATGATTGAATGATTGATTGATTGAGTGATTGATTGAATGATTGAATGATTGATTGATTGATTGAATGATTGAATTATCGCTTGATAGAGTGATTGAATGATTGAGTGATTGATTGATTGAGTGATTGAATATTGATTGAGTGATTGATTGAGTGATTGAATGATTGATTGAGTGATTGAATGAATGATTGATTGAATGATTGAATGATTGAATGATTGAGTGATTGATTGAATGATTGAATGATTGATTGATTGAATGATTGAATTATTGCTTGATAGAGTGATTGAATGATTGAGTGATTGATTGATTGAGTGATTGAATGACTGAATGATTGAATGATTGATTGAACGATTGAATGATTGAGTGATTGATTGATTGAATGATTGGTTGAATGATTGATTGAATGGTTGAATGATTGATTAAGTGAGTGATTGAATGATTGAATGATTGATTGATTGTTTGAATGAATGATTGAGTGATTCAATGATTGAGTGATTCAATGATTAATTGGATGATTGAGTGATTGAATTATTGATTGATTGACTGAGTGATTGATTGAGCGATTGAATGATTGAATGATTGAGTGATTGAGTGATTGAGTGATTGAATGAATGATTGATTGATTGAATGATTGATTGAATGAGTGAATGATTGAGTGATTGATTGAGTAATTGAATGATTAAATGATTGAATGATCGTGTGTAAGATTGATTGATTGAGTGATTGATTGATTGAATATGATTGAATGATTGAGTGATTGAATTATTGAATGATTGATTGAATGAATGATTGTGTTTAAGACTGAATGACTGAATGATTGAATGATTGATTGACTGATTGATTGATTGATTGAATGATTGATTGAATGATTGAGTGATTGCATTATTGATTGATTGATTAAATGATTGATTGATTGAATGAATGATCGTGTGTAAGATTGAATGATTGAATGAATGAATGATTGAGTGATTGAATGATTGATTGATTGAGTGATTGATTGAATGATTGATTGAATGATTGATTGAATGATCGAATGATTGATTGATTAAATTACTGATTGATTGAATGATTGAATGATTGAATGATTGATTGAATGATTGAATGATTGTGTGTAAGATTGAATGATTGAATGATTGAGTGATTGAATTATTGAACGATTGAGTGATTGAATTATTGAATGAATTATTGAATGATTGAATGATTGATTGATTGATTGTGTGTAAGATTGAATGATTGATTGGGTGGGTGATTGATTAAGTGATTGGTTGAATTAACGAGAGATTGTCTGATTGACAGTGTGATTAATTGACTGCTTGACTGATTGATTAGGCGTTGAGTGAATGTCGCGTGTGAGAGAGAGAGAGAGAGAGAGAGAGAGAGAGAGAGAGAGAGAGAGAGAGAGAGAGAGAGAGAGAGAGAGAGAGAGAGAGAGAGAGAGAGAGAGAGAGAGAGAGAGAGAGAGAGAGAGAGAGAGATGAGAGAGAGAGAGAGAGAGAGAGAGAGAGAGAGAGAGAGAGAGAGAGCGAGAGAGAGAGAGAGAGAGCGAGAGAGAGAGAGAGCGCGCGAAGGATTGTATGGAGGGTAGAGAGGTATGATACACTTTATAAACAAATAGTTGAAGAGTTTACACAGACATAATAAACTTAACAGGTGGTTTCGAAAGCATAATATTATATGCAGTGGCGGCGCCAGGGAGTTAGAGGGGGTCAATCCCCCCCCCTAAAAAGGTCATCAGGCTCCTTTGAGACAGGGAAAATGAAATATCTTCATGAGATTCAGACCAAATGACAATTAAAAAAGAAAAAGGTCGTCAGGTTTTTTGACTGGAAAATTATAATATTTTCTTGAGACTCAGACCAATAAATTATTGACTAAAAAAGGACGTCAGAAATTTAGGCGAACAAAAATGGAAAATTTCCTCCGCGATTCGTCCCCCTCAACTTCTGGACCAAGTCTCCGACCATGGGTTTCAGCCCCCAAAACTGAAATCCTGGCGCCGCCACTAATAATTATATATAAATTCTCAGTTTCCTGCAGTCCTTAATTTATAACCTGGTCAAGAGCTCACTATTCGAAATCGATGGATTTTGATCCCGATTTAAGGCACAAATTGCTCTACAGAGACTTCATCAAACTCCTCGTCAGACCCACGGATACACGACTTACCAAGTAGGCTACAAGACCATGCAAGTCTTAAGCAGGTCTTGAAGCTGATGTTTGCTGTCGAGTGCGAATCGATAGCATAGTTATTGCTGCTGCTGCATATGACACATTAGATTATTGTACCAAATGGAAAGTGCCTGACTCTTAAACGCATTGCTAGCATCTTGTAATTAAATCTGACATAACTCAATGTGATTTACCCGACAATACATATTGCAGCAGGATTAGGTCGTAAGTGATTGATTGCACGTCGTAGAAAACTATTTTGATTCATTCGTCTTGAACTCATTCCTCCTTTCATCAATTATTATCGTCTCTACTATCGTCTGCCTCCTCCTCCTCTTCTCCTCTTCTCCTCCTCCTCCTCCTACTACTTCTCCTCCTCCTCTTCTTTCTACTTATCATTCTTTTTATCCTCTTTATGCATTACCACATTCATCATCTTCCTCCTCTTCATGCTTTCCTGCTTCTTCTCCATCATAACTTGCTTACTCCATGATTCCTACTCCTTCCTCCTCCTCCTCCTCCTCCTCCTCCTCATTCTTTGTTATTCCAACTCATTCCATCATTATCGCTCCTCCTTCTCCTCCTCCTCCTCCTCCTCTTCCTCTTCCTTCTCATCCTTCGTCGTCCTAACTGATTCTTCCTCCTCACCTTCCTTTGTCTTCATTCTTCAATTCTCTTCTTTGTCAATCTTCCATCTGTCTTCTCATTGCCCTACTCCTCCTCTCGCCTCCGAAAAGATTCTTTTATCCTCAGTTTTCCTTCCTTCCTCGACATTCTACTTCACAGATTCTTCTCCATACTTTCTGCATTTTTGTCATCAGCCCTCGTTATTTCCTCCTCTTCTCTTATTTCACCTCATTCCTCCTCTTCACTCATTTCCATTTGTTCCTGTACTTCATATTTCACTCATCCTCTTTATTCTTCATTTCTCAGTTTGTGCTTTACTTCCCCTTGTCATTTCTCATTCCTCTCTTCATTCCTCCTCCTCTTCATTCTCGTCATTCCTTCTATTCAATTCCCATTCCTCTTCACTTGTTTATTCATCTCACTTATTTCTCTTAATTCATCGCATTCATTCCTCAGTAATATTATCTTCATT
>OX457048.1:15409698-15474698 GCA_949752735.1 Lumbricus terrestris | reverse complement strand
TAATGATGACGACGATGATAATGATGACGACGACGATGATGATGACGATGATGTTGATGACGACGATGATGATGACGATGATGATGATTATAGTGATTAAAATTATATTGATTAGATGACATGATTCAGTAGTTTTGATGTTATGATTATGACGACGACTATGATGATGAGGGTTATAATGATGACGATAATGACTGTCCCAAAGACGATGACGATAATATTGACCGATAATAATGACTGGACAATCGGTCATTGTGACGACGACGATAAATGGTGACGATAATGGCTGACTTTAATGACGATAATATTTGACGAAAATATGACGACTTTGACGACGACTGTATTAATCGACGGCGATAAGGACTATCTCTGGCGACGATGAAACGATGACGATAATGACTGCGACAACGATAACTGATGACGTTAATGACTATTTCTGATGACGGTAACATGATGACGATAGCGACTGAGTCACTGAGGCTGCCGATAACGCTGTTGTTGTTGTTGTTGTTGTTGCTGTTGTTGCTGATGATGTAGAGAAACGTCGTTGGTGAGTTGATGTTCTCGATGACTTACCTGTCGAGTGCAGAGCGACTGACCGTCGTTATGACAAAGGCGAGGAACCTAAAACACCCGGATGAAAGCAAAAACACAGCCGCTTCCGCCAGTAAGATCATAATAATGATAAAAATATCTATTACCAATAAATATTATTTAAAATTATATATACAGTATATATACACATTATACAGTATACATAGAACTTATATATATATATAAATTATATACACATATTGCATGCACATAACTATATATATATATATATATGTATATGTGTATATATATATATATATATATATAATATATATACAGCAAGAGACGAACGTACCGGTAATTTTATCCCAGGAGCATTAGGCCTATACCGACGTGAAAAAACAGGTAGCTCATCTTTAGACTAAATTGACTGAGCGGTTGGTCTACTAACGATGTCATTACCACTAGGCCTACCATTTCTTTATGTAGGGTCTACCTATGTGCGGTGTGTTAGGCCAACCTGGTTTTTCATTAAACGAATATATAACATAATATACATTGTTATATATTATATCACAATGTATATAATTATATATATATATGCCTATGTATTCGCTTGTCGTCCCCGGCTCCAGAGTGGCTGCATATAATTAGGCCTATAAACGTTTGGCTGTGCTCCGGCCTAAGTGAGCTCTTCTGAGTGTCGGCTGAAACTCCGCCATTGGTTGCACTCTGCCAGTGCCAGTCCCATGCCTGGATAAAGGAAGGAGGGCGGCACTAATCATCTTTGGTATGGCAGTGTCGTTAAACATGTAACAAGTATCGGGTGTTCTAGCTCGCAGATCCCTTCGCTCTGCTCCGTTGAGAGCAGCTGTTGGTCGCTCGTCTGGGAACCTCAACCTGACAGCGTCGTTCTTTCTCAGCTGTAGGTCCATCTGTCCGGAATATTCTCCCGTTGGAGATATTAGAGGCTCCTTAAAACCAATTGTGTCAATGTGGTTGAACTGGAAGCGCCTCTGCAGTGGACTTCTGATGAAGTGTTACAAAAGTTCTTGAAATGAATGAATCAATGAATGATGATTGAACAATGTACAAACATTTTTTTTTCTTATTTTTCATGTATAACTATTTTTTGTTCATCTTGTAACTGTGTTGCGGCTTGTCAACCTGTTTTCTGATTAAACGAATATATATATAGCAATAATCACGCCTCTGAATTGAACGTGTAGCGGTTGTGAAATCCTGTCAAATTCAGGGCTGTAGCTAGGATTTTCCGTTTGGGGGGGGGGCTTAATCCTTGAGCATGAAGAGTGCGGTAGCAGGCGTCTATAGTGGTGCCTGGGGGGCATACAACGGCTTGATTTAGTTTGGGAGGGCTTAAGTTAAGCCCCCAAAGCCCAACGCTAGTTACGTCCCTGGTCAAATTATTGTTGTCTGCATCGCAATTTCATCCGACCATCATAATAATATCTTACAGATCCGTTCGTTCGAGTGACTCTCGTCAGCGGAGGAAAGCGGACGAAGAAGAAGAGGACGTCAACAAAACGCAACACCCTCAGCCCCGTCTGGAACGAGGCTCTCGTCTTCAGCGTGCAGGGCGGCTCACAGCTCGCATCGGTCCAGCTAGAGATAGCAGTCTTCACCGACAACTACCTGATCGGAAACAGCGACCTGATGGGTAAGGTCGTCCTCGGTAGCCACCTGCCGCCTGGTGACTGCCTCACGCACTGGCTAGAACTGATCAACAACAGAAACGCACCCGCTAGGTGGCACCAGCTGCAAGGTCCAGATCAGTAGCGCTTCCGAAATGGATGCCACACCGTGTAAATCCGCCTGTAAAGCTTCGCAAAACATTCGTGTGCAAATGACATGCGCTAGTGCCGTGCGCAGAGTAAAAGCGTGTGCAAAAGTGGTGACGTGGCCAAAACCATGCCCACATATTAAGGCGTTCATCATCATATGTACAATAAAATTCATTAAAGTTTATTATTAAAGTTTATATTTCTAACGAAATATAGCCTAATTTCGAATCGTTGGTGTTGTAGAAGTACATTCAAGTTCAAAGGTCCAGTGAAGTGTGCAAATATTAGTGATATTGATGATAAATATGTTTTGACGGAGTTATATTTATATATTTGTAACAAAATTTCTTTAAACGAAAGATATAACTTGTGGCTGACCATAAACTGAGCATGACTTTAAGAAACTGCAAATCGGGAAAATCGTGTTCAGTTTTATTCAAAGACTCTGGAAAGATTTAAGGAAAATGCAAACGATATGTGTGCGGACATGAAATGTCCGAACTATAGCACAGCTTTAGCACTGCATAAATGCTCAGATGCACACATACTCAAAGGCAAATTAGTATAAGTACATACATACAAGCATAAGTGCATACATACAAGCATAAGTACATACATACAAGCATAAGTACATACATACAAGCATACAGACAAATTCAACTACATACATAAATATGGCCCACTACACTTCCAAAATGCTACACGTGACTGCTATAAATACATTCTGCTAGTATTACAAATGATAATCTAAACAGACATTTACATGAGCTCCCTATATCCAAAGCAAATCCTACAGTACAGTAAAAGATGGTTTTAGCCTATATTACAAAATGAAAAACAACTAAATACTCTGGAATTCATATCTGAAGTTACTAGGTTAAGGTATTCGAAAGGTACAAGATTGCCAAGCCTTGCAATGTGGTAGCCTACTGCAGATCATAAAACAATGGATGGAGCAAAACAGTCGTTTATAGGATCCAGTTGAGCAATACAGACATTTCAAATCAAATATCTATTAAGTATGACTAATTAAACATTATTATGAATTTATTAAGATAAATGTACTAATGTAGATGTATATATTTTTTACAGTGTCCACACAGCCTTGGCATTGCTCATTTTCAGGCTAACAACAATAAACTCCAGATTTCAACAATTAAATCAACGGCACAATATGTAATTAATCATTATAATAATAGAGAACAATAATATGTAATTAATAATTATAATAATACAGAATAATAATATGTAATTAATATTTATAATAATACAGAATAATAATATGTAATTTATGATTATAATAATACAGAATAATATTTCCTGTCACTTCGAGTTTAAGTTTCTTAAATCCTTGGTTATCAGGAACAAAAACAAGTTAAACAACAAACATTATTCTCATTATTATTTATTCAAAACCCAAGATCTCCTCAGGATTTGAAAAATGAAGTCTAGATATTTGTACCACTAAGCACGCAATATTACAGTAATGCATGTTACATGTATATTATAATTGTGATTTGCTTGCCATTGCCTACATTTCTAGTTTGTCTTCAATGGCTCACGAGAGAACATAATAATGCCCCATGCAACACGAAAACTGCTATGACCATTACGTAACCATTTATTTTACATGCTTGTCTCCCTCAAAATCAGCCAAGAGCAACACAGTTCTGGGATTGAAGGATAATTCGGCTCAAGCACACAAATGCTAATGTCCAGCAATCTTACAAGACAGGAATCTTATTGGCTCCACAACTGACCCAAAACATAGTCAAACTGAAAAGGTGCATCAGAATTCGATTGTAGAGGTTAAAGCGACGAACAAGGAATTGCAGTGCAACATTTATTACTGGTCAGGCGTTGAAATTGATATTATATTTTGAATAAAACAACCCCTAAAAACCACATGCATGAGGCAACAGCAGTCAACAATCTGGATGGTCTCTCTATGTGTGACTCGGAGCTTGCAACTCTACAGTTAAACTTAAGCTTGGACAGCACTAAATCTAGGCTATTCTTCTACAAGGATTGTGTTGTGGGCAAAAGGTGGTGCATAAGTTACCCAGAAATTGACCTGTTTCATCTTTTGTTGATGCAAGTTTGTTAACTGTAGGCAGCTATCAGAATCACCTGTAGTAATTCTGATAGTTGCATACTGTTAAAAAACTTGAATCAGCAAAAGACAAAACAAGTCAATTTCTGAGTAGCCTATACACCACCTTTTGCCCACAACACAATCGTTCTAAAAGAATATCCAGGATTCAGAATGGAGGCAGTCGGGCAGTAGTGTTGTCTGAGAGCTGTAGCAAATTTAAATGCAGTGTTGTAAGTTCTGAGCTACACATAGAGAGACCATAAAGATTCCTGAATGCCACTGCATTTACAAACAAATTTAATCCATTCCTTCATGTAATTTACCAGTTCTGTTAACTTCCATTAGAACCAAGCTAAAACATTTATTAGACTTGAGTATTTCTCAAATTAATTAGAACAAAAGGTAAAAGAAGGTGTACAAGGTGAGACAGTCTTCCAAAACCTCCCAACATTCTTATGTTGCATATTGCATTGGTTACAAGCAGATTCAACCAATGTTGAAGCATACTGCATTGGTTAAAAGCACATTCAACTATTCAGTAATTGTGAAATTTTGAAGAAGTTTTACAGCGCAACACCACTCCAAGAAGAAATCTGACACAGCACCACTTTAAAAACAGAAATTGATACATTGCCATCTCCAGAAGAAAATTTATAAACTGCCATTTTAAAAGACTACACGGAGCCAATCGAAGCAGAGCTACAGAGTGCGCAGGTTTGCCACTGTAACACAAAATTACAAGTCAGTTACGATTACACGAGCACGTAACACGACGGGCGTAAACATCAGCTCATCGTAACCGAAATCGCGAAACGTTCGAACGACTTTGACCTCAAAAGATCGCAGCGGAAACAAAAAACGACGAAACGAAACTGAGTTCCCCCGAGCGCCAGACGAACAAGCGGTGACCAATTAGAAGACCCAGTAGCGAAGAAAGAGCAGGAACAAGATGATGATGACGACGATTCCTGCTATCTTGACGTACGATGACTTCAGGTTCAGGTAGTGTGCGTCTTTCTTGTACTTCTGTGACAGTGTGGCTAGGTTGCTCGCCTTGTCGTCGAGAGCTGGAATGCAACGCAGAAACACGTCCACTGGACTGACATCGAAAAACTTTCGTGTATAAATATGTGTACTTGACATAGGCGTCAATTTTTTCTTAAAACATTTCCAAGGTACTAGTTTAAGCACTGCAGTGCCCCTAGTGTTGGTATAGTATTAGATCTTTTACAGAGCAACTCGGTTTGCAACACTGAAAATTAGGGCAAATTCATCTATAGGCAACTGCTGAATTGAAGAATATTCTGATCTTTTGAACTGTCCTGTCAATTTCAGCTTCTAGTGCAATATCTAGGAAGTGATAAGCAATGAGTGTTGGCCTTTGGCGTCACAAATGAAAAATGAGTGAATGAATAAATGAAAGAACTGACCGGACAGAGCCTCTCCTCGCTGCAGAACATCATCTATGTTTTGAACCATGATCCGCTGAACATCCTTCAACTCGTGATCCAATTGAGTCAAGTTACGTCGTGACCTTGAGTCTGTGTACGTCTTCTTCGCCTTCTGCATGTAATTGTCTGAGTCAAAGAGATACGAAGACAGAGTCAAAGAGATACGAAGACAGAGTCAAAGAGATATCAAGACAGAGTGAAAGAGATATGAAGACATAGTTAGCAAGTAAAGAATAGTAATTAATAACAATCTTCGTTTAATTTTAATTGACAAACACAGAATGCTTACAATTCATACAATGACTGATGAACAAAAGTTATAACAACAGGACTCAAATTTAATTGCCAGGCAGCCATGCAAGACGCTATCAACTCATACTACTCAATTTATCATGAATGCCACCAGCTCCTGTTGTTATTTCAAATTAACATAGCATCATTTCCAGAGACAAATCATAAGCATCCGGTACTATCACCAGCACATTACCATATCTCACCCCAACGGTACTTCAGGTAAGATGGCTATATCTGGAAAATGATAAAAGCAGACGTGGTAGAGAAGTAAATCTGGACAAACCGAATTCGATAAAACTGTACGGCCTGGACACCGTGTCGACCTTTTGACCGAATTGCGATGTGAACTCCACCTGGAGGTCTTCCAGGTAAGCAAACGCCGATCGCTTGGAGAAACCGCTTTCGCACAGAACCAAGTAGCAGACACCACGCTCCAGCAGATAGCTGCTCAATAGAACAGATGCATACGAAGATTCAAACATAGTTCATTACAGTGTAACATACAAGTAAGTGTATTTATGACAATTTAAATATCATGGGAAGATATAATTACCTTGAACAGGAGATATAAAAATATAAAATTTTCAAGGAATGATATAATGGATTTTTAATTAAAACCGTTCTTTGCGTTTCAGATCTCCTCAATAGTATTACATAATAGTGGCTTGTCATAGCCAGATTATGGACCATAAATTCTTTTTTGGCAAAGTCTATTCATTCATTCCGAAAATGTATAATTGTGTATAGTGCCCATTCAAGAAGCCTGCTCAAAAGCACTCCCAGCCCTGTCGCGGCCAAAAAGGAACTGCTTGAGCAACTGGTAGAAAGCAGGCAAATTATTCTGAGGTAGTAAGCGGAATGCAAGCGGGAGCCCATTCCAAGTGAATCAAGAAGGCTCAAAGTTCTCTGACCAAACAGTGGGCCTCGGACCAGAAACTATATGCCTTCAATAAATTATAAAATGATCCAGTTTATCATTACCTTCTTTGCAGCTATAATAATGACAACAGTAAGCAAGCAAAAACTCTTTCTACCAACAATTACTCATGTACATCTTGTATTTAACATCTGTAGTGAGTCACTGCGGTCATTTACTGGAAGCAGAATGATTATCACGGCAATTAGAAGAGGAATGGTTATTCATGCAGGGGTTAAAGGCAGTAGTTCCCAACGTTTTTTAAACTTTAGGTCTACTTTTTCTAAGTTGGAGGACAAGAGGGCCACTTTTCTTAGCTGAAGGACCTTAGGGGGCCACAAGGCTAAAATTTAATTAACTAAAAACATAAAAAATTGCTATTAGAATTTTGAATCAAAATAGAATGTTTGATGTTACTTATAGAATAAAATAATTTGTAACAGAAAATAATTATTGCATTCTATCGTGTCCAAATTGTCAATTTTTTCATATATTTTTGTTAATTCTTTGAGAGAGTCTGGCCATTTTTTAGGCCTGGCGGGCCACTTTTGGCCCGTGGGCCACAGGTTGGGAACCACTGGGTTAGGGCAACTGATAGAAAGAGGTATTGTAACATATTAAAAGAAGTAAGTAATACTGTGATCAACACCAAACTATAGACGCTTTAAAGATGGAAGGTAAGATGACAGCGGAAGAAGACAGGTTACTCAAAACATATGAATTGGTTAATCACATGAATAGAGGTGCATCGTAACTCACTGGAAGAGATATGGTCCTGTTTCTAGCGAGCCTTTTGATGGTGAACTGGAATTCATCTTGCGAAATAACTGCTTTGCTTGACTCTGGTATTCGAGGAGACTAGGGCCACTCTGCAGTAAACAACAACAATGATACAGCTTAGCAATAGTTGGTTAAAATTAAGGCTTTGCATTTTATTGATTAATTAATTAATTGACCAAATCGTTAAAAGTATTAAAGTCCTGACTAATTTTTCGCTTGTTAAATTAATGATTAATTAATTTTAAGAAACTTTTTCATGATGCCTAACAGCAATTTAAGAGCAAAGAACATGCTGAATGACCAGGTGAAACTCTTCAGTGGAAAAATTAAGTGATCATTAAATTGCATAAATTTGGTATTCATACTGACTGACGAGAAAATCCAAGATGGTGAAAAAATTAATTGTCTTCAATGCAATAAGCAGATCAGATGACATATTTGTTTAAAGAAATTAATAGCTACACAGCGACTACATTTTTGAAGTTATTTTCACGCTTTAATTACTATCAGCCCTAGTTAAACTGAGTCAGGTTATATTCTGGAATATGAAATAAATCCCTGTGACAAAAAGGTCGTTGTGCCCAACACCCATCGACCTTATAACATGGACCCTCTGGTTCTAGCATGCAGGACTCCTAAGGCAGAAAAGAAGTAATATTATTATATGCCGATATCTACAGATAAATTATATCCTAAATATGCAAATTCTCAAAGCGATCACTAAACTACCATCGACAATGTTGTTGCAAAAATTGATCTAAGCAATATTTCTATAAAAATGGTCTAAAATGGTCCCAATCCTACTCTGATCACAATAGGACACATGCCAATTACAAACTGCTTCCTCATTGAGAGTGCTCGATAGAGTAGCAGTTGCTGTGTTTGCATTCTATTTTGATTCAATTATAATAAGTCTATCGAGAGGTTGGTGTTGAAATCTCCAACTGGGAAGAAATTTGATTGGAGATTTCTGCCCCACATGCGTCTCTTATGTGAACACAACTACAAAATGGCATTGTTGGTGGGAAGATTGGAGAGTGAGGGAGAGGGCTGGTCATCGCCCAACAACAGAATAAGGTCAAGACCAAGAAAAATTGGCAAACCTGGTAATGGCGGTCCCAAATTATAACATTAAGGAAATCGAGATTTCGTGAAGAAAATAGTAATGTTTATCTATTTCTGGGTCTATGACGTGCAAAGTAAACATGTCATGATGTTTGAAACTATTACAGACTGGCACATAATTGTAAAACTACAATAATTTCTTCCGCGTGGAGTGGGAAAGCAAACGATGGGGAAAAAATATTTCAACTTTCAAGTGCTCAAGAAAGGCGAATAGCCAAAGAACCCTCTGGTAGGAAAGCAAATAGTGTAAGTTACTCTGTTCCAAAACTGATTTTTTTATAAACTCCAGATGGATCAAAGGAAGGGGGATGGGTCGGTATGCTTAATGGTATAGTTAGGCCCTAACCGCCGTGCATTGAAGGTACAGACCTAGGCTACATCTAAAGAACCTGAAATTTGTGAGTCTGGTGTCTTAAAGGTTACAATGCATATTTCTGCTATGGTCTCTTCAGTGGCGGTGCCAGGATTTCAGTTTTGGGGGCTAAAGAGGTAAATCATCCAATTTTTTTTACATGAAAAAAAATGGATGGCTTTTTTAGGGGGGCTTAGCCCCCCCTATCCCCCACTAGCGCCGCTACTGGGTCTCTTATTTAGATACTGTTTCTTTCAATGACACTCTTCACCAGTTTGCCACCGCCATTTGCAGAATATTGTGAACCATGCTATAGCATGGGCGCTCGCGTTGGCGGAGACTTGGCTTTGGCTTGGTGAGGGGGGTGGTGAGCCGTGAGCGAGCAACCGAAGGACGATAGCCGAGGAGCGAAGCGCCTAGCAGCAGAGGGGCTTGGGGAGGGCACACTACCTCCCCATTTTTGATTTGTTTTATATTTCCACACTGCCACAGCAAACAGTGCAATTAATTTTAGGCTGTCATTTTAAAGACATTTCTCATCATTTCAGGGCTCATAGTCGTGATTTAAGGTTTGAAAAGCGTCTCCTCCTATTGTTTAATTTTTTTAATATTTGAAGTTCTTGAGTGAAAACTATGGCATATGACGTGTAATATTGTCAAATTAATGACAACATGGTCTTCACATTCATTTTCTATGTCAACATAATACTATGTATCGATTTCCTTAATGCTATAATTTGGGACCGCCATTACCAGGTTTGCCGAAAAATTAATCTGCTAATACTCAACACCTATGACTGCCGATTGACGTACTGCAATTCCTCTTTCACGTACGTGGCATGTTACCAGCGGAAATCAACCACCGTTTCTGCCGACAATATTTAACAGCCTGATAACATGGTCGATTAGTGAAGTCATTTAAGCAAATAGATCTTTTAAGGTCTGGACTCTCAAACATAGTTATAAAAACAAACATTCTCACTTCAGTAGAAAACTTTCCAGTTTTTTGTACAAGTACAACGCTTCTAACTTGATAAAAGTATGTAATAATCTAGTCACGTTATATTACCATAAAGTAGGTATGTGACAACAGCATATTATAAGCAGTCTCTCATCATTTCGTTTGGGGCTAGAATCCTGGTACATCTGTGTTGGACTCTTGTGTAGAAAAATGTGTCCTAGTAGGCACTCATAACAGACTGTTCCAGACTTTACTTCTGACACCGAACACCACTAAGTTTTAGACCCATATCCAGCTTTACCTGATCCTCTTGTTTTCACATTATTATCTCTGGGTTCAAGAAAGAGTTCTCCATTATGGTCGTTTAAAAAAAGCTTTCCGCCAAATAACAACCGTCTGCAACCAACAACATAACGTCAAGCGTATACCTGATCTTCTTGCATGGAAGCGGCCAAAGGCAGGGCATCGGCAATCCGTGCAATCATCGTCATTAGCACCATATTGGCTGATTTCTTAGTTTTAACTGATTTTAGAGTCAAGCTTAGCTTTTTATTTCGCTGCAAAAGCGGGAATTTTGCGACAGTAACAGCCGCTACGACACTGTTGACGTGGATTTGCTTATTTTACAGCGCGATCGGAACCGGAAATGACTGAAAACTAAAAAGGAACTCAAGCTTGAAACTGACTAATGTAGATGTAGGCCTTTATTTTATTAATCAGCAGTTTAACGACATCTTATAGCTACAAAGGCTGTTGACGTCTTTAAAGATTTTAACGTATGTCCATTCACTTTTGTTCAACTGTTCAGCAGTTTTGTCCTTTTTCTCTCTGTTTTCGTTTCCTTTTTCCGAAGTTTGATGACATCTTATTATACATTTGCACATTTCATGATGTTCACATAATACAACATCTAGGTTACTTAATTAGATTAACATCAAATATTTATCGTATGTTTACAAGCAATTTTGAACATTCATTGACCAACAATGAAATTATGGGCAGATTAGATATTCAACATTAAAATATAAAATCAAAGTATTCATCCATCATTTAGAGACATGAACATTGAACAATAATAGCAAGAGCAAAATTTTTTCAATGTCTGTTTCATCTATTACAGAATTATTTGGGGAAAAAAACAAACAACCGCACACTCAAAAAAAACAAACACAATAAACACGATAGAGACAAATCCAATGAAATTATAAATCTGAAGTTTATCTTTGCTCAATACTAAAATGAATCAAACCAGCTAAAAATTATAATTCAAATACATTTCACATTGCAAACAAGCCATTTATTAATCTATTTCCACTAACATTATTCAAAACAATGGTAAGACTGTTTCACTTTATCAATCACAACTAACAACAGTAACCATTAATAACGTTAAGCTGATACATTGTTCTAGCAGATTATATTTTCAGATATTATGCTTAATTAACACTACTCATATAATTCTTCCATTAGTTATAGTCATAAGGATATCATAAGCTTCAAGATAAATACCTGGAATAGACAATATATTTTTAACAGTGCATTCCACTTTTTTCTCTTCACATTTTTTAAGTGTTAAGGTTGATATGTCATTTTTTATACACTCAAGCAGCATATGCTCAGTTGTTTCAGGTAATTGGCATTTAGAACACAGGTCTGTTGTGCTTTTACCTAACACCTTCAGCCAAGTGTTATTAAGAATATGCCCCATCCTAAGTCGGGTGATTTGAACTTCTCTTTTCCTGATGGAGTCCATGAATTTTATATCAGTTGTTACCAAAGGCTGAATAGACTTATAAAACCGCCCTTTCCGTTCAGTATCATATTCAATTTGCCATAAATCAACAACATATTTTCTTATTAAGGAATAGATTTCCTTTAATTCTAGATAATTCGTTGAATTAATTTCCGTTAGTTCTTGCCCATTTTTTGCAAGGGTATCTGCCATTTCATTTCCAGATAATCCAATATGGCTAGGGATCCATGCTATGACTACACTAATATTTTTGAGTTTATTAACATTATCTAAAAATTCAAGAAATAAATTAGGTCGGGAACAAGACTTATTTTCTTTTATAGATGTGGCTACACTTAATGAATCAGTATATATAATATACTTATTTGCATTTTCATTTATATTTTCATTTTGGATAATCCATTTTGTCGCTTCAATTATGGCTGTTAATTCAGCAGAATAAATTGAGGAGTTATCTGCTATTCTAAAAACATTATGAGAGTTCATGGATGGTAGGCTATATAGAAAGCTGCCGAAACTACATTTTCAAATTTAGACCCATCTGTATAGATTGATGTGCGATCAACATACTTATCAATTAATTGTAACGATAAGGATGACATAATGTTAGGAGAATCCGTCTTTTTGTTGATATATTTTTTCAAGGACAAATCGACTTTAGTGGTTCCGTTAAACCAAGGAGCGGTTGACTGATAAATTGGAGAGTTAAATTGTTCAGAAATCATTGAAAAGAAATGTTCGGTTCTTTTGAAAATAGAATTTTGTCTTACAGATGGTGCGGAATAATAATTTGACCAGTGATCTCGCATGGTATCTGCTGTTGGGTGATCATTTGAACCCAATATTTTTGATCCAGCCCTGATTGAATTACTCAATCGACGTAGGTGGAGGGGAGTCTCTCCACATTCATTCTGGAGGGCCATGATAGGAGTGCCCTTAGCCGATCCACACGCCAACCTCAAAGCCTCAGATTGTATATTTTGCAGCCTTTTCAATTGGTTAGCACTAGCAGTAGCATATGCCACATCGCCATAATCAAGGACTGACTTTACAATTGCTCTATAGATGGAAAGAAGCGCCCGCTTTGATGCTCCCCAACTATACCCAGATACAGCTCTCATTATATTCATTCTCTTTTTACATTTGATTACGATGTAGTCTATATGGGGTTTCCAGTTTAATTTAGAATCAAAAATCACTCCCAAGAATTTGGCAGTATTTTCTATTTTAATATCCTTATTGTTAAGTTTAATATGTAGTTTTGGTAATTTTCTTCTTTTGGTAAATATTACACCAGTGGTTTTAGCAACAGATATTTTAAAACCATTTTCATTACACCAATCATTAATCTTAATTATAGCATTTTGGATTTTATTTTGAAGCAATTTCAAGTCTCGATTTGCATAGAAAATGGCACTGTCATCTGCAAATAATGAAAGTCCTACATTTTCCAATCCAGGATCAAGATTATTTATCATTATTAAGAACAATAATGGCGAAATGACAGAACCCTGTGGAGTTCCATTTTCTTGCGAGAATATATCAGATAATTCTACTCCAACTTTGACTTGAAAAGTTCGGTTGGCTAAAAATTTAGAAATCCAATCAAAAATATTTCCTGTTATTCCAATTTTACGTAACTTTTCTAATAGAGTTGGAACATGAAGCATATCATATGCTTTTTCAAAATCAATAAATACTGCCAAAACATTTTGTTTACTTTTAAGTTTTTTATGAATATAATCTTGAAGTCTTAGAATTTGGTCTATTGTGCTTTTATGCTTTCTAAAACCTGTTTGATAGGGAGTAAGAATTTTGTTTGCTTCCAAGAACCACTGTAATCTGTTTGTAATCATTTTTTCCATTATTTTGCATAGAGTTGGTGTGAGTGAGATTGGTCTGTAAGAGTCAGGAGCTGTAGATGTAGGCCTATTGCCAAGTAAGGCATTTATTGGACACCTACCGACGTTGAGCCCACGGTTGTTGATGATGATGATGAGGCCTATTATAAAATCAAAAGAAATAAACTTATTGATCAAAGTATCAAACAATAATAATCAACATAGGCTAATCAGCTAATCAAGACAATCTCGATATTTTAAAGCGGAAGTGTACATGCTTCTATACAGTGGCCATGACCTATCTGCTATTTTAGATTGTTAGCCAACCGCAGTCTAGGTTGAAACCTTTTATAATTATTAGCAAAGACCTTTTAGCCTACCTCTATCTTTGCTTTTAGGTCATCTGGTCACCTGGTGCCGTCAGCTCTTGGAGCTATGGCGACATTCATGATGTATCCTCTGAATTTTTCTTGGCAGTAGATAAGGGGTGGTTTGCCATTGCCTAATTTGCCTTCACCCCGTTTGCCATCCATGCCCGTTCGTTCACCCTCCATACGGAGGGGTTACTAACAGGTCGCCCCACGAGAAGGTGGGCACGGTGGACTTTGATTCGCCAGCCCAGGTCGGTTCCGAGTCTACGCTCCAATTGGAGTCGTCGGTCAGGTCTCATACCTGCTCTAGCCTACTCACGTGAATGAGTGGCTGACGAACCTTTGCGACCCTTGCTTTTAGGAGTCAACCGAAATGAATGGTTTCACAACTTTCCAAAAATAATTTCGTGCATGTCCATTAGAGAATCCAAAATGGCACCTCTCGAACTTTCCCTGACTACATTTATAGTGACGGCGTCTAGCCGCGATTCTAACACAGACCCAGCGTCTCCTGATCGAGCCACTTAAAAAAACTTAGACCTATGCCTAATTGTTATGTTGTTAGCCTATGTTATGTTTAGCCCACGGTGTCTTAATTCCTGCATCATAGTTTAGCCCAAAGGGTGATCGTTCCAACTTAAATTTCAGCGATGCCCAAGGATCGCTCAAAAAGACAATACGACTAGTTATATTAGGCCTAACTTGTAACAGGAATCAGGATCTAAAGTTGTGCTGTTGTGGCAAATCTTAAGAAGGTGATTGGTTGAAAATGGGCGATTTGATAACCAAAGTGATTGTGAAGTAAAGTATATAGCCTACCATCGACAACGAGTTTTATCAACAGACTGGAAACTCTAACATAACATGACATGGGTTAAACGTGATTCAGATTTCAGAAGCCGTGTAGGCCTAGTAGCCTAATAATCTTAAACTATGGTTTGAACCACTGCCACTTATAACCTGGCTGTAGCCTAATGCTTACTTAACTTCTGACAACCTTTTTTGTCATCACCTGGTTTTTTCTTATTACTTTTAGTCCACGACAGTCAAAAACAACTTCTTTTCGCGATTTTCGTCTATTTTCTCGTCGAAATTTCATCTCTGACGCATTTTGTCAGATTTTGTTATTTGAGAGGTGAGTATACGCTGCAGTGGCGTAGGCAAGGGGGGGGTTTCGGGGGTTAAACCCCCCCCATTGGCTCCGGAAAAAGGTTTTTTTAAAGGCTATTTATCCGTTTAAGTAAGAAAAAGTAGCAAAAAACAGGGTATCCGGCCATAAAACCCCCCCATGAAAAATTCCTGGCTGCGCCACTGATACGCTGTATTAATACATGCGTATACCCTGGTTTTCTGGAACAAGTACACAATGCCGTTTTTTTCCGGAGGTGAGTGCGCGCTGTATACCCACATATACACTCGTGTGTAACAGCCCTGCTGCAGCCTGAAATTGAGGTGGACAAGTTGCTCACCCACAATTCTCATCATCATCATCGTCGTCGTCGTCGTCGTCGTCGTCGTCGTCGTCGTCGTCGTCGTCGTCATCATCATCATCATCATCATCATCATCATCATCATCATCATCATCATCATCATCAATCATCATCGAACACATGCACGCACACACTATAATGCATAATTATCCGATTTCGAGTCTCCCCCAAGTTGATCACCTAAATGTGGGGATTATAGAACAAGTCTTTCACTCACAATTGCTCAGTGATTGACGCTTTGTCATTATTAGGCTAGATGTGCTCAACGAATGAATAATTTTTATTGATGTGACTGCAAAAACATAGCAATGGCCTAAAACCTAGTGCAACACTTCAACTCTAACCACGAAAAGTGCATTTAGATATCGATTCGTTGGCCGCAGCGGTGTAGTGGTGGGTTCGGTGCCTTGGAGCAAGAGAGTTTCAGGCTCGAATCCACCTCAAGACAACGTGTAGGGACCTTGAGCAAGTCCTACGCTCGCTGCTCGTGAGATTCAGCGTGAAACTTTGATGCAGTGTCTGCGCCATATTAGGGAGTGCCTCTGAGTAGCGAGCTTGAAGGAGTGCTATAGCTAATCTGAGAAATAAAAGATATACATGTAGATAGAAGGCCCAAGTCCCAAATCAACCCCAGTTCCGTAGTTTAAATGCAACATCAAGGGCATCAAAATTGGATCCAATACACACAGAGGCCTACCAAAAACTACAAAGAACTTCAGCCAAACCACCAAACAAAGTTTTAATGTCGACAGAAAATTCCTACAGATAGCAGGCAGAAAATTTTACAGAAAATTGCAACCAGTCTTTGAGACAACTTACAAATTTCTCAAACGTTCACATGAAAATTCCAATCTTCAAATGGAACTATATATCTCGGACAGTGTTTTTTCACACTCTCCCACCCACAAGCTGTCGCGCCGAAAATCGGAAAGCAGTTTGAAAACTGTTTTTAAACTGACAAAAGTCTGTACATACCTGATCTCAACACCAGAACAGAAAATAGAAACAAACGACAGAAAAGAAATCACCAAATCCCAATGTCCTATTCTTATTAAACCACAGAGCTGTTCAAAACCTCTCAACTAAACACATTTTGCGAAATAGCGGCGAATGCAAACTGTAGAGCTGCACACACAAAATGCATGAATGCATACGTTACCATTTACAGCATTCACTCTGGTAAACATTTAGACGCATACAATCCTTATAAGAAGACACCGTATATGCCAAGGTTATTGCCATATGCCACAGAATTTTGAAGTCATAATAATGTTAAATGGATACTTTGTACACAGTTATGGCAATACATAATTGGTAAAATCCAAACATATATATATACCAATATACAGGGTGCGCCAAAAAAAAGTAATCCCCTACGGTTTTCAGCCCATATCTTGGCCAAACATAATAATTTTTATATGAAACTTTACAGTCTTAAAGGCAATTCATATTTACGTACAATGGTCAAATTACAAAAAAAATTATTCAAACAGAACAAAAGTTATATCACTTTTAGTAAAGCCACCCACCGTTTTTTGACGTTTCAAAAACGAAAAGCAACAAAAATTAGGTTTTTTGTCAATATCTTGGCCAAAAGTAAGAATATCGAAATGAAATTTTACAGGCTTAAAGACAATTCATATCTACACGTGGTGGCCAGATTTTATAAAAATATTTCGAACACAACAAAAGTTATACCACTTTTAGTGAGGCCACCCACCGTTTTTGACGATTAAAAAGCGTAACGCAGCAAAAAGTAACAAAAACGTGATTTTTTCAAGTCATATCTCAAATAACTGTTTGGAACTGAACTTGATAGTGATTCACAACTTGTGTTCAATGTCCCCACCACCAGTGCCAAACTTCTTTTGAGTCTCTTTGCAAAGTTCTTGATGGACCTGTTGATTAATCTGACAGATTTCTTATTTACCAATTTGATTGTCATCTTGCTAAGTGACTTCTCAGTGACGTGCAGCTACGCTGGTACCCTGTTCCTTTTTTAAACAGTAATAATAATGATCATCTGACATTATCAAAGCCTATTTGATAACAATTATTTCAGATGATACTTAATAAAATCGTGTTTTTGCTACTTTATGCTGCGTTACATCTTTGAATCGTCAAAAAAGGTGGGTGGCCTCAGTAAAAGTGGTATAACTTTTGTTCTGTTTGAAATATTTCGATGAAATCTGGCCATCATATGCAGATATGAATTGTCTTTAAGCCCCTAAAATTTCATTTCGATATTCTTACTTCTGGCCAAGATATTGGCCAGGATAATAAAATCCGTTTTATGTTGCTTTTTGTTGCGTGACGTTTTTGAATCGTCAAAAAACGGTGGGTGGCCTCACTAGAAGTGATATAACTTTTGTTCCGTTTCACGTATGGCGATGAAATTTTGCTATTGTACGTAGTTATGAACTACCTTCAAACCCGTAAAACTGGATTTGAAAAATTCCTATTTTTGGCCAAGATATTGACAAACATCCGTAGGGGATTACTTTTTTTTGGCGCACCCTGTATATCATCTTACAACTTTATACATGTATACATATATGCACATTAAATATGCATTCCGGCATATATATATATATATATATATATATAATTACATATATACATATATAAATGTATACATAAACTTTTAGAGTACCTTTATAAAATACGTTAGTAATTCAGAAAACCTTTTGCAGACCAGACAAAATCTCAACACTGTCCCTCCATCAAACTTTGCATTATAATGCGTTATAAATCTCATTAACAAGTCGGTGAAAAGCAGAAAGCATAGAATAATTAAGTGCAATATATAATAACTCCAGTTTCTCGACGATTTTAATACATTTAAAAATAAAAATTGAAAGTCTTGGAATTTCGCTGCACGGCTGCACAGAGAAGCCATTCACCAAAGCATCTCAAATCCTTGATTCTAGTTGATGAATTGTAAACATGAGAAAATTCATTTACATCTGTAAACATGTGTCAAATGTACAGACTACAGTAACAGCGTATCATGTTACTATGACATGGTACCGCAATGTATCACTGGAAAGCTAAAAGCACGTCACTGCAATGTATTACTGTATCGAAACCTTTAACAAGTCGCTTAATATTAAACAAATTACTGACACCAACAAGAATAATTTAACATGTTACTGCAAAATGTTGCCGTAACATGTTGCAAGTCAACAGTAACAAATCACATGTGTTCGTACAGGTTCAAACTACGTTATTATTCTACAATATACATTACTTGTGCAATGTTACAGTGGACTTAACTGCAACATCTCAGCTCAGTTACTAGGTCAGACAAAACAACAAGTTTGCAACATGCTGAACATTGGAATATGTTGGCATACACAGCTGCTAATTATAACATGATAAAAAATATTTTCAGTTCAATTTAATTAAAACAGAAAGTAAACACGTTTGTGGCATCATTATCGTTAGAAATGAACACATGGTAAGCGCGGCAAAAGCCACCCGATACGAAAAACCCAAAAAGGTGAATACAAATTAGTTTGTGTGAACGGGACAAGTCTTTGAAAGCGAGCATGTTTACAGCTAAAAGCTTGCAACAAGTTTCGCAAATGCTCGAGAAGCGAAATGGAAAAGGAGAAGTTCTAGATCTTCAAACAATGAGTCAAGTTAACGAAGAACAAAGTCGGACAATAATAACGATAATAATAACGATAATAATTAAAAAATCACAATTAAAACTATCGTCTGTTTTGAACACTTTGGATAGCAAGTACGACAAACAATGAGGACAAATGGCAAAACTCAAGATCACATAGTAATAAAAGTAAAATTCACTTAAATCTGTTCAGTTGTCGATTTTAATTATTCTGCTTCTGGGTTTGTTGACTGTAAATAAATATATTATTGTTGTTTCTATATAAAAATTGTAATAATGACAACAAATTGGACAGCACACTGACATGGAGAGCGCGAATCCCGAAGCCCGTAGGATAGATGTGCTTGGCAGGCTGCTATCAGGGCCGATTATTGCAGGCTGTCTGTTAGTATTTAAGATTTATGTCCTCTGTTATCTGCGTGCCTGTAAATTGTTTCAACTATATAATTGTACACTGTAACCAGTTGCGGTCTGTCAACCGGATTGTTAAACAAAAGAAATTATTATTATGATAACTATCACTAAAGTTAGTGACTAAACAAATAATGCTTGGGATCGAACATTTTCACGAGCGAATTGCTCAAAAGCTTGATAACAGTAGCAGCAGCTCTCAATAGCATTATTAATAATAACAAGAGAACAGATGGACCAATAACTACAGCATCAATATCGGCAAAATATTTACAAGCGGATAATAAGACAGTCAAAAGTTCAAGAGTTTCTGTTGCACAGTCTTTCGACGTACCGTGTCTGATGATAAATTTGCTCCGAAGATCACGAATAAATAGCTGGAAAGTTATCTTTATCATATTATGTGCAATAAATCGCTTTCTCGTTTGCTTGCTCTCTCTCCCTTGCTCGCTCGTGTTCAGTTATTTACAAAATGGAAGACAGAACTGAACTTGGATTCTACCAAAGAACTTCCATCTGCACGAAAGTCAATTAAAAATAATAAATAAATAATAATAATAATTATGGTCGTAATAACAAACAAAAATCATAACAACAGACATTTAAGAAATAATAAAATAATAATAATATTGTAATAAAATTTACATCTCCAATTCACACAATGGCAGTGTGCACTCAGAGTAACGTCAACAAGAACAACAGTAGCAACAATAATAACAAATTAGAATAATAATAATAATATCTGTGATTAAAATTATAATTATATTTACAATGAAAACACGTCATCCGAAGATTAGACGTGGACTGAACTCAACCCAAAAACAACTACTGAAATAAACGAATATTATTATTTATTATATATTATGTTAATAATTAATTAATAATATAATATTAATAACGAAAAATTAATGAAATAATAGCGAAAACTTGGTAAACTTAGTACTATTTATTTAGCGTATGCAGTTCGCGCTGAGCCAGCATACAGCAGCCTCATCAGCAACATGGAGTGCGGTTAACGAAAAAGTACTTAGTACTAAGTACTTAGTACTAAGTACATCTTTAAATATTAATAATAACGCAGACAAAATAAACAACAATAATAGTAATAACAGTTATAAGAATTATATGCATAAGTATGCACTTCTGGCATTGAGTCTCAAAACACTTGTTGGTGAGAACCAAACTACTTTCCATACACTACACCATTAACACCATTGTCACACCATCAAGACATACCACCGGCAATGCACCCCAATTAAAGCACACATACTTAACACCATGAACACATTGTAAATAGAGATTTATATCACCCTCTCCAGATAAAACTACTCAGTGGTGCTCCCTGCAGTAGTCTATAATGTGCTGTAACACAATCAAGACCTATTTAAAGCTGTAACATACATCACCATCAACACATATTCATCGTCAATACCATCGTAACAGTCAGCAACACATAAAAGAAATGTGACAATGCACAAAGTTTATGGACAGACTATGTAAAAATATCCTTGTAATAATACCAAAAAACAAATAATAATAATAACAAAAACCCAATTCGGGTAGTTACCCAATTCCATCAATCATAAGACCGACAATAGACAGCAGAATTTATGATGAATAACAACAATAAATAATAATAATTATTATTATGATAATAATAATGAAAATAATCACACAATTCCAGATGCCACTCCCATTCCATCACTTTCAAGCATGGAAAAAACCGAGTAGAATTTTCGTGACATCTTTCCGCAAATGTTCTCCCAAC
Source organism: Lumbricus terrestris (assembly GCA_949752735.1). Taxonomy (NCBI): domain Eukaryota; kingdom Metazoa; phylum Annelida; class Clitellata; order Crassiclitellata; family Lumbricidae; genus Lumbricus; species Lumbricus terrestris. The sequence goes on along the minus strand of OX457048.1, from coordinate 15,453,120 downwards.
AACTTCAAATGTTTCGTATTCGCCTTGACAGAAAACAAGGAAGAGGAACACGATCGAAGGTCGGCCGATGATCGGGGATCAACCCCACAATTGAACGGCGCCGGGTTTAAGGTGTGAAGAGACGACAGGGAATCCCCGATCGATGATGTGACACGTGGCGCCAAGGAGTAGGGTAACGAGGGTAGAGGAGAGTTCTTGATGTCGTCTATCGCATGAGGTTGTTGGAGTTGAGGTTCGATTGGTGATAAGACGATGAATCCATTTCGATGCCCTGTCAAAGACAATAGCAATTGTCACTGTCAAAGACAACAGCAATTGTCATTATTATTAAACACTATTATTCTTATTAAACACTATTATTATTCTTAACATATAAATATAAATCACCATCACAATTACAATAACTACTACTAATCAATGGGCTACCTCCCTATCCAGCAGTGCATCCATTATAGGCATTGTGCCCTGGGCAGTTCGCCTGTCCATCTTCAGGAACTCTTCACTTTAACTTCGGCATGCTCAGATCAGGTCATGAAAATGCAAGGCATATTCAGATCAGGTCACGATAATGCAAGGTATATTCAGATCAGGTCATGATAATGCAAGGTATATTCAGATCAGGTCACAATATTGCAAGGCATATTCAGATCAGGTCATGATAATGCAAGGCATATTCAGATCAGGTCACAATATTGCAAGGCATATTCAGATCAGGTCACGATAATGCAAGGCATATTCAGATCAGGTCATGATAATGCAAGGCATATTCAGATCAGGTCATGATAATGCAAGGCATATTCAGATCAGGTCACAATATTGCAAGGCATATTCAGATCAGGTCACAATATTGCAAGGCATATTCAGATCAGGGCACGATAATGCAAGGCATATTCAGATCAGGTCACGATAATGCAAGGCATATTCAGATCAGGTCATGATAATGCAAGACATATTCAGATCAGGTCATGATAATACAAGGCATATTCAGATCAGGTCACAATATTGCAAGGTATATTCAGATCAGGTCATGATAATGCAAGGCATATTCAGATCAGGTCACGATAATGCAAGGCATATTCAGCTCAGGTCATGATAATGCAAGGCATATTCAGATCAGGTCACGATAATGCAAGGCATATTCAGATCAGGTCACGATAATGCAAAGCATATTCAGATCAGGTCATGATAATGCAAGGCATATTCAGATCAGGTCACGATAATGCAAGGCATATTCAGCTCAGGTCATGATAATGCAAGGTATATTCAGATCAGGTCACAATATTGCAAGGCATATTCAGATCAGGTCATGATAATGCAAGGCATATTCAGATCAGGTCACAATATTGCAAGGTATATTCAGATCAGGTCATGATAATGCAAGGCATATTCAGATCAGGTCACGATAATGCAAGGCATATTCAGCTCAGGTCATGATAATGCAAGGCATATTCAGATCAGGTCACGATAATGCAAGGCATATTCAGATCAGGTCACGATAATGCAAGGCATATTCAGATCAGGTCATGATAATGCAAGGCATATTCAGATCAGGTCACGATAATGCAAGGCATATTCAGCTCAGGTCATGATAATGCAAGGTATATTCAGATCAGGTCACAATATTGCAAGGCATATTCAGATCAGGTCATGATAATGCAAGGCATATTCAGATCAGGTCACAATATTGCAAGGCATATTCAGATCAGGTCACAATATTGCAAGGCATATTCAGATCAGGTCATGATAATGCAAGGTATATTCAGATCAGGTCACGATAATGCAAGGCATATTCAGATCAGGTCACGATAATGCAAGGCATATTCAGATCAGGTCATGATAATGCAAGGCATATTCAGATCAGGTCACGATAATGCAAGGCATATTCAGCTCAGGTCATGATAATGCAAGGTATATTCAGATCAGGTCACAATATTGCAAGGCATATTCAGATCAGGTCACAATATTGCAAGGCATATTCAGATCAGGGCACGATAATGCAAGGCATATTCAGATCAGGGCACGATAATGCAAGGCATATTCAGATAAGGTCACGATAATGCAAGGCATATTCAGCTCAGGTCATGATAATGCAAGGCATATTCAGATCAGGTCACGATAATGCAAGGCATATTCAGATCAGGTCATGATAATGCAAGGCATATTCAGATCAGGTCACGATAATGCAAGGCATATTCAGCTCAGGTCATGATAATGCAAGGCATATTCAGATCAGGTCACGATAATGCAAGGCATATTCAGCTCAGGTCATGATAATGCAAGGCATATTCAGATCAGGTCACGATAATGCAAGGCATATTCAGATCAGGTCACGATAATGCAAGGCATATTCAGATCAGGTCACGATAATGCAAGGCATATTCAGATCAGGTCACGATAATGCAAGGCATATTCAGATCAGGTCATGATAATGCAAGGCATATTCAGATCAGGTCAAGATAATGTAAGAAATGGTAAGAACGTAATCATCCAAGTTGAGTATTCATAAAACACATAGATAATCAGCTGTGTTTAAGTGGAATTGATAGATTACAAAGTCTGCCAATGAATCTTATTCTTGCAAACGAGTTACAATGAGAAACGAACCAGTGATGTTTGTGAGACGTGATCTGATGGCATCGAGATCGAATGATTGGCAAACTGATCGGCTTTTTCTTCCTCGCGTCGCTTCAGGCACGCGGCTTTCGGATTGAGGTTACGCTCTGAAAGAGATACAACAAAAAGTCAACAGTGTCAAAGATCTCTCAGTCAATGGAAAAGCAACAAGAAATTGTCAGTTTATCCACAGCGGAAATTCTGTTGCGCAAAAATTGAAAGCAATACATGTAAAAGTTGTAAAAGACAAAAGAGTCTGAGTTAGTGTTCTGCAAGACAAAATGAGACAAAATAAAACTAGAGACATTAACACAGTTATAGTTCAACTGCAACTACCCGTTTGGGCAACTCAAGGTGCGACCATACATAAGTAATTTTTCCACTAATAATAATGACAATTTATATGGCGCCGTAACGCGGCCATACCGCTACAAGGGCGCCTCACAAACGGCCGACTGCGGGATACGCCTTAGCAAACAGATAAGTCTTAAGCTTTGTTTTAAAAGAGTCCACTGAGGCGGCCAGTCTAATGTCCGGTGGAAGACTGTTCCAGCATCTGGGACCAGCAACCGAGAATGCGCGGTCGCCGAAACGTGTCCTCATCCTCCGTACACGAAGGTCGGTCTTCCCAAGCGACCTGAGTCGCAACCCGGAAGCGGAGGAATGGGTCTCGGAACAGTACTCGCGGATGTATTCAGGCGCTGTCCCATGGAGCGATTTGTAGACCAGCAAACTGAGCTTGAACTCAATTCGGAACGGGACAGGCAGCCAATGTAAGACGTCGCGTAGGAGTGGTGTAACATGATCGTATTTCCTCCTATTACATATGAGCTTCGCCGCGGCATTTAGCACCGACTGAAGTCCGTCCAAGAGACACGCAGGCGCTCCGGCCAACAGACTGTTACAGCGGTCCACTTGAGAGATGACGAAAGCAGCGACAGCTGCTCTAGCGGCCTCGAAAGGCAAGGACTTGATACAGCTCCTGATGAGACGGAGCTGGCGAAAACAGTTGCTGACCGTCCTAGCCACATGGCGCCTCATGGATAAGTCAGACTCCAGCATAACGCCCAGATCACGCACCGAGGTGGAAGGCGTGATTGAAGCCCCGCAGACGCTGAGCGCACCGGTGTCAAGATGAGGGCACCGTCTGCTGGTTGCGCACCACAGAAAGTCTGTCTTCTCAGGGTTGAGCCGCAGTCTGTTCGATCTCATCCATTCTGCGATCCGCTCAATACCAAGCTCCATTCGCTGCCGCTGCTGTACAACCGTTGATGGAAGTCCTGACGTGTAGAGCTGCGTGTCATCGGCGTAGAAGTGTGATGACAGGCCGAGACTCGTAGCAAGCTCTCCCACGTCGGCGGTGTAGAGTAGGAAAAGCAGCGGACCGAGCACGGAGCCCTGAGGGACTCCACAGACGAGGGAGCGGACGGATGAAAAAACCCCGTCGAAGAGCACTGCCTGCTTGCGACCACTGAGGTAAGAGCGGAGCCAGTCGAGCGCGACCGATCGGATCCCGAATGTTCTTGATAAGCGCTCGACCAAGATGTCATGGTCGACGGTGTCGAACGCGGCTGAGAGGTCCAGCAGACCGAGCAAAGCGTGGTTACCTGCGTCGATCGCCTCGATGATGTCATTGACTACCTTCAGCAGTGCGGTCTCTGTTGAATGACAACTCCGATAGGCCGACTGATTGGCTGGTAGAAGACCGGTTGACGACAGGTACTCGGTCAGCTGGATGCTGGCTACGCGTTCGAGAAGCTTTGACAAGAACGACAGGTTTGAGATCGGTCGGTAGCTCGAGAGGTCACAGCGAGGAAGCGTCGGCTTCTTGAGGCGTGGGGTGACGTACGCGTCCTTGTAGCTCGTCGGGAAGGCACCGGAGGACAGCGACAAGTTGAAGACTGAAGCGATGTATGGGGCGAGAAGGTCTACGCAGGACTTGAGCAGCCACGTTGGCATAGGGTCTTTCATGGAATACTTGTCCACGGCATCTTTGACCATCTGGCACACAACGACAGACGTAACAGGCGTGAAGGAGGAGAACCGGTCAGCTGTCAAGATGTCACGGAACACGGGTGGCGGCGCTCCGTCAGTGGCTGATCTTACTTCAGAGACCCTCCCATCAAAGAAATCGGCAAAGGCCTCAGCGGAGAGTCCCGAAGCCGAACTCGAAGCGCCATCCCCTCCTCTGCCCAGTCCATCATTTATTGTGCGCCAGAGTGAAGCCGGATCACGTCGAGCGTCAATTGTCGATTTCCAGTAACGACCCCTTCGCGACCGAACGAGACGATGCATTGACCCCAATGCTTCTTTCCATTGTCCACACGCCTCTCCGGTATGAGTCCTTTTGAACCGGCGCTCTAGCCGTCTGGCCTGACGCTTCGCCGAGCGACACTCCGAGTCAAACCACTTGTCGGTGGAAGATCTCACCCGACATGTGGATTCGACCATTGGCGCGTGAGCGTCAAGCAGGGCCACGATGACCTGGTCGAACCGTTGAGCCATCGTGGAAGCGTCATCTTGCGGAAGGGAACCCGAAGTGTCATCGCAGAGACAGGAGGCAGCGAGGTCAGACCTGAATTGGTCCATGTCGAAATTCCGCCACGATCTGCGAGATTGGGTTTTGTAGACGGGCGTAGTAGTCGGAGAGACGTGGAACGGCCATGTAACCAGTCGGTGGTCAGATGCACTCCCTGGCACATCGATGACATCAACCACCGACGGCCTCACATCAGTGCGAGTGATGACGACGTCCAGGATGCCCCCTCGATTGTGTGTCACGCTTGTCACACACTGCACTGCATCAAACATCTCCAACAGCTCGGTCGTGCGTAGCGTCATCGGATCATCAGGATGATGGAAGTGAACGTTGAGATCGCCGGTGATGACGTACGGCATGGCAAATGATGACAGGGTTTCCAGCAGCCGGCGTAACTCGTCGAGGAAAGCGGTGGTAACTGTGGCGCACGTAATGCCACACATGGTATGCACATGTCATAATGCCGTGCATTGACGTATGCTAACACCAGTCATTTCATTCGGTGTCACTGGAGTAATTGCTATTGATCAGTGCAACTATGCTCATTATTCCATTAAACAGCTGCCTTGTGATAATCCAGAGCTATATATCTTATTTTATATGTAAGTGTACTTCTTATAGCGTCCCTTCAAGAAGCGCTCAGAAGCGCACCCGACTACAGAGCAGACACTTAATTGGAGTTTCCAGCAGAAGCTCATAGCAATTGCAAGTGAAGGACTTGCTCAAGGCCCCTATGGAGCAGCTTGAGGTGGATTCGAACCTGCGACCCTCCGGCGGCAAGGCAACGAACATACCCACTACACCACACAAAAAAGAAGAGACATTGATTGATGTTCACTGTTTTTCCATAAATGTAAATGTACTGTCCACTCTACAACAGCTAAACTGCAATTACATTCTTACCATGTACACGTACACTATTTTTTCAATAATGTACGCGCAGTACAGTCAGTGTCACACTATGGTAGTAATTGCAATGTATGTATGAAAGTCAGTTCGCACTGTATATATATATATAAATATATACATACATATATATATATATATATTCCATTCATCCATGCATGTATGCATGAATGTTGTACATGGAAAGACAAAACATATGAAGTAATGCAAGGGACAGTAATGTAGCCTAGAGATTATGAAGGCCCAGTGGTCCACAAATGTAATGCATTGTATTTAAGCATTTTTAAAGCGCCTTCAGTTGTGTGAACCGTTCAGAAGAAGCAATTTATGTTCTACAGTCATCCGTGCACACATGTATGCATGTACCGGTATATGTGTCAACACATGTGTGCACATGTTTGCATGGATGTACTCCTGTATTTACAAATGTATGCATGGAAATTTGTACATAATAAAGCATCGACATTTAATACAAGTACAAGTACATTGCCTCAGAGTTAGGTAGTGCCTCCAAAAGTAATGTAAAAGAAACTGAACTCCAGCAAACGTAACAATAACAAAGTAATGGCGTAAAAGTAAGGCATAACACTAATAACAACAATGTAACTGTAACACTTTAACAGTAACAGCATAAAAGTAACAATGTAACAGTAACAGAAACACAGGCAACGAGTTCTTGAAGCACTGTAGCAACAACAAAAATTATTTTGACTCGAGTGTGCAAGAGAAACAAAATATTCAATGTACACGTAAAGCGACTGTCATGCATGTAAAATCATTTTATGACGACAATGTAAAGCGTAACAAGCAGCAAGACTTGCTTCTCTCGTGTAGTGAAATGATAAGAAACCTTTGAAATAGTTTAGCAATGAACAAGAGACCAAGGACGAGAAATCCAAAGACAATTTAAGACAGAGGTCTTTGCAATAAGTTCATAAGACAGAGGCTTCAAGAACTAGGTCACAGGGTGGATAGTGGATACCTCCTACAGACCAAGGTCACAAGACAAAGGCATCCAGACCTATTTACAAAAGTATGCTTGGAAATTTGAACATGTGAAATTGTGAATGTATCAAGACATTTAATACAAGTACACAGCTTTCGAAGTACCTCACAGTTTGGTAGTACCTCCAAAGATCATATAAAGGAAACCAAATTCCAATCAGCAAACAGGGTATAGGTCTCCAGGCCAAGACCACAAGGCAGAGGCCTCAGAACATGAAAAAGAGACCAGAGATCAAGGACAAGGTCAAAGGACCGAGGGCTCCACACCAAAGGCCAAGAAGACCAAAGACCAAGGACAATGGCCAGAAGTCGACCGACTCCTATAGACCGTCGTGAAGTCCGGCCCGACTTCCACATGTCTCGCATCCTACCTCGGACTTGCTGCTCGAGAGTGGTGATCAGTGTAACCGCCTGCTGGAGAATTCCGAGCTTAGTCTGCGGTTTATCCGGTGAGACGTGGAGCATCACCATCCGACCGAGTTCCTTAAACGCTCCGTTGATATCGCGAACGCGAACTCTGGCAAAGGAAAGAAATCAGACGCAACACATGCAAGACTAAAGGAAGGAAAGGCAACATGCAAACATGCCAGGAAACTGTAGACAAGTATAATCACACATATAACCATCACTGTTACAATACAATAACCACTATTGTTGCAATATAGAGCAATATACAGCAACACACTCCCAACGCATAGTATGGCTTCACAAAGCATTTACAGTACTAGTATCTATCATATACAAATTGTACATTGCATATATACAATATCAGTGGTTCCCAACATTTTTGGTTTTGGGGCCGCTTTTTCTAAATTGAGGACCCAAGGGCCACTTTTTCTCAGTTCAAAGACATTAGGGAGCCACAAGGTTAAGATTTAATTAACTAAAAGCATACCAAATTGTTATAATTGAATCAAAATTAAATATTTCATGCTATTTATAGAAGTCAAAATAAAATAATTTGTACCTACCGTAGTAGCAAATGATTATGTGTTCTAACCTGTCCAAATTGTCAATTTTTTCATATATTTATGCTATACTTTGAAAGATGAGGGCCATTTTTTAGGAACCACTGTAGATATTAGGCACATTTTTTGAGGACCACTGTACTATATAGTACTTGTATCTAGCGTATACAAATAGTACTTGCACTATATTAAATACAATGTTACAGCAAGGTAAGGTATCTTATAGATACACAACAATAAAGTACTACGGGACGTATTACATATACCACAGTATGAGACAAAGACATACACGTGTATAGGTATAATACAAGCACATATATAAAACAATATATAATAGACAGCACACCCAAGACAATACAGTGTAAGACAAAACAAGAGGCAATAGAATAAACCAGTATTAATTAAAATGCTCTGTACAATAATATAGTCCTTACAGACAATAGCTGAACAACCAGTGATGACAATGCAACAAAATGCTACAAAATACAATAAAATATGGAATGTCTTAAGTTCCACAATCCAATGGCATACAATACAGCAGACCATAAATAACAATACGAGTCATTGGAATAAAATACAATACAATATAGCACATGACAACAGAAAAATCGCAAGTCAGGCATGCACAATGGTCATCTACAATTGACATGACTTCAGCCTAACATGCATCTATGGAAGGCTATCACAAACATCCGCAGTCTACATGCACCTATGGAAGGCCATCAGGGACATTTCAACTCAACATGCAACTATGGAAGGCCATCAGGGACATTTCAACTCAACATGCACCTATGGAAGGCCATCGTGGACATGCATACAAGGCAGCCATATTGATTCTCCATGCACCAACAGGAGGCCAGGGCAGACATTCCGAATCAACATGCAGCTACAATAGGCCAGACGAGACATCCACTTGACATGCATCTATGGAAAGCCATAAAGGGCATTCAGGCGACTCTACGGCGCATGCGCTGGGTACCTCGTAGCTGTTTCTCTAAGGACGTGATGACATTGACCGCCTCCTGGAGAATCGTGAGCTTCGTCAGTGACTGCGTGTTACCAGTGTGCAACGTGATCATGTGACCGAGCTCCTTGATTGCTTCGTTTATGTCTCGAACCCGCAGCCTGCACCGATATTAGCACCATCGTTCATCATCATCGTCACGGTAACTAATTACCATTGTCATGTCTCAACTATACAATACAACTAACATTGTATTGTATCTGTAAATTTAAAATTGCCTCTCACAGTTCACACCTATTCAGAGGTGCTCCCAGTGCGTAAAACCCAGAGAAAAGAAAGTAATTTTGAGACAGTGGAAAGATGTGCTTGAGGTACCGGTTAATAACAAAGAAAGTGTCAATGGAGAGAGCTGATTATAGGACTTGTGAAAGTAGAAGATCGAGGTTTAACCAAAGAAGTCCTTACTTGCAGAACAAGAAGATTATATATGTCACGTGAGCGTAGTGGATGAAGTGAGTAGGCTGAAGTTGGCATATAAAATATGATGATTGTAGAGACAATGGATTAGCTAAAGACGTTATTAGTTTAGAATCGATATAGGGGCATAGGGCAGATATTAGATCCGAATTTAGTCATATATTACAAACATGTGGAATGCAAAAAATAACATCAACAGAACTATTCTTTTTGACATCACATGTCGAGGCAACCAAAATGAAATTGTCCAACATTTCATATGAAAGTTCTATTAATGTGCCATCATGTATTGCATATCAGTGTCAGCGTGCAGAACACAAGACTTGTCTAGTCTATGGTAACAATATACTGCACTGTAATACGTTGCATTGTGAAGCATGCTGACTTGTCTTACAGCAGAGGTTCCTAACGTTGCTAAAAACTTTGAAGACATACCCACACACTATAACCATAATTATGCTAATAACAGTAAAATTTTAAAAATGCTAAACTCATATTAGTTGAATAATAATAATAATAATAATAATAATAATAATATAATAATAATAATAATAAAAACAAAGCTCCTCAAGCTGTGAATGCGATGTCACTTCCTTCTGGACACTCATCAGCCGCTTGCTATACTGTCCAATAATAATAATAATAATAATAACAATAATAATAATAATAAAAATCAAAATAATAAAAAGAAGTTATTGAATAAAGCACAGCCATTCCAGATGCCACTAACTAACAGTTTCCGAACAATTTCTGCGTCCTGAGGGATTAGAACCTCAGGTCAAAAGCAAAAACAATAAAATAATAACAATAACATAACTGCTCCAATAACAATAGTGAAAGGTACCAACCTTTCTCTGGCATTGTTCTGTTGGCGCCTGAGTTTCTCTCGTTCCATCTTCGTCTCGGGATTGCCGTCATCATCATCATCGTCGTCTTGACTGCAGAAGCAAGAAAACAATAGCAATGGAAACAGAATGGTTATGATGATGATGATGAGGTAGAGAAGTAAAAAGAGAAAAAGCAGCTGAAGCTGATTGGGAGTAATTGTAGAACAAGAAATAGTCATAAAATCCGACTCTTGTTTAGCTGTTTATCACTATTTCATGCAATCATACTGCAATTTATATGTTCAAATCGAATAAAGAAATAAATTGCTACAATAATTATTATTACAATTATTATCATTACTATTACCATTACTATGAAGAAGTGTATACAGAAACGGGTAATATAAAAAGGCACGCAGAAAGAGGCAACATAAAGTTTAAAGAGGTATCATGTCAAAGGAGGCAATCTAAAGTCGCAATATGAAGAGATAATACTTTTTATGGAGAAAGAGGTAACACGAGAAGGCGTGCAGAAAGAGGTAATATAAAGAGGTATCATGTCAAAGGAGGCAATCTAAAGAGGTTTTATGCGTGCATATTATGCAGAAAGAGGTAACATAGAGGTATTATGAAGGAGGTAACATAGAGGTATCATGCAGAAAGAGGTAACATAGAGGTATTATGTAGGAGGTAACATAGAGGTATTATGCAGAAAGAGGTAACATAGAGGTATTACGCAGGAGGTAACATAGAGGTATTATGCAGAAAGAGGTAACATAGAGGTATTACGCAGGAGGTAACATAGAGGTATTATGCAGAAAGAGGTAACATAGAGGTATTATGTAGGAGGTAACATAGAGGTATTAAGCAGAAGAAAGAAGATGACTTACACATCATCCAGATCGACGCTCTCTCCAGCGGAAGACATTTTGGATTTCCTGTTTTCATAACAAACACTGAACCACTCACTAAAAATTTTCATAGATCAACACAAAAATAGTTTTATACATTAAAAATAATAATAACATTCCTGGATAACATTTTTGCATAACATTCCTGGATAACATTCCTGGATAACAATTTGGAATACATTTCAGGATAATATTATTGGAATAACAGTCTCGATTACATCATTTAGTAACATTTTTGGGTAGCAATCCAGGAATAATCTTCTAGGAAAAACAGACTTGTTTGACATTCATGGATAAAATTATTGGATAACATTTTTGGATTACAATTATAGATATCAATCTGGGAATAATAGTCTTGGATAAGATTCTTCGATAATTTTGTTTGATAACATTCTGGGAATAACATACTTGGAAAATATTCCTGGATTAGAACATTGTAAGCATTAATGGATAAATTCTTGGATCCTGTAAGCATTAATGGATAAATTCTTGGATAACATTCCTTGATAACATTTCACTCATCCCACCTCAGCACAGACTGCAGGTTCACTTCAAAATTGTGTGCCAAAGCATTAGTTTTAATATTACTTATATCTTAAGTAAGACAATTCCAAATATGAGATCAGCCTTTAAGTAACCCAAGCTACTAAATCCACAACTTGCAAAGACAACTGCAATTGTAAATACAAAGTTGTACCGCATGACTCCAAGAAAGACTCCCAACCTAACTACAGGAAACCAGTATAGAACAAAATTGCTATAACGAGCTTACGGAATGGAATTAAAGAAAGACCGAGGAGTCCACGCCATAGGATCGTAATCGTATCGTAATCTCAAGACTTCTACAGCGCCCACAAAGTTGCAGGAACCCGCTTATTCACAAAGTCGATAGGCTAATCGATAGGCTGCTAGGCAACCTATTCCTGAAAGTTGGATCCACTGCAGCTAAACTTAAGTGCTGCATTGTGGATGCCTTGGTCATAGGAACAACCCGTCACGCTGTGCAGCAGAGTAAAGGAATCAACGTTGAATTGTCTGTACAAACCTTGAACGTTTCGCCGACGATTGAGCGCTGGCCTGTGCACTGAGGAAGCCTTTCGTGAGGGCGGATGACATTCCGCCCGAATATCCGGAATCATTTACGAAGCTTTCGGACGTGGAAGAACTTGCATCGTCGTATTTTTCCATCTTCTCCATCTTTATTCCAATCGCATGATCTGAAATGAACAGACGGTGTTCTACGTGTCTGCAAGGGCCTGCCAACATCAACCTGGGTCAACCTTTTTGTATTCCATACATCAGGGATTCTCAAACTGTGGTACGCGTACCCCCAGGGGTATGCCAGGCACCAGAAATATAAATTTTCTTTGAGTTTATGAACTTTGTGTCCATCTTTCTTTGATTAGCAGTGATTTTTAACATTGCAAATTATAACAGCACTGTCATTTCTTTCATTCACAGTATATAATTAGACTCACATGCTCCTCACTTTAAATAAAGTTTGAGAACCCCTGCCATACATGCACAATGCATGCTGCACAATATTTAAGCATTTTGTGGAACAATAGACGAAATGAAAGAATGAAATGAATAATAAAGAGTGCCCTACTTGCAACAGCATAGCTGTGTTACGGCGCCATACAAATTGCCGTTATTATTATTATTTAAAATATTATTAGTATTATTATTACTCACTAAAGCAGAGGCCGATAAGAACACTGAAGCAACAAATCTCACATCACACCATCTTTAAACACAACTCACATTTTCAGCCACATTTAAAAATCTGTTACACAGATAACCCGTACTTGACAATTAATAGACAATCTCAAACAATGGCACCCGCAAAAGGTCTTAAATTTCTCCACAAACTTTTTGAGGTCGGAGGTCGCTTGTCGCCGGTTGCCATGGTTCCCGCCGTTCCTGACCCACCACCAGATGGCGCAACCAGGTAATTGTCTGACGGAAAACCGGAAGCCTTCATTCGAGCCTATGATGACAAAGTTTTATTATGAGAATGTTGTATTTATGTTTCCATTATTTACTTCTTCTTTATACTATACTGCCGTGTGCTGGTAGTCTAACAAAAGAATATTACTTAGTACTTACTTTAAAAAACATTAATGATAGCAAAGCATCAAAACATTTGGATATTAGATGTGGAAATTAATTTGAAAAGTCTTCTCAAAAACACACGTAGATAACCTACAAGTGAAAATTGATAGAAAATTATCACAATACAATAAATAAAAGCCATGACAATAATAAATCCAGATAGTTTCTAATGACCAAGATATAAATACATTGGGCAACAAAAACCTTAAAATAATAATAATAATAACTTGGTTGCATTAAAAGTAACCATTCCTAAAAAGGCTGTTCAAAAGACGAAGCCTGACCCCTCAAAATTTTCTCCTCCCTATTGCAATTTTTCTAAATCCCAAGGGATTCTTCAAAACTCGAAATTTTAAAAAAATAACAATAATTTTTAAATTCCAAGGGATCTAAGGTACCACTGGCAAAAAATTATACTGCTACTAATAATAATCCCAACCGTCCTGTATGCAGCACATACATCAGCCCAATCTAAAAGTCTAATCCTCCGGAATCCAACTCTAATCCACCCACTTCTACAGCACCCTTACAACTACCCATCCACTCCACCCACCATGACGAAGGCCGAGGACGATGAGGAGTCGGCGGTAGCGGCCGTGGCTGACCCAGGGTGACCGACGATGAGACCAACGTCCCCCACTGGGCCACCGCCCCCGGGACCAGCACCTGGAAGCCAGCCGTTGGAATGATGCGAGGGGTGAATGGAGGCGGAACTGGCGCCTGGAGGCAGGAGCGCTCCACCCAGGTCACCAGCGCCGTTGGAGAGACCGACGACGCCACTGAGGAGACCGGGGACAGGACCAGCGTGGTGACGAAGAACATGAATGGCATCGTCCAAACCATCGTCTATCCGACTCTACAGCAATAAAACAATCAATCAATCAATCAATCAATCAATCAATCAATCAATCAATCAATCAGTTGGTCAATTGCTCAATCAATCAATCACTCATCGGCCAGCAAATCAATCAATCAATCAATCAATCAATCAATCAATCAATCAATCAATCAATCAATCAATCAGTTGGTCAATTGCTCAATCAATCAATCACTCATCGGCCAGCAAATCAATCAATCAATCAATCAACCAATCAATCAATCAATAAGTTAGTCAATCATTCATTCAGAAAGTCATTTATGAAATCAATCAATCAATCAATCGGTCAATTGTTCAATCAATCAATCAATCATTCTATCAACCAGTTTATCAATTAATCAATCAATCAATCGACTAATTGTTCAATCAACAATCAATCAATATTTCTATCAACCAGTTTATCAATTAATCAATCAATAAAGCAACCAATCAATCAACCAATCAACGATTCAGCCAGCAAGTCAATCAATCAATGTAAGTCATTTATGAAATCAATCAACCAATCAACCAATCAATCAATCAGTCACTTCTTCAATAAATATATCAATAAAGTTGATCAACCATCAATCAATAAATCAATCAACTGATCAGCCAATCAATGCGGAACTATTTCTGTGTAAATTCTTCAAAGACTTTCTTTCCATCTCTCACCAATGGAGGAACGTGCGAGTCGAAGTGCGTTGAGTTTGCGTTTCCATCCGAACATCGCGTCCATCCACCTAATCACATCGAACATTGTAACACATCATCAATTACAACAAGCTAAACAGAAGAATCAAACTGCAACAAAATGATGATGATGACGATGATGGTGATGATGACGATGATGATGAATAACAATGGTCATAACTGATGATGGGCTGCTGATGATTATGGTGATGATGATGACGATGGTGATGATGACGGCAAAGACGATGACTACGAGGATGATGATGATGATAATGATGAATAACAATGGTCCTAACTGATGATGGGCTGCTGGTGATCATAGATAAAAACAAAATAAATGACAATACGGATTACGGATCCTACATAGATGGTGATGACAGCAATAAAGCAGATGATAAAGATGATGATGATGATGACAACAAAAAAGTAGATGATGATGATGAAGCACAAAGAAGAAGATGATGATAATCAATCCTAATAGACATAACGACAAACAGAATCCCAAAGCATAAACAATGACAAACGAAAACGATGATTACGAAGAACATCATTACAACTGACAACAACAGATAGTGACAACAACTATAACCATAATGCCAAGACAACAACAACAAAGACGACAACGAGGACAACAGTACCTGGTCCGAGTTGCGGAGACGAGACTGGAGTTGAGGGATGGAGAGCGTAGTTCGCCATCGAATGATGATGGTCAGTGGCATAGATCTACCAACGACAAACAAAAGCGAACTGGTATCACTGTATTGTATTGTATCTAAAAATTTATATAGCTCCTCTCACACCAATCAGAGGTGCTCCCAGTGTGCAAGACCCAGAGAAAAGAAAGTGATGTTGAGACAGTGAAATGAAGAAATTGGGTCAGCCATAAAACTTAATACTGCATCGAACTGTGTAAGATTATGCTATCTATATATGCCATGCATTCCACAGTATGCAAACGAATGCATACATTGTATTGTATTCATTCATTCATTCATTATTAGAATTCATATAGCGCCCCTTCAAGAAACTACTCAGAGGCGCTTCCAGCCCAGCCACGGCAAAAGAAAAAAGATTTAAGGGATTTAAGAAATAAAGATTGACTGGTCAGGTGGAGGACAGGGAGGTCATTTCAGATTGACGGCCCCACAAAAGAAGAAAAGGGCTTGGCGCTGTCTGGTAGCTAAGCGAGCCCATGGAACAAGCAGCTGTCCCTTCGCAGCAGAGCGAAGGGCCCGACGCGCTTCAATGTCAGAGACTGGGCGACAGAGAAGGCGCAGGTAGGATGGAGCACAACCAACTTTATACAGCACCTTTCAAAGTGCACATCAACAATCAGAGTCACTTCCCGTGCAAAATTGCACAAGACCCGGAGAAAAGAAAGTTTTGAGACCGCTAAAATATTAAGTTAATAACAAGGAACGTGTCAATGGAGAGAGATCTGATTTCATCCAGAGTGCAGGACCAATGAAGGCAAAAGCTCAGAGTTTTGGCCAAAGAAGTACTTGATCGCGGAACAAGGAGAGAATATCTGTCACATGAGTGTAGTGGATGAAGAGAGGATGCTGAAGTCAACAGGAGGATGAGATCGCTAGATCACATTGGTGTCTCGTCAGGTATTGTGCAGATAATGATACCCCGATAATGATACCCAGTGGTTGGAGCATTCACTTTGTAATCCTCATCCCCAAGATTTTTTTAAAACTTTTGCGTCATTTCAATCCTGTTAATTAACTGAATTTTCAGTTTAATTGTTTTAAACAGAATAAAAGTTATCAGGCCCACATTGAAATATTGACAACAGTATAACTGTGGTGGGCCTGTGCTATCAAGTACTCACTACACGAATATCAAAGAGATTCGATTCCAGAAGCAATTCGAACTCAAACAGATTTGAGATTTATTTCACTGAATATTTGCGGTTCAAAAGTTCCTAATAATAATAACAGCGACCCACGACAGTCTGTATTCCGATTAAATTGGACTGGAAAAGGCTTGAATCCACCACAAGAATTTCCTACTCTGTGGTGGCAAACCTCCACACTCCCATCTCCTTTACCCCTCATCCTGCCCCCACAAAAATAAGTCTTACGCTGGCCAGGGCCTTTCCGAGGGCGGCCCCTGTCTGCGAGGTACTGGGCATGTCGAGGCCCCCACCGGTGACCAAGGGCGACGGCTGGTCGTATCCTCCCCCAGGTGTCACCCCTCCAGGGGACATGGCTCCACCGCCCCCGGCGTGGAAGCTCGTGATGGACGGCAGTCCAGAGGGAGCCACCATCGCATCGTGGTTGTTGCCGAATAACATCTGCTGGCCCTACAAAAATGACACAGCAAAGAAAAGGCGCTACATCAATGCAAAATCCATTCACACATTCATGAAGAATTTAATATCATTCACGAATAAAAGTTCATTTACTTCATCGTCGATAAGTGGCTGGTGTCAAGAAAATTGCCGTAAATGCCTTCTATTTATTGACTTACAATTCATATAGCGCTGTCTCACAGAAACTAAACAGAAGTAATGAATATTTATCCCAGGCGATGAATCATTACGATAAAAAAATTAGGAAATCATACAACAGACTGCTGAATAATTATGAATAATTCATTGCTTGATAGATAACTATGAATAATTCATGAGGGTAATGAATAATTATGTTCTGAAGTTAATTAGTAATCATGAATATCATTGAATATATCATAGGGATGATGAATAATTATGAATAAATCATAGCTTAATGAACATATTAATGAATAATTCACAATGGTTATGAATAATTAATCAACAGAGGTCATGAATAATGAATCAGTGTGCAAATTGTGCCTAATATGTAGATGTGTACTACGGACCGTGACGAGAGCCGCGTCTCTGTGATGCATTCCACCGAAGGAAGAGGATCCACAGCTGAGGAACATCGACGAATAGTTGGATGGAAAGGATGAACCATTGCCAGCAGCAGGACCTCCCATGCTCCACGCATCTACACACAAGTACAGCAGACATACAAACACAGTTAGACACACATACAGTCAGACACACAAACACAGCCAGACACAGACGGACGGACAGGACAAAGTCGGACAGGACAAAGTCAGACAGACACAACCATGGTCAGGCAGACATCCAGATAGATAGATAGATAGACAAACATACATATTTTATAGACATAGATAATGAAAAAACAGCATGCCCTATACTTCTCTGAAGCACCTCATACATTGTCAGCTGGGTGACACTGCCTCACACAATACAGTGGCTAACATCAGATATTAACAACCATACCTCACATCCAATCCAAAAATAATCCTCTTTTTCCTCCTTCTAACTCCATCTCCCAACTCAAAACTCTGCCACGCCTTCTCTAACTCCTTTTCCTCCCATAACTCTTCCATTTCCTCTATTCCCAACTTATCCAAACTCCTCCCCTGTGCTTCATATTCCTCCCATGCTTCTCCTCCTTTAACTCTTCCTCCTCCTCCTAAATCCTCCTACAATTGAGACCTCTTCCTCTTCCTACACCTACTCCTCTTCCACCTCCTCGTCTTCCTCCTCCTTCTCCTTCAACGTACCTGGATAGAGTGGATAATCTCCATACATCGTGGAGTCGGCCGTCGCTTTTGGGAAGACGTGTAATCCGCTCTCGGTAATAACTGACGACTCCTTTGGACTACCGACGCGACCCTGTAACGTAATCAACATGACACGATTGTGTAACGTAATCATCATGACACGGTTATGTAACGTAATCATCATGACACGATTATGCAATGTAATCATCATGACACGATTATTTACCTCGACAACACAATGTTCAGAATACTCATCAGTTGTTGCAGTATTATATAGCGCCTACATATTGTCATGAAGATTAAGAAAAGTGCTCAAGGAATTACAAACATGTGATACAAAGAATCAATGATAGAGAGAAACAAACACTGAACAACACATACCGGTAAACATACAAACACATACATAGAAAGGCAGACAAAAAGAAGGACTTCCTGACTCAACAACATAACAATCAAATTCTACACAAATCACCTAGACAGACAGACAGACAGACAGACAGACAGACAGACAGACAGACAGACAGACAGACAGACAGACAGACAGACAGACAGATAGACAGACAGACCGAGTTTTAACTGTGTTTCTAGCGTCCCCTTTCCAGTCTGTTGGTGACAAAAGTCACCGAACCTCAGGGAGGGTCAGTGAGAGGTTTTTATGACCCGACCACCGGATGTCTCATTCGACAAACTCCAACATTACCCCGTCATCCCCCATTTAAACCCGAACGCTACCGACCCCAGCAGGGCAGGAGGGTAAAATGATTCATGGCTCACTTCCTTTCCACTACACACGCATACATATATATATACATATATTTATACACATATATACACATACATATATATATATATATATATATATATATATACACACACACATGCACAGCTCCATAATATAAAACACAGAAGACAGGACTATATATACACGCCAGTTCGAATTGCATCGTAATAATTGCAGGGTACAGCAATGGTAAAGTGGTGACATGCATGTAAGAGCCTCCAACTATATTGTAAATATTGTACTGTATTAAAACATTTGCAAAGCACCTCTACAGGGTGAGCCGTTCAGAGGACACAAGAGATTGAATAGATTTGAAGAAAGAAAATGACGATAAGGGATTTAATACCAGCTAGAATTTTAGATAGAGTAGATTGGGGAAAGTGTATTCCAAAGAGAGGGAGAGACCAATTGATGTGAAGGACCAAGAGGACGCCACTGGAATGGGGAGTTCATACCCACTTCTTTCTTCCCCATCAGTGAATTGGGGTTGTCTGCCTAACCATTTTCTTCTCTGGACTTTATCTGTTAGCAGCTGGCAATTTCCCTTGACCCTCATTGACCTCGATATATCACCTGCCAGCCACCCCCCCCCCCCCATTTTTGCCTAACCAAACATTACAAATTAAGACTCAGGACTTTTCAGTTTAAACACTCGTTTAATTGCCAGTAACTTGTGATCTCGCGTACAGAGCCTTTTCCTTCGGCTTCCACTGAGCTACGGCGCTATATAAATCGCCTTATTATTATTATTATTTTATTATTTTATTTTTTTACCCGAGGTACCTAAGATCCCTCGGGATTTAAAAAAATTATGCTTGGAGCTTTACTTTATTTCATCTTTTTCATTATTATTATTAAACATGGGCGCCCGCACATACGAGCAATATGATGTATGAAAGAGGGAATGTAAGGAAAGATGAAGTAAAGGAAAGCTAAAGTAAGAGAAGAAGAGAGACCACACTTGCCAGCGATGTAGTAGGCATGTCAAGTCTAATTCATCGAGATATTTCAAGAGATATTTCTTAGACATCCATTAACAATAAGCCTAAAAACATTTCAATTGTGTACTTGTATCGTATCCATAATTTATATAGCGCCACCGGAAGGATGACTGCTCAGAGGCGCTCTTCACATGCAGACTCCAGGGAAAGAAATGCGACTGAGACTATGTCACTATGATGTCAGAGTGAAAACGAGACCTCATGGTTTAAGCCCTGAGTGACTGTCGAAATGTCTTCAATATCGACACAACCGATACACTCTGGCCATGTTGGGTATTCCACTGAACTTCCTTCCCTCTGACATTTCCTTCCCATCGGGATTCGGGAAGGGGCATGAGAGGGAAAAGGCTCATCGCTTCTGGTTTGTCCTGCAGTTAGGGAGCTAAACGGCCAATCAAGGAACGTTGGTGTTCAAAGCAGTGCACGGGCAGGCAGGCAGACAGATAGATAGACACACAGTATCTTACATCTTGACCACCAACCGATCCTCTCCCATCCCCACACCATTCAAAACCCCCCAAGAACCCGTAAACAAGTTGAATGGGTCAAGGTTCTCGTGTTCGAGCACTCCCCACATCCTACCCTACCGTACCCACCCTCAGCCGAAGCCAATTCACTCCGAAATGCGTCGACGTCAAGTTTACCTCTGAGAGCTGACGATCCCAGGACGATCAGATTTCACACTCTCCTTCCCCTTCTACACACAGCCGCACCCTACCCTTCTACACACAGCCGCACCCTACCCCATTCCACCCCACCAGTCTCTATTGCGCAATCGCCACCCGTCGCACTCGCAGAAGCACAAATCGTAGACTGAACTGAAAACCGAAATCATCAAAGCGGCAGCATTCATCATCATCATAATCGTAAAAGAACGTGATGTAGAATTCGAAGTAACATTTCGAATGGCTCCCCTTCTTAAAATGCTCTTTTAGGTCCCAGCTACAAAGGTGCAAAGCGGCAATCCGTGCTGAAAAATGGCGGTATACTAGACAAATATGTCTAGCACCTCTTCTACTAGAGATGACGAAACTTTCAAGTTCAACCTAACACAACGCACTTTAAAAAACAGATGCAGGCGACAAACTTTCAATTCATTATTATTATTCCAAAGTTTAACGTCCTCCTATGACATCAATGGCCGTTGACGACAATAATTATGGTTACAAATGTTCAATATATATATAATTCTGATTTCAAATACTCTAAGCACTCTTTTAAACTCCATCATCATCAGCACTTCAAAACGAATGTGGTGAATTTACGCATAGCTAACTGGCTCTGGAGAACTTCCAGTTCAACCTGATAAACAGCAACTTAAAGGACTTGTCTTAATTTTAAAAAGGTGTTGTAAAAATCAATAGAGAATGTACAATCCGAAGTTTCAACATCGCCGTCTTAAAATCAAACATTGATTGGTTCTTAGAAATTCCAACAAGGAGTACAACCATGATCAAGCATTACTATTACTATTTACTGTTTGCAGAATTCAGTGTTTAACAACGTCTTCAGGCTAACTCCGCAGTTGACTCATAATCTAGTCGTACTAAGCCTAGATTAACGTTGAGGACGCCAATCAGCTACCGAGGTTAAGCCGACTCAAACTTTTCATTGTTTACCATTTACTTATTGCTCAATTGCTCAGGAGCTGGCTTGATGAGCTGCCAGTACAATCAGAGGCCGGGGTTCGAAGTCCCGTCTGGGCAGGAACATGTTTAGAAAAATCTGTGCTCAACTTGCGCCCCAGAAAACGGGGATACCAATCAATCAATCAATCAATCAATCAATCAATCAATCAATCAATCAGTCAAACAATCAACCAATCAATCAATCAACCAGTGCAAACTTGATATAGTGCACACAACACAAGCCCCACAAGCCTACTCTGAGATGCTCTGAGTAAAACGACTACAATTTCGTATTGAAGGCGAGTCGGTAATAGAGAGGTCTGGCCATCCGCCCTCATTTCTCAGTCTCCGCATATCAACCGAAGGCGCTACCTACCATCTCACGCCATTCGCCGCCCCTCATGGCTAACACAAGGAGTCGACTCAAGTAGGGCATCTATGCGTCAGAAAGCAGGAAGCACAGAGGAAGGAACACCCCCACCCCACTCAATTATAATTCATCATCAGTTGTTTGAAATGGCTCTGGCAGTGGCGTAGCCAGGAATTTTTCATGGGGGGGGGGGGGGTTTATGGCCGGAAACCCTGTTTTTTGCTATACCTTAAAAAACTTTTTTTCGGAGCCAATGGGGGGGAGGTTTAACCCCCGAACCCCCCCTTGCCTACGCCACTGGGCTCTGGAATCAACTTTAACCCCAATCAACTAGAACGACCTTCGCTTTCCAGTTCCCACCACACCGAGCCAAGTCCCAGTCGTTTTACCGACGGACAATTTAACCTATAAACACCCCATCTATATATCTATAATCTCGCAGAGTCGTTCAGCCAGGAATTAACCCGTGTTGCTACTTTCACTTTTTTCATTTCTACCCTCAGAAAACTATAAATCGAAGTCACAGCCGCCGTGCCCCAATTAATTTTTTAACGACACTCTGTCATGACAAAGATGATGACGCCCGCCTCCCTTATCCAAGCTTAGGACTGGCACTTTCATCAGAGTGCGAACAGTGGTGCCCCAAGTCACATGCAATGCCCCTTTATTTATATGAAGACGGAATCGGTGAGATAGAGAGAGACAGATCAAGGCTTTTTTAACGTGCAGTTCTACACAAAATGTGCAGTTCTAAATGGATTTGTGCAGTTGTAGAAGCACTTCCGTCACGTTCCGTGCAGTTAAAACTAGTAAAAAAGGTAATTTTCCTCAGATTGGGTGTAATTTACCATGGAGGATGAGAAAGGAGAGAAGATGTGCAGTTCTAAAAATTCCTTAAAAACAGCCCTGAGACAGACAGACGACAGACTTACAGACAGACAGATTAAGCTTACAAACCACTTAGCATATAATCACCCTGCAAGGGTTAAAAGTTCAACGTCAAATCGGTCACAGGGTGTTCACACATTAACTAATTTAGTAGCAAATTGAGGTGATTGTCGAACACCCCGTGTTTTAAGCCGAGGCAATTCCGCTTGCAAAGCCCCAGAGAGGCACAGTAGAGTATGCAGCGGCTTCATTTTCTCTGTCTCGGTCTGTGGAGTCCCTGCAGCCGTCTAATGCCCAATCGGACGACAAGTAGGGTCGCCATACTAACTTAACATCAATACTAGTTACACATAAATCCGTATGTATTGTTCTTGAACTACGACTTATTATTTTCTGCGACTCGACATTTCTGTGTGACCAAGAGCACATTAATAATAATAATAATAATAATAATAATAACAGTAATAATATTATTCATCAAAAGCTCCCAGCATAATTTTTTAGAATCCTGAGGGACCATAATTATGTATGTCCGGGAAAAATAATAATAGCAACAGAACCTCATCATTCATTCTTCTGTATGTACGGTAGGTATACAGTAGACCAGAAAGTTGCTTGCATAACCCTCCTCTTTATCCACAATATGGACTGACATTACTGGAGCACGGGTGCTATTGAAGGGGGGGGGGCGGACCACTAAACTCTCAGTTCACGATGTTGATTGAACTCATGCTTGGGTTCTACGTGTCGGTAGGTGCCGACCACTGGTGAGTTATCCACACTTGCCGCATCGAAGAACGGTTTGCACGGAACGAACTTCAACGTTGTTTAGACCGCTGCACTGAGCATCTTTAATTAGCGCCATCTCTAATTAGTGCATCTTTAATTAGCGCATCTCTAATTAGCGCATCTTTAATTAGCGCTTCTTTAATTAGCGCATCTTTAATTAGCGCATCTTTAATTAGCGCATCTTTAATCAGCACATCTCTAATTAGCGCATCTTTAATCAGCGCATCTCTAATTAGCGCCATCTTTAAGAGGAGGGGAAAAAGACAAGAGGAAGACCAAGAACAATGCTACTGGACTGGATGATGGCAAAGGACGGTTACAGAGGACTATAAAGGAGGATGCACAGAACAGATACGCGTGGCGTCATTGGACATATGAACCTGCCTGACGGCAGAGAACTAAAGAAGATCTTTAATTAGCTAATCTCTAATTAGGTAATCTCTAATTAGTATATCTCTAATTCATATACCTATAATTAGTCTATCTGGATGCAGTAATTGACAAGCTTATAGTCAACAATACACAACTCAGAAGAAGTTTTAATTTGCAAAACTGTGAAGGTAGTTTTGGTCACATTAAGCCCCAGTTGTTGGCATACTGCTTAACAATGCTCATGTAATAGATTCCATTTCAAATTCATATTTATATTAAATCGCAGTACACACAGCAATGTAAGTGCACTTGAAAAATGCAAATAAAAGCAACTTACCTACTTACTTCAACCTACTATATTATCCACACGGAAAAGCGTATTCCATTACCTATAGTTCCAGATATATCCAACAACTAACGCAAGATATCGCACGACGAACAAATAGGTTGTGTTCTGAATGGATCACGCTTCTCAATTAAAAAGAACCTCTATTAAACTTTAGTCTTCACAATTCAGCATTGCAAACTCAACTATTCCACACTCGACTTTAAAAACTAGACATAACGTGCAGCTAGCAACGAGAACCCGAACGCTTCTAACTGCCCACAACTTTCCCTGCTGGACTGTACTCGTAGGCTATTATTGGACGTTCTCACTAACTCCGCTTGTGTATCTGTCCATCTGCCTGTCCGTGTGTCTGCCTCTGTCTCGTTCGGTCTTTCTGAAGCATCACCTCCTAAGTACCGGTCAGCGGTCCAGCAGCGTCTGGGAATGAGAGCAATAAAGCCGACCGCCGCGGCACCACAGGCCACGCGCCCCGGGCGGGGATAGTTCGCTCTCTCTCCCGCCTGCCATCGTTTTAGCAGACGAAAGAGACATGCAGACTAATCAACACAGACAGACAAACGGTTACATACACACACGCGGAAAGACAAATGGCCGTCGGGCTTAACCGCGTACGCAAAGAGACTGGAAAGTAGAGGCCACTCTTAGGCTGCGCCGGGCAGAGCTACACTGCAGGCACAACAGGCACACGCTAAGGATGGCCGTGATGGGCGGGGCTAGACTGCACGCCCCTCTGTACTAGGCGTGGCCGATGGGGCGGGGCTATATTCGAGCAGGCTTCGGTCCATCGGTCGTACAAGCCATTCAATCCCAGCTTGGATCCCATTCACATCGCCATCAACCCCTTCGAAGCCGAGATTTCGGCGCCATACTCACGACCAGAACTTCCTTTGAGTAGCATGTGTACGAGTAGGTAGCGCCGCCGTCCAACTTCATCGCGCCTTTGAGCAGTCCCTTTGAAGAGGCGTTATATAAATTCTTATAGTGAATAAATAATGACCGCAATGGGCGAACCACACCAACAGTTAGGCACATAATTACCAGTCAACAAAACAGAAAATTATCATCCGACTGGAACATCATTACTGTCCGTCCGTCCTTCCAACCACCAACTCTTCCTTTTTTTGCCTTAACTGCTACAGTGCAGAATACATTTTTTTCTCTCGAAACTTCTTGTCTTCTCTCGGACAGTATCTACAGAGTGACTTGACCCTCAAATTCTCAATGCATTGTGTGCACGTATGCTGCATGTATTTGTTGTGCGCACGTGTTCTGTAAATATGTATGTGCGTGTGTAGGTATTTGTAATTGAAATCGTACATTTACATAGCGCCACTTCAGGAGAACTCCTCAGAGGCGCTCCCTAGGTATGTACGTATCCGTGTATGTACGTATCGGTGTGTGTATGTATGTATGTATGTATGCATGTTTGCGTGTGTGCGCGCGTGTACATATATGTGAACGAAACACACCCAGATAAACACTGCAATGTTGGGTGAGTTTTCTGTCCACTGTCAGCATAAAGCAGTCCACTTGGAGGGGGTTAGCCATAGCCATTCAAAGGTCAGCCAGAAAACTGATAGGTCGACAGCGCCACGAACTAAATTGGCCGCTACCGACTTCGCATCCTTAAACGACTTGGAATGACTTCCCCCCTCCCCTACCCCTCCTCCTCTCTCTCCAGCTCCTCCTGTCAAATAGCCGCTCTTCTTCCATCTTAATCTTCCACTTACCATCCTCCACGCTCCTCTGCCGTCTCTCCTCCTATTCCTTTTCCTCCTCCTCCTTCTCTTTTTTCTCCTCTTCCTCTTCGTCCCACTGCCTCCTTCTCCTCCTCCTGCCTAGTCCAGTTTACCATTCCTCGTATTACCCCCTCCACACAAGAATTGTTTCTACAATCACCTCAACCTCCTTCTCTCCTTTTACCCCACTTTCAAGTCCCCCCTCCTCTTTTTTCACCCATGACCCAGCTCCTCTCCTCCTCGTCTTCTTCTTCCTCGTTATCCTTTGGTGGCATCCACACACCCCACCCCATTCCTCCCCTTCACCACAATAACGCCCGTTCCCATCCATTCCGAACTTAGACCAAAGTACCAAACTACTAAAGTACCAAAGAACAGACGCACACACAGACAGACACAGAGACAGACAGAAAGATAGACAGACACAAACAGACAAACAAACAAACAGCATTGCCTAGAGAAGCCGTTAGCGAGCCAGGCAAACTGCAAATCTAAGAGACACAAGAAGAAACAGTGGGAGTTCGGAGGGTAAATACTAACTAGACCGAAATACTTGGTCAGACAGACATACAGATAGACTTATTATGAAGACAAAGCTTCCATGACACTGACCACACACACAACACACAGACACACGCAAATACACACACAGATAAACACAGATACACACACAAAGATACATAAAGACACACAGAGACAAACACACACACACACACACACACAAACAAACACACACACACAGGTACATCCAGACGCACACAGACGTACACAGGTACATCCAGACGCACACAGACACACACAATCACGTACTGATACACACAATGACAAACACAGAGCACACAAAGACACACAGAAAGATACACAGACACAAATACACACAAAGCCACACAGAGAAACACCATCCCCAGTCCATCAATCAACTAAAGCAACAGCTCCATAACATCCATCAACATCTCACTGGACATCACATAGGATACACAACTACTACAACAACTACTACTATATACAAGAACTAAACAACAACTATGAAAACAACAACTAAAGCAGAATAAACTAAAAGAACAACAAGAACCAAAACAACATTGCTTGAAAAGACACTTAAGCAATAACGGCAACCGCCTAAAATACAACAACAATAACTAAAAGAACAACTAGCATAATATCATGAGAACCTATAACAGCAACTACTGATATAACAACTCCAACAGCAGCTACTACAACTATAAAAACAGCAACAGCTAAAATAACAAGACACAAAACCGAAATAGACACAAACACCATAATGCCTTTAACACCATTTATAACAACAACAATAGAAACAGCAAAAAAATAAAATAGTAACTAATAAAACAGGTACACTTCATAACAAGTTCATCTAAAACCATAGTTGTAAAAAACGTTTTTTCGTTTTGTATTCTCTCCCAAAAGCATCGTTTTTCCCATGTTTTATTTTTCGTATCGTTTTTTATCAGTTTTTATTTTTTATGTAACTTTATTTATTTCTTTACTGTCCAATGTTATTATTTTCCTTGATTTAATTTTTATCTAATTTTCCATATGCTTTCATTGTACTCTCAAGAATTCAGCAAACTATAGAGTCATGATGTAATTGTTGAAGTCATCATTTGAGAAATACATGTAACAGTCTAGGTCCCAACAAGAAATGAAATTTGTAAGAGTTACTTTTATATAAAATTCTTGGGCCTATAATTAATATTTATAAGTAACAATTTTAAGTACAAATGTACAATATATAATTTAATACACATCTATGGTCTTTGCTTCTGATTAGATTTTAATTGTGTTATGTTGATCAGCATGAACTTATGTGGACTTATGTTTACAATTTAAATTTGAATAGATTTCAAAACCTTCAATTTTCTGAAATTCTTATTAAAATAAAGTTATATGAAAAAAGAATTGTGGTAGATTAATGTTAATTTTGGCCTAATAATAAAGTTGTGTTATTTGCAGATTAAGATGAGACTGCATAAGCAAGGTTTTTAAGCCTAAAATGAAGTTTCAGACGCAACAAAGGCAAATTATTGTCCATTTCCGTTTTTTGTCTTTTTAAAAATATTTTTTCGAAAAAAACCAACGTCTTTTTCCTTCTTTACAATAACAACAACAGTAACAAAACAACAGCAGCAGCAACAAGAACATATATAACAATGAGCAATACAATATAATATGGTAACTCAAACAATGACATACCCTAGCATAGCTGAAAAGAAAAAATCAAGAACTGACCAGATCTGTCTTCCTTCTTTTCAAGTCCGGTACAGATGATGAACCACCACCATCTACAAACAGATCAATCAAAACACTCAATCAATCATCACTAAAGAAATCAATCAATCAATTAATCAATATTATTGAACAATCAGTTAATTAAAAAAATCTATTCATTAATCACTCCACTCAATCGCAAAAACATCATCACTAACACCATACTCAATCGTCGTCGTCGTCATCGTCATCGTCATCGTCATCATCATCATCATCATCATCATCATCATCATCATCATCATCATCATCATCCCAGCATAAAAATCCATTAAAAGGTCAACTTAAATCTTAAAAGTAACATATTGAAACAGTAATAAGTAATAACACAACAACACCATTTATAAACTCATCACCCTTCCTACTCGTCCTTAAAAATAAACTCCATTGACTTGAACGTAAGCGTACCTGTGAAGACGTGACTGGGAGCGTTGCTGGCCAACCGTTTATTGGGCGCCTTGTAATAGTAGGACGACGATGATGAGGATGAGGACGAGGCCCCAGCCGGGCCTCCACCGACGCACCCTCCTGCCGCCGCCGCCGCTGCAGCGCCTGCGAGGCTGACAGGCGTCAAAGCCTACAACAACGAAAGGAATGATGAGCTAAGGCAAACTATAATGGTATACTTAAGCCAATGATGAGTACACCGACTGTAGACTGTCAGTGGGAAGATTAGACGGTGGGGAAGAGGCGTGTCCGGTCACCCACCCTCCTCATATGCCGATGCTAAGAAAATGAAGTCGCTAGCACTTCATAACATGGCTGCCTAGCCTAAAGTGACTGCTCATCTTCTCTATTCTCTTCATGAATACCATAAGAATAAGAATAAATGCAGTCCCTTAATCTAGCCCTCACTGAAGCAGCCTCGATCTACCGCTTTCCCTCGCCGTCTCATCTTTACACCGATAGTCTACTGTACCAGAGACTCTGAACATTCACACCATCTGAAAGCTGTTGACGGGATTCCGTTGGATGATTCTACGTGTCTGCGAGGAATCGCCACTGATTGTTTCCGGCTCACTGTGACTTATTTTGCTAATTATTGATGAAATTTTCTTGTTGTTAAGACACTTAACATCACTTCGGCTAGTTAGCGCAGAGAGCGCCTCTGAGTAGGTTTCTTGAAGAGGCGCTATATAAATACTTGAAATAAATAAATAAATTATAACTGAGTTACCTATAGGGCTGCAGGTGATGCAGAAATCTCAATCACCAAATCAATCTGCCCTGTCAGGGATTTGAACCCTCAACCTGTCGCTTAACAATCCATGTAGCACGGTAACCACTACACAGTTGAACAACGACTTTATCGCTCTGAAACTGTATATGTTTTTTGGATTACTATAATTATATCTCAGTGTGTCTCTAAGTCTCTGCTAATTAACTAAATAATTAGTAACTAGTATATACATATATATATATACACACACACTATTTAATAGTATTTATATAGTACTATTGGCGCCATGCTGTCCAAAGCATATGACTTCAACCACTGAAGCGCCAAAACCGAGCCCTATAAGGATCTCTGTTCGTCAGTTTATCTGTCTGTCTGTCAATATGTCTATCTCTGCCTGCCTGTTTCTGTCTGAATTTGAAGACAGGGAAGCGAGAGACAGAGAGAACAGAAAACCACATGCATAGAACCGGAGAGACAGACAGACAGAAATGTAGACAGACAGACAGACAGATATGTAGACAGACAGACCAACGGAGGGCCGCATTAAGTATTTCCCTGGAAGACCGTCTTCCGAGATGACCGATGTGGCTCCACGCGAGCCAACAACTGCTCCCAATTATCTCTTTCCAGGTCTAGCATTCTTCCAACACACACTCTACATCTGTCTCTGTCTCGCTATCTGTCTGTCTCTCTCTCCCTGCCTCTTGTCTTACTTTCTCTTTCACTCTCATCTCTGTTTCTCTGCCCCTCTCTTTCTCTCTCCCTCCTTCTTTACACTGGCCCTCCTCTCCCTGGTCTCTATCTCTGTCTGTCTCTTTCTCTTTGTCTTCATCTACCTCTTTCTCCTGCTCACATCAGATTTCTTTCTCTTTCCCTCCTCATCTATCTGTCTTCATGACTTCCTCCCTCTCCCTCTTTCCCTCTGGTCGTGTCCCTCTGTTTTGTCTTCCCCTTCTCTTCTTGTCTCTGCTTCCCTGTATCTGTTTGTCTGTCTGTCTGCCTCTCCTTATCTTATTTATCTTTTCTAACCAGCGTTGTTTTCATTGCATGCCAGGACAAAGACAACATACAAAGAAAGTCATACAAGAGTCTAGAGAGACAGAAGCAAGAGAGACACATACACAGACACATACACAGACAGACACATACACAGACACATACACAGAAAAACATGCAGAATGAGAGACGGACAAAAAGAAGCAGGTAAATTAAGCGATCATTCATCTTAGATTGAAGACAGTCAGACCAAGAAGACAGATTTAAGCAGCACCTATCTTTAGAATGCATGGATCAATATTATATGTATGTATATTATGCATAACATGTATACATACACCAGTAGTTCCCAACCATTTTTGACTTAAGGGCCACTATTTCTAAGTTGGAACACACGAGGGCCACCTTTTCTTAGTTGAACGACATTAGGGGCCACAAGGCTAAAATTTAATTAACTAAAGGCGTATAAAATTGTTATAATTGAATCAAAATAGAATGTCTGATGCGATTTATTAACATCCAAATGAAATAATTTGTAATAGAATAGAATTATATATTCTATCATGTCCAAATTGTCAATTTTTACATATATTTTTGTTAATTCATTGAGATGCTGCGGGCCATTTTTGTAGGCCAGGCGGGCCATTTTTGGCCCGCTGTCCACGGGTTGGGAACCGCTGACATACATCAATGCCTGCATGTATCTATGCATGCAATTATGCATGTATCTATGAATGCACACATACATACATACATACATACAGGGCTGACTAAAAAAGTAATCCTCCTTTTTTGCCACTATTTTAGCTAATAGTAAGAATTTTAAATTCAAATTTTATAGGTTTAAAAATCTTATATTATAAGTCTGAAAATTTGTCCTTCCATACGTTTGTTTGTTTGTATGGATGTATTTTGACTCTTCGTAACAGAAAAGGCTTGAAAATTGTAGCGACGTATAACTACGCTACGGGTCGCTAATATTATTTTTATTTAATTTCTGATCGAGTATGGGTTTCAGGGATCTGATATATTTGTTTTATTTCTGTATTTTTGAGCGGCCTTGTGTGACCTATATTTTAATGTTGATTTGCGCTTGACACGGGTCACAGCGACCGCTGACGTAGGCAGCAGTCGTTGCTGTTTCATTAATTGGTATATTTTCACACGCTCTCAGCGATCGTCGGTCGCTGTCTTCAAAGGCCGCGCCGCTTGCAGTCGATGAGGGTAATTAAACTTTCGCACGCTCTCTGAGGTGGTCTGATGATCAGAGTGAGCGAGGAATACAGCCAGCCAGACAAGCACAGGCAGGGACACGGATTGAGAAGGAAACACCGTTGGCGTGTGGGTCTGTGTACGTGTGTTTTCTCAAGGTTGAACTGGTGCATTTGATGCCTACGTGATCAGCAGCAGATGGCGCTTTTCAGAAGGAGAGATAGAAAGAGAAAGACAGTGAGCTATAGACAGACGAGGAGATACACAGGAGAGGACGCAGCTGGCAGCTAATTCTTGCCGCCTTGAAACAGCTGCGTTGCTGCTGGGTTTGCGCGCGCGGCTCGCTTGCTGGTCATGCGCAGAAAGGGGGACGCTCTCCTTGTCAGGCAGTAATAAAAGAGCAGCGCGACGCTGAGAGGCTCAGTTGCGCACAGGATCTCAGGGCGGTCGGATGTATTGCGGCGGTTGGTAGTTTTAGGCTCGATCAAGTTGGTGAAGCATGGCCAGGATAAGCGCCTGCTTGCACTAGTTGCGCATACACGGATTCTGTCGGCGATTCATTCTCTCTCGACATGGAGTCGAATAATTAAGAGAGTTGTTTGTTGCGAGAAATACATCAGCGTCGCTGCAAGTTTTGTCTTCGCTCTCGCTTCGGATATATTCCTGGATTACTAAGTCAAGGCCTCTCTTCGCCCTGTCACACGGAGTGATTTATCGTGGGCTTCGAATCGTCAGCGCTCTGCTCTCGTTCTTCGAAATTGTGTTGCGAAGCGGTTGTTCGTATGTTTGCCTAAGGGCGTCTTTCTCAAACGGCTTGGATACATAGCCGAAATTGTTGTTCATTGCGAGAAATCAGCATCGGATTTAGCTGATCTTTTCGGGCGTTTCAAACTCGACGCCTTTCTGTGTGTTTCGTCGCCTCTCTTGGATATCGTCTTCGTCGCTGTTCTTCGCACACGATCGGCTTTGTCCCTTGTCTTCGGACATAAGGTATGCTTTATTGGGGAATTAATACGATCGGTTATTAAGACATTTTGGGCTGAACTGAAATTGGCTGTGGGACTTTAGAGTCAATCGGGATTTAATTTAGGCATACTCCGGTTGATAGGTGTTTGCATTGAATTTTTGCATTTGATTTTCATTGAATGTCTTTACAAAGGATAGGAACTGATAATTGAACTTACTGACTTTTATGTTTGATTGCTTTGAACATAATTGATGTCAATTGAAGATTCAATTGATTGGGAATAATAAGAAATATTAATTAAACTTCTGACTTTGATTATTGATGGCTTTGAATGTGACGGATGTGGATTGAATGCTTGATTTGTTAATAAGAATAACTACTTCGTTCACTGCTAGCGATATTGACTGTGAGCTATAAAGATAGAAGTCATTTCTATAGCGCTATGGAGGAGTCTAGGCCAGTCACTCCCGCTCAGCCTTCTAGGCCCCCTTCTTCTATGGAGATATTGCTCGAGGCAATACAAACTAATGCTAGGTCTACTCATGAAGCAATACAGACTAACGCTAAGTCTTCACAAGAGGCTATGCAAGCGCATGCTAAGTCAACTCATGATGCTATGACTTCTATACAGTCGTCTTTGCAACTGAATGCCAGAGAGACGCAAGAGGCGATTGCCACAGTGGAGTTTAATGTCCTGGCAGTGCAATCAAATGTTAGCGATGCTATTTCCTCAGTGCAATCAAATGTTAGCGATGCTATTTCCTCAGTGCAATTAAATGTAAGAGAAGAGATCTCGGCGGTAAGAGATAATGTCAGGGAAGCGCTGACGGAAGTTGTATCACGATTGGAAAGGCTAGAGGCATCGCCGGTACCCAAGCCTGCTGTGGATTTGAACCCTGGTTACCTCACCGCTATTACCACTGCGGACGCGCCATACCACTCGACCATCGGCCTGGAAGAAGGTTTGGGGGCTAGGCCTAAAACTGTTGCACACCCAAGTATACTGCGGAGGAGGGATAGATTGGCTAGTAGGCCGCCAATTTCATATAGGGATTTCGGCAGTCGAAATAACTGGCCGCCTTTCCATCGTTGGGATTCGAACCCGGAAGTCACCTCATCCTGTCCTCCCTCTATCTCTAGAGCTCGTCCACAGCAGCACGCGGCCATATCGAGCGAGGATCCGGAAGTGGCGACTCCGGGGAGGCCGATAGGGGCGGGCGTTACAAAATGACAGATCGTCGGTTTAAAAAAATTTGCAACTGATTATTACCCAAATTATAAGGTCAACGCAACTATCTTCAGCTTTTAATTCAATTTAAAACCAGAGTTATTAGCCTTTTAATACTTACAGCAGCCACCTTGCCACATTTAGTAAAGAGGCTACACTCCGCATGACGTCATTCACGCCCAATAATAATTTCCGTTTATCAACAATCCGCTTGACAAACCGAAACCGGTTACAGTTTACAATTATGCACAAGAACGCAGATCACAGAAATATTAACTATACTAACAGAACAGACAACCTGCAATAATTGTATTAGGCCACAGTCAGCACACACACCCGCCCCTCAGGGACGGGACATGTTTGGCTTTTTTGGGAAGTGGGATGGAGGGTTACCGCTGGGTAGGCCACCCCAGTGGAGTAGTGTTAAAAAATCTAAATTTCCCGGGCAACGCCGGGTAACACACCTAGTAATTCATATTAGTGCACAACAGCCAAATTCCACCAAATCATTTCAAATAGAACAAACGTCATATGACTTTTAGTGAGTCCAGCCCACCCACTCTTTTTTGACGATCAGCCCAGCAAAAGAAAAGAAAATAAGAATTTTGTTACGTTTATGTATGAATGTTAAATATCATCGTGTATGATACTAAAGAATGCATAGTAATCCATGCATGCAGGCAAGATAAAAAAAACTTTGGACAGTAATTGTCCTGTCATGGATGATACTATGTCACCTGCTGCATACTGGGTGCAAAAGTATCTGCTTGTTTGCTTCATTACTGTCTGTATGTCTGTCTGTCTAGACTTTGTAATTGCGCAAGCCATCCCTTTATATCTCTCTATCACTGCATCTATCTGTAACTTTGCATTCATGCATAGAACCTTTCAAAGTGGATGGCAAGCGTCGTTGGATATAATCGTCCTCTCTTTCGATTCGATATCTTTCTTTCATCAGAGAGCGCAGCACAACAAAGAGAAATTTAATTTCTCTCTAATCGTAGTACGGCTTTCAATAATAATAATGAAAAAAATTCGTTTCAAATCGTCGGTGACATCTCTTCTTTTCTCGTTCCCGGCGTTCTTTAATTAACGCCCACAGCAGATAAAAGTCGAGGAAGAAAGAGGTGAACGTCAGCGCCTTTGAGACAATCGACATCGGTGGAAAGAAGAGTTCAAAGGCCGCTTCATTCTTTTGTCTCCACTCTTAGGAATCGCGGGGGGGGGGGGGTATAGGGGAGGATGTCGTTTCCCCCTTGTATACGCCGAAGGGTTCGCTTCTGTCTTGCTACACATCTCATTCTGTCTGTGTGTATGTGTTTATGGTTGTCTTCGTCTGTCCGCTTGGAAGTATGTGTGCTCGCTTTGTTGATGTTAACTTTGTTCTCTGTATCTGCGTCTGTGTGTGTGTGTCTGTCCGTCTCACTCGCTTGTCTTTCTCTCTGTCTGTTTCTGTTTGGATGTATGTCTGTTCCATCCCTTTGTTGATGATATCTTTGTTCCTTATCTGTGTCTCTGTAAACTTGTGTGTGGGTCTTTCAACATGTCTATCTGTCTGTCTGTCTGTTTGTCTGTCTGTCTGTCTATCTCTCTCTCTGGTTATGCTCGCATCCTCTCGACATTCCTGCCTGTCTGTTTTTATAGGACTTTCTTTCCTCAAATCCCTATAACTCTTTCTCACACCTCCCTCTGTCTGTCTGTCTGTCTGTCTCTTTCTCTCCCTCATCTCCCACCAAAGTTTTCCACCCACATCCCAATGTCCTTTCATCTCACATCCACTTTGCCTATCTGCCTCTGTTTGTCTTTCTGTCCGCCCGTCTAACCAACCACAAATCTATTTGACCCCGTTTCTCTGCATCATCCTCTAACTGACCATACTGTATACCTACTCTATTCCTCTCTCTCTTTCTCCGTCTATGTGTCTCTCTGAGTGTCTCTTTCCCTCCCTCCGCTCGTCGTTCCTCCCTTTCACTCCCTCCCTTATCTCCCTCCTTTCTCTCCCTCCTTTATCTCCCTGTCTCTGTCTCTGTCTCTCTCTATCTCTCTCTCTTGCTCCACCCCTTTCTCCCATATCCTCTCCTACTGCCATCACCCTCCCTCTCCCTCCTCGTACTAACTTCTCCCTCACCCCCACCCCCCCCCCCACCGCACAAAATCCATCAATCGCGACCGTCGGACGGAAGTCGCCGGCGAATCCGTCAATCTGATAAATTCGCTCAAATTATAAATGGCACGAGATTCATTTTCCCGTTTGATCGATAAAAAAATCGATAGCAGACGACCGGCAAAAAGGCGGGAAGGGTGGCGGGAGAGAGAGGGACGAATGGAGCGGTTGTCGCCCTCTGGCGGACAAAAGCGGCGAAAACGGAAGCGGAAACGGTCGGAAAGTGGTTTTCAATTTCGACGGAAAAGCAGTGTGCTCGATGTGACGATGACAGCCTGTTGGACTTTTGCACCGAACGCTGTTCTTTTATTATTTTGGCCTCAACAGTGTCATTGCTCATTGCTGCCAACAGGACTATAATTGCTAGAAGTCGAAGGGGTCAGACGGTCCGTAAGATGTGTGCACTAAAATTAATGTTTGTGCAAGTATGCATGTAAGCACATATTATATATGCATCGATTCGAGTATGCATGTGCATAATATGTATGTGTATACAGATTACGTATGTGAATGTCTGCAATTACCGGGTTTCTATGTGCGTGTATTGATGTAAGCTGATATATATATATATATATATATATATATATATATATGTGTGTGTGTGTGTGTGTGTGTGTGCATTGATGTGTGTATGCATCTGTCAATTTTTTTAATCACTATGTTTATATTGCAAATTGTGCATATATGCATATGCAAGTGAATATGTATGTACTATGTATGGATGATAATTGCACTACTACACTACGCATGTGATAAAATCTTGCGCCATGGTTGGTCGAAGGCTTGACAGGTTGGATGTACGCATGCGTACTCACATGACCTAGTTTGCGCAAGCATCAAGTCAAGGAAGAAATGTTTATTTAATTCGTTTTTCGCTTAATAAACTTAATCTTTGAAAATTTACAAGGCTTAACTTTGCATGTAGTTTTCTAAAGAAACAGTTTATGTATACCGTCAGATTGAAAATTCTGTAACTTCAGTCATTTGCGAGATATAGAAAACCTGCGAACTGTTTTGGAAAGGTAAATTTATAAAACTTCCACAAGATAGTGTGTCAAAAACAAAAACAAAAATATTTTAAACTTGTGACTGGTTTGTGGTCGCAGGTCACATTATATGTATTTATCTGTGTTTTTTCCTTCTTTTTACTCCTTATGAATGCATGTGCATGCTAAAGTTTAGTTAAGGCAACCATATATAAAATCAATCGACAATTTGGTGTCCCTAGCCAGAGGATTTTTTAACCCTTTAGGGCAACTTTTTGAAACAATGATATGTTGATATTGCAATGATCTGAAAAACTTGTTTTATTTGGCTAAAAAATAAAACTTTTGATTGATCGATTCATTTACATGCATGTATATATGACATATATGTGCCATAGCAGTCATCAGATTCGATGAGATGAGCTCAGGGTTAGGGCAAAGAGAGAAGACGGCAGGGGTTTATGGTCTCACCTGGAGGTTTCGACCGCCATTGCCAGCGCCCCCTGCCGATGGTTGGTATGATGACGGATAGATCAACGATCCATCAGATTGCTTATCTGCAAATGAAGACATCATCATCATCATAATCATAATAACAACAATCATTATAATTGTCATACTAATAATAAACGTAATAATAAAAATCATACCAACAATAATAATAATAATAATAATAATAATGAAACAACTGGGGAGTCCGAGAGTCACTTTTTATTCCAGCATATATTTCCATGACTACACAACGTTTTAATGCTCACTGGCTCTTTCATTAAGCTCTTAACTTACGTGGATGAGGGGTAGCCATTCCAAATGCACCACTTTTATTATTTCGAAGTCCCTGGGGGAATGAAGAACCTCAGGGCAAAAAAAATAATCAATCAATCAATCAGAATTTATATAGCGCCCTACCTACTCAGAGGCGCTCCCGGCCGAGATCAAGCGGGGAAAACAGTCTTCAACAGTTTGTGAAATT
Source organism: Lumbricus terrestris (assembly GCA_949752735.1). Classification (NCBI taxonomy): domain Eukaryota; kingdom Metazoa; phylum Annelida; class Clitellata; order Crassiclitellata; family Lumbricidae; genus Lumbricus; species Lumbricus terrestris. The sequence continues at coordinate 15,414,773 of OX457048.1, read as the reverse complement.
GAGAACAGTTTGGGAGAGAGGTGTCGCATAGTCAAGGGAAGACCATGCCAGGTTGCTGGACCAACCATGAAGAAGGAACGGCTCTGCATTGTCGCTGAGCACATGAAAGAAACCATTAATTCACCATGGACAGCAATAATAATCATCATCATCATCATCATCATCATCATCATCATCATCATCATCATCATCATCATCATCACAATCATCATCGTCGTCATCATCATCATCAGTTCTTGATGAAAGTCATTTGGCAGATATGGGTAGGAATAAATAACCTCTATTGCCCTCGGTCATTTCTCAGGTCCATTACTCGCCTAGCTTTAGTCCAAGTCAGGCTAAGTCCTCGTTAAAATTGACTTCTCAGCGTACAGCCTTAGTAAGCCTTTGTTCCTTAAATATCCTTTGAATCCTGCCTGCACTGTGCATTGCATGGGATTCTGTCAACTGAATTCTCTCCACATGAAAAAACCATCATCAAGTAAGCGAGTGTTTAGTGACTACATGATGAGTCCGTATCTATAATAGTGCTATATAAGTTCCGTTGAAGCCACAAGACACGAGGAAAGCGACAGCGGAAGATCCATCTTACCAGCGGCTGCAGCGCTTGGAACACTGACTGCACTGGATGCGAATGGCAGCAGACCATCAGACATAAGGTGCGCTGAATCCATACCTCCGAACATCTACAACATAATAATTATAATACACAACATGTAACGATATCACCTGCAAATTATACACGGTGAACGGAAAAAACCGAACCTATCCTATTGCTACGATTATTTGTGTAATGGTTTGTACAATTTAATAAAATATGGCGGAACTTCTAGTTCAAAGGGCAATAATCAGAATAACTATCATTTGTTAGCTATATATTATAATGTGTGTTAAAAATTTCTTCCTTCGACCTCAACACATGCACAAAGACGCGCTCGCCAATGACTATAATTATTGCTGAATCGATTACAGCTTTATCAAATTCGTCCCATGCCTGTATTATACGCTGACACAATTCTTCCACATGTATAGCGTTCCTTTTCTTTTAAACTTCTCCTGCATCATCACAGACCGGATTTTATAGTCCACGGGATTAAGGTCTAGGTTATTTGAAATGTATCAAGTTTGCAGGATAGCGCATCAACAACTGCCATGATCGCTCAAGCCGTGCCTGCTAGGAGACCTCCGTTAGTTCAGTCGCTGTACGCTCCTTTAAACATCTTAAATGACTTCAAATTTCAACTAGATTAGCATATAATAATAAAAACTAGTTAAGTCTATAGTTGGGAATAAAATAGTTTTATTATCAATAATATATTTACGTGTTTGGTGTTAATTTCTAATTTTCTATACTTATTGTATACAGAGGTTCGGTTTTTTTCCGTTCACCGTGTATATACCACAGCAGAGCTGTATACAGTAGTTAGCGAAAGGATGGGATAGAAACATGGTTTAACGACAGCTTATGACAACATATATAGATATTCGTTTAATTCGTGAAAAACAGAGGACGTTGCCGTCGACAAAGATTTAAACTAAACATTTTATTTTGCGTATACATATTTGCCGAGATTCCCTCCGCCCACGTACGCAAATCGCCTAAATCCCTTGAACCCCGTCCGTTCGTACGTAATGTATGAACACCCCCGAGATAGACGCAAGCTATGAGAGTAGTCGCAAGATGTCGCTTGACGATTGAAAATGTTATGGTTACGTTAGACACCTTTAAAAAGCTTTGTACCGATGCTATAATTTGCAGCTGCGTTTAATTACTAATGCTAATTCTCTTAAGTGCTGTAATACAACTCCGCCACTGGTTGCACTCTGCCAGTGCCAGTCCCAAGCCTGGATGAAGGAGGAGGGCGTCGCTAATGGTCTTTGTTACCACACAGTGACGTTAGAGTGCAAATGCCGCCGCCGCTGTAATACGCCGAGCAAATTTCTGTCCATGGTAACGGCCTCTGTTGTCATAGACCCTGGTCAAATCGGATCCATCCATCCATCACTAATGTTACAGTTGATACCGAAAATTATGTAAAAAGTATTATTGAAAAGGTATATCTGACTATACAATCTGCTATAACAACGTGTCAGCTTAACTTAATCAATGGTCACTGTGGTTAATTATGGTTAATCGAGTGGAGAAGTCTTTACTTTGTTTTGAATACTGTGTTGGAGTATAGCATAATAATTGGCTTGTTCGCAATGTGAAATGTATGTGAGCTATAATTTTAGTTGGTTTTGAATCACTTCACAATTGAGCCAAAGATAAACTTAATGTTTAATCAGATTTTAAATATCCCTCGACTTTTCTCTATCATTTTAAAATGGATATGTGTTTTTATGTGTGAAGGATTTATGATTTTGAATTAATTCTGTAGGCTAATAGATGAAACAGGCATTGAATAAATTGATCTTGCTATCATTATTTAAGTCTCTATAGAATCTAGATGGTGGCTTAATACTCTGATTGTCATATTAATGAATATCTAAAGTGCTTTAACATCGATGCTAGCTTATTATAAATCTGTATTATCCTAAAGTCGTCCGTAAATAGTAAACCATAAGAGATAACAAATTTTTGCTAGCAAAAACGGTGTTTAACAAAAATAAATGGCAGTCTGCCGAAAAATAGGCTACATGTTTCCTACATGACTTTAGCCAAATAGCGTTTGTAAAGGGTGGGATAAGCTTAATTGCATGTACGCATAGGGAATCCACAAAATGTAAGTGTGGTACAGGGGAGGGGTTAAAAACATTTCCCCCGTACCTAATAGATGCATGGCCTATGTACCTGTTGTAGCCGACCTACGTGTCGTGCGAAGCTGGCCGTATTTCGTATAACCTTGTACCTGTAATCGTTCTGCGGTGTGTCAGATTGAATTTGAATAAACGAATATTATCAATAGTTGACTAGTGAATAAACGCAGCTGCTAAATTATAGCATCAATACACCACGTTTTAAAGGTGTCTAAGAAAACCATCACATTTTCCATTGTTAAACGACATCTTGCGGCTACTTGGATCGTTTACGTCCACCTTTCTTAAATGCAATTTTCGAAGATGCCTAGCCTTAGAGACTCTGAAGCCCTTGGCGTCGATCTTGCATAGAAGTCATTACATTGCATAGAAGTCATTACGTTGTATAGAAGTCATTACGTTGTATAGAAGTCATTACATTGCATAGAAGTCATTACATTGCATAGAAGTCATTACATTGCATAGAAGTCAAAACGATGTATAGAAGTCATTACATTGCATAGAAGTCATTACATTGCATAGAAGTCATTAAATTGCATAGAAGTCATTACATTGCATAGAAGTCATTACATTGCATAGAAGTCATTACATTGCATAGAAGTCATTACATTGCATAGAAGTGATTACATTGTATAGAAGTCAAGTCATTACATTGCATAGAAATCATTCATTCCAATTGGCTTCAAATATCTAACACACCTCCTGAACGGCATTTAAAGTCTTGACAGGAACTGAAGACAGAACTTACCTTATCTTGGAACTTGGCCGTGGAATAACCATTGTCTTCGCCAGCACATAATCCTATGCCAGAAAACACAATAGGCAAGATTAAGACAACTAAAGGAATTAACATCGAGGGCAAGACGAACATGACAAAAGAGATCTTCACTTCAGGCCAGACTGATTAACATAACTGAGGATATTAACATATCAGGACTGATTAACATAACTGAGGAGATTAACATATCAGGAAATAATAACATAACAGAAGAAATTAGTTTTTTTCATCAGGCAGAAACATTTGACGTGTGTTTTCTTATCCTTGAAATGATTTGGAGCTGCTGATGATCTAGAGTTCTAGACATTGTAGTCATTACAACTAGAAGCAAAAGGCAAGATTAGCATATGCAATGAGATTAACATATTGGGCAAGACTCACATATCAAGCAAGATTAATGCTGCTGAAGAGATTAGCTTAAACTGGAAGATTAGCCTAACATACGAGATCAGACAAGATTAGCATAATTGAAGAGATTAACATAACAGGCCAGATTAACATATTAGAAGAGATTAACCTATCATCATTGATTAACATAACAGAACCGATTAGCATACCTTAGCATATCAGGCAAGATTAGCCTAGGTGAGATTAACACAACAGAGGAGATCAGCACCTCAGGAGAGATTAGCATAAATGAATAGATTAACATAATCATGCATGTATTTGAGACATTTTTAGCATATCGGGTCAACAACAATTCAGTTCAGGCCAGAGGTCAACTGCTCCGATCTGTGAACTCTTGTACCCAAGATTCTTGGGTGACTCAATCGGGGAAACCCCTTTCTCTTTATACATCACGTGACACGCTCTTTTTTCGACTGGGGTACAACGACAACGGGTAATCGGTAACAAACCTCTCCTCCTGACGAGTCACGTGACTCGATCTTTCGACCAGCGTACGGCTACCCCACCCCAAAGGGCAATTGAGAAAGCTCCCCTCTTCCTGAGCTGTTGACGTCTCTTGACAGCCGAGACATTTTCACATCATATATCCACGACAAGGGTAATTTTTCGAAAGGACCCCAATAACACGACGACGAGACCTTAAAAGTATCGAAGGGGTAACCGAACACTTCCTCTGCCTCTCCCACCCGTCACCTAAATGTCGCGGGTAAGAACAACAAACCCCACGCTCCCCCACTCCCTTCCGGAATTGTCTTGAATTTCGGAGATAGAGATAGAGAGAGAGGCAGACAGAAAGACAGAGAGATACATACGAGAGAGAGATAGACAAACACAGACATACACAAACAGAGAGTCAGAAACAGACAAAAATACAGACCGCCAGAGGAAGTCAGAGAAAGAGACAGACAGACAGACAGACAGACAGACAGATACGGGGGAAAAGAGAGACAGACAGACAGACAGACAGACAGAGGAGGGCAAAGAGAGACAGAGCGGCAGAGAGACAGACAGACACAGACAGACAGAGAACGACAGACAGACAGAGAGAGAGACTCATGGAAAAAAGTGATAAAGAGAGGGAGAGAGCGAGCGCGAGGGATGCAGGAGCAAATTGTTTACTTAACTGTGA
>OX457048.1:15323467-15409498 GCA_949752735.1 Lumbricus terrestris | reverse complement strand
AATGTGTACTAATTCATTTGTCTGTTCTATTTATTATATAGCGCACCTTTCAGAAAACTATGCAGGAGTGCTCCCAAGTTAGAAATCTTGGGAAAAGGCGCAAGAACAAATGCTGTATTGCGAATGATGATATAGCCAAATTTATATCAGTGTCTAATAATAATTGGATGATGTAGTCCTCAGAGTCATCTAGTTACATCTCATGATCTCAGCCAGGGAGTTACTTGGTTTCATTCACGCATCGCGTAGTATGGCAAACCAGACTGCGCACACCTGCATCTCTTGGTGAATTCTAGCTTGCAGCTGCGCGAATGCCAATGCAGTTGTTCAAACATGAAGGTAGAAATAGTAGCGTAATAGGTGTGCTATTAATCCGGTGGCACATTTAGAACTGACTGTAGAGGTGAACGACGAACTTTGGGTTGACCAATGAGAAAGTAATTGCAGTAGTCAATTCTGGAGCATAGATGAAAGTGCGAACCAGTGGTAGAAACAGTAGACGAAGTAGAACGACGTGCAACCCCGATGCCCTTTAATAATAATTAATTATGGTTAGAGATTCTAGTCTTCAAAAGAAAGGACCCATCTAGGGTAACACCCAGATGACGTGCTGTCGAAGAAAGGGAGTTGTCAGGAAATATATCCGAAAGGAGAGCAAGATCAATCTTCAAAAGCTGATGTGAGCCCTTGGTGGAGGACAAACCAACTGAACTGAGTGGGATAATGTAGTCACTATGGTCCTGTAATCCATACGGTCTCCAGATGCTGAAGAAGAATATTGCGATCAACTATATCTTAAGCTGCATGGAGATACATCATAAAGGAAGATTAGTTCAACAGCGGAATTGCATTTATAAGAGATGATAAAAAGCCTCCGTGTAATTTTGCACTGTGAGATTTTTCTGTGTAGGGCTAGCCTACAACTACCTAGAACTATATCTACCTAGCCTGCATTTACCTAGTCTACATCTACCTAGCCTATACATCTACCTAGCGTACATCTACCTAGCCTACCCTCTACCTAGCCTACATATCTACCTAGCCTACCGTCTACAATACATCTACCGTCTGCATCTACCGTCTACATCTACCGTCTACATCTACCTAGCCTACATCTACTTAGTCTACCTCATCTACTCTAGCTAGCATGCATCTACGCTCGGAGGGTTTATAAGGAAGCTTGCATGCCTAATTATAAGTGCTGTAGTGTGCCAAAACAAATTTCTGTCCAGGGTAACGGCCTCTGTTGTCATAGACCCTGGTCAAATCTGGATCCTGCTCCTCATTAAGAGAGACTGACTGGACTCGTAGAGTGTAAGTCCTGAAACTCGGCCTTGAGCTATAGGCATTGGCCTTGAGGTTCGGCATCTTCCTACGGACTGATTGACCTGACTCCTGTCGTCAGTGAGCGAGTGGCCAACGTGGTGGCGCTACAGAAATTGCTGAGAACTGTGTACTGTACCGTTGAATCTGCAGTGACACTGCTGTTTTACGCATGAACGTGTTTAAGCCTAGTCGGCTAGTCTTTAGCCTTCAACTGAAACCTTAACCCGCGGACGAACTGACGGTATCTTGACGACTGGGGCTGGTATTGGTCATCCTGTTGGTTCGCCCAGCCCTGGTTCCGCAACACTAGCTTGGAGATAGTTCGGTAGTTTTGACAGAGGTTAGATCAAGATTAGCCTTTACGAGTGTTGCACTGCAGCTGCATTATCAGGCCACCATTTTCCAAGATTTCTAACTTGGGAGCACTCCTGCATAGTTTTCTGAAAGGTGCGCTATATAATAAATAGAATAGACAAATGAATTAGTACACATTCATCCTTGATTTTTATCGCACCTGATGTCAGTTTTGGGTAAAGAACTACTTAAATCATCATTTACGGCACAGCATTTGTTCTTCCCGCCATAAAACTTAATACATCGCATTGCTATACATAATAGTGACTACATTATCACGCGTAACGTTTTTATCTGTAATCCTAGAAAGAAATGTTATATACAAAACTTATTTGTCGTTCAATAAGGATTATTTTTGCCATTTTATATGTTTTAGTAGCTGCAATGGTTTGGGAGCTACTCTCGAAAATCCGCTTTTTGTCCGCCATTTTCCAAGATGGCGGCTCGAGCACAGCTCGGATTTATGGGGACTTTTGGTATTTTCATCACTGGGGTGTACTTAACAAGTCTGCCAAGTCTCTACGTAGTGATAATTTGTTGAGTCGATTTTCCTAAAATTCTTCCACTACAAGGGATTTACTGTATACGACAGTGGTACCCACTTTGTTGTTGGCTCCGCCCCTGCCACGAGACACTTACGCCGAGCACCAGGCCACAGAAAAAACAACTTAGTTCGCACCCGCCCTACCGTCCCACACTTCGCCACTGCAAGAACAACTGTGAAAACGCTAGAGCCATCTAGTGCTAGTTGAGTGCTAGAAGAGTGCTAGTTGAGTGCTAGTTGAGTGCTGTTAGCGTGCGACTTAAGTGCTACGAAACTACCAGTCGCCGATAAGCGCTGCCGCCATGCAAGCGCCGCTCAAGGAAGGTAACGTCCTCCCTTCTGCATGCCTCTCTGTTCCTCTCCGTCTGTCTGTCTCTCTCCTTTTCCATATCTCTCGACTCTGTCTCTCTCCGTCTCTGTAACTCTTTCTCTCTCTTTCCATTCGATCACACGCTCCACCATATAGGCTTCGAACCTCTGATAGCAATCAATGAGGAAGAAAAAACCCACAATGAATTAAACAGAATTTTAAAAATGCTAAAAAAATCGACAACAGCCAAAAAACAAGAGGCACTTAGAAAGACAGACAACCAGACGCACAAACAGACAGCCAGCAAGTCACACAGATAGCCAGTCAGCAGAATAAATAGCCAGCCACACAGTCAGTCAGCCAGTCACACAGTCAGCCAGCCAGTCACACAGCCAGTCAACAGAATAAATAGCCAGTCACACAGCCAGCTAGCCAGTCACACAGACAGCCAGCCAGCCAATCACAGCCAGCCAGTCAGTCAAACAGCCAGCCAGTCACACAGCCAACCAGCCAGTCACACAGCCAGCCAGCCAGTCACACAGCCAGTCGACAGAATAAATAGCCAGTCACACAGCCAGCTAGCCAGTCACACAGACAGCCAGCCAGCCAATCACAGCCAGCCAGTCAGTCAAACAGCCAGCCAGTCACACAGCCAACCAGCCAGTCACACAGCCAGCCAGCCAGTCACACAGCCAGTCGACAGAATAAATAGCCAGTCACACAGCCAGCTAGCCAGTCACACAGACAGCCAGCCAGCCAATCACAGCCAGCCAGTCAGTCAAACAGCCAGCCAGTCACACAGCCAACCAGCCAGTCACACAGCCAGCCAGCCAGTCACACAGCCAGTCGACAGAATAAATAGCCAGTCACACAGCCAGCTAGCCAGTCACACAGACAGACAGCCACTGTCAGCCAGTCACCAGCCAGACAGACAGATCGACAGACAGACAGACAACCTGCCCGCCCTAGACAACGTCGCTGTTATCACGAAATCCTTCGTCGTCTGAACGACTGACCCGTAAGAGTGGAACTAATAATTGGGGTCATCGCAACACCCCCCCCTCCCAACGGAGATAGTCGAGTCCTCTGACCTCATCTCACCCCTCCCTCCCTTCCTTCAGCCCCACTCCCACGACCGACTCCACCTAAACAGGACGCACCCAGAAGGACCCCACAGAGACATGCTCCATCCCCTTCTCCATCCATCCATCCGTCCGTCCGTCCATCCATCCATCCACCATAATCGTTCCATACATCCATCCACCATACATCCATCAATCCAATTATCATTCCCTACATGCATCCGTCCATCCACCAATACTTCCATCCATCCATCCATCCATCCACCAATACTTCCATCCAATTCTTCTCTTCCTCCGTTCATCCCGAGAATGCAGATCATCCGATCGATAGACCACACTCTCTCCTCTTGCTCCAAATGCATCTCCATCTTCTCCCCCCATCGACTGGTCGGAAGACGACGGACTGCACACAAACATTGACAGACAGACAGACAGACAGACAGACAGACAGACAGACAGACAGACAAACAAACAGACAAAGACAGACAAACAGACACTTGTAGACAGACCGCCAATGTATACCAGTCAGAATGCAGATCTTTCAAGCAACAAAGCCTCTCTCTAAACCATGATGAGTTCCAACGCAACAGTCCAGCAACAAGATCACAGACACACACACAGTCATAAAGACATGGAGGCAAGCACACATACACACAGACATCCACAAGGATATCCAGGGAACACAGGCATCTACACAACGAAACGAAGAATACACATCCAGGCACCCACAGAAACATAAACATAGTGGCATCCACACAAACATCTAGGCATCCATAGAAACATCCACACAATCACAGTGGCATCCACACAAACATCTAGGCATCCACAGAAACATTCACACATTCAGAGTTGCATCCACACAAACATCTAGGCATCCATAGAAACATCTACACAACCATAGTGGCATCCACACAAACATCTAGGCATCCACAGAAACATCTACACCGGTGGTTCTCAAAGTGGTGGTCCGTGGACCGGCGCCGGTCCGCGGAGACCTGATCACCGGTCCGTGAAGAAATCTGAGACTTGAGAGTTAAAATAAATTATAAATATTAATTTGAATTATGATTTAAATTGTGAAATTATTTGAATTGTTATTCAAAATTTATTCATACTTCTTCCTCGAATTTAAAAAAGACATTACCAGTGCCCTATTTTAACTTGCCAACTGGCTTTTTAAACAATTTGTATTTTTTAAATTAATTTTCTACGTCTGTTACTGCAGTGAGTTTCGTTATATTTCTGTTGATTCTTTGGTTTTGGTGTGCGATAGTCAAGTAGGCCTAAACACTGATCAATCATTAAGTTTTTTCTCACTGGATGTTGGTCTTTTAATTTCACAACATGATATAAAATTATAAATATAAACAAATGTGTTTGTGCGATTTAAAAAATTTGCAAAATGTAAACAAGCCTGTCTGGACATTTTTAAATATTTTTTAAAATGAAAGAACATTGCTAGAGCGTGGCCGCTCAGACACTCTGAGTGCATAAAATGATGATCCTGAGCTGGCTTCCTATGTGAACATCCAAGCTAAAAAGGAATCGACCATTCACACAAAAATATGATCCACTATATTTAAAATGTGGTGACATTCTGATTTCTGTGTTTTATTTCGAGCAGGTCTTTCCATCATTAGTAAAGAGCAACATGTCATTATCTATTTTTGCAGATCCTCTTATAGGCCAACATTAACGAACTTCTAATCTTGTTTGAAACTTTGATTTCAAATTAAAAAAATGACAATTAAATTGAGAAATAACTTAAATGCTTTTAGGAATATGCTCTAATTAATTAAACAAATCCCTAATTACGAATAACCCTCTAATAGTATTTTTTATAATATAGTTCGTTTTTGCTTGTGCATGCAATTAAAGTTAGTGGTCCGCGAGCTTCCAATAAAATTATTGCCGGTCCGTGGCCTGCGGAAGTTTGAGAACCACTGATCTACACAACCATAGTGGCATCCACACAAACATCTAGGCATCCACAGAAACATTCACACATTCAGAGTTGCATCCACACAAACATCCAGGCACCCACAGAAACATCTACACAACCATAGTGGCATCCACACAAACATCTAAGCATCCACAGAAACATTCACACATTCAGAGTTGCATCCACACAAACATCTAGGCATCCATAGAAACATCCACACAATCACAGTGGCATCCACACAAACATCCAGGCACCCACAGAAACATCTACACAACCATAGTGGCATCCACACAAACATCTAGGCATCCACAGAAACATTCACACATTCAGAGTTGCATCCACACAAACATCTAGGCATCCATAGAAACATCCACACAATCACAGTGGCATCCACACAAACATCTAGGCATCCACAGAAACATTCACACATTCAGAGTTGCATCCACACAAACATCCAGGCACCCACAGAAACATCTACACAACCATAGTGGCATCCACACAAACATCTAGGCATCCACAGAAACATTCACACATTCAGAGTTGCATCCACACAAACATCTAGGCATCCATAGAAACATCCACACAATCACAGTGGCATCCACACAAACATCCAGGCACCCACAGAAACATCTACACAACCATAGTGGCATCCACACAAACATCTAGGCATCCACAGAAACATTCACACATTCAGAGTTGCATCCACACAAACATCTAGGCATCCATAGAAACATCCACACAATCACAGTGGCATCCACACAAACATCTAGGCATCCACAGAAACATTCACACATTCAGAGTTGCATCCACACAAACATCTAGGCATCCATAGAAACATCCACACAATCACAGTGGCATCCACACAAACATCCAGGCACCCACAGAAACATCTACACAACCATAGTGGCATCCACACAAACATCTAGGCATCCACAGAAACATTCACACATTCAGAGTTGCATCCACACAAACATCCAGGCACCCACAGAAACATCCACACAATCACAGTGGCATCCACACAAACATCCAGGCACCCACAGAAACATCTACACAACCATAGTGGCATCCACACAAACATCTAGGCATCCACAGAAACATTCACACATTCAGAGTTGCATCCACACAAACATCTAGGCATCCATAGAAACATCCACACAATCACAGTGGCATCCACACAAACATCCAGGCACCCACAGAAACATCTACACAACCATAGTGGCATCCACACAAACATCTAGGCATCCATAGAAACATCCACACAATCACAGTGGCATCCACACAAACATATAGGCATCCACAGAAGCATCCACACATTCAGAGTGGCATCCACACAAACATATAGGCATCCATAGAAGCATCCACACATTCAGAGTGGCATCCACACAAACATCTAGGCATCAGCAGAAACATCCACACAACCACAGTGGCATCCACACAAACATCTAGACATCCACAGAAGCATCCACACATTCACAGAGGCATCCACACAAACATCTAGGCATCCATAGCGCCACCCTACACACAGTCCGCCATCAACACAAAACATTCACGGACCACACATAATTATATCCACGTATCCACAGAAACATTAACAGAGACATCCAAACATACATCCGCAGAGTCCAGCCATACACACAGCACTACACACGAAGACAACCAGCCACACAACCACACATCCACTCAAACAGACAGAGAAAGGGTGGGTGGGGTGGGGTGGGTGAGGGATAGTCAGCCTTTCGTCTGTTTCTAATTATCCCAGACCTGACGAACAACTCCGACTGGTCACGAGACCAGCCGAAGTGCATGGCGGAGGGATACATCAGCACCGAATTGGCGGAGGGATACATGAGCAGCAGCCGAGACAAGCGAGGTCTCACACTGCAGCATCGTCATCACCTTCATCCACTCATCCATCCAACCTTCCATCCACCCATCCATCAGCTGGTCATAAGAACAGTCAGAAACCAGATCTTTATTCGCCAGCATAACATAACACATAATATTGAGAGACGCCCCCGTTTACTTGGAAATGCGCGTCCGCCTATTTTACCTCCTACGATAAATGGGGTTCGAAACCGGGTCTTATGCTTCCGCATGGAACCCACGCTGCCATAATTACCAGTGGAGGGGGGGGGGGCAGAGAGTTCATGGCAATGGTAAAGACTCTGACACGAGGAGCGCACGGTTGCCGGATCGCTTCCCGCTGCCCTTCCATTAAAAGTCCACTCAACCTTCCAACCGGCAGATGGCGTTGATAAGCTAAGCAGTAGGATGTAATTGTGGGGCGTGGTAGCGTAGTGGTGGCGTCGTTGCCTTGCAGCCGAAGGGCTGCAAGTTCGAATCCACCTCGCTGCGTAGGGACCTTGGGCAAGTCCTTCACTCGCAATTGCTCAGCGCTTCAGCGTTAAACTCCGATGAAGTGTTCGCTCTGCAGTCGGGAGCGCCTCTGAGTAGGGTGCTTGAAGGGTCGCTATAACAAGTGCACATACAAACAAACAAACAAATAGATGCATTGCATGGCTGTCAACAGTTAAATCGACTCCTCTAATAAATTGTGATCACAAGTTCATATTACAATCGAACTGCGTTGCGTCTGTGCACTGTGGCGTTGCACATTCTGAGGAGAAGTCATTCATGGCCGCCAAAACGCAGATATTCTACAGGAGGGGTAAAACACAATGGTCACAGGCTAAAATAATTTGACAAGTGCATGAAAATGCAACGCATGAGATGAAGAATATGGGAGGTTTTTAAAGGTTTCTAAATCATGTAAATTTCTCCGTTTCACTTTGTCTATCATAAGTATTGTTAGTGGTCGAATTTGCAGTTTAACGTCACTGTCATAGATTGAGTATTCGCATATTACGAATATTAAGATTTTCAAATATTCACGAATATTAACGAATATTAAAACTGCCAACGAATATTATATTCGTAAAATAGTAGACCTGTGTTCTTTCAAGAAATTCTTTTTCTTAATTCATATTTTGTTATTTATGAAAATGTTTAAGTTTTACTGAATGAATTGTACAAATTTGAGCTAGCCTGCACATAGGCCTATAGCAGTAACTGACAATAACTTTAATAGATTTATTGTTAAAAACGTAAAGGTCTCTACTGGGTCTGGTCTATATGGCCAGGCAGCATTCATATCACGTTCGATACTTAATGTTAGTCACTTTGTCTGACTTCTGACCATCCTCCCCAACTGAAAAGAGGTAGAGCCACCGATGGCATGCTGCAGCAGGGCTTTTTTTAACGTGCAGTTGTACACAAAATGTGCAGTTCTAAATGGATTTGTGCAGTTGTAAAAGCACTTCTGTCACAAGTTCTGTGCAGTTAAAACTAGCAAAAAAGGTCATTGTCATCCGATTGGAAGTAATTTAACATGGAGGATGGGAAGGGAAAGAAGGGGTTGTGCAGTTCTAAAAATTCCTTAAAAACAGCCCTGGATGGCAGTTGGCAAGTAGCAGCAGCAATAGGCTACATTATAAATAAACTTTAACTGCCTATAATAGTAGGCCTATCTGCAAATTGATAAAGTAGTTTTATATCAGTGTAGCAGGATGAGTAAATATAAATGCCAACGCAGGAAATAATAGTGCCAGATTACAAGCAAAAATTATCCCGATCTCAGCATATTAAGCGCATCGCATGTTTTAATAATTCAGCCTTGCCCTGAATGCGAGTGAATGTCATGGAGACATACAGAAACTTAACCGGGTAGCCTAGCATTGCCGTTTCGATAGTTCACTTTAATCCGTTAACGAATATTTATGAATATTTACGAATATTAAAAAATCTTAATATTCACGAATATTTACGAATATTAAACCCTAAAGTCACGAATACTCAATCTATGGTCACTGTGTGGTAACAAAGACCATTAGCGACGCCCTCCTCCTTTATCAAGGCCCGGGACTGGCACTGGCAGAGTGCAACCAGTGGCAGAGTTGTATGGTTAGTGCTTTAGTGCAGAGAATTTATATAAAAAAAACAGCAGCTAAGAACAGCAGTGTCAATTTCCGAGGAGCGGTGCAAGTGCTGCATGTTGCATGTTGGACCGTTGGTGCAGGCATAAATTCCGTATTTCATACATTTATTAATTTATTCCGAGAGTATACATACAGCTTCCCTTCAAAAGACCTACTCAGTGGCACTCAATGTGCATAATGCATTTAATTTGTAAGATGGTTTATACATTTTTTAACAGACGTAATTAGATGTATGTATACATGTATATACCACTGCAGGGTGACGTGGTGTGTGCCTTGAAAGCAGAGGGTTGCAGGTTCGAATCTACATCAAGTAACTGTGCACCAAAGCTGGACGAGTTGCTCACCCATAATTGTCTGTGAGGAAGGCGATGGGTGATGACCTAACTCATCTCATTCTCGGGCAGCATAAAAGACAATGGACCTGACTTCGGGGTCGTCGTCAACATCACCGTCACCACCATGACCACCATCATCACCATCAACATCATCACATCATAGCAAAGTACAGCGTGACATTGGTAAAGAATTAATGTAATTATTTGTTATAACTGACTAACAAGAAAACATACAACTCAATGTAAACGAAGAAAACACTTGTCATATAAAATACAACGTAAGAGCAACAATTATTCAACCGTTGATGAAACACAGTTAGCGTAAAAGGACAAACAACATGCATGGCCAACAGTCAACGTAAAATTACAAAACAAAAAACACGAGAGCAACAGTTCGTGCAAAAGTAACAAAATCAGTGCAACAATCAATGAAAAAAGACAACGTCGGTGCAACAATTGAAATAAGGAACACAACCTCAGAAAGAAGGAAGACAACCTCAGTGCAACAGTTGGCAAAAGAGGACAACGCCAGTGCAACAGTTGGAAAAAGAACATCGTCAGTGCAACAGAGATGGCAAGAGGAAGACAACATCAGTGCACCAACCAATGCAAAACAAGACAGCAGCTGTGCATTGGTTGGCAAACGGATGACAACATCAGCACACCAGTCAGGGTAAAACAAGACAACATCAGTGCAACAGTCAGGGTAAAATAAGACAACATCAGTGCAACAGCCAGAGTAAAACAAGAAAACATCAGTGCAACAATCAGGGTAAAACAAGACAACATCAGTGCAACGGCTAAGTTAAACAAGACAACATCAGTGCAGCGGTTAAGTTAAACAAGGCACATCAGTGCAACAGTCAGGGTAAAACAAGACAAGATCAGTGCAACAGTCAGGGTAAAACAAGACAAGATCAGTGCAACGATTAAGTTAAACAAGACAACATCAGTGCAACGGTTAAGCTAAACAAGACAACATCAGTACAACGGTTAAGTTAAACAAGACAACATAAGTGCAACGGTTAGGTTAAACAAGACAACATCAGTACAACACGAAAGTACATTGCATGCATTACCTGAGTTCTTAATGTTTCCGTTGTCAGCGTGAGGCTCCACGTCCGTTCGGCAATTCAACGAATTCGACAGAGACTGCTGCTGGCCTGGAGGCGAAAACATCTAACGAAGAACAATAAATTAAGAAGATCTAAGAAACGATCAATTAACTTAACAATCAAACTGACATCTAATTTATCAACGAAGATCATCCTGTTAGTAATTAACGGACTAATTAGTAAAGTCTGTAAGTCCTTCATGCATTGCAAAACTTATAATTGAATGCAAATAAATTACACACCCGTATTAAGCGTGCGTGGATGCGAGAATAATTATTACGTCTGAAGTGACTCCTTCATGTAAGCTCAGGTTGTATGTAATATGACACTGCATGTATAAGCATGTGTGTATGTATGCACGCCCAAATGCATGTATGCATGTATGTATGAGCACTTGTTATAGCACCCCTTCAAGATCTACTCAGAACTTCAGAAGCGCTCCCGACTACAGAGCGGACACTGCATCGGAGTTTCACGCCGAAGCGCTGAGCAATTGCGAGTGAAGGACTTGCCCAAGGTCCCTACGCAGCGACTTGAGGTGGATTCGAACCTGCAACCCCTCGGCTGCACCACCGCACCCACATATAACTTGGTGCAGTGTTAGTTTTAAAGTTTTTTTTCTTCCTCTTCTCCTCCTCCTCCGTCTTCCATTGTTATAGCTGACAAAAAACAAACACCGATACCGTTCGTACTCTGGCAGTGCCAGTCACGAGCCTGTAGAAAAGAGGGGGTAACCTCAAGATGCTATACGATTAAACACTGGAAACTACTTCGAAAACACAGCGTTATAACTGCCGTGTAATCGAGTGGTGCCAGTCTCAAGCATAAAAGAAAGGAGGAGGGCGCGGTAGACGAACCTGCCATGGCAGCCATAGCACAAGTGTCTGACCAGTGCATTGTGAATGGCATCAGGGACAAAGTGCTGCTAAAGTCACGTGGCAAACGGGCGGATTTAATGTATGCACCCCCCCAACCACCCCAGAAACATCACAGCAGAAGCCGTAGTTTACGACATTCCCTCCCTCCCTCCCTTCCGAAGAAAACCCACGCCTCCCACTGCACTATAGAAGGGAAGAGGCTAAAGTAGGCCTGCTTGGTAGACCAGCCAACCACAGGCCTACCACCTGGGCACGCGTCGGCAGACAGCAGCCCGGAAAGATCCTAACAATGAAAGCAACAATTAAACTGACAATCAAACTAACCGACGGTTTCATACTTCACTTCCCACTTCCTTCCGCTGCAATGAACCCCAGCGAAAGAGTTATTACCGTAACCAACGATCCGATGGATGGTCATGGATGGCTGGATGGATAGACGGTCATGGATGGCTGGATGGATAGATGGTCATGGATGGATAGATGGTCATGGATGGATGGTCATGGATGGATAGATGGTCATGGATGGATGGATGGTCATGGATGGATGGATAGATGGTCATGGATGGATGGATGGATGGTCATGGATGGATGGATGGTCATGGATGGATGGATGGATGGATGGCCATGGATGGATGGTCATGGATGGATGGATGGATGGTCATGGATGGATGGTCATGGATGGATGGATGTATCTAATATCGGCAATAAGCCGTTTCACCATCTCAGCGATATGCTGCGTGCGCATGCGCGGTGGATCGGGTCGAGAGTCTCGCATAAACACCCTACTACATTTACTGAATCTATCAGATTTGTAAAACACACTGCACGCATGACTCCAAATCTTCTTTATTTTTACATTGATTAATTTTTAATCCACGATTCCGGATAAATTTTCTTCAAAGCATCAACATTCCAACGCTTAAATTCATCTAAACCATAAATATCCTTAACAGGTTTAATGCAACTTCCTGTAGAATTTTAGAATTAGGTCACTATGAAAACGGTACTATAGAAGTCATAATTATGGATTAGAAGGCAACATTATCAGGCAATCTTCCGAGTCTCTCTTGAGTCTTGAAGTGGCGATATCTAAATATATATAAATATCTAAATCTGCAATTCTACCACTGCAGCCATCTGCGGATCCAGAGAACGAACGGCAAACCATAAGATTGGGTCGGCCAACGCACTTGAAAGTAATATTGATAAAATTCACAAAATGGTCAACATAATAATATAGTTAGACAAACAATTATTCTAGACAAAGTCGTTTCAACCCTAACCCTAACAGGACTATGGTTTAATAATAATAATAATAATATTTTAAAAATAAATAAAATAATAATAATAATAATAACGCTGTGGCATTAGTGGCACCTTTGACAAACCCACATCTGATAGATTCTAATTGCTGTTCATTGTCGTTGTCGTTGCTATCGTTATTGTCGCTGTTTTGCAACAGGCGACTGCATCGGTTCGTGTTCAATTACCTCTCATATAGACGTCCACGATCTTAGAGACAGGGAGCGCAGGATCCATTGTTATCGTGGGTCGTTAAAATAATAGGGCGCCCAGATGTTCACCCCTCGTTGGTTAGTAGCGACAATCCCACCGCAGACCAGGCTCCCCCGTCCCCACCCTACCTCCTCCGCTACTGAGGCACACGCAGACGCATGCACGGAGAGGGTGGGAAGGCTGAGGGCGGTGGCACAGGGGTAAAGTAGGGTGACGAGGAGGAGGAGGAGGAAGACTAACAGTAGTATAAAGATGGCCTATAAGAATGCTCGACAGTGCCAGTCCCATGCATAGATAACGGGGAGGGCAATGATCTTTGTTAGCACACTGTCCTTAAACTGAAACAAGCTACAACTAGTAATGCTCGTACTTCGGAAGGCTGAGGGGCGGTGGTACAGGAGGAAGACAAACAGTAGTATAAAGATGGCCTATAAGAATGCTCGACAGTGCCAGTCCCGTGCATAGATAACGGGGAGGGCAATGCTCGTACTTCGGCAGTGCCAGTCCCAAGCGTTGAGAAAGAAGGAGGGCGACAGTGAGTTCCTTGATGTGACACAGTGTCATCGTTAAACAGCAACAAGCTCATAAGACTGGGAGGAATAAATGGAGAAGAAAGGACGAGCAGGACAATGTGGAAGAAGATAGAGAGGGAGATAAGCGGTATAGGATGTGGATGAGAAAGACAGAAGAAGGGAATGGGATGAAGGTGGAATAGAGGAGGAGTTGCAGGAAGAGAAAGGGAGAAGTGGGCAGAAGGATGAGGAAGAAGTAACAGAGACAACTAATAGGATTATAGGAGGCAGAATATGAATAAAAGCAGCCGGAGGATACAGCTAGGAGTAATAGGAGAATGGACGGAGAGAAGGGAGGAGGAGGAAGAAGAGGAGGAGGAGGAGAAGGAAGAGAAGGAAGAGGAGTAGGAGGAAGAGGAGGAGTGAGGAGAAAGAGGAGGACGGAGGAGGAGAACGGAGGAGGAGGAAGAGGTGGGAGGGAGGAGGAGGAGAAAAGAGGAGGAAGAGGACAAGGAAGAGGAGGAGGAAGGAGAAAAGAGGAGAAAGAGGAGGAGAAAGAGGAGGGGAAGGAGGGAGGAGAAAAGAGGAGGAGAAAAGAAGAGGAAGAGGAGGAGAGAGGAGGTGGAAGGAGGAAGAAGATGAGGAAGAGGGAAGGAGAGTTAGAAGAGGAGAATGGGGAGGAAAGAGTGACAGTGAAGAATGAGTAGGATGTACGTTGACGTTACAGGTAAATAAATGACAAAGGTGCGCACCGCGCAGCGGGCTAGGCTGGGAGGGAGTAAAAGACTATACAGGGAAAGCCAAGTACGCGTAGTTGAAGGTAGGAGGTAGAGGGCGGTGTTGAGAAGGCAGAGGGGTGGTCGCGTGTGGGGAAGAATAATACCTCTCTCTCCTTCTGCCTCTGTCTGTATGTCACTCTCTGTCTCTGTCCCTCTCTCTCGGTCTGCCTGTCAACATCCGCCAACTGTGCTCCGATATCTGCCCGAAGAAAGAAGAGCCATTATAAATCACTAATAACCCAGATTTCTGCACCATTGACTCCGGCCCTACATCGACTCATTCTAGCCACACTTCCCTCCATACCTCTTTCTGTCAGTACGCCCTCTGTCTGTCTTTCTATCGGTGTGTCCCTCTCCCCGACCGTGCCAACGTCCGTCTTTCTCTTCCTTCGTCCCTCTACCCCACCCCCACCCCACCCCCATCTCAATCACAAGGACAAAGTGGGACTATGAGCAACTTAAGATGTCAGCAAGACAAAATCAATATGTTATATCACGGCTTCTCATAGCGCACGAATATCATCTAATCGCGTGACTTCTATAGCGCTGTTTTACGAATGCTTAAGGCGCTAGTCGATGAAGGCCTCAAGTGTAAACGCTGCTAAAAATAGCTATCAGTTGGAGAAGTCCATTGTTGAGAATTTCAATGGGTAAGGGAAGCGAGAAATCACGTTATGGCGGGTAAGTAAGAAGTTGAAAGTTAGTTAGTTAGTTATTTCTCCTTCTCTATAGTGCTCTTCAAGCTCTCTACTCAGAGGCGCTTCCGACTTCCGCGCGGACACTGCATCAGAGTTTCACATCGAAGCGCCCGAACAATTGCTAGCGAAGGACTTGCTCAAGGTCCTTACACGGCGGCATGAGGTGGATTCGAACCTGTAACCCTCCAGCTGCAAGGCAACGAGCATACCCAATGCACCACCGCGCCCCATGATGAGACGAATAAGGCCGTCTGCACATGATTCATACAGCGCAAGAGCTTCAAGAAGAACAATATGAGTAAGTGAATCTGAAGAAAACGAAGTCGTTGAAATGCCACAAGGCTCATCATGAACCTTGTGGCATTTCAACGACTTCGTTTTCTCTGTCTCGACGTAGGCCTATCATGGTCAGCGCAGCACAGTCTAGTCATTTGGGAGATGGGTACGAATAAATACCATCCATTGTTCTCGGTCATTTGTCAAACCCATTGTTCCCTTAGTGTCAGTCGAAGAGATGTTATGTACAGTTTGTACACATTTATAATTATATCTATCTATCCCGCACAGTCTTGAATTTCTTGATCTGTTTTTCTGTCTTTTTCTCGTTTGAATCTTGCATGCATTGCATTGTGTGGAATGCGGTCAATTGGCAATTATATCTCTGCACGTACCACGTCATACCAGCCATCGGAATAGAGAGACCCTGAAATCGCGTGTTCTCCCCACAGGCATTTGAACTCCAACCTTTCCTTAGAAGGTCTAACATATCATATAACCCCCTTGCACTGCATCTATGAATTTATAAAGCGCCTCTCATAGTGCACACTAAACAGAAGCACTCCCAGTGCAAAACACCCAGAGAAAAAAGCAGTTTGAGACAGCATAACGATGTGCTTTAGATGCAAGAAGAACATGTTAATGCAGAGAGCAAATTCAAAAGTGCAGGACCAATGAAGGCATAAGCTCGAGTTTCAGCCAAAGCAGTCCTTGCTTGCGGGACAAAGAAATTATGTTTGTCACATGAGCGTAGTGGACGAATACACAATGCTAAAGTCGGCAGGTGGATGAGAACAAGTACTGTAGATACTTGGGTGCTAGGCCAGAGTAAGACCAATAAATTAAAGTAAGAACCTTGATCAGGATTCGAGCAGTATTAAGGGGAGCCAGCAAAGGCAATCAAACATGAAAGAAGCTATCTGGTGCGAGCGAGGAATTCGGGCTATTAGTATTGTAGGGGCAAAAGACTATACCATTATGACCCAGTTAACAGAAACTGGGTCAGTGCAAGAAGTACCAAGGAATTGTATTGGTACAGGAAGTAACATAAAGGAAGTATATATAAAAAAACAGTATAAAGTACTTGTGTAGCCCGGCAATAGTCGATCACGCTCACGACCAGATTCAAGGCCACACTGTCAAGCAGAGTCCATTCGGAAATTTTATGTCAATATCTACTCTACTTGGGAAGCCGCAATTTCATTATGTAGACCTAGATGGTAAAGACAAGTGCTGGCCAAGAAATATCATTTCCATTTGTGCAATTACTATTTAATTATCATAAAATAAATATTATCATCTTTATTATTGTCATCACCCTTATTATAATCACCATCGTTATAATTCCCATTGTCATCATCAAAGTGATAATAGCAATGAGAATAATACTGCTATTGTTATTATCATAAAACTGTAAGCAAACAAAAAAGGTAAACACCGTAATGGAATTATTTCTCGTCATTTTCAGCATGACTATTCCTTTTTCCTCAGTGACACACTGTTGCCTCATGAATCCTTACAACCAGTTTAACTCAGATGGTAAATACAGACAATTGTTTTCTGTAAAAATAACACAGGCCTGTTCTGTGCATCCGTTTACACAGAGCTCTCTTGCAAGTTACTTTAATGGCGCTATATAATTGCTCAGGCAATCATCATCTAAAATGGCCAGTTCTTCTTCAATCAGAATTATTGATTGAAAGCATCGTCGTCCCTTAATGGCTAACCTGGAAAGCTGTCATTAGCCGGTCAGGTAGCAGCCCATCCAGGTCTAGGCAGCTCCATTTCTAAGGACATTAGAATATCGCTGTATAGATTTTCCATAAACTCTATACCCACTTCAAAGTAAACTGAGCCTTTAATAATACATGTCTTCCCCTCCCTCCGTGAGCTGCTCTTCCTCCTCCTCCACCTCCTCCTCCTCCTCATCATCCCCCTCGTCCTTTGAGCCGGTCCACCCAATGCTCTACCACCATTGTTTCCCCATCTAGGTCTCCCTCTCCTTCTCCTCCTCTTCTCCACTGCTCTTCCTCACCTCCCAGTCTGCAGTGCCCTACTAATTACTATTATTAATAATCACCATTATTCATTTATTTTATAAATCCTAATTACTTATAATAAATTTCTGTGTTTTATAAAAATATTTCTAGCTGCATATGTGTCATAGGGCGTTTGCAAATAAAAATTAAAGAAAATACTTGCTCACCAACTTATCTACCTATACCTTTAAAATCTTCGGTTAATCTTCCTTTGCAATCCAATCCCAACCTCTTCTCCTTTCCTCCTCCTCTTCATTGACACCTTGTCCCCCCTACTAGCCTTCCTCCTCTCCTATATACCTGTATACCTCCCTGGTATCCCAAGGCCGTAGCCAGGATTTGATTTCGGGCGGTATTTCTTCAGTTTCCCCGTCTGAAAAAATTGATGACCTTTTTTGTCAGCCGGCCAAAATCTTCAGAAAATGTCACCAATCACCAATTCAATTTTTCATTGGGGGAAGGTGTTTTCATGATTTTTATTTCATGGTTTTTACATCATGTGCTAGTAAATGCATTATTTTATTTTTTACATTTTTCATTTCGGGGGCGTTCAATCACCCAAAACACCCCCTAGCTACGGCCTTGATACCTCCTCTCATCCCCAATACAACATATCTTTCACATTCCACTATCAATCAAAAATGTCACTGAATGCATTCATTCACTCTTAAAAACACTTTCTGTTTCACTTCATTTATACAATCATATAAATTTAAAATCCATTCAACTCATCATCAAAACTAATTCCACAGGTCCTCAAACTCCTCCACATCCTCAAGCCTCTCGCCTTCATCCATCTCTGGCAACATGGATAACCCCTCTGAATTGTAATTGTAATCGTACAATTGTACTTGTAATTGTACTTGACCCAGCACTCATGAGTAAGCTGATGCCGTGTCTCAGCTTTCATTGGGCGCTATAGAAGTCTGGAATTTCCGATTTAACGACTCATTGATACACCAACTAGTAGCATCCAACTTACAGCACTGAAGTCAAGCAAATCGTTCAGCTCCTTGTCCATTGCCAGGTTCAGTGTACTCTCGCGGGAACGCTGGGCAAAGCTGAAAATAAACAACAAACAACTTATAGTTAGCAGGTTAATGACACACACACACACTGAATCACAAATTATCCAACTTAAAATCCATCTATGCTAACGCCGATGGGGTTACCATTAGTGCAGCCCTCCTTATAACAGAATGGCACGACAAAAACGGTTATCACTTACAGCACTTTGCATTGTTTTGTAGTAGTAGTACATTGTAGTTTGACGACACTGTGTGGTATTAAACAAATACCATTAGTGCAGCCCTCCTCCTTTATCCAGGCTTTGGACTGGCGCTGGCAGGGTGCAAAAACTGGCAGAGTTTTGTATTGCACCTAAAAGCTTATAATGTGTCTCTCAAAGTGCACACCAATCAGATGAACTTGCCCTGTATACAGTCAGAAGGATTCTTCCATCTTCTTATCCTTCACAGGTACCAGATGAAAGTTCTTCACACATAATTGCTCAGTGCCATCGATTGATGCTTGGTCGTTTGATAGAGGCGCCTAACAAATGCCTAGCCTAACATAATAATAACATTTATTAATTAGATAAGATCATTGAGATGTCAAAGCAAAGCTGTTTATGTCAAAGTCTCAGCATGTTTACAAAACAGAGTCCATCTTCCACGTCAAATGTTTCATCTTCCACTAAACGGATCAAATTGATCATCAAAGCTCTTCATGAAGCCAAATCAATATTATTAGAAACTTTGAAAGATTACACTGCACCAGCTTCTGATTAAAATGCACAACTGGTGACGGATGATAGGAATTTGGAAAGCACTTGTAAGAAAAAACACATCTTAACAGTCTTACAGGATGAGTGTCATAAACTGTCACAGTGCTATTGTGGTGTGAAATGGTGCAACATCAACACAATGTTAATGGTGAAACGGTGAAATCAACAACAAAGGAAGGAATAAAACATTGTAGAACTACTGATTATACCACCTGGGTGGAAATAGTAGGGGATTAAAACGGTACAATTTGTTGAAGAAAGGGTCAAATGATGCTACATGGTGTAAAACTAACATTTATACCTTTATGGTAAAGGAGTTGAGCACTGTGCTGTGAACGACAACAGTGTAAAATTTGTGGGGATGCAAATAGTAGGGGTGGTTGAAGAAAGGGGAAAATCTTTCAACTGAAAGAGACAAGAATAAAGTCGGCAACATTTCGATACCATGGAGGCTAGACTACTTACGGGACACCTCTTTTTATATACTACGCCACACTATAATAGCTGGTAACTACATTCACTAAAGCACTATACTGCATTCTTTTTTCTCTCGGACTCTGTTACTGTAAGAGAGCTTGCGAATAGTGGCTTACTTCATAGATTTAAATCTTGGGCTAGCACACACAGTCCATATATGGGGATCCTAACTGGCCTGGCGACCATTCAAAAGAGCAGAGGGGTGAAGGATCTCATCCAATTGATCCATTGAAGCATCAACAGGTCGAAGCCATAAAAAATTATAAGGTCGATATACTATCATAAAACATGTATGCTTTACAATAGCTTGCAAAGCACCTTTAAAGATTCTCACTACATATAATTATAGCAGTATACCCTCCAACTAACTAGTTACATGTGAAACTTACGCTTGGAAACCAAAAATGTTTTTGGTTATTGCAGGATATTCTTATTTAATAACTTACTCTCTCACTCACTCCCTCCCTCACTCACTCACGCACCCACCAACCCAATCACCCACTCACTTAACCCAAAAGCCACCAACGACGTCCATGATTCCCACCAACAAGCGTGCAACAACAACTCGCAGTGTGACGCGCCCGTAGCCCGGATAAACACAGCGTGGACGAAACTGTCCACAACGCTCGTTCACTCACCCGCCACCGCTCCTCGAAGCTGCTCGGGACGCGGGGTTGGCGTAGCTTGGTACCTCGTTATCACGCTGATACGCGCCGATATGAAGTCGAGATAAGGCGCATTTAGCAACGCGGCCGCGCGATACCGGAGTGCGGCCGACCCGTACGTCGATCGACGTCCGGCGGGGCTGGGGGTTGCAACGCCGGGAAGATTAGGGACGTATAGCGCACGAGAGTTTCATCCGTATCGCGGTATATACGGGGGCGACTAAAGCCTCGCCTCTCTCCCGTCTACCGGTAAATTAATGTCAATCCATAAATCAGACGCGCTAAATCCGTGTATCCGTCCATCAAACGGTCGCGTCCGTCGGCCCCGCATCTCCCCTCTTTCCTACCGTCGACGATCGAGGCACTGGAATTTACCATGAAAACCACTTTGCGAGAGAGACGCTCAATCGCCCTCTCCTACCGTCGATGCTTCTGCGACGATGTATTAGTTAATCCAGACAATTCATCAATGACGAAAGATCGTTTTTTAGCTGGCGATTGAGATTTTGGTGGGCTTTTTGGAGAAAGAGAGGGAGAGAGACATAGAAAACGTAGAGAGAGACAGGAGAGAAGAGAGGGGGACAGACAGACAGAGAAAGAAAAACATAGGCAAAGGTAGATAGAGACAGAGGGAGGGGTTGAAGCGACATAATAAAAATTGAGGTTTGGGAGCGAGGTTGAGAGAGACAGACAGACAAACAGAGAGACAGAGAGAGACATACACACACAGACGAACAGAGTAGATAGAGAAAACACAGATAAACAGAGAGGGGGAAGGAAGCAACATCACTGGCTATGCATTCTTATTCGAAGGACACCAACTGTTTCTACATATATATTTGCCTTTGTTGCCCGGTGGATTAGACTGTAGTCACATGTAGTGGTTCTATCATGCTGATTCGAAGATTCAAAGATTCGAGGATTGAGATCCCCGTCATGGCAGAATTCTGTTCTACCAGCGCCTCTGGTCAAGTGAGGTCAACTCAGCCATAATGAGTGCATAGACCGTGACCAGTCGCTGAGACGATGAGACGGTGAGGGAGAGGCCTGGCCATCCGCCCTCGTATACTGAGGCTAAGAAAATGAAGTCGCTAGCACTTCATATCCATTGCTGCATGCTTCATGGTCAGCTTAAAGGACCGCTCTTCTTAATTCTTAATATTATTACTATAATCATCATCATTACTATTATTATCATTATTATTATAATAAATATATTATTATTGTTTTATGCCCTGAGGTACTTCTTCCCTCAGGGACTATTATTAATTCAAGAATTACTATTATTATTCCTTAGAAAACTCTCTAGCCGGTGCATCAAAGAACATCAGACTATAGGATAAAAAAGTTGTTATAAATAAAAAATGAACATATGAATAAATATTCGTTGGCGGTTTTAATATTCTTTAATATTCGTGAATATTTACAAATCCTAACATTCATAATATGTGAATATATATTCGATCAATGATATAATCTAACAACTTCAATAATGTCCTTATCAACTATTCTGCTTTTACTATAAATAATCTAACTATTGTTTGAAAAAAACTGCACGTCTTTTGAAAAGACATTCTGAAACGATTTGCTTGCGTAAGTTGCGTGTGCAAATGTCATCAGACTATAGAAAAAAATTGCTGCACTGCACTCAATTCAATAACTTTGTGCGACAATCAAAAAGCAAATTATTGGTGAATTCACTGGGTCAACAACTCAATATTACAGTGCGTTGGTGACGCCGACAGAACGGTTGAAGCCCCGACAAAATCACTGTGCATATGGACCTTTCAATACCTTCAATTTTTCTGAATTTCTTATTAAACCAAAGTTATAAGAAAAAATAACTGTGGTAGATCAATGTTACTTATACAAATTAATTTTGGTCTAATAATAAAGTTGTGTTATTTGCAGATTAAAATAAAATTGCATTTATATAAGCAAGGTTTTTAAGCTTAAAATGAAGTTTCAGATGTAACAAAGGCAAATTATTTTCTGTTTCCGTTCTTTGGTCTATTTTTTATTTTAAAAAGACGTTTTTCCGTTTTTTATTTTATTTTCATCGTTTTTTACATCTACGGTTGTGAGTAACTGTAGTGATTGGATAGAGCTGTATGAAACAAAACGAAAAAAGGAAAATTCAAATTAAACTAAATTGTATAGTAACTGGAAAATAGAACTTGCAACAGGAGAGAGAGAGAGATGAAGATTACAAAAAGTATGAGAAAAACCCTTTTAAAGCTAATGCCCCACCTCCCCAAAGTGGCAGCAATGGGAATGAAATTCGACTTTCTGGCCTTGGCCATGACAGTGGGTGGTTAGTCCTCACCCCTGCCGTCTGTCCTTCCCCTGGTCACTGTACTCATTGGATGTTTATACTGGTAGCGATTTTAACCCCAAGCCCTGTGTTGACAATGCAGCATACAAACCAATTGAGAAAGTTGCACTTGATGCACTTACAAATAAGACTGCATCACCGTCAAAGCGTATTTTAGTTCATTTAATTGTTCAATATTCGCCCATTGAAACATTATTATTTTTCATCAATCCAAATGTTATTTTAGAAAGAATTCTTTTTCATAGATCCCACTTCCACTCAAGCAAGAAATCTTTTCATCATTCCAACTTCCTTTTAAGAAGGAAATATTTTTCAGCAATACAAAATCTATTTTATTAAAAATTATTTTTCATCAATCCAGCTTCTATAATTAATTATTATTTATCATCAGCTTTGAGCAAGATTCCTTTCGTCAATCAGCCATTTATTTAAGCAAACATTGTTATCATCAATCTAACTTCTATTCAGCAAGAATTCTTATCATCAATCCAACTTGTATTCGAGCAAATATTATTTTAATACATCTGACTTAGAACCAGTTTGCAAGAAATCTAATCATCAACCCAACTTGAACTT
Source organism: Lumbricus terrestris (assembly GCA_949752735.1). NCBI lineage: Eukaryota > Metazoa > Annelida > Clitellata > Crassiclitellata > Lumbricidae > Lumbricus > Lumbricus terrestris. The sequence goes on along the minus strand of OX457048.1, from coordinate 15,385,956 downwards.
CACCAATATTGAAACCAATGTACTGACAAATACACACACTAAAACACGCTTTTGCTACAACAAACTTTTATCTGCTTCACCACATGAACTGATTTTTCCAAAAGGTTCAACAAATGCATTTTTAGAGCAATTATACAGAGACATGAAGCAAGCTGCCACCAAACTACCAGCAAAAGATTATTTTCTACTCTATAGGGCCTTTGTTGTCAGATTTTTAATTAGCTCACCAACTGAGTCAAGTCACATTAACTGGGTTATCAGCTGATATCTCAGATTAGTTTAACCAACGGGCTAATTAGATAAAAGTGGATTGATTGAATTATCTATCCTACATCCAACGGACACTGGTAATTGATTGATTGATGAATAAATTAACGGAAGGAAAGAAGAAGTGATTCACGGACTAATTGGACTGTTTACGTACACTCGGTTTTTATGCTAACCGGTTTGAATTCTTAATGGTTCTCATTCTAACTGGTTTTAACTTTAACTGATTTTCATTCCGACCGGACTTTGCTCTAAATAGCTGCTTTTCTTGCTAATTGCAATTCATTTTGAATGGCTTGTATTGGAATGAATTGTCATTCAAAATTTTAAACAGCAATTTTACTTAGAACCAATGTCCAGAAAACAATCGGAATACAAAGCACGAGGGTTTAAATTTAAACTCTTTTTCAAACAGAATTGTAGGGTAACCAGGATTTCAATTCAAACTGTTTTGACTTAAACTAGATTGTAAAGCAATCAGGGCTTCAATTGAAACTCTGTGGTAAAGTAATCAGGATATCAATTTAAACTCTGTTTTAAACTAAAGCGATTTGTAAGTAAGTAGCCTTTACTTGCATCTGACAAGCGCTGCATATGCATAAAAGGTAGATGGGATTTCATTTCTAACTCTGGTTTACTCAAACTGGACTGTAAAGCAACCAGGGATTCACTTCAACTCTGTTTTAAGCTAAACTGGATATAAAAACAACAAGAGTTTAAATTCAGATTGAATTTTCATCAAAGACGCCTTTAATCACGCTCAGGCCCAACCTGTCCCATTCCAATCAGAATTGTCAGAAAAGTCGTGTTTTCGCTAGCATCAAGATCAGCCAGAACCTGGTTTTATTTAGACGAAATTGAAACCACAACCTGGTTTTTGTCCAAACTCACATTTCAAATACAGAAAGTCTCTCTCCAAGAGGAGAAGAAGAAATTTTGCAAATTCTGAACAGATGAGTTAAGCATTTACATAATCTTCTTTCTCCTTGAAGAACAAGCAGTTAAATTGAGCTATACTTAAAGAGGCTGTAAAACCCGAAAGGTTACCAACTTCATTTAACTAAAAAGCCAGCTAACAGTTATTACAGGGGTTTCCATGACTTTCGGATTTAACCCAACTTCCTTCCGTTATTACAACTTCTGACAACTTCAAATCATAGATGTAAAAAACGATGGAAACGGAATAAAAAACGGTAAAAAACGTCGTTTTTTACGAAAAAATAAAAAACGACAAAAACGATAAAAAACGGAAACGGTAAAGAATTTGACTTTGCTACATCTAAAACCGCATGTTAACCTTGAAAACATTGATTAGGAGCCTACTACACATAGGCTATCTCTTAAATGATGATGTTAAACAATGAAATAATGACTTTAGTTAGTTGAATCCTTGAGAGTTGGCGGAAAACATAAAAAATATCAGAAAAAATTAAAATTAAGGAAAATAATAACAGAAAGTAAATGAATAAATAAAGTCAAAGAAAAAATAAAAAACGATAAAAACGATGGGAAAAATAAAAAACGAAAAAAACGTCGTTTTTTGGGAGAGAATAAAAAACGAAAAAAACGTTTTTTACAACTATGCTTCAAATGACAGTCAACTGATGTCTTGTGCATTCTGAAAATGGCGCTATAGAAGTCATTGGATCATCAATCAATCAAATAAAATTTATACAGCTCCTGCTTAGGTCTACTCCGAGGCGTATATACAAACATACATACATACATATAGAACACAGCAGTATTTGACACTGCCCTCTCCTTTCAATGCTCAAAATTATGAAGACAGCAATTTGCAAAATTTTAATGCAACGTAACTTTTGTTATGTAAGTAATAACTCATATGGCGCCGATCACATTATAGATGATTCAGCAGTGCTCCCAGTGCAAGTACCCTATCACAGAAAAAAAGGATTTATGAAGAGCAAGGGGTTAGATGCCTACCTGAAGTAATACTCCGGTCTCTTACTTTCAGCCTCCTCGCATTGTCCACTTCACTCTTCAACCAGATTTGATCTTCTAGTTCCTCATATTAGAAAAGCTATGGCTCAGTCCCGGCCCTTTTAATACCTCAATTGGTCCCTCTGGAATACACTGTCCTCATCTACTCGATCTCAAATTCTAGCTCGAAATCCCTCCGTCTAACTTGCTTTTCTCAATACCTATTTCTTCTCTTTCAAGATGTCTTGCGCACTGGGAGCGCCTGAACGGTTTAGCCTATCATATAGGCGTTTTACAAGTGTTTTAATCAATTCAATTAATTCAATTATTTTATTGTGGCCAACCGTTGGTACAAGAGCAACTCTGAACAAGACTAGTCATAATTATGTCAACATATTTTCTGTGGATAAAAAAACGAAGGGCCCAGAAAGGATCAAGAATCCCGCTACTTAGGGACACCCTAATAACATCAAATTAAATCAAACATCGTGCGATGGCAGTAAAGCAACAGATAAAACATAACTAACAATAATAAAACATTTCATAGATAAAGAAGAACGAGGGCAAAGACAATTTAAAACGTGCACAGAAAACGACAGGAGAAAATAACAAACAAAACAAACCTCAACTAGGTCTACGAGTTTCTTCCAGACGACATACAATACAATACGACAGAACACATCGATGTCGTTGAGCAATACTGAGTGAACGACTTGCTCAAGGCCCCTATACATATATATATATACACAGTAACCATAGCAACCATCTTGGGAGAAGCAGAATTAATCCTAAGCCTCTTCAAACTGTCAGCCTCTCCCTATTACCATGCCAAGCACTGCAACGAATCGTCCACACCATTCCCCTCCCACACAACAAGTCAACAACATCCATGTTGTCACTGTTGTTGCACTATTGAGCACTGGATTGTTGCATCGTTGGGCTTAAATGATTTCAAACTGAGCACTAACGACCAGAACAGCCCCGGAAGAATTCGGTCGTCGGCGGCGGCACTAACCACTCACCATGCAGGCAAGAGTGAGAGACTTATTTACAAAGTGGCGCTAAGTAGACGTCAGCAAACTCTACATTAGGTTTCTCTTGATAGGAAAAAATCGACCGACGCGAAGCGACCGACCGACTGACTGATTGATTGACGCCGTTATTGATTGAACGAATGAACCGACCAACTGATTGACGTTTTTATGGTTCGCATCTGCCGTCCGGACCCGAAATCCCCCCCGTCCGTAACCAACTAAAAGCGCTATAAAAATTCTCCTTTCCCTCCTCCACCCGATACTTACTTAGAAGATGAGCAGCCCCTTAAGCTGCTGGCCTGTGAGATGCAGACGTGGCTGTGAATTGTTAGTGATTTTTAGCCTCTGCATACAAATATGAGGGTGTTTAGAGTAGAGTGACTTTCCTCGCCGTCTGTTCTTCCCATGGACATTGGACAGTGAATGGCTAGTGTATACACATTGTGATAGAGCAGCACGTGGAGTAGACTTCTACTCTGCGCGGAATTTGAACCCCACACAAAAAACTGACCTCAACTCATTCTGATCTAGTTGAACTTTAACGACGCTGTGAAAAGTATTGCCCTCCTCCTTTCTCCAAGCTTGGGAATGGCACTGATAAAGAGCAAGCAGTGGCGGAATTAGACTTAACCTGTACAGAAGCCTTTAACTTATAGTTATAGGCAGGGGCTTCTATCCCCCCTAAGCAGCCGGGCGCAATCCTTCTTCTTTCCCCCCTTTTCTGAACCGGCCTTCCTCTATGGTTTGGGTCCACTATTCCGAGGGTCCGGCCACTATTCCGAAGGTCCACTATTCCGAACTCTAGCCCTAAACCTAACTCTAAACTTAACTATATAGCCCTAACCCTAGCCCACCCCAACCCAACGCTTACCATAACCCTAAACCTAACCCTAACTCACCCTAACCATAACCCTAAACGGCTAAACCTAACACTAACCCACCCCAACCATGACCCTAACCCACCCCAACCATAACCATAACCCTAATCATAACCCTAAACCTAATCCTAACACACCCAACCCTAACCTAACCTACTGTAACCCTAACCACAAAGGATAACGAACAAAATATGGCGGATATTCGGAATAGTGGACCTTCGGAATAGTGGACCCTCGGAATAGCGGGCCGTTACCTTCCTCTATATGTATGCAATATAATGTATCCTAGCGCATGCCCTCCTCTAATGTGGAAATGAAGGTTTGTTTGGAGGGGACAAACGAGCATCCAGCAGAGATCGCCGAAGCATGTGTAGCGCCGAGAAGGGACCTGGTATGGGGATCGAGGTAATGTGCCCCTCTCCGTAAGAAATTTTTGCGATTTCCGCATTGCAATTTCAGCATTTTAAGCTGTCCGCTTAGCAAAATTACTCTACTATTTTAGTGGAGGAATTGCTGCCAAAATTGGGCAGCCATATGTTTGCGCCTCTGATCAGTGTGCGCCCTATAGAGGCGTTAGATAAATTTGTAGAGCACAATGCAATACAATAAAATACAATGTATACAGGTCCTACATTGTAAGCCCACGTAATAATGATGTTGCTTTACTAAGTGTTCAAGGACCAAATTTGACTGTCTGAAATTTGAAAGATAGCATTGGAGAGAAGCCATTTAATTGTGCAAAATGGTACCTGTATTAATGTTATTTTTTTCAATTTTAATATGAATGTATTATTTATTAAAATAGTAAAAACATAACTATAATCATGTAATAGAAATTTTTTATTATGGTATATTATAGCTGTTATAGCAGTTCATGTAATTCAAAAATGCAGATAGTAGCCTAACTAAAAATTCAAAGTGTATAAAGTGTAGGCTATACATTTTGCTAAAAATTATTAGGCCTACCATTTTGTCCAAATTTATATGGAAGGGAAGTATTTTCTGGAGGGATATTCCTCCTAGTGATGCCTAGATTGAACGCTGCTCTCCATGTCCGACCTTTCCCCCCCAACCGACGTGAATTTTGGCTGTCTTCTTGTTCCCCCCCTATTTTTCACTGGGCGCAAGCTGCGCCCGCCATGTATAGGGATAGAAGCCCCTGGTTATAGGTACAGAAGCCTTTAACTTGTAGTTATAGGCAAGGTTAAGGAGGAAGGCTCGATAGTGTAGTGGACAGGGTGCTGGACTGCCAATTAGGGTACATGGTTCAACCACCCACCCTTACCCACCCAGGGCTGTTAGCTCAGACATTTGGTTCCAGGTTTCTGCTCCACATACACTTACACCTTTGGCCAACACTCAACCATAAGAGTACTACGCTGACCTTATTGCACTGTTGGTGGGAAGATTAGATGGCAAGGGGGCCGCCCGCTCTCATATGCCAAGGTGATGGGGAATGGTAATCCCCCTTCCCTGGGTGGTCTCAGCATAGGTGCAAGGTTTCAGGTCCACACCTGCGAAACTGTGGACATTTTTTCTGGACAAACACACATTCCTTTTACGGTAATTGACCTGTCTGACTAAAACCCGGCTTAATGCATTTTGTACAATTTAAGTGCCATATATCCTCTACGAGAATAGAGCCTTTTTAAAATGACACAAATCTTATTGCTCTACCATGTTATGTTCCGGTCCCAAGTTATGAGTAAAAATATGGTTCAACCGTTCGAATTACAATTCTGAGAAAAATGCATTTAATGTTTCCTATAACTTTGGAACGCAAGATACTTTAGCAAGTTCCACGTTCACAATTGAATGAAATTTGCAACAAATAAACAGATTGCATATTATGCTAGAAGGAAGGCTGGGTTTTTTCAATCATGCCTAATTTGTTATGGTAGCTATATGACAAATATGGCCATTAATGAATTTAATGGTGAGATGGCGGAAAAGGCAAGAAAAGTAATTGAATTATTTAAATAATAACCACCACAAAATCATCACAAATATGATAAAAAATAAGATTTTTTTGCACAAATTGATGCTTTAATGTGTATAAAGCATAATTATCTGTCAAAAACCAAAAAATTAATTTTTTCACATTTTGGTCATTATCTCAGAAGGTGTGGGTTACATACGACTGGTTTTGGTCAGATGGGTCATATTCTGGATACAATCATATTCAACCTGATAAACAGCAACTTAAAGGACTCGTCTTCATCTTAAAAGAGGTGTCCAAAAATATCACTAGACATATTATACAATCAGGAGTTTCATCATCGCAGTCTTAAAATAAAACTTGACTGGCTTTGATAAATAATTAGAAAGGATTACATGCAAATATATATCAAGCAGTACCATAGGCGCCGAGTTGACCCCAAGAGTGTGTGTGCCCAAATGAATGGGAAAGAAATCTGCGCGTGAGCGCGGGAAATTTTTTTGAGCCTTTTTTGATAGGAGAGTTATTGAAATTACCTCTGTTCATAGGCGGAGACTTGTTCACGGTTTTAGGGGTCGAACTCGCGGTCAAAGGACGATTGCCGAGCAGGGAAGGACCGAAGGGACTTGGGGAGGAGATGTGCTCCTAACCATTTCGATTTTTTTTCTTGCCACACTGCGATGGTAGCATCATAGGCTGTCATTTTCATGAAATTGTCGTGGTTTAAGACTTGAAAAGCATCCTTGCTATTGTTTGAAAAATTTCCACACAGCATGAAATTGTGACTTTTAGGCTGTTATCCCATCAAAATTTCCCGTTATTTCATTGTTTAAAGATATCATTTCAGACTTCAATAAATGTTCTTCTTAATTGCTTTAAAAATTTGATCACTCTGTGGGTCAACATGTAGGCCTACTTCTCTTGGAATCCACAGAAAAGAAAAGCACAATCTTCGTTAGCATGGGCATCTTGGAGCACTCTCCCCTAATTAGGTCAACACTCAACAGACTCAAATTTTGCACAAGAAATTTTTAAAAAAAATTCTGTTTACATAGTGCGACCTGGTGGCAGACCGGTAACGCGTCCGCTTACGGAGCGGGAGGTTGCGGGTTCGACTCCGGGTAACGACCTTAATTGGGCAAGTTGTTAACGCACACGTGCCTCTGTCCCCAAGCAGTGTAATTTGGTACCGGCGTAAGCTGGGAAGTAAACAGCAAGTCCTGCGATACACTGGCCTCGTGTCCAAGACCTTGGGATTCGTCCATTGCTGGCTCAGGAGTCAGGGCCATGGAAAAGATGAGCGCCTCCCTATGTTACTCATGGAACGGGATAGGACTTTACTACTGTTTACATTAACCACTATTTAGTGAGCCAATATTAACATTGTGGAAGACAGTTTTTGAAATGGTTTTCACAGACAATTTAGTCAAGGATGATTTGTCAATTAACGCAGACAAAACATATCCAGGTTTTGTGATGCTGGCAGGTGATTCTCACGCAGTGAGGATGATTAATGATTATAATTAGGCCTATAGCCTAGCATGTACAATAAAAAGAAATTTAAGTCATTCAAATCGCCGCCTTCGTCCGTAATAATAAAAATGACTGAAACGGATCGAATGAGTAGGATTTCGAGATTTTCCTCGTAGGCCTTTTCCAAATGATAGTATGGAGTTCAGACTACCGGACGGGGTAAAACTGGAGTAATAGTAAGGTAGACTAACTGAGATAAAAGAAAATATGTAAAAGACGCGATGATTTTTATAGATAAGCAATGCCAACAGAGAAATAATATCATAAAAAGCACATCTTGTTGGCTGATTTCTGGTGGTGCCCATGCATAGGCGGGCCTCGCATGGCCAATTTCTGGTGGTGCTGAGCACTCACGGGCCTCGCAGAGTCGGCGCCCATGAGCAGTACTATTTATTATTTTTAGAAGCCAGTGTTAAACAACACTTTCGCAGTTGCCTCACATCCCATGTGGTGCTAGTCCTAAAAGAGGGTTAACGAGGAGGGCAACATAAATCTTAAGGTTCCCAAGGTTGCAGAGTCGACTTTATTCATTATTATCATTCTTACAATCACCATATGAATTATATTCATTATCAAATATTAATTATTAATATGAATTATTGCCAATACTATTATTTAATTATAGGCTACATATTATTAATCGTCATTATAAGTTTTTCATTTTAATTCAGTTGCTCCATGGTATACAAATCCCTCAGGGACTTTAAATAGTATCATCATTAATATAAATTATTATTAACATTATTATTATATTATCATTATCGTAAATGTAATTTGTAGCTGCTATTGCTCCGGTGTCTAATGTACCAGGCATTAACTGATGACATATGAAAACTACGCTGTAATCACTAATCAGGTCAATTGACAAGCAGAAGATCAGTCTTCAAAACTGAGATGCAGACTAAGGTGGATAAGCTACCCAAAAAAGGTCTTACTTAAGCTGAGAACGGAATGACACAAATGTTTGCGCTGAAGAGAAAGAGCATTCCATAAAGTAGTCCAGCATTTAATACACACATAACATAATAACATTGTTTACTATTATGGTTCACCTTCGTAATTGTATTGTATTTATAAATTTATATAGTGCCTCTCACAGAACGACTATTCAGAGGCGCTCTCAGCATGAAAACTCGGGGAGAAGAAATGCCTTTAAAGAGTGAGATACAGATGAGGAAAACGAGCTCTTGTTTAGCCTTTAGTTCGAGAGGAAGGTCATTCCAAATGGAGGGACCAAACACATCAAAGTAATCCTCTTAGTTGACCTATATTCTGAATTTCAGGACTGATACAGAACTTTAAAAGGAGCTACTAGTCTTGCCAAAATACACTCATTCTATGCTTAATTTAATATGCCTAAATCTAAACAATTAAGGCTTATCGATGTAAGCAATCGCATGCTGAAAATTGGGGCCCTACCCTGCTTAAGCAGTTGCTTTTGTAGGGTTCTGTTTGTAGTTAATGATTGCTTGTTTGATGTGTAATGTTGATGCGAGTTCATGGACAATAAACATACTTCCAATACATGTGCAAAGGTAGAAAGCAGTTGTGAATGAAAGACTTGGTAAGGTCTAAACACAGAGACTATCAGCTGAAGCTTGAATCCATGCTTTTTGCATATCAAGGCGATTGCCTTATCCAGTTGGCCACTGCGGGTCCACATACGTGTGTACTTGAACATACTCGATGATTGCTAAGTCCCTCGTCTTGCGATTCTGAATATAGGAGCACCAAAAGAGAACTTCACAAGTTCAGCATAAAATTGCTGCATTAAGACACTCAACAATTAAGTTACATTTGAGGCCCAGCAAGTCGTGAGAGGATGACATTTTATAAGCGTAGGAAAAGAATGATTGGGACCATTTGGGAGGCTAAGAATCCGTGACCCAATTCTCTTTAAAATTGCACCAGAGTTTCTCTATATTAAATGTGCAGGCTTAATACAGACATTGTGTGGTACTTACTTAGTGTTGTATTTGAGCAAAGAAATTACCGACACTCATTACTTGCATTGGAGGTGAGTGACAAATCGATTAGATTTTAATCAATTAGCTAATTAATTGGACAAACAGCTTATGTAATTAATTAGTCACACTATTTTGGGGGGGTCCCGTAGCTCAGTGGAGAGAGCGCTGGCCGTTAAACTGAGAGTCATCCGCGCAACCCGGGTTCAAGCCTCACACGGGGCAAAAATTTATTTGAAGTTTCTGTTAGCTGCCATTGGCGCTTTGCTGTTGTGTTGCTTGACTCGGGTTCTGCTAAAAATAAAAGATAGCCCCTCCCACTCCTGGCTTGGCCGAATCGGGAGTGATCCAGTACTTAGGCCATTAGTGTTAAGTTACCGAACCTGTTGTAGCCGAACTGCGTGTCGTGCGAAGCAGGCCGTATTTCGTATAACTTGTACATGTAATCGTTCTGCGGTTTGTCAGATTGAATGTCAATAAACGAAAATTATATATTTTGCCAATTATAACTCTAATCGATTAGCAATTTAACAAATTCTGCCCATCCCTGTCTTTCATATATAGCACACGATAAATTTTGAAATGTAGATTAGTAGGCAACACCATCAACTCACCTGTACATTTTTGCGGTTTTATTCACGAGAGTGTAAATTCATAGAAGCAAGATAAACACACGCCGTAATTAGAATTTAGTCCCAGTCTGCCTGTTGGATTTTCCTAAACACCATCATCAATCGTGAAAACAGAATATTCCCTGTCCGAAGCAGTATTTTCTTACCAACAGAAGTCGCAGAAAAGAATCACGATGTACAGGACTCCAAAAAGTATTCCGTCAACCAATCAAAGAGGTCTTAATTGCACTAATGCATTACATGCTCGATCTTCTTTTCCGATCATCAGTGCCTTGAACTCTTCTTCTTAATTGTAATGCCGGGTATAGTGTTACGTGTACGGAGAAATTTATTAATAGGCTTCAACGACGGGGTTGAAACGGAACAGACGTTCTCCGAAATTAGATTTCCGTCGAGCCGACGACGTCGTTAAACGTCAAACGATGCTGAGCACAAGGCGGAATAAACCACTCCGTCAACGGAAGAGCACTTGCATGAACTGTTTTTATCCGATTCGCCGGTCAGTCCGTCGATATTCTACATCTGTATTTGTACGAAACGCAGGCGGGCAAAACTTTGAGACTTGGCACGCGAGGCTCTGACCTGTCATATATATCCAGGGTGTACGACGACGGCCGCATCGAAAATCATCTATGCGCTAATATTTCGGGTTTCTGTCAGGTCGTCGACAACTGACGATGTTAGAAATGGTGCTCGTCGATTTTAGCGGACGGCATTCGCCACCCAATGCGCTGATTTATTGCGAATTACTGAGAATTTGTGGAGGATTTGTACGGAAAATACAAACCGCAGACAAATCTACAGTCTTTGTCAATTTTGCTCTGCAATACGTCAAGCGACTACATCGCACAACGGCGTCGAGCGATAATCGCCCAAAGATTCGCCCAAGAGCAGTGCGCGAACAGCGCGTGTGCTGCGCAGAAAAAAATTGTCAGTAGGCCTACGGTTTTCGTCATCGTTTTTCATCTTTTTTGCTCCTTTTCTATAAGCTTACCTGATTGAAAAGCATACTACTCTGGTCGTTTCGTATTGTGGCAATAGAATTTCTTTAAAATTCAGACAATTCTCTTGAATTCTAAAATCACTGCCTAATTCTGATTTAAATCATTTAATATGCTTAATAGGCTACCATCCAATTTGGCATAATTCACCGCTAATTACAAAACTCGAAATCCCGATTTTTTTTTATTATGCTGTTGTTGAATCTGAGGTAGGCTACTATTTGTTTTGCAATCGCATCGTGTTTTTTCTTTTAATCGGAGCTGTCTCGTACATCGTTATCTAACTTTATTATCTTTATATTCCTGGAGGCTGAGCTTTGGTTTTGCTTATACGCCAGAGAAAGTTAATCATTTTTATTGGCTGCTGAATTTGCTTCATACGTCATTAATGGATATTGGATAAGATTTTAGTTTTACCGCGAAACTCTGCACTCATTCGTCAGATGGCTCCAGTAAGCGGCCACTTATAGGCCTGCTCTAGCAGCTCTACAATAATTAAAAGCGGCCCGATAGTTTCACCGATCCTAGCAGAGTATATATAATAGACCATTAGACCTAAGCGCATTTTCGGATTAATCAAGATAATTTTATAATCGTTTTTGCGTTCTAAGTTATTCCCACATAGGCCTATCAGGTAGGCCTAACTTCATTGGCTATGTCGTGGCAGGTCATTTGACCTGTTTGTTTTCTCTCGACCTGTTCTATGACCTGCCAAAATTCTTTGAAATTATGAATATCTTATTTACATCTAGCCTATAGTTTTTTCGATCTCCTCAGTAACTATCATCACACTGACGCGACCTGCTGACATTGCATTGCACTGCTTCACATCGAAGAAGGACTGAAAACATAGGCCTATATAGACCTAATTCCCTGTTAGGCTTAAATAGAATTTGGATCGATAAATGTAGGCATAATTCTTGCATTAGGCCTATTGTAAATACAGGGCAGGCCTAAGTAGCTTATGTTGCTTTTTGTTTTTTGTCTGTTTAACTTTATTTCGAAAACTCGATGACTTGAAATCCCGAATTTTTTATTGATGTGCCAAAATTATGAATGGTGTTCTTATAGTAACTGGCTTTAACTTAGGCCTACACGTTACAAGTTATTGTAATGTAAACGTCTAGAATTTCTCAGCGTCCACAAAAGTACCTCAAAGAGAGCTGCTGCTCCTTATATTCACCGGCGTAATATCGACTTAATTGCCTTTCTCGTTCCGTTGTCAGGTCAAAATCCGGGGAGGTCAAGTCGAGCAGTTAGTTAGCTAGTAGGCTAGTTTGTCTATTAGTAGGTCTACCAGATAGGCTACTTGTTGTAAAGGTCTACAGGACGGTCAAGCAGGTATAATATACTTGTATTCTTTCGAATATTGTGTAAGGTGGACACGATATAAACTCACTCGAGGTTTTCCCCCTTCCAGACTGATTCTGGGAAGTCTAAATATTTTGTGTTAAGTGTTGTGCATAGGTCTAGGCCTTATAGCTATGTAGGCCTATATTGGGGAAAATAAACTTGAAACTTGAACTTGAAGTGTGCCCCTAAGTAAGATAATTAGGATAGACAGGTTAGAAATTGCACAAGTCTTTACATTCAAATAGAAGTTGGATTGATGAAAATGACGCGTAAATGCAAGTTTGACAATGTACCATTTAGGCAAGGCCTGCACAGCATACGAGTTTAATAATAACGTCACATGCGCTTACTAGGCTTCAGGTATTATTTCCTTGGTGGCCATGTAGGCCTACAGTGTCAAAGAGGCTTAATTATTTTGTAGGCCTAGCATCAATAGCAACATAGCGTAACTACGTTTATGCGAAATTTGCTGAAGGTCCGCGCACACAAATTTAATCTCAGAATTTCGGAAGTGCCACTCAAAAGTGGCGTGTATGGCACCAGTTTTAAACTAGCGCTGCAGAAGAAACGAACTACAGTCATCATGAGCCTATTAACAAAGATCGATCATTTCTGTAACACCAGTGTCCTTAATACAAAAAAGTCCTCCGAAATGTAAATGTAAATGTAATCGCAAATTTATATAGCGGCTGTGTTATGGCTTCGACCCTGAGGGTGATATCCTTCACCACCGCTACTCCACGTTTATATTGCGACCGAGCCACCCGAAAGGTGACGTAGGGCCTACGACTGAGAACACAAAATATTCATACATGAAAGAAACACAAACGAACAAAATGCAATGGATTTAATAACCTTACGATAAACTTTCGCAAGTCAGAACTGAGTTTGCAGCTTAATAAAAGAAAATTAAAATCGTGCGGTCGGTCAACTGTCATCAATGTCTGATGTAACCGTCAGACCAATTAATGTGACGTAATCGTAATCTCGAAACTTCTACAGCGCCCACAAAAGCCAAGTCGCGGGAACCAGCTTATTCACAGGCGCTCAATCAAAACAAAATCGATAGGCAGCGGGTCAAGTCCGGAGAGTCAGGCAGGCAGGCAGATAGATGGACGGCTAAGGTGGGTGATGTTTAGAGTTGAAGTGGCGGGGGATGTAAGGAGAAGAAGAATCAGGATAGGATTTTTGAAAGAGCAATGTTTTCAGTTTTGAGTGAAAGACCTGTGGGGAGATAGCGAGAGGTGGAGTTTTGGTGAGTTCGTATGATGGGTCGGAAGTTTGCCGAAGTGCTGGCGGAAGTTTGTTCCAGAGAGGTGGAACGGCAATGGCTATGGAGCGGTTTGCGAATTTCAGTGATGAAGTGATGGGAGGGCGAAGCAGTGTAATGGAGGATGAGGAGCGTGTTGAACGAGGTGGCTGGATGGTGAACAACTGACGAAGGTAGAACGGCTGGGATGATTGAAGTGTATTGTAAGCGATATATAGGCCTACCGTCAGACAAATGTACTACAATTAGCCTAACTAATGCTTCGTCGCCAGGGTCCAAATTTATGGAAGGTGACTTGGCTAAGACACCACTTAGCGCTAAGATGCGTCTAGCTAAGACGTGTCGTAGACTTTACGACACCCCGTATTCACCACTCGCACTTACAGGACCACTTACTTAGTCGACCAACTAAAGCGTGGTTATAGTTAGTGCGCATGCGCACATAATATTAATAGGCGGCCGTGCCTTAGCCAGCGGGCTAGACAATGGGCTGTCCGCGTATCAAAACAAACAAAGACGCTGCATCGCTCGCGGAAGATATTATCTTCGGCGGTAGATTATATGCGATCTAAAATGCGTTTTGTTACACATTAATGGTATTTAGTGACGGCGAAAACCACAAGCATAAATCAGCTCATCGTCCCACATCCAACGGAATTAAATTTGGTGCCTCTGAAACACTCTTTAATAGTTTAAACCGCGTAGAAGTGGACGATTCGAAGATGTCCCGCCGGCCATGTTTGCCTTTACGACAGCGACTAGTAGACTTACACGACTCTCATAGGTCGACTAGCGTAGTTGTGTCTTAGCTGGCTAAGACGTCGTTGTGAATTCTGATTTATCCGTTAGTTGCCCGCTAGTCGCAAACTAGGATCTAAGACATGTCTGAGATACCGTCATAAATTTGGCCCCAGAACTTATAAGTTATAATGAGATCATATTATATATATATATATATATATATATATATATATATATTATATAATGTCTACTAGTATGATCGTACATAAGATGCATGGCCACCAGGAATAGCAAATCGCGGTCATTCATTCATTCATTCGTTCATTCGTTCATTCGTTCATTCGTTCATTCGTTCATTCGTTCATTCGCTCATTCGTTCATTCGTTCATTCGTTCATTCGTTCATTCGTTCATTCGTTCAATCGTTCAATCGTTCATTCGTTCATTCGTTCATTCGTTCATTCGTTCATTCGTTCATTCGTTCATTCGTTCATTCGTTCATTCGTTCATTCGTTCATTCGTTCATTCGTTCAATCGTTCAATCGTTCATTCGTTCATTCGTTCAATCGTTCATACGTTCATTCGTTCATTCGTTCATTCGTTCATTCGTTCATTCGTTCATTCGTTCATTCGTTCATTCGTTCATTCGTTCATTCGTTCAATCGTTCATTCGTTCATTCGTTCATTCGTTCATTCGTTCATTCGTTCATTCGTTCAATCGTTCATTCGTTCATTCGTTCATTCGTTCATTCGTTCATTCATTCATTCATTCATTCGTTCAATCGTTCATTCGTTCATTCGTTCATTCGTTCATTCGTTCATTCGTTCATTCGTTCATTCGTTCATTCGTTCATTCATTCATTCATTCATTCGTTCATTCGTTCATTCGTTCAATCGTTCAATCGTTCATTCGTTCATTCGTTCAATCGTTCATACGTTCATTCGTTCATTCGTTCATTCGTTCATTCGTTCATTCGTTCATTCGTTCATTCGTTCATTCGTTCATTCGTTCATTCGTTCAATCGTTCAATCGTTCATTCGTTCATTCGTTCATTCGTTCATTCGTTCATTCGTTCATTCGTTCATTCGTTCATTCGTTCATTCGTTCATTCGTTCGTTCGTTCGTTCATTCGTTCATTCGTTCATTCGTTCATTCGTTCATTCGTTCATTCGTTCATTCGTTCATTCGTTCATTCGTTCATTCGTTCATTCGTTCATTCGTTCATTCGTTCATTCGTTCAATCGTTCATTCGTTCATTCGTTCATTCGTTCATTCGTTCAATCGTTCAATCGTTCATTCGTTCATTCGTTCAATCGTTCATACGTTCATTCGTTCATTCGTTCATTCGTTCATTCGTTCATTCGTTCATTCGTTCATTCGTTCATTCGTTCATTCGTTCATTCGTTCATTCGTTCATTCGTTCATTCGTTCATTCGTTCATTCGTTCATTCGTTCATTCGTTCATTCGTTCATTCGTTCATTCGTTCATTCGTTCATTCGTTCATTCATTCATTCATTCATTCATTCATTCATTAGTCATCTGGTCACCTGGTGCCGTCAGCTCTTGGAGCTCTGGCGACAGTCATGATGTATCCTCTCCATTGTCTCCTGTTTATTGTCGCCTCTCTTAGCTCTTCCAGGCTCATTCCAGACTTTTCCTGTACTTCATCCATCCACCTCTTCCTTGGTCTTCCGCGTCTTCTCCTTCCTTCACCGCATGCCGTCATCATCTACTTTTCCAAACCGTTTGATCTCATAACGTGGCCGAAGTAGCTGAATTTCCGCCTGGTTGCTGTTTGTTGCAGTGTCTCCTCCCTCTCTATTCCGAGCTCCTCACGCACCGACTCGTTAGTTCTCTTTTCCATCCATGAGATCTTTAGCATCTTCCTCCAAATCCACATCTCGCACGCGTTGATTTTCTTTTCCATATCCTGAGTCTTCGTCCATGTCTCGCATCCATAAAGGACCACTGGAAAGAACAATGCTCTCACCAATCTTTTCTTTGTTTCCCTGCTCACATATTTATCCTTCCAAATCCTTCCCAGACCGTTCATTGCCGTTTTTCCCATTGTTACCCTTCGCCTTATTTCCATGTCACTTCTTTCCTCCTTCTCTATCATAGATCCCAGGAATGTGAAGCTCGAAACCACCTCTATCATTAGTAAGGACTTAAATAGCGCCCATTCGAGAAAACTACCCAAGAGCGCTCCGAGTCCTATAGCCCAGCCACGGCAAAGAGAAAAAGTGAAAGATTGATGAAACAGAGTTTGATTGGTCATGATATTATGTGATGATTAAATTCTCAAGTCCATAAAAATCCGCCCTATCCGAATTCTGATAGTACAATCCCATCATGCCTCGGTAAAGAACATCCTGGCAGCGATAAGAAGTCATTACACACTTG
Source organism: Lumbricus terrestris (assembly GCA_949752735.1). NCBI lineage: Eukaryota > Metazoa > Annelida > Clitellata > Crassiclitellata > Lumbricidae > Lumbricus > Lumbricus terrestris. The sequence goes on along the minus strand of OX457048.1, from coordinate 15,368,999 downwards.
CAGCTACTCATTGGTAAGTAGCACTGAGTAGTGATTGGTTGCCAGCATTTAGTGACTCATTTAATGACGTAATTTAATTTCGTGCCACTCATTGAAAGGGACAGCGGCATGGGCGGAGTTTATCAGGGTCTGGGGGGTTAAGCCCCCCCCCAAGAAGACCCAGAGTCATTTTTTACCGTGTAAATGGTATCTTTTCCCTGGCTTGGCCCCCCCCTCCCCAGAAGGCGCAGATCGACTCAGAAAAAATGTTTCGGGAAAAGGTTCTGTTCACTTCACGAACGCGAAATTTAGGAATGACTAAAAAAGGTTACCAACTTTTTGGGCCGGAATTTTTTTTTCGGCGCCGCTCGAGTCTCAGTCCCGACAAATTTAGCCCCCCCCCCAAGAACGGAAACCAAACTTCGCCTATGGGCAGCGGTGATGAAGGATCTCAACCGATCAATTCATAGGAAAATGAGAACGGCAGAGGTCGAACATGATCGCTATTGAAGCACACATGTTTCACTCCGGGCCAGGTGACCATAAAATGGCGCTATATAAATCTTCCAAATGTATGTTTCGACCCAACCCAGTGGTCAAACCATGGTGTCAAACTAACGACCTTGAGTGTCTCTTTTCTGAAGGTGCCAGCTTCAAGCAGGGGCGGATATAGGGGGGCAAATCCGGCAATGGCCCCCATTGAGAAATTTGCACATTTGTCATCAGCTATTCTGGCGGGTAAAATGGGCGTGGTCCCCCCCTACAGGTTCGATGCCATAGAAAGGGAAAAAGAGACAGAGAAGAAGAGAGAAAAGTAGCGCACTAGGCCTACTAAAAGAAAGTCGGGCAAAAGGTATAATGGTCTCGTTTTTGCCAACATTTCGACCAAAGGAGCTCAAAAAGTGATCAACTTTTCTGGCGGGCAGAGTGGTATCCTTTTCCCCGACATTTCGACCAAACGAATACAACAAGTCATCAGATTTTTTGACCAAAGACGGTAAGACCAAGGAAATATTTCTCTGACCTAAGACCAAAATCCCTCCCCCCATCGAAAATTTGTGTATCCGCCTCTGACTAAAAGCAATGCTTATTAATGATAGCGTACATTAAGCTACAACACAATATTTGAACGATATATATATATATATATTATATTATATATATGAACTCAGACGTTAATTAGGTCTACACGCTCATAATTATTAAGAAAATAAAATTACAGCAAAACTACGAAAATCACGACAAAATGTAATTAAGGCGAAATAAAACTGTACGCGATGCCTCAATTTTCTCCGGCTAAATTGCAAATATAATCAGTGCTCAGCTTTACAGCTGATTATTAACTAAAGGACGATTCGAAACATCACGCTATCGTAATCTAAAGCTATGTCGCGCAAACCAGCTTATTCGAAGGAGCTCAGTCAAAACAAAGTTACTAGACAGACTATATGATCATGGTGATAACAGACTCGTTCCAGGTTCCAATGGAACCGCCAATCGGTTACGTACGTTGATAGTGGTTACTTAGCAGTGAGAATTGCTGGTAGGAATTAAGGGTTCAACCCCCCGTAGTCTTTTAGGACCACATCGTAATCGTAATCGTAAACTCGAAATTTCTAAAGCGCTACTCAAAAACCAAGCACGGAGCACCAGCTTATTCACGAGCACTGCGTTGAGTTAGAAGGGTTGTCCGTGAGAGTAGTACGTGGTGGTCCGGGTCGAGTTACCATAGGATCAGACGGGCGGAACAGCTACTAATGCGGACGTCGTCTGGGCCGGGAATTGGAGGGTGGAGGATCAGATGAGACAGGGTAAGAGTTCGTGAAAAGGAGTGTCTTAAGTTTTGAATGAAAAGCCCGAGGTATGATGGATAGAGGAGCCTGAGGAAGGTGATGGTGTGTAAAGTCATCATCACACACCCCGACGTCTGACCCCATGTATTTTTCTACGAATCTCATGCTGGTGCTTCTATAGCTGGAACAGCGACAGTGATACAGTGCAATAGAATCCAATGCAACACAATACATGAATACATGAATACAACTGCATTTGATATAAGATTGCCCCCATCCTCCTCCATGTCCGTGAGGAGCGGCTGGTGTGTGTCGTCGTTGGAGGAAGTCTTCGTCAGACGAGGTTGTACTCGCGAAGGTTGAGTTGAAGGATCGTATCCTTGACGGCAGCGAACACGAATCGAATGTTTTCAGTATCTGTAGACAAAGACCCGGATCATTATTCGAAATTAACGATTATTTTAAATATTTTAAATATTTCAATTTTATTGGGCTATCAGCCAGGGCGCACAGGACCGAGAATTGTTTTAGGTTACCAGCGGCTTTCTACGCGGAACATCTGCATTTTAGTTTAGCAGAAGTTAGCTGAATGCGGGAAGTTATCCGTTGCTCTTTTTGAGGGAATGAAGGAGGGATGGAGGGAGGGAGGCAAAGAGATACAACAGAGAGAGAGAGAGAGAGAGAGAGAGAGAGAGAGAGAGAGAGAGAGAGAGAGAGAGAGAGAGAGAGAGAGAGAGAGACAGAGAGACAGAGAGACAGAGAGACAGAGAGACAGAGAGACAGAGACAGACAGGCAGAGACAGAGAGATACAGAGAAAGTCAGAGAAACAAAGACAGAGACACAGAGACAGAGAGACAAAGTACGGTAGAGAGATAGTGAGCGATAATTCATAAATGTCAACAGTTCCCTTTCGTTTGAAACTCAACTGCGCACTTACCTCTTTTCAGACGAAAAAAAATTAAGTACAATAATTACAGACAGTAAATAAATAAACATGATCACGTTAAAAAATAAAAACGAAAATAGAGATTTTACTAAGAAGAGTTTTTAAAAAAATGGGAAAACCCGTTTTCTACAACTATACCAAAGATACTAGAGTAGTAGACTATAATAAGGTCTTTGACTATATAGGGTTTAAAACTTTAAACCGTTTTGTTGCTGGTTTGACCACAGAACGTGTGGTTATGGTGATGGTTTTACGGATTACGTATAGGCAATAATCATAATGTATATTCATTTAATTAAAAATCAGACAAATCTTGGTGTCAAACCGCACCCGGTTACATGTCAAAAATGTAAAATAAAGGACAGAATAATAATAATAAAGTGCAGTCAAAATAAAGTTTTCAAAAAATTAACAAAGATAAAGTATATTATCTAACCTGTAGCGCAGGTGAAGTGCGAGTATATGACCTTGTCCGGGTCAGGGTTCAACTCAACGAACATCTTAAGGATGAACTCTCGAGCGGCGACTGCATCCTTCTGAGGACCTACGAACCGGATAGTCAACTCATATATACAGTCATTTAACGGCGATGGGTACGAGTAAATGCTCTCTGTTGGTCTCCATTGTCCTCGATCATTTTTGTCAAATGTCACTTGCTCCATCCATGCATTACGCTTGCTGCTAGTTCAAAGCTAGCTACAATAGCCTACAATAGATGACGAGACAAACTATGTATGTATAATAATTTTGTATATATATATATATACATAATTGACAACTATGTTATAGTAATATATATATGTATATATATATATTATATTCGTTTAATCAAAAATCAGGTTGACAAGCCGCAACACCCTTACAAGATGAAGAGAAAAGTAGTTTTTTTTAAAATAAAGGAAGAACAGAAATACAGTGGATTAGTTTGTTCATTGTTAACGGGTTATTTTTATTTATCTATTTTAATTTATTCATTTATTTTCTTTTTTCTTGGTAAGCTCTTGTATCATCTTTAGTTGGCAAATTCAAAGTTATGAGCGACGCTTAATTACAGGCGGAAACAAACTCCGCAGGACATGCATGAATTGCTGTTGACTTTGAGCATTAGGATGATATATTATATGCCTATATACAATTATTTTAGATTTTGGATAATAATTATGTGTGTGTGTTTGAAAATTTGCCTGTCTTGGTCAATTCAATTAATCATAATGTTTATTATTGATCAATTAAAGAGTATTTATTATATGTCCTCATTTTAGACACCTTTAAAATGTAATCAAACCCTGCCATAAATTATGAAGGCTAAAAATCAAAGTATAGTCTAAGTGAAATGTTTCGACAACATGAAGAGTTTTCTAAAGAGAGGACCTACATTAAGTTAAAAAAAGATAAGAAAAGAATATAATTGTATTCATGTGGACACGGCTGGTCATTGGTTTAACGAACTCCGACAGAGCCGAGCCAGTCCCAAGCTTGGAGAAACGAGGAGGGTTACACTAATCATCCTTGATATTATGTATTGTCGTTAAACAGCAACATGCATCATTGGTTTAATAACTCCGTCACTGTTTGCTATCTGACATCGCCAGTCCCAAGCCTGGATGAAGAAGGAGGGCGTCGCTAATGATCGTTCTTATCACACAAAAGCGACATCGTCATCGTATCTGTCTTCGTCTTCGTCTTCGTCCTCGTCCTCGTCACCGCCACCGCCACCGTCACCGCCACCGCCACCGTCACCGTCACCGTTGTTGTCGTCGTCGTCGTTGTCGTCGTCGTCGTCGTCGTCGTCGTCGTCGTCATCATCATCATCATCATCATCATCATCATCATCATCATCATCATCTTATTCTTCTTTCTCTTCACCATCATCGTCACCATCACTAACTAGATACAGCATGGAAGAGGCTGGTTTACCGGCGAATTCTGGAAAGTAATCGACGACATGCGAGAGGTTAATCTTCTCCTCGAGGATGTCCTTCTTGTTGAGGAAGAGGATGACGGAGGAATTCTGGAACCACGGATACGTGACGATCGTACGGAACAAAGCTTTCGATTCCTCCAAACGATTCTACACGAAACGACCAAAGACAAAACGAATATTGTTCATGACCAAACAATCAATTAAGCTATAGGTTTAATTAATTGATTTCATATATGCATAAAAACCAGACTGAATTACAATTATTCATAGTATGAGGGAATTTTTCTAACGACCTTCTTAGTCTTTGTCCAAAAATTTTAAACGCCATCAGTTTTTCCGTAACGGAAATGGTAGATTTTCGAAATTTTTACCAAACGACTAAGAAAAAGGCCGTCGATCGACTCCGCCCGACGTCTTCTCGCTCCCCAGAAACCCGAATTATTCCCGCACCAAAGCAGAGAGACAAGATTATACACTGACGTCCGCGCCCCTAGCAACGTGTCTTGATATATAATACCACAACCGTTCATCGACTTTGTTTTAACCGAGCGCCGTTGTAGGCCTATAATTTATCAGCTAATTATTACGACTTGGCCATTTGTGGCGCCGAAGAGGCCGATATAGTATATCAGCCTATTATTATATTATATATCTTGAAATTACGATTATACTATTATCTACTCGGTTGATGTAATGTCGACGCCAATGGTACTATAATTATTATGAACCTGAAGACTAGATGATGAGATCATCTAGTTAGACACCTTTAAAACTCTATGCAATGACGCTACAGATACCAGGTACAGCGTTCGGCATGAACTACATTCCACGATTTACCCACCATCTATAAGAACCTAATTAAGATGCCGCCATATAATTGGTAAGATGGTAATTGTAATTGTAATCGTACATTTATATAGCGCCCCTTCAAGAGAACTCCTCAGAGGCGCTCCCGACCTGACGCCAAACCACAATCAAAGAGAATGGTTTTCAAACGCTTGCGGAAAACTGGCAAAGAAATACAAAGAAGTTCATTACGGAGACTAATAGGTAACTGATGCTGTCCATAATAATTATTATATCACGCACACAGGGAGGCAAGAGTGGTCACCGGATTTAGACGATTTGCGTATACGGGTGCGCACGACGAGGGTTTCGACAAAATGTAAGCCTACGTACACGGAAATTAAATTTCTAATTATGACAATCACAATAGCCTATTATTTTATACCTCAGTAATATCCTATAAGCGTCTAGTGGCATCTGAATACATAATAATATTAAATTCCTTTCAGTAAACCATAAAAGTTAACAAATTTTAACTAGAAAACAATGATGTCTGACAAAGTAAATAGCAGCTAAGGTAAAATAAATGTTTTATGCATGACGCTAGCTAGCTAACTTTTATAAGAGGAATAGCGATGAATCTAATAGACCTATGACACTGTGTGCGTGCCGTACGCATAGGGATCTACAAAATTTACAAGTTGCAACAGAGAGGTAGAATTTTTTAAAATGGTAGCGTTGTTTGCGTATGTAAATATGGATGAGACCTAGGCCTAATAATGGACTATGCAGTCTCATTAAACACCTGTAGGACTCTTTTAACGAAAAATATAAATTCGACAGCGGCGTAGGTTTGACATTGCTACTCGTGTCCAAAAATCAGGGTTGCCACTCCTTGTGATTTTTCACAAGATCTTGGGTTTTTCGATCCGAACTTGGGAAATGGGGTTTTTTGCTTGAGTTTTTTTGGACGAAAAAAACCGGAAGATTTAGGACATTTTCGAAAAATGTTGGACATTTTCGGGAAATTTCGGACATTTTCGAACGATTTGGCCGGATGACCAAAAAAGGTCATCAGAAATTTGATTTGAGATTTTAGGAAGGGAAATTCAGAAAATTCTGGACATTTTCGAAAGATTTGCTGAACTTGGGTTGTTCTAGGGTTCTTCGGCCCACCAACTTGGGTTTTTCCATTTTTTAGAGTGGCAACGCTGTACACGTTTTGTAATAAAGAACTCGTGATAAACTTCCATGGTTTGTTGAATCCTAAATATATAATTATTCTATGTAGATAACTGAATATACAAATTCATCATTCATTCTAGAGATTTATTAAGCGCTTATTTAAGAGTATGTAATCAGAAGCGTTCCTAGCCCATCCCCAGGCTAAAGAGAGCAGTCTTAAGAGTAGAGTGGAACGTAGTCTTATAGGATCTATACTTCTATAGGGATTAGATGTAGTTCAACAGGGAGACCATTCCATGCAGATCGCAAGGCCAGGGACAGAAAAGGTACGGAGCTGCATAATAGAAGTGCGCGACCCGGGAGAAGGGGGGGCAAGAAGCTCTGCTGGTGTAGAAGAGCGGAGAGAACCGCGACATTGGACGCTTATAGGATGGAACAGTTACTGTAGACGACCGAAGAGCCATTGTTAGTCACGAGAAAATGTCCTTAGCAGTTATAGATGTAGACGCTGTAATTATTGTGGAACAGAGTTTACATTGCACAAACAATAAACCATGCAGTCGGTGGAAATTAATTACCGAATAATTGGAAATCGATCACCGAACAGTTGAAAATTAATAACCGAATAGTTGTAAATTAGTTACCGAATAGTTGGAAATTAATAACCGAATAGTTGCAAATTAATTGCCGAATGGTTGGAAATTAATCATCGAATAGTTGTAAATTAATTGCCGAATGGTTGGAAATTAATCACCAAACAGTTGGAAATTAATTACCGAATAGTTGGAAATTAATTACCCAACAGTTGAAAATTAATTACCGAATAGTTGGAAATTAATTACCCAACGGTTGGAAATTAATTTCCGAATTTTTGGAAATTAATGGCCGAATAGTCGGAAATTAATCACCGAACATTTGGAATTTAATAACCGAGCAGTTGGAAATTAATTAACGAATAGTTGGAAATTAATTGCCGAATAGTCGGAAATTAATAATCGAGTATACGTTGAAATTGCGAACCATGCAAACGATGAAATAAATAATAATAACCGATCTGATGGAAATAATAATAGCAATCAACCAACTAACCTCATTGTCCGATTCGACGAGCACTTGGTCGTATTCGCTGAGCGCCACAAGAAACATGATTGACGTCACGTTCTCAAAACAATGGATCCACTTCCTGCGCTCTGACCTCTGACCTCCAACGTCCACCATCCTAATAAAACAGGCAGCGCATGCGCAGACAGCAATTAATGATGATTCAGAAATGTATCACGAGTTGTATGTTTGTGACAGCAGACATGGACGCTGGCATGAATTTTTGCAGGAGAGGACAAAACACAATGACTAAAGTTACATTTCATAACAAAAGCATGAAATTTGAAATGCACGCAATTTAGTTTAAGTTAAAAGTCATCTCTGGGCCGCAGGCCCGTTGGCGAGGCGCTTATCTCCTTTCCTAAGCCATTGAACCAGCAATGGACTAATCCCATGGTCCTGGACACGGGGCCAGTGTTGTCACAGGACTTGCTGTTTGCTTCCCAGCTTACGCCGGTGTCACGAAATAGAGTATCCCCCGTATTAATTGTATACCCCCAAATTAAAAAAGTCGAAAAAACCGCTTCCCGCGTGAATTTTTTTGGGCAAATTAATTTTAATCTGCTTTGTTTTGAACAATGACACTAACATGTATGTTTATTCCTACTAGATAATTTGTTTTGCCCTGTTTTTAGAGCACTTAAAACATTTAAATCACTTAAGAACACTCAGAGTCACTAAATAAATTCGAGTTGCCCTTATCTGAGCATTACTTAGGACACATAAAACAATTAGAGTTACTTTAAATTTTGATTACAGCATAATTTTTTTTATTATGCGCATTTTTCAAAAAAGTGGATAGAATGGTTTATCCCCCCGGATAGTATAGACCGGTTAATTCCATCCGGGGGGATAGATTAAATCATCCCCCCCGGATAGCTTTCAGGGGGGATACTCCGTTTCGTGTCACCGGTACCAAATTATACTGCTTGGTGACAGAGGCGCGTGTGCGTAAACAACTTACCCAAGGTCGTTACCCGGATTCGAACCGCAACCGCCCGCTCCGTGAGCAAGCGCGTTACCGATCAGCCACCGGGTTCTTTTCTTTGGAAACATGGATATTTTTCACAGATGTTTCTTATTGTAAATTTCTCAGTGTATCAATAACATTATTTGTAGCATTCAGAGCATGCGAAAGAATTTGCTAAAACCAAGACGTAGTAGATAAGAAACTAAGTGCTAATTTTCCATTGGGGTGGGGTGTGCCCCTTTTGCCCCCATGCGCGGATGCTGACCGGAAGATGACGCTGTCAAGGTCGAAGGGGTATTCGATGATTCCAGTCGTTGGAACCCTGGCTCGGAGGATGTCCTGGAGAGACGGAAGATAACTCGGAACGGAGATGACGTCAACGCTGTCCAGGTAACTAAATGTACAGACGAACAGTTCAACCATACAGCAATGCTAAGGTGGCATAAATCGTTTGTGTAGGTGAGGCAAGGTAGGAATGGGAAAATAACATTCTATGACAGACTTATATAATACGCTGGACTCCGACTGGAGACTCAGAAGTTCAGGTTGAGAATTGTCGGGATGGTTGAGGGAGTTCAACCCTCACCTGATCTTTCTCAGGGTCCCATTGTAAAGTCTTTGTGGCACACACCAACCCATGCATATAAATCAGCGTCTAACCCTTCAGTTACTTTTCTACAATTCTTTTACTGCCGAAGTCATTCAGCTATAATTCAGAGTATATTCAAGCAGCCACTAATCCACTCAGGGCTGCAAAACAATACGTATATATATATATCGGCATTGTTCATAGCAAAGAATTCAAGCTAAGGACCATCCATATATTAGCACCCCAATTTTTAAAATTTCGACCAATTTTTTCCTGTTGCAACTCGCACATTTTGGTACACTTTTATTATTACTACTCGCAGTTTTCCTGAGATGGAGCTATATACATTCAATAATACCCCACATTCCATCTTCAATAATTAATGCTTATTATAACCATTGGGGGGGGGGGGGCGGTAGAGTAGTGGTTAACACGCTGGCCAAGAGTGCGAGAGGTAGTGAGTTCGAGCCCCCGTTGGGCGGATTTGCTTTGTAGGCTGCCATCGGCGCCGTGTAATTACAAAGCTGTCTGTTCAGTTAGTAGTTAAGTTTAATTAAGATTACTGCATAACTTGTAAATGTAAAGCGCAGTGCGTCTTGCAGGCGCTCAATTAAAGAAAAGATATTATATTATTATATTATTAGATATTATATTCGTAAAATAAATTTACCATTTCAATGATTTGCTTCTAACTATAAAAGAATAATGACGTCATAGTTTGATAACGCTGATCGCAAACAGAGTCTAAACTGTCGTAAATATTGTAATATTTCACTTGATTTCGTTACCGTTAGCGATCGATCAACATACAGTATCTTTTTAGATTTCAGCAATAATCATTCATGACTGCGGAGATCATAATTATTATTTGTTGAAGGCGATCCACTGAGGACACAAAATAATAATTGGTTTGAAAATTTTATACTTTTTCAACAGCGCTTTCATCAACCTCGTTGATATCCGTTGACTATGTGACGGTCGCCAATGGCAACGTATTGTCCTAACAGCCGTGTGTTTGATCAACAGTTACTGAAAACAGACGTAAGGAAGGTTCAGTAATTGGAAACGATGAGTTTCATGAGCCAAAGACCTCCAAGAAACATGGGCGCCCGCGGATGCTTTAAAGGTGTGTGTGGGGGGCACAATGGTCATGGTTAAATATTTTGACATGAGCTTGAAAATGCAAAGCAGGAAATTGAGAATTGGCATGGTTGTTTTTCATAGAGGTTCCATATGTAAATCTATCAGTTTCATTTTGTGTAGGCCTATCATCAGTATCATTAATGCTTTAGAGCTAAGACAATTGTTGAATATTATTGGCCTAAGGTCACGACAGGCTTCGCGTTACGGCTGTGTTTCATGCATGTAGCATTTTGCCAGGCAACAGAAGTGATACGAGAACGGCGTGGGAGAGTAGAGAAGGAAAGAGGGATGGTGAAAGGCAGCCGAATGGAAGGATAGCTTGAAAGGTACAGAAACATGGACAGGAAAAGGAGATGGAAAAGGATAGGCGTATAGAGGGATGGACGATGGTAGAGATTGGTGGTGAATGACAGGAGGGAAGAAAGGAAGAAAACGGGAAGGAAGATAAGAAGAAAGGAAGGAAGGGAGGAGGAAAGGATAGATTGATTCAAGGATGGATAGGTGGAAAGATGGCTGGAAGGCAGAAAAGTGGGAAAAGGAAGTAAAGATTGAAGGAGGGATGCATGGATGAAAGGATGGGTTAAAGGATGGATGGACGAAAAGACGAACGGAAGGCAGGAAGGGATGGAAGGAAAATGGATGAATGGATGAATTAAAGGATGGATGGATGAATGCAAGAATGGATGAATGAATAAAAGTAAGGACGGAACGAACGATGGATGCAAGGAAGGAAGGAAAAAGGGAAGAAAGTAGGGAAAGAAAGAAGGAAGGAATGACGGGAGAAAGCGACGTGGAAGACGGTAAAATGGCCATCGTAATAGTCTATCATAGAATCAAATAAATAAGTCAAATCGGTAAATTGTTAATTTCTTTAATCTGTTGCAAACATATTATGCTTCGCGCTTCGGAAATACAACTTGATGCCAGCGTATGAAAAAACCCGTCGTTGCCGTCGACAGAAGTTATTTTGACTTATTAGCCTTTTGCATGCAAATTACGAGGAGTACCCTTTTCTGATATGCGAATCTCGTACGGTTGCCGACTTTATAGAATCGGAAGCTATTGTGTTAAAGGTGTTAAAGACGAGCAGCATATGGTCGATTAAGTAAGTAAGTAAGTAAGTAAGTAAGTAAATAAGTAAGTAAGTAAGTAAGTAAGTAAGTAAGTAAGTAAGTAAGTAAATAAGTAAGTAAGTAAGTAAGTAAGTAAGTAAGTAAATAAGTAAGTAAGTAAGTAAGTAAGTAAGTAAGTAAGTGGGTAAGTGGGTAAGTAAGTAAGTGTATTCTTCAATGTACCCGCTGCAAAACGCACTCTGGTTTACAAGCATATAAAAAACAACACGCAAAAACAAATGCAAGACAAATCTGGAGCCATCAACGGCACCCTCTCATATAGCTCAAGCCTATCGATGGTAAAGTCACAAGGACAGAGTCATCCATAGGCTGCGCCACTGGTTGCCCTCTGCCAGTGCCAGTCCAAAGCATGGTTAAAGGAGGAGGGCGTCGCTAATGGTCTTTGTTACCACATAGTGACGTTAAACTGTAAATAGCCTACTACTAGGCCTACTACAAGTCACCAGCGTCGAACTTCTACTCATAGACTACACGAAGAGTCCAGCTGAAGGTTTCTCGTATACCGATGTTGGTATTCTATAGACAGCATTTTCAGTGTCTACAGGGCCGAGATGCATAAAGTCCGAAGAGCAGCGACGGGCAGCACAATGCTGGAAACTTGGCACTATTATACTATACTACACTACTAAGCGACACATTGCGGTTGCCACGGCCAAGTACGTGACGTTTGAGTTAGAGCCTAATATAATTATTATTTCAAATCGTAGAGGCAGTTCTTGTTTAACGACGCCGGGTCTTAACGAGCGACGCCCTCCCTTAACCAGAATTTAGACTGGCGCCATCGAAATATAGGCTACATAATGAAAATGTATATTTAAATTTTCATTGAATCTTTGTTAAATTTTCATTAAATTTCCCTATTGTTCGGCGGTATCTTATGGTTATTAAAAACCTTTAATACAAAATTGACATCAACTTTGCTATGGCCGGTTCATCTTTCTCGAAAAGTTACATAATACCATATGTATTCTTGGCTAAACTATCGTATACCAATGCGATACCTTCCGAGTGGTGCCCCAACGATTGAGGAAAGAGTCGTGGTTGCGGAGGACCACCGACTCCGTTCAATTATGTGGAATGATGCGCATGTGGTATGATGATGATGATGATGATGATGATGATGATGATGATGATGATAATAATTTTTATTTGGTTTCTTTCTTAGGTCTATTTTATACAAACGTTTGTTTTCTTGCTCGTTTGCATCATTGACACCACACAAAAAGATAATAAAAATAATAATAACGATCTTCGCCCTCGTTCTTAGTTTACCAAAATCAATAAATCAATCGTAATTTATATAGCGCCTTTCAAGGTGTCTACTCAAAGGCGCTCCCAGTCGAGATGAAGCAATAAAAACAGTCTTCAGCAGTTTTTGAAATTGAGAACAGCTTGGGAGGTGTATCGTATAGGCTAGTCAAGGGAAAAAAGCATACCATTCGCAATTATTTTTCCGAACTTTCTTTCTTGCGGTCATTCTATGCCCTCGCATACGTTTGTGTGGGTGCGTGTGCATGTGTGTGCGTGCGCATGTGTGTCTCTGTGTGCGTGTGCTTGCGTGTGTGTTGTAAATGTGTGACTAACTATTTGGCTGAGTCGGTCAGCTGGTACTCGCGTCGTCTGTCGTAGCACTCCTGTATTCCTGCGTCTGACCAGAGCGTTCGGATGGCGCTGACGTACGGCTCCTCAAACGTCGCTACGGTCTCATAGTCAACCTCACGAACCAACTTGCCATTTTCCTACAGTCACAATGACGATCCAAGTATAATTTATATATTTATATTTATCTGTATACATATTATATTAAAGTATATATAAGATAATATTTGATCAACATTTCTAGAATATATAATTATTATGACGTTTAAGAAAATGCTACGTCACCAAATAATAATCGTGCAGTATGGGTTTTTCCCATTCGTTTGGTTTACTCATTCACTGCAATGAAACAGCTTAGCGCTCGTTTGCTGTACATTTACTTTGATATTGCTTGGGTGCGTGTCCTTTAAAATAATGGGTCACTCCCCAGCTCCCACCCAGACAGTGCTGCAAGAGATTTCAATTATTGAATTACTATGATTCCAGACCTATAACACACTGCAGCGCGGACACGAAGCTGATTCCGGTAAATTATAACTTTGATAGAAAGCGTTTCAAGGGTGTCTAATCAGGGTCCTATATTTTCAATTATTAAAGACGTTAGAGTGGCCGTTAACACAGAGAGTGAATCATATTATAATAAGTGTAAATTTTTTCCATTGTTCAGCGACATATCTTATGCCTTTCTTATGGTTAGCATACTATTGGGCTATTAACGTCGATTCCATTACTCACTTCTAAATGATATTTTAATACGAAGTCAAAAGTGGTCCATCGTATGACCTAATATAGGGCCCATACACATATTACGTAGACAAAACATTGTATTCTCGACCACATGCGTCCTGCTGCAACTCGAGTCTATGCCAACACATCCCTACAAAAGTTAATTAAAGTCGTCACCAGAGTCGCCCTCCTCCTACGTCCAAGCTTGGGACTGGCACTGCAATGTACTATCCCACGGACGTACAATTACTGGGTCTGACTAATGACAGCAGGAGTTGTATGTGTCATGGCAGTTTTAGCTTAGGGGCCGTCCATAAAGTACGTCACGCTATTTTTGACCATTTTAACCCCTCCTCCCCCTGTCACAAACTGTCACAAATCTCGGACCACCCCCCTAAAGTACGTCACACTTTCGAACAATCTCTAATTCCTCTGATAGTGACGTGTGTCCCTAAACGCTTTGATAGTGACGGGAAATCAACTTTTATCCCGGTTTTAGACACGTTGGCCGGGCCAGTAGCGGCGCTAGGGGAGGCTGGGGGGGCTAAGCCCCCCTAAAAAGGCCAACTATTTTTTTCGCCATGTAAAAATTAAATATTTGGACGATTTACCCCCTTTAGCCCCCCCAAAAAAATGAAGCGCAAGGCTGAAGATTTTGGTCGATGACTAAAAAACAAAAGGTCGTCAGAAATTTTGGCGGCGGGCGGAAAATTTTTCCCCGAAAATCCAGCCCCCCCCAAAACGAAAATCCTGGCGCCGCCACTGGGCCGGGCCGGGTCGGATTTTAGGTACTAAGAACCGCTAGTGGATATTAAAGTAAAAAAGCGTGGTGTAATTTTGTTTTAATATACGATGACAAATGAAAGTGGGTATTTATTAGATAATACAATGGCTTGGTATCACATATTTTAAAGAATGACGTAAAATAATTGTTTATAAGTTCATGACAATAATGATTAAATTATATAAATATTGCCTCCGAATTCTCAAAATTTTGTATTATAATAATTACTATTATATGTAAAAATTAAATTCCGAATTTGTCGCTCAGTGACATAATTAGGCCCTATGCAGTGGACAACATAGAAATAATAATACTTCCGGCATGACGAAAGCAAGGCTATACCTAAAACAAGGCTTCGCAACAGCATACTAGCGCTCCTAGCGAGAGGAATCGTGAACAACACATTCAGGAGATACGCATTTCATGCTATTTTGATATAAAACTAATTCAAATGTTTCACAAAATTTCTGAAAATTATTTTTAAAGCTATTAAATTCTACTAAAAAAATAAAAAATAAAATAGATATAAAATTTTAAAAATAAATGTGTGACGTCACACATGGCCTGACCCTCTTCCCCCTGTCACAAACTGTCACACTTTCTTACACCCCTCCCCCCCGGAGCGTGACGTACTTTATGGACGGCCCCTTAACGACATTGCGTGATGACAGATCTTTCTTTACAGTCGTTCGTCTACTTCAGACAAACACAGGGCTTCTTGGATTGTATACGCGATAACGTGACCAACCTTTATAGTCGTAGTTGTCAGCGTTTTTCAGGTGTCGAAAGAGACAGCCCTAATCAATACTGTACTACTGTAGCATGCTAAGAATGGTAGCATGTTCAATACTTAACCGTTTGAGTACGTTTTACCGGTGTCTAACGCGCTTCAGATTATAATAAATTATACCTCGTTGGCTGGTATTTTATAGGCGATCTTGAGCGTTTCCATGGCTCTGATCATCGTATTCATCGCCATGAAGATGTTCTGAAAGACGAGTTTGATGAATCCTCGCTTATCTTCGTCTGAATATCCACTGCCGTGAATGATCCTCATTTGTTTGACGAATGTACTCTTCCCAGACTCACCTGTTCCTGTTCTCACAAACAGACTAATTTTATATAGACCATCCTATAATTATGTTGTTAAGCCGAAATCTGTCCTTGCTATTCATTCATTCATTCGTTCATTCGTTAATTCATTCATTCATTCATTCATTCATTCTTTCTTTCGTTCGTTCGTTCATCCATCCAACCAACCATCATAACCATTCATCCAATTATCCATCCATCCATCCATCCATCCATCCATCCATCCATCCATCCATCCATCCATCCATCCATCCATCCATCCATCCATCCATCCATCCATCCATCCATCCATCCATCCATCCATCCATCCATCCATCCATCCATCCATCCATCCATCCATCCATCCATCCATCCATCCATCCATCCATCCATCCATCCATCCATCCATCCATCCATCCATCCATCCATCCATCCATCCATCCATCCATCCATCCATCCATCCATCCATCCATCCATCCATCCATCCATCCATCCATCCATCCATCCATCCATCCATCCATCCATCCATCCATCCATCCATCCATCCATCCATCCATCCATCCATCCATCCATCCATCCATCCATCCATCCATCCATCCATCCATCCATCCATCCATCCATCCATCCATCCATCCATCCATCCATCCATCCATCCATCCATCCATCCATCCATCCATCCATCCATCCATCCATCCATCCATCCATCCATCCATCCATCCATCCATCCATCCATCCATCCATCCATCCATCCATCCATCCATCCATCCATCCATCCATCCATCCATCCATCCATCCATCCATCCATCCATCCATGATCCATCCATCCATTCAGCCATCAATTAATTAATATATTTATTTATTCATTTATTAAGTCATTCATTCAGTAATTCTTGCAAAAAATTTCATCTCGACCCTTCAAGAAGCTCAGTCAGAGACGCTCCCATGCAGTCCAACAACGGTGATACAAAAATATTTTAAAGAACCTGTGAAACACTGATATAGTCAACCCTATCATGTGGCAGGCGTATACCTCCAATGGGAGACTATTCCAGACAGATGGACCTACAATTATTGTGAAAGCACGACGCTGACAGATTGAGGTTCCAACACGAGGAACCAATAGCTAGCTTCCCACTTGAGGCAGATCGAAGGTTTCTGCGAGCCAGGACAACAGATATTACATTTACACACCATACAGACCTCACATAGGTATACACGTGAATTCGGTGCCTGAATAAGAGACGATGTGGGGAGCAAGAACACATGTGCACGGGTGACCGAAGATGGGATGGATAAATAATTATCAGAATCTTCATGGAAATGTCATTCGAATCAGAGGCCAGACAGAGATGGAGGAGACTTCTTTATGAAGTGATCAATTAACCTCGGATCGAATAGACAAGATAGTTTCATCATAATCATCGTCGTCGTCATCGTTGTCGTCATCATTATCGTTGTCGTTGTCGTCGTCGTCGCCGCATTCGCCTTTGACTGTCTACCTTGGTGCTCCATTTATCAATGCTATATGTTGTCAAGCACACATATTTATATATTATCGGTTATCACGTTTTACCGGTGTCTAATGAGAAGGACGCAACCGAGCGGGACACCGATGAATTTTATTAGCATCAGCTAATTTTTTACATAACTATATTTCTGGTATATTGGAAATATTAAACTGTTAAAGATAAGCTCATCCCATGCATGTGCAATCATAAATGAATTACTTCAATAACTCTCTTTTTAATTTTCAGTTTCATTTACATGAAGCTCTGTTCAAACGACAATAATAATTCTTCTATGACGTGTCTTGTTTAAAATTATCGGTTTCAGTTATTCGAAAGTACAATGTATTTAGAAAACGATAATTAAGCAACTAAAGCAAAGAATTCGTTCAATACTAATTGAATTAATTCTGATTAATGGAAGAGCCGGTGTCACGGGATATTCTATCCCCCCCCTTAAAGCTATCCGGGGGATGAATTAATCTATCCACCCCGGATGGAATTAACCGGTCTAGACTATCCGGTGGGATAAACCATTCTATCCCCTTTATTGAAAAACGCGTATTATTGAAAGATTTATGCTGTCATCAAAATTTAAAGTGGCTCTAATTGTTTTAAGTGCCCCAAGCAATGTTCAGAGAAAGTCAACTCGAATTTATTTAGTGACTATGAGTGTTTTATATGTTTCAAATGTTTTAAGTGCTCTAAAATCAAAGCAAAAAAATTATCTAGTAGGAATAAACATATAGGCCTACCTACTAGTGTCATTGTTCAAAACAAGGCAGATGGAAATTTATTTGCAAAAATAAATACACGCGGAAGTGGCTTTTTCGACTTCTCTTCATTTGGAGGGGTATACGATCAATATTTTGTGACACCGGCATATTCATTATAAATCTTGCATTTAGTGGGAATATGCTTAAAAGCGCAAATGGAAACATATTATTCCTACATGCACAATGAGGATTGCATAAACTAACGGGAAAAAACGCAGATGTAAATAAGTATATTCTTTAATGTATCAGCTGCAAACGCACTCTGATTTACAAGCAGACAAAAACACGATACATAAAACAATACAAGACAAATATGGCAACCATCAACGGCGCCCATGCACCGGGTGGGGCATGGGTGGGGGGGGGGGCGGTGGGGGACATTTTTTTACGAAAACCGAAATTTCACGGGTGGCGTACCGGTCCAGGTCGGAGTGTAGTGTGGTGGGTGGTGGGTGTGGTGGGATGAGATGGGGTGGGGGTGGGGGATGGTGGTGGTGAAATTTTCCGAATATATAAATTTCACGGGTGACGTACCTGTGGAGGTCGGAGTGTAGTATGGTGTAGTGGGGTCGGGGTGGCGGGTGGGGGTGAGGGGTGGGTTGGGTGGGGGTGGGTAGGGGTGGGAGGGTGGGGTTGGGTGGTTGGGGGTTTGGGGAGGGAGTTGGGTGAGGGTGGAGGGTGGGGTTGGGTGGTGGTCGGATTGGAGTGGGTGGGAAGGGGTGGGGGCGAGGAGCGTTGGGGAGTGGGATTGGGTAGGGAGGGGCGGGGTGGGTGGGGTGTGGGGTTGGAGTGGAGTGGGGGTGTGGTTGGAGAGAAGGTGGGGAGGGGTGTGAGGTATGGGGGATTGGGGATGGGGGAATTTTTCCGGAAACCCAAATTTCACGGGTGGCGTACCGGTGGAGGTCGGAGTGTGGTGAGGGTTGTTAGTTGGGGGTTTGATGCGGTGGAGTGTGGTGTGGTTATGGCCGGGAGCGGGTAGTATCCTAAATTTCCCGGGCGACGCCGAGTACCCCAGCTAGTGCAATATAATTATGCAATATATTTATGCAACATAATCATGCAATATAATTATGCAATTTTATGATACTGTTACTTATACAATATAATTATGCAGTATAATTATGCAATATAATTATGCAATATAATTATGCAATTGCTGCTCAATCTTTGAATAGTAACAGCTTTTTTGCTGTTTAACGACATTTCAATTTCAAAGATGATTACTCTGGCCCTCTTTTTTTCCAGGCTTGGAACTGGCACTGGCAGATTGCAACCAGAGTGCGGAGTTTATTTACTTATTTATTTCGGAGATTCTATATAGCGCCTCTTCAAGGTAGGCTACTCAGAAGCGCTTCCGGCCCAACCACGGCAATATAAGACAGTTTCTTGTTTCTTAAGGAACAGAGTGGAGTGACCCCTGGTGATCAAGTGCAGTGTAACAGGGAGACCATTCAAGGTTGTAGGACCAGCAACCATGGGTGGAGATTGGTTCCGTTCTTGGAGGGGCTAACTTATAAGTTTGCGCCTTTGGGGGGGGGGGGGGGAGAGGTGGGCTAAGCCCAGGAAAAGATACCGTTTACACGGTAAAAAACTGAATCTCTGTCTTCTTGGGGGGAGGCTTGGCCCCCCCCCCTATCCTCTGATAAATTCTGCCCATGTCCATCATCATCGCCATGGTCACTATGTGTTTACTTCACGCATTCTGGTCCTCTGGATCCACATTGCACATCTGAAGCAACCTGCTAAGATTTTTGTTTGTTTGCTGTCGTCTAATTGCTTTGATATTCTACTGTCCTTGCCAATAATTTAAAATACCAGAATAATTATCTGAAACATCCAACAAATATCAATTTGCGCTGCTTTTGTTTGGAAATGAAACACGTAAGATGTCAGTCCAAACCTGTATTCTGGTCTAGGCCTACTGTGAAAGCGTTCCATGCTTGGCACAAAGGCACTCTGAAATTGTACATTCTGTGACTTCCTAGACTTGTACACGTTCGAAAAAATAATAAGAAGGTTCAGTAAAAAATTTTAAATTATAGTATGAATCCAATTTAGCGCAAATTTTACAGTTTTAATGAATATTTGACACGTTGTGTTCATGATGGAATGTGCATTCAATATGGCGAAACAACATTTCTGTGTTTGTGTGGTTCGCTTTGTTCGGCCGCAGTTAAGACAATGCTTAGTCCAGCGACTTGAAATCACTATCATCGAATAAAGGAGAGATCCGACTATTATACTGTAATAAAGGTTTGCGAAATTAGACTGAGAATTCGCTAAAATATACATCGAAGTGAAGGTACCTACTGAGCCCTGAATAGACATCGTTGCGTTTGATCGCTTCCTACAAATTGTTATTCCAATCAGGACAGCCGAAAGTGGGCTGCGAAGAAAGCCAAGACATTCAGGATTATTGCTGCACAAATCTCCAACCGTAATAAGCCTGCATTGTCTGGAAAACTAAACTTAAGTTTGACTCTGGAAGCACACGCTGAAACCGAACGAAAGGCGAAAGCGCCAAGAGATGACAATCGAGAACGGAGACCTCAACTAGGTCCGCGCGCCGGTCTATAAAAGCGTGCCGCGCTCTGGCGGATCATTCTACGTTGTGTGAGCGTTGTTTGAAGGAAAGTTTTCATTGTATTTTGGTGGGAAAGAATTTGAAAGTTTGAAAAAATGTCTGACGCAGTAGCAGCAGCGGGAGCGGCACCAGCGGCCACAACCCCAGCAAAATCGGCGGCGAAGAAGAAGACGGCGGCGAAGGCAAAGCCAAAGAAGGTGGCCGATCATCCGAAGTACGCCGCGATGATTCGAGATGGCTTGTCAGCCCTGAAAGTAAGTTCGGTGAAACTTTTCACTTTTTTCGGTGGCATTTAGATTTCTTATTGAAGCAGGATATTTTGACAGTTCTACACAAAATACGCAGTTCTAAATAAATTTTTGCGTTTGCAGAAGCACTTCTGTGCACTTGAAAATAGTAAAAATAATGTCATTGTCACCAAATTGAGAGTAATAATTTATTATTTACGATGGAGGATGGGAAGGGAGGGGATTGTGCGTTCTAAAAATTCCTTACACGAAACTGAGATTGGTTATGGGGGATAAGCAGAGGAAAGATTCGTTATAGTGCAGGCGTTTATGTGGGACTGCAGAACTTGCTGTGAAGAATGGAGTGTAATGGTGACACTCTTGCACGAAGGTCAGAACCACGGCACGGACGTGGGATCGCTTCCCGAAGATCGGCCTTTCATTCGCCAGATGGCGTTAACCTAAGCAGTTGGATTGATTGATTGAAGCCTTGCATGGCTGCCAAAAAGTTCAATTTGAAGCCTGTTATTAAGTATTGCTGCCATCCGTCCTTACATTACGTAAGTAGTAGGGGGCATGGGATGATTGGATTCCGGAGATTTTGCATACGGGTGCGAATGGCGGGGAAGGGGTCTCGACAAAATGTATACGTCGGCCACTAGGCCTATGCAGAATATATTTCTAATTATGACGTCCACATTGTCCTATAGTCATCCGGTGGCATTATTTTTGAAAAATAAATAGTATACGGTAAAAAAACCAGTGTTGTAGATGACGATCAAATTAAATTTGTAAAGCGAGGATAAGGTATCTCGGTTGTGCGTATGCATGGGAAGGGGTCCAGAAAAATATATGTTGAGCAACAGAGGAGGGGTGGTGTATAAAAATGTAATTTTTGCGTACATAATATGGCCATACTGCATTCATGTTTGTTTGAGATAATAAACAGATTATTATTAAAAACTGCCGTTGGGGTAATATTATTCATCAATATTTAAATACAAAAAATTCTGTGCCGAGTTTAATTGGAGTGGTCATTGTCCCAGTGGGACATTCATGAAATTTTTTAGAAAGCCGTCAGTTGAGCTCTAGGGTTTTGTGTGTTGAGGCATTGTGTGTATTACAATTTCTTGTGACTTTGTGTTTGTGCGACTTTAATAAGCTTATAATTTGTGAATTGTTTCTTGACATGCGCATTTGTTTGAGCTCTAGGGTTTTGTGTGTTGAGGCATTGTGTGTATTACAATTTCTTTTGAAGAGTAGTTTGTGTGACTTTAAACTAATTTTCGAATTGTTTCTTGACATGCACATTTGTTTTGTGGATCATTCGTTCATTTCATGAATTTATATAGCGTCCGCTTCAGGAAGAAGATGCTCACTCAGAGGTGCTCCCAGTCCAACCACTGATGCAAAACGGTTATGAAAAGTTGATCTCTAGTCCAGTTAATGCTTGCTGTTTAGTCACGAGTGACAGTCGAATGGTGCAGTGTTTACTGCACTGTCAACAGAGAAATAAAAGGTTCAGATCCTACCAAGGCCATTTCATTCAAAATTTTGCTACATGTTTACCTTTAGCCAACTAAGTTATAATAGTACACATTTTTGGTAAGCGAAGATCAGCTAAGGTGTGGACTGTCCCCAGCCTTCGTATGCTGAGGCTAAAAAACTGAGGTCGCCAATACTTACCTCTTTGGTTAGATGATGCACAGTCTCTCCTCACAGGTTTTTAAAGTTGATTGATTTTAAGCAGGGATGCCACTCTGAATTTTGAAAACAGGTCAGATCCGGTCGAAAAAAAGGCTTGAAAAGGCTAGATTGACAATTTCTCTCAAAATGCATGGATTTTTCAAATTTTCTGGGTTGAAAGTTTTGACGACCTTTTTCGGTCATCCGATGATTAAAATTTGCTCTCTTTTCCTTCCCGATAAAATTTCTGATGACCTTTTTAAAGTTTTTCGCTCCAAAATTTACAAATTTTTTTCAAATTCACAAAATTTTCGAGTTTTTTCACGTCTTTTGTGGAATTTCACCTTAAAATGTCTATTTTTCATGTGTAAAAAGTCGGAAAAACCGCCGTGAGAAAAAATGATAGATCCTGACAGAAAAAACCTAAAAACCTAGACAAGACCGAAAACACCTAGATCTAGGTGGAAAAAGCTGAGTGGCATCCCTGATTTTAAGTGCAGGGAGCCATTTATTCGTGAGTGCTACGTCAAGTTGGAGGGGTTGCTTGAATGGTTCTTGAAGGAGGTCCTGGTTTGACTTACAGAGGGGCAGAGCTTGGTCAAGAGCTGGAAGTTCAGATTGTTTTGGATGCTCCATGTTACACATGGATTCTTGGCACCAGTGGCGGGGCCAGGATTTCAGTTTTGGGGGGTTGAATTTGCGGGAGAATATTTTCCGGTGTCAGCCGGCAAAATTTCATACCTTTTTTTAGTCGTCGGCCAAAATCTCGAGAAAAATTTCCATTTCAGCCGTCCAAATCTCCGGCTTTTTTTATTCGTTTGGTTGAAATCTTGGAAAACGGTCCTTTTTCATGTCCGCCAAACTGTCTGGCAAACCTCGTGCATACCTTTTACGGGGTTAAATTTTAGGGGGGTAAAGGGGGTCAATCGTGCAAATATTTCATTTTTACATGGGAAAAAATGGATGGCCTTTTTAGGGGGCTTGGCGCATCTGCGCTGACAGTAAGGATACCAATTCCTTTCCCACCCTTCCTTTACTTTTCTGTTTATTGATCCAAAAATTGGGGATTCATTTACCCCACATTTACACCACAGAAATTTTATAATGGCTCTGTATTTTAACTTGTATTTAAAGCTTCATTTCTTTCATATGTTTTAGGAGCGTGGAGGTTCTTCACGTCAGGCACTTCTCAAGTACGTCATCAAGCACTACAGTCTTGGCCAGGATGAGAGGGTGATCAACGCTCACCTTAAACTGGCACTTCGAGCGGGAGTCAAGAATGGCACTCTAAAGCAGTCAAAGGGTGTTGGAGCCTCCGGAAGTTTCAAACTCGGAACTGACAAGGAACATGCAAAGGAGGCAAAGGCAACAAAGAAACCCACGAAGGCTGTTGCCAAGAAGGTCAAAGCCGCAACACCGAAGAAGGCAAAGAAACCCAAGAAGGCGACTGAGGCAGCCAAGCCAAAGAAGGCGAAAGCCACAAAACCGAAGTCTCCAGCGAAAGCAACCAAAGCAGCCAAGCCAAAGGCAGCAGCCAAAAAGCCAAAACCAGTCGCAACTAAAGCAAAGAAGCCCAAGGCAGCAACACCGTCAAAAGCAAAGAAGCCAAAGGTGGCGGCAAAAAAGACGGCAAAGCCGAAAAAAGCAGCAGCAAAGAAATAAACTCCAGTTTTAAAACTTGATTATCTTTCAGTTTTGCTGAAAATATCGAACAGTCGCTAAACATTTGAATTGGAGTCGAGAGTAGTGTACATAGGTGACGATTGGGAGCGTTTGCAAAACATAAAAGACTGATGGAACATTTTGCAAAATGACTTGTACAGTATAATAGACTAAATCATTTACAGAGAAGAGTTTTTTTGAAATTACGAATTATTGGCAGCAAGGTGAACAGAGGCAGTTTAATGTAGCCACTTGACAATGAGGGAAGTGGTGTTGAGTTTAATATATTTTTGGAGATGTACATTTTTCACGAAGCAAATAATTGTGAAATTTGGCTGTGCCTGAATGTTTTTCAATGCTTAGGACTATAGGTGTCGCCCTTTCATCAATTATAATTCTACTATAGAACAGCTTCAGTCCTGATAGTTGACCTCAATTGATGTCTCTCTTTAGAATACGCTGTCTCCATATCATACACTCGATCTGCTGGTTACAGCTGGTAATCCATTCTCCTCATTTTCCTTGTTTCAAGACCTATTTCTTTTTTAGCCTTGCGCAATGGGAGAACCTATGAACGGATCACCCTATTAGAGCAGCTTTTAAATATGTCTTAATACAAAACAATGCAAAATAATTGTGCAATAATAATTATTGCTGCTCAATCTTTGATTAGTAACAGTTTTTTGCTGTTTAACGACATTGCAATTTCAAAGACGACTACTGTGGCCCTCATTTTTTTTATCCAGGCTTGGGACTGGCACTGGCAGATTGCAACCAGATTGCGGAGTTTATTTACTTATTTATTTCATAAATTTTATATAGCGCCTCTTCAAGGTAGGCTACTCAGAAGCGCTCTCGGCAGTGGCGGCGCCAGGATTTCAGTTTTGGGGGGCTAAAGGGGGTAAATCGTCCAAAATGTTTATTTTTACATGGGGAAAAAATGGATGGCCTTTTTAAAGGGGGGCTTAGCCCCCCTAGCCCCTTCCCCTAGCGCCGCCACTGGCTCCCGGCCCAACCACGGTTAAATAAGACAGTTTTTAGTTTCTTAAGGAACAGCGTGGAGTGACCTCTGGGAATTAAGCCCAGTGTAACGGAGGCAATTCCAGGTTGTAGGACAGCAACAGAGAATGAGCTACGCTGTCGGATAGCAGTTGGCGAGCACACAAAGCACACCGTTAAAAGCCAAGGATAGTCATAATCACATAAATGGTGTTGAGACAGTTTTATAAGCACCGTTGAAAATCATAAAAATGGTGTCTATAGAGTATAACTTGCATTGTCGAATGTTGTATCTTGTGAGCGCTGATGTCGACAGCCAAATTGCTTACGTTACTTGGGAATAGAGTAATTATTATAGTAATCTAAGAAACTAAGAGCGCTGAGTCCCGGAATAACGCATTAAGTAAATAAAATCAATGGCTGATGAGGTCAGGTTTGAGTCAAAGTAGAAATGCACAATGTCATGCGTCGACAGTAGTCGTCTTCGCTCTTGTCATTATCACCGTCTTCATCATAGTCATCAATATCATCATCGTCGTCGTCGTCATCATTTATCATCATCATCATGTTATCGGTTTCGCCTATGACAGTCTTCACCAACAATAGCCATGGACCCATGTGACAACCACACCCTACCAACCAAAGCCAACCCCTTCGCTCTTTCATCCCGTCACCCCCCCCCCCCCCCCACTCTCCCTTCCATCCATCCTTCCCTGAACTCATCACCGGGTTTTGAGATCAACCGACTTCAGACTATCGATCGCTCATCATAGGCGGTCACCAGCCGATCTCTTCACTCACGCGCATGGACGCATGCACATACACACATACGCACATACACACATACGCACATACACACATACGCACATAGACACAAAAACGCACATACACACATACGCACATACACACATACGCACATAGACACAAAAACGCACATACACACATACGCACATAGACACACAAACGCACATACACACATACGCACATAGACACAAAAGCGCACATACACACAAACGCATATACACACATACGCACATAGACACACAAACGCACATACACACAAACGCACATACACACATACGCACATAGACACACAAACGCACATATACACACAAACGCCGGGTTTTGAGATCAACCGACTTCAGACTATAATGCAAGGCCCTTCAAACACACAAACGCACATACGCACAAACGCACATACACACATACGCACATAGACACACAAACGCACATACACACATACGCACATACACACATACGCACATAGACACACAAACGCACATACACACAAACGCACATACACACATACGCACATAGACACACAAACGCACATACACACATACGCACATAGACACACACACGCACATACACATATACGCACATAGACACACACACGCGCATGCACATATACACACAAAGCACACACAAAGCACAAATGCACGCGCGCACATGTACACACATACGCGCACAAAGACAGACGCAAAACACACAAACACACAAACACACGTGAACAAATGCACGTACGCACGCACGCACACACACAAACACACAGGCACACGCTATGGAAGTCCATGAAATCATAATTCCTGAGATTAAGCATGGCTATTGAACTGCAAGATGAGATTAACTAATGAAGTGTAAGGAAGGCTATGGATAAGATAAGCACTGGAAACGCTAGATGACAATAGACATTGAAAATGGTATAGATTTTGGTGAATGATGATATCTATGGAGAAAAGTATGGATTTGATTAGCCGCGGTTGATAACGATTTGGCTATGAAAGATTAGCGTATACAAACATACAATATAGGCTGCATCATAGCATATCATATCAGGCAGATTATCCGTAGATATGACTACAGCAGATCATATAATCTATAGGGTGGGCCAAAAAGACACACCCCACTGGGGTAGGCAGCGGGAACCCATATTGACCTATAGAGGTTCACTCTGTTCTGCTAAGATAGTATCACAAGCCTACTGGAAGCCCTAAAATATCGCTGAGCAATTTATATAGGAGACGGTCATGTTGAACACCTTTACAAAGAACACAGCCCTGTATTGAAATATTTTGATTAAATCTGGCCATGATGTGTAGATAGGAATTGTCTATCAGCCTGCAAAATTTCAATTCGAAATTCCTACTTTTGGTCAAGATATTATTAAAAGAAACAGTAGGTTTTTTTGGCCCACCATGTAGATCAGATTGTAGCAGATAAGGCAAGATACAATGGAATATAACAAATCACATCCTGTCATAAAAATAAGCTTACATATCTTGTAAGATCAGATTGATTACACTGTTGATAATGGCAGATTAGATCAAATAGCTCAAACTATTTAATGGCCAATTTGATTAGATTGGATACAGAGCTTACCGGGTAGTTTATACAGACTTACCGAGTAGAATGCAAAGGCTTACCGAGTACTATGGAAAGGCTTACCGAGTAGTTTAGGAAGGCATGCGGAGCAGTCTATAGAAAGGTTTACCGAATTGGTTAGAACGGCTTATGACATTTTGTGTAATCTAGAAGGATGCATCGAGTAGTTTTGAAGGTTTACCGAGTAGTTTAGACAGGCTTACCGAGTAGTTTAGACAGGATTACCGAGTAGTATAGACAGGCTTACCGAGTAGTTTAGACAGGCTTACCGAGTAGTATAGACAGGCTTACCGAGTAGTTTAGACAGGCGTACCGAGTTGCTTAGAAGGCTTACCGAGTAGTTTTGAACGGTTTACCGAGTAGTTTAGACATGCTTACCGAGTAGAAGTAGCTTCAGTTCCTTTTTCGAGTCTTTCTTGTCTTTCCTCAGCTGCTTTTCTATCTCCTGGTTGATCCTCTTCTGCTCCTGAGCCTCCTGGCTGAGGCAGCAGAGCGCCATTGGTCAATTGTAGGTCAGGCAGAGGTCAAGAAGGTCAGGTCAAAGGTCGGACGGATGAACAAACGAATCACGTGTCACCTTGACATAATTATTTGGGCTGTTAAACCGAAAAAAGCACGGTCTGGGGTTAATTAAGTCTAGCAGTTCAGTTGCATTATAATAGGCTGCATATAAATCATCAGAATGATAATCATGTCTGAATGCGCACTTGTTATAGCGCCCCTTCAAGCTCTCTACTCGGAGGCGCTCCCGAATGCAGAGCGGACACTGCATCGGAGTTTCAAGCCGAAGCGCTGAGCAATTGCGAGTGAAGAACTTGCCCAAGGTTCCTACGCGGCAACGAGGTGGATTCGAACCTCGAACCTTCCGGCTTCAAGGCAACGACGCCACCACTACACCACCGCGCCCCACAAAATGTGCCCTACAATACCTACATTATCGTCTTCAATCATTGGTTTAATCTCGTTATCGTAAACACTAAACTTGTTGAGTGCCAATCTATATGGATAGGCACAGGGTACCAGCCTATTAACGAGCGCTACGTCGCGCCAGACGGGCTGTCCGACGATTGATGACCTGCAGAATTTAGCCTTCATTCATTTTGAATTTCCATTTAATTTCTAATCTAATCTATGTGATTATCTGCCATCATCTACCTGACCATGGTCTACTGCATTCCAATCTATTTGATCTTGCTATAAACTGACAGATTGTAATCTAATATAATCTAATATAATTTAAGCCATACAATCTAATCTATAATATATATATATATATATATATATATATATATATATATATATACATTAGGGTGTCCCAACAAATATTTTTCTAGAAACTTGAAATGCAGTCCCCCTAAAAAGTTTCCATATGGTCCCATAATAACACCTGTAAAGTTTTATGACACTAAAAAAATATTTAGGGGTGGCTCAAGCCGCCCAAATTTAACCCCTATTGGCATAATTTGCGCCTGATGTGTCCAACTTCTAAATGCCTTTATATCCCAATCGTTGATCCTATTATAACAAATTTACTACCCTTGGAAAGCTCGTGAATGGTAGAATTAACAGGTATTTAACTTTATTGGATACAATGGATATTTTGGGCATAGTCTTATGCTCAAAAAATGCAAAATCGAGAAAAATTTGAGATTTTTGAACTTTGGACACAATATCAGTGCACACACAACTAATCATTGGGAGTAGTCATTACAAACTCTTGATAATGTAACAAGTCGTGGTTTTAGCTCCTCCATACCTTCATCTGCTTCATAGTAAGAAATTCTGAGGGGGCTGTGAGGTTCAACCCCTATTTGTCCTAGGACCACACAGTAAAGTTTTAATTGCACACCCCATGCAGCTACACAACAAATCAACGTCTGGACCGTTATTTTTTTACTATTCTCATACTGATCTGCTGATTCTACATCACTGCACTCAAATTGTTCTTCAGTTCTACGTTCTACATTTACACATGTCAACAAGATTGTCACAATTGTGGTTAGAAAACATGTGCCTGTGTTTTTCGACAACCTGTGCGAGAAATTGTCTCCGATCTACGTTCTTCGTTATCGTTGAGCTGAAATTCTGTATCAAAGCTGCGTCATGTTTGTTCAGCACAGTCATTTACACAGACCAACGTTATGAAAAATCACACGTGGTCTTATACGATTGGCTATCTCGCCACTCTTTCACCGAAAGATCGAGAAAACTATATTTGAACGCAGCATGGTTTGGGAAAAACTTTTAGGAAGAGATAACCCCGTTATTCCACATTAATGAGAACTCACTGAAAGAACAGAGAGAATTGCTATCTCTTATATCTTAGGTGCTGGTATACCAAGAATGATGTTGCATCATTTTCAGACTTGTCATCTAGAGCAGCATTGTCAGAATTATAAAGCTATGGATTAATTCAAAGAGAGCAGTGACTCTACATGAGAACACCGCCTGACTGTAGATGTCAATCACAAATCTGAGACTTGTTTGGGTTGGATGCCCTGTAATTCACGGTCGTCAACTGTATATGTGATTCGTTTCCATCATAAAGCAATTAGATCTATATTGCCTTACCCATCCAACTTGCTCTGTGATGGCAACAGGCTTGCGAAATGCTACCGAATTGTTCAATCCAACCATGAATACCAAGAGTTTTGAAAATTCTTGATAGTCATATTTCGAGTATGGCCACGCTAAAGCTGTTCAGTAATGAATTCTTATGATTTGTTAGATGCAGACTGCAGTAGCATTGGTCGAGGGTTTGGTTGATGGTGAACCAGATTGGAGCATTCATCTTTAAATGGCTTGCAGAGCTTAATTACAGACCATTGATGGACAAATTTTTACCAAGGACACAAAGAATGCACCAGGCAACTGGACTTAAAAGATTTCTGTGATGTTAACAAGATGTTACGACTGATGGCTGATGTAGAAGGGTGCAAGGCATTGCAAACTCTATTTAATATGCAGTTATTGAAAGCCGTTGTCTCAAAGCATTTGCCAATAATTAGGCCTAATGCATCACACTTTCACGACTTCAAAAGGTTCAAACTGCAACCGTTGATTCCTGTCCTGGTCCAGAGGTCAACTTTAGCACACCAACATGTTTGTAGGCTACTTCCACCAACTAGAGAAAAATCAGACTGACAATCTGTTAACCTTATTCATTTCTACTCCACTGATGATTGCCATGTGGAGGTAGCGACCTGCAATCCTAGTGCACGACATTTACATCATTCGTTTGCTCGAGAGCTTAACTGTCGTCCTTATGCTTGAAAAACCTCATTCGCAAATACAATAAGGTTGCATATTTGTAGATTTTAGTATTTCAGAGCAATATAAGGTTATTAAGCAATACATAAGCACGCTAGTGGGATCAAAGTGTGGACCTCCGAAAATTTCAAACTCATAGGCCTATATGTCGCACGTATAATTTGTGACAACTTACACATATTATATGTGAGCTTTGAGCGGCCTCTAAATATTTTCAAAATGTCCAGAAATTTGGCAGGTACTATCATAGGACCATAAGGAAACTTTTTGGAGGGACTGCATTTCAAGTTTCAAGAAAAATATTTTTCCTGTGCAATCGTGGGACACCCTAATATACATGCATATAAAGTTATAAACTACCGGTATAAAGTGGGATCTAGTCTATCCAGTATGATCCAATGATCAAAGACGGCGTTCAACCCTAACTCTGTTGTCTATCTTTGGTCCTCTGCACGTTACGGATTAGGGTTAAGCTTTTCCACTCGGAACAGAAGCATGATCTGTTGAGTATTGACCATGCAGTGACAACCTCTTAAAGATTGCCTGCTTTCCTTGGACAATATAAAATTATATCTGATTCACGAGGTTACAATTCATTCATTCATTCATTCATTCATTCATTCATTCATTCATTCATTTATATAGTGCTTCTTCAAGGGGCTACTCAGAGGCGCTCCCAACCTCAGCGCGGTCAAACAAAACTGTCTTAAGATGAGATAGGAAAGCGCGAGAAGGATTTTTAGAAAGAGAGCGAAATGCCATTGGAAGAGCATTCCAGGTTGAGGTTCCGACCACCGAGCGAGCACGGTTCTGCATAGCGGAAGTACGAGCAACGGGGACTGAGAGCAGACTTTGTTCAGTCGAACGAAGGGAGCGGGAATGGTGAGATCTACGAGTAGGGCTACAGAGCTCGCAAAGGTATACGCAGGAGCAAGGCCTAGCATGCAGCGCCAGACTAAAGTAGATAATGTATCCTATACTTAATTCGCTGCTTGAATGGGAACCAGTGGAGAACGTCACGCATATAGCTGGAAGTGGCTGAATTTGGGTATGCGGTCAATATGGCGGGCTGCAGAGCGCAGGACGCGATCAAGGCAACTCGGACTGGCAATTGGTAGGCCAGCATAGAGAGAGCAGCAGTAGTCAAGTCTGGTGGTAACAAAATAATGGACAAGGGTTGCAGAGCAGTAGAAGTAAGCGAGCGAGCAACAGTGCGCATAGTCAGGGCTGTAATCAAGGG
This sequence comes from Lumbricus terrestris, assembly GCA_949752735.1. NCBI lineage: Eukaryota > Metazoa > Annelida > Clitellata > Crassiclitellata > Lumbricidae > Lumbricus > Lumbricus terrestris. Next base: position 15,336,938 of record OX457048.1, on the reverse strand, counting down.
TATACGCGGGTATACGGCGTATACTCACCTCCGGGGAAAAACGGCATCGTATACTCATCTCCCGAAAAGTAGGTATAGGCCTACGCGTGAAAAAAGCAGGGTACACCGTACACGCTAGTAAATCAGGCGCACACGGCTGTTTAAGGTGGTTTTTTGGGCCTGAGCCGCCTGATGACTAAAAAAAGGTCGTCAGTTTTTTCAGACGGCAAAATGACGAAATTTTCCCGAGATCAGCGTGTACTCACCTCAAAATTTACCAGTACAGCCCTGCGCATAGTTGACACAGTTGATAATAATAGGCACGGCCGCACGGTTGAATGAGTGAATATGTGGGGCAAAAGTGAGTTCTTGGTTCAGAGTTACACCGAGGCCACGGACTCTGGTTGAGAAGACAATATCGGGAAAGGCATCAGCCATGGTTGTCATATGAATCATATCTAGCTTTGCCAGCTGCTGACGGGTGCCAAGCCAAAATAATGAATTGAGTTTTTAAAGAAATCAGACGGAGTCGATTGGATGACATTCAAGTCCCCAAGGCTTCCATGGCGAGGCTCGTAGCCCGGACAGTCGCAACAGATTCAGAGGCACTGCAGTGCCGGTAGGCTTGCACATCATCTGCATGCAGATGGGCTAGCATAGCATGGGAGGCAGGTAGAGGGGTAAGATCTGAGGTATAGATTATGAAGTGAAGGGGCCCAAGACAGAGCCTTGTTGAAGACGTACGATAGGGAGCGGGAACCCATATTGACCTAGAGGTTCACTCTGTTCTGCTAAGATAGTATCACAAGCACACTGGAAGCCTTTAAATATCGCTGAGCAATTTAGGAGAGCGACGGTCATGTTGAACACCTTTACAAACAACACAGCTAACGATTATATAAGCGTGAACTCCGCTAAGTTACGACTAAGTCCACCGAACTTCACTTGTAATTTAGAAATGAAATTTTACAGTATTACAGACAATTCATATTTACACATGATGGCCAAATTTCATTAAAATATTTCAAACATAACAAAAGGTATATCACTTTTAGTGAGGCCACACACCGTTTTTTGCCGATTCAAAAACGCGACGCAGCAAAAAGTTGCAAAAAACAATTTTATTATTCTGGCCAATATCTTGGTCAGAAGTAAGAATAACTTTTGCTTACTTTTAGTGAGGCCACACACCGTTTTTTGCCGATTCAAAAACGCGACGCAGCAAAAAGTTGCAAAAAACAATTTTATTATTCTGGCCAATATCTTGGTCAGAAGTAAGAATAACTTTTGCTTACTTTTAGTGAGGCCACACACCGTTTTTTGCCGATTCAAAAACGCGACGCAGCAAAAAGTTGCAAAAAACAATTTTATTATTCTGGCCAATATCTTGGTCAGAAGTAAGAATATCGAAATGAAATTTTATGGGCTTAAAGACAATTCATATCTACACATGTTGGCCAGATTTCAACAAAATATTTCAAACAGAGCAAAAGTTATACCACATTCAGTGAGGCCATCGCCGTTTTTTAACGATTCAGTAGGGTAACGCAAAAAGTAAAAAAAACACAATTTTATTAAGTCTTATCTCAAATATTTGTTATCAAGTAGCCTTGATTTTGCCCGATGATCATTATTATTACCCTTTAAAAAAGAAACAGAGATCCAGCGCAGCTGCACGTCACTGAGAAGTCACTTAGCAAGCTGACAATCAAATTGGTAAATAAGGAATCTGTCAGATTAATCAACAGGTCCATCAAGACCTTTGCAAAGAGACTCAAAAGAAGTTTTGGCACTGGTGGTGGGCACATTGAGCACAAGTTTTGAAGCACTACCAAGTTCATTTGACAGCAGTTATTTGAGATGAGACTTAATAAAATCGTGTTTTTGTTACTTTTTGTTGCGTTTCGTTTTTGAATCGTCAAAAACGGTGGGTGGCCTCACTAAAAGTGATATAACTTTTGTTCTGTTTGAAATATTGTGATGAAATCTGACCATTATGTGTAACTATGAATTGTCTTTAAGCCTATAAAATTTCATTTCGAAGTTCTTTCTTCTGGCCAAGATATGGGCAAAAAACCTTAGGGGTTACATTTTTATGTCACACCCTGTATGTATAGGCTTGAATCGCGCCAAAAAGTGCTGTAATATGCCAAACAAATTTGTGTCGAGAGTGACGGCCTCTGTTGACATAAGGCATAGACCATCGTCAAATCTGGATCCATCCATCCAGGTAATACATGCTCTGGATCTTAAGCATTTCATCTACGTAGGAACGGCAAAAACTGTTAAGAATAATTCCCGTTGACGTTAACAATCTTTCCTTCTATAAACCGTTGTTAATTTTTACTCTGGATCCGCCATTTCGTCAACTTCACTTTGTTTGTGGATACGCTGCATCTTCACCTCTTTTATGCTTTGTAAGTTATTTTGAATAACTTGTAAAATGTTAACTAAAATTTTAATGCATACTCATACTTATTAGGCTATGTCACGATATATTATGGATGGAAAATGCAGCTTTGCGAATCTGCACATAAACGAACTGATGTCAACCCACAGGGTATCAAACTATACAGCGATGCACAAATCAAATGCATGTGTGTATGCATGATACATCCACACATGCATCTGTGCATGTACATGTATGCATGTATGCGTGTATAAATGCCTGTATTTATGTACTCATCGTATCGTATAGTATCTAAAAAAAGAGCGCCTCTCGCAGCATAGACTATTCAGAGGTTTGTTCGTAACAGAAGCCCCAGGAAAACGCTCAGAGGGAAAAGAGTTTTGAGATGCATTCATGTCATGTATATGAATGCCATATGCAGTTATGCACGTATGTGTACGTTTGCAGCATGATTGTGTGTATGCGTGTATGTATATGTGTGAATTGCATATGCACATAATTATGTAGCTATTTAAATAGTGCTAAAAGAGACGACAAGGGCACTATAGTCGATATCTTACCGTATAGACCTACAACCATTTCGTGCTAACAGATCAAGAAAGGTGCATCAACGACTTTTGCGCGAGGAGGAGGAAGTCTCTTATAAAAAAAGAAAGTTCAAACGAGTACTGATCATCGAACTAAGAATGTCAAAGAGAGGTCAAATCGATTCTCAAGAACATCACCTGATCTCAAAAGACGTATAGCACACGGACGTAGGTTCGTAGGTTCGCCTCAGAACTCCATCCATGAACGACACGATAGAGACGGGGCAGCGAGAGACCGACCTACCCACCAACGACCGCCTGACTGACCGCAGGGCGACTGCTGAGCCATCAAGCTGGGCGTTGGTCGTATGAGATGTCGGCATCAATACCTGGATTGGCCTGTCGTTAGTGGCTGTTGCAACGGGGCTGGTGGTGGTGGTGGTGGTGGTGGCGGTGGTGGTGATGGTGGTGGTTGAGGCTAATGAATTAAGCCATTATGGCACCTGTTGATAATGATTACAGGTGATCTGCTGCTGCTGTCCACCGCTGCTGCTGCCAGCGACTGATGCGGATGTTGCTCTGTGCTATTCAGGTAGTTTATATGCTGTGCGCCGTGGGATGGATGACACACACGCACACCTGTCAATAGGCGGATGGATGGATGGTGGATGGGTGGGGTTGGCTGGATGGTGGATGTATGACTGGAGGGCGGATGAAGGAGTGGTTGCTTGGATCGGTGGATGGGTGAATGGACGGGTGAATGAGCGTGTGGTTGGTTGGATGGATGAATGGGTGTATGGGTGTGGTTGGCTGGATGGGTCGGTGGATGGATAGAGGGGCTGATGGTGAATTGCGTTGGGTGTATGGATGTATGGATGGACGGAAGGAAGGGCGGATAGGTGTATGGCTGTATTGGTGGATGTATGGTTGGGTAGATTAGTAGATGGAAGGGTGAATGGATGTGTGATTGCATTGATTGGACGAGAGGGTGGATTGATGGGTGAGTTGGTGGTGGGACCGTGACTGGATGGATGACGGGTGGATTGAAGAGTCTATGGATGGGTGAATTGGTGGTAATTGTATGGATGGATGGGTAGATGTATGCGTGCATGGATGGATGGTCGGAGATGGGTGGAGAGATGCACTTGGATAGATAATGGATGGGTGCATAGATGTATGGACTGCTATATGTGACTGGATGGGTGAATGCTCAGGTAAATGGTGTGTAGTTAGATTGGTGAATTTGCTGTGGATGTATGGGTAGATTGATGGGTGGTTGTATGTGTGTTTGGATGCATGTTCGGATGATGCATGATTTAATGGATTATCTACAGGGCGGTTTGAGAGATGGATGGGTGAGCTGATTAGCGGATGGGTGGCCAAATTGATTTGTGCGTGAATGGACAGTATTACAGCGCACAATAAATGCTATATGGTAGTTTATTAGCCGACAGAAGTACGGAGTTATTGGTCTGAAGTTAATTCTCACGAACAGAATTCACGATGACACAAATGAAATTTGGCACACAGCCAGACATTTTGTTTTCAAGAAGAATAGATCTAGTATTCTTGTTTCCTCACAGAAATTCCGTGACAAGCATACAATGTAAAATACAGTGTAATGAACATCATATTTATAAAGTTCCAGTTTCATCAGTTACAGTTAAGTAACGATCGATTATATAATAATTATTAGCGCCCGACACGGCAACCGATCATGGATTACGCTATGTATGGTAAATTCAGTTGTATTATATCTAGCAATAGACTATACATGTAGATAGACTATTCCACAGTAGGCTATTTTAGTAATCGTTCATTTTCGAAACACACCTTCTGCGAGATGTCATACAAGGATGCTTTTGACTGCTGCGTGTGTATATCTATGTATGTGCACTTGTTATAGCGCCCCTTCAAGCACTCTACTCAGAGGCGCTCCCGACTACAGAGCGGACACTGCATCGTAGTTTCACGCCAAAGCGCTGAGCAATTGCGAGTGAAGGACTTGCCCAAGGTCCCTACGCGGCGACTTGAGGTGGATTCGAACCTCGAACCTTCCGGCTTCAAGGCAACGACGCCACCACTACGCCACCGCGCCCCCACAATGCTGTATTGTACAGCATATACTGCACTGGTCGCCTACAAAGTCATGTACATTGGCAACAGCCCACGTATTCGCTTTCCTATATTGGCCTATAATTCTTAGCAGATATCTTTGCAGGATCGGAAAAACACAATGGTGAAGGTTACATTTTCAGCAAGAGCTAGAAAAATGCAAAGCAATAAATTATGAACATGTATGTGGCTTTTTCATAGAGTATGTTCTACAATCTACATGTAAATTTCTCAGTTTCATTCTATTTGTCATTAGCATCACTGCATTAGTGCCTTAGTGCGAATAAATTTGTTAAAAGAACAAACAAGTCGTAGTTAAAAATCGGTGTCAATTCTCCAGGGAGGCACGTATCCAATCTTGCCCTATTTTTTTATGAGATTTGAATCTCTGGTCAAGAACGTTCTCAAAAGGGAACCTTGAAAAGTGTGACGCCCATTCAAACTGGCGTCGGTGAAAATAGAAACGTATGCACTGAAAATTAAAAGAGGGTAGAGAGACCAAACGACAGTGGCTATAGAAAGACGAGTAGTCTACATTTACATCACATCAGTTAATGTGAACAACCTCATCACAGGAGTAACATTTTAAATCGACAATAATACTTAGCAGACACGACGTCGTCATGATGCGAAAGACATTACTTAGCGAAGATAGATTTTAAAAGACGCCGCGTAAACTAAACTCGGAACAATGCGGTACATAGATATACATGTATATATAGGCCTATAATGTAAATATTTTTCTTATATATTTATACATACATACATACATACATACATACATACATACATACATGCATGCATGCATGCATGCATGCATGCATGCATGCATGCATACATACATACATACATACATACATACATACATACATACATACATACATACATACATACATACATACATACATACATACATACATACATACACACATACATGCATTCTTCAACCCATAAACAATTCAGCCACTGCCTGTAATCTGGTAGTGCCAGTCAAAAGCCGAGAAATAGAGGAGGTCGACATCAACGGCTGACGCAAGATGTCGTTAAACACTGGAAACTTACCATCAACCTCAACACCAGGTGGCTACAGTGATCAGTAATGTCTGGCAACAGCAGATGTTCAATTTGTCTGGTTGTAGTAGGCCTAACTGTAACGCACGAATTGCGGCAAAATTATTGTCTTTGCATTCACCAGACATACATGTAACTTCCAAGAATGTGGCCACCGTGTAATGATTGTAATCGTAACCGTAACCCTAATCTCCAAATTTCTAAAGCGCCACTCGAAAGACAAGCGCGGGGCATCAGCTTATTCGCAAGCGCTGAGATTCCGAAATATCGGTCACCTCGTTATCTGGCGTTACAAAACATAACTTCTTAGAGAATGTGACCACCCTGGTGTTACCAGACATAACGGTTAACAGTCTATATGTAAGGCAGGGCCAGTCCCGGGTGTTCTGCGAGGGGAGGGGCTACCACAGGAGTGGTTCGTTCCGCCTCATTGGTCTCCCGTCATGGCACTGGGCGATGTTGCTGCCCTCGTCAGCCTCTGCAATCAGGTCGACCTGAAAGTCGGTTGCCAAGGTAACGTTGGCGATGCATCCGACAAAGCCGGTGGAATACTTGTGCAGTGTACCGTGAACGATGTCATCCATACCACCTGAATGGAAGAAATGACAAACATCGATCCATCATCAATTCTTTTGAACGATAAGATCATCAAGCAATCAAAGCAATCAATTGATGAGAATCAATAAAATTAGTTTATCAATCAAAATATTAATTTGTTACTTTATTAAACAATCAATAAATCTAAAAATCAATCAAATAATTTATCAATTTAATCAATTTAATTTATCAATTTAGAAAGACAAATACACAAATATATAAAAAAAACACGAACGAATGACTTTAAAACAGAAGGAGTATAATAATTGGCTGCTGTTGCTGCAGCTGCTGTTGCAGCTGGTGTTTGTTTGTATGTGCACTTGTTATAGCGCCCCATCAAGCTCACTACTCAGAGGCGCTCCCGACTGCAGAGCGGACACTGCATACACCGAAGCGCTGAGCAATTGCGAGTGAAGAACTTGCTCAAGGTCCCTACGCGGCGACTTGAGGTGGATTCGAACATATATAACCTTCCGGCTTCAAGGCGACGACGCCACCACTACACCACCGCGCCCCACGATGTCTTATACCTATAAAGATCGTTCCAAACGTCGTCAGTTGTTTCATGCTTCCAGGTGAGACTCCTTCAACCGCCTCAGCTCCATCGATCTGCAGGCGACCGACCTTCTCCGATCTACACAAAGAAGATGTCATCAAAAGCATTTCTTATTGTCAATTTATATCATGTCATTCACCTCAAAGAGACCAGGCAATTTTTTCAAACCACTTTCAGCTCTGTCTTGGACATTATCTATGTGACTCTCAGTGTTGGCCTAGTTGTTAAAAATCTGATCTTTTTTTTCGTTCTTTGATAAAAAAATTGACAGACACAACGCTAGCAGGTACCAAAAACGATTTATCAATTCGGAGTATAATAATAAAATTATGTCTGAGTTAGTCTATGTCCATGCCTATTGCAAATTTACCTGAGGGTGAGTATAGCCGATTACTATAATGGTAAAAGCCAGATAAGATTAGCCTACTTATCAATAAACGAATATTATTATCTCTTGCACATAAGTATTAATATCTAATTTTCTTGGCAGTGCCAGTCACGAGCGTTGAGAAAGGAGGAGGGTGACACTAGTCATCCTTGATATGACACATTGTCGTTAAACAGCAACAAGCAAGTCTTATCTCGTTCTTACCATAACATGATTGCATATAATCGCGTATACACTCATCCTCACAGTGTGAGAATTTTGGAAAAATAACTGGGGGTTGGACCATTATCCACTTGGAATTGGGGTGTGAAAAACAGACTTTACTATGGGGCTCCAAGAAAGACTGGTGGGTTGAACACCCCCCGGCAATTCTCACCCTGCATCCTCATGTAGATTTATTATAATTATGTCAAAGGACAATAAAAATAATTGGGTATAGACTATCTCAGGCATACACTGCGATTATATCAATCTTATTGTGTACATTGTACCTGAAAGCGGCGTGTCTATCATCTATGCATACCCATTAAATAAATAAAAATGCTTATAATAATATAGAAGAGAGGCAGCCTATAATAGTGGATGAGCATCTTTCAGGCCTTTTTTAACGTGCAGTTCTACACAAAATGTGGAGTTCTAAATGGATTCGTGCGGTTGTAGAAGCACATCCGTCACGTTCCGTGCATTTAAAACTAGTAAAAATAGGTCATTTCCCTCAGATTGGGAGTAATTTACCATGGAGTACGAGAAAGGAGAGAAGAGGATGTGCAGCTCTAAAAATTCCTTAAAAACAGCCCTGGTATCTTTCCTTAGTGTGTTATGCGCCTCACTGTAATCGATTCCTGGCGGTAGACATTAATTTTCTTCACTCCACCTCACAGGTCAACCTCGTTTGTCCAGCAATCAGAACAGACAAAGTGTTCAGCTAATAAAAACCGAACTGTGGTCTGTTGAACTTTCTAGTGTTATAATAGGTCATCTATCGTAATAACGAAGGCAGAGTTTAATGGTTATGACGTCATCTGAGGATAGTAAAGAGAAAGACTAACTTATGACCGAATTGGCAATGACGTCATCTGATAACTAGACAATAATGAGAAAGACAATCACATGAACTCAAAGGTTATGACGTCATCTGATAATAGAAAAGAGAATGCCAATCACATGACCTCAATGGTTATGACGCTTATCTGATTATAGAAATGAGAATGTCAATCACATGACTTCAATGGTTATGACGTTTATCTGATTATAGAAAAGAGAATGTCAATCACATGACTTCAATGGTTATGACGTTTATCTGATTATAGAAAAGAGAATGTCAATCACATGACTTCAATGGTTATGACGTCATCTGATAATAGAATAGAAAAAGTCAATCACGTGACCTCTTTGCTCATGACGTCATCTGTAAAGCAAAAGACGATTTATAGATAGAGTAGTGAATATAGGACGCTGGCGTAGAGAGCGAGAGGTAACGAGTTCGAGCCTCTTTGGGCGAACATGGTTTGTATAGGCTGCTACATGTATTAGCGCCGTGTATTGCAAAGCTGTCTGTTCAGTTAGTAGTTAAGTTTAATTAAGATTACTGCATAACTTGTAAATGTAAAGCGCAATGCGTTTGCAGGCGTTGAATTAAAGAAAAAATATTGTTAATTGTTAATATTTTAATTTTTTAAATTTTATTATTATCATCATCATCATCATCATCATCATCATCGTCGTCGTCATCGTCGTCGTCGTCGTCGTCGTCATCGTCATTGTCATTGTCATTGTCATTGTCATCATCATCATTATTATCTCGTAACCTTTGAACTCGAACGGAGTGCCATCTGTTGTCGTCTATCCTCGTCTGGTTCGTGGAGATGATGACCTCACCACTTCCGAGGTTATAGCTGAGATGGGCGAACCCTCCTCTCAACCCAATGGCCAGGTAGTCGCTGTATGGACTCGCCTCCTCCTCACTCACCCAGAACAGAAGACCGTCCGGCTCCCGAGCTCTCACCCTCATCTCAACGTCGATCCTCTTACCCCGGGTCCTGTCGCCAAACAGACAAGCCAAAATATAGGGTAACGTAGGGTTTGACTGCAGTTGTGTATACGAACGTAAAAGGTAAGCTTTGATAGGGTAAGGGGGGCACGTGATCAAAGGTGGCCACCAGGAGAGGTAAACATTTTTGGCTACCGTATGTATGCATGGGTACTTATTATAGCGCCCCTTCAAGATTTCTACTCAGAAGCGCTCCCGACTACAGGGTGGACACTGAATTGCAGTTTCACGCCGAAGTTCTGAACAATTGCGAGTGCAGGACTTGCCCAAGGTCACTACGAGGCGGCTTGAGGTGTATTCAAACCTACAACCCTCCGGCTTCAAGGCAAGGAGCATACCCACTATATACACCACGCCCAACACAACACCATAGGTCAACGGTTTTGTCTATCAACCTATGCTCCTAAACATCGGACATGTAACCTTTCAATGTTTCATAATTATAATCCGCCATTCGGTTTGGTGCCAGTCCAAAGTTCGGACAAAAGAGGTGGGCGACGCTAATTATCTTCATTACGCCGGACGGTCGTTAAACAGAATCTTCATGTAGCGCCCAATCGCCTGACCACATCATAAAAGCCGTGCTATAATACGGTAAGGTTAGGTCGATCTTTATGACCGTTGGGCTGCAGCCATAAGACATCATTAAATAATAAAGACTGCTATTAGAAGGCGCACGCCGACCGCGCAAGAGAACTAACAGAATAAAATGGACATCACCAGCAACTACGCTCATACATGTATACAGTCGGCCATCACGAGGCCAGAAACGACCCTGCTGACGTCACAAAACTCAGGCCCCGCGGCGAAATAACACTGCCGTCGTGGGCTATAATATACACACACATGCCATGAATTCTCCGCTTTTGATGCGAATTCGTAGATGCTGTTATGGGAGCTTCAAAATCTGAAATCGTGGATTCGAATAAACGGTGTTTTATTAACTGGAAAATTTGTGTGTCAATGTAGGCTTACTAAATCTTTGCATGGTGTTGCAGCCTCCAACTCTAGCAGGGCTTTTTTTAATGTGCAGTTGTGCACAAAATGTGCTGTTGTAGAAGCACTTCAGTAAGTTAAAACTAGCAAAATAGGTCATTGTCCTCCGATTGGAAGTAATTTACCATGGATTAGAAAGGAAAGAAGGAGCTGTGCAGTTCTAAAAATTTCTTAAAAACAGCCATGAAATTTTGTACTTTGCGCTATATAATTATCCTGACAAAGATGACACAAACTACTATTATATTATGGTAACTCTATTATAGGCGATAATAATTTCTTGCCAAGCATAAGTTTTATATTTATGTCAACCTTATTCCACCATATTCACCGTTATGGCACTGACTAGTGACTACGGCTTGTGGTCATGATCAACAAAACCTGCATTTATACTGTATTTAAGACAATTCACATAGTATATAGCTTGCTACTTTTAGAATGCTTTACACGCATTAAGCACATGTACTGTAAACTTACCGTCAGCGTTAATGCTATAGGAGCTCGATAGCAAGTTTAATTTAGGAGGTTTTTTAAAAGAAATAATGGGTTTTTGTTTGTCAACGAGAGCATATTATAATATAATAACATAATTATATACATGTACATCTCTAGCCTTTGACGGAGTGCTCAAAAGAGCTGATGCAAAGAGCTCTACTTTAGACAACGATTTTTAGAGCTATAATAAATCCATGATTTCCCAATTACTGTTAGGCTATTGTGATACAGCATACCTTTTCTGTCGTTGGCCCTGCAACCTGGAATGGGTTCCTTGCGGAATTACGTCCAATGCCTAGAGCCTTTGAGACTACGTTCTACTCTGCTCTTAAGAATGTTCTCTTTAGCCGTAGTTGGGTCGGGAGCGTTTCTGAGTAGATATTCTTGAAGAGACCCTATATAAATGTCTGAAATGTCTTAAATGAATGAATGAATGAATGAATAAACGAATGAATGAATGATTGAATGAATGAATGAATAAACACCGTTGCGTCATAAGTGGGTCGATGTAGAGCAGGTAGCTGTCTCCGGAAAATGCAGGAACGGTAATCGGCTCAAGAGCTCCTGTCACCAAACAGAAGCAACCAAACGAATGGAGAACATTTAATTAATTCAAACGGATAATTTATGTATTGCATTGCATTGTAAAATTTATAAATTTTTGTGGCGCCTCTCGTAATGCACGCTAGTCAGAAATTGCCTGATAAACTCCAGTAAGTAGGTATGGACATTCCGACAACTGACATCATCCAACCAATAGCGAAATTTTTTTGGACGAATGTGTGAATGACTGACGGCTTCGTAAATTTACTAAATGTCTAAATAACTGGTTCACTGATTGATTGACTGACTGACTGACTGACTGGCTGACTGACTGACTGACTGACTGACTGGCTGAGTGAACGAGTGGACAACTTGCTGTTTGCCTGACGTAGCCTCATATGTGGCATTGTTGCAGTGGCACAATAGAAATCAACGAAAGAGAGAGACAGTGCATGGGTCTGCATACGTTCTTGGCAGTTGAGGCTGTGGAAGTGGAGAGGACAGCTGCATCTGTACGCGTCATTCAGTGGAATGCATCGACCTCCGTTGAAGCAAGGTTCGTTGCGACATGGATGATCGCAGTTGTCCATGTTTACACCGGTCATCAGCTCCTCCAGCAGCTTCATCGGTCTCTTGTTCACGATGACCTAGTTGCATATATTATGTTAAACAGATGACATAGTTGCATAATTATGTCAGGCAGGTGACCTAGTTACATATGGTAAACAGTTGAACCAGTTACATTGCAGTGAACAAAATAATGACCTATTTGCAAATGTTATTACATGCGGCCCAGTTACTTAATAATGGTAATCTGTGACCAAATATGTGGTAAGCATTATTACCTTGCAATGTATGGCCAACAGATGACATTCCTACATAATGGTAAATAGATGACCTAGTTGCATATGGTGAACAGATGACTTAGTTACAAGAGATAAACAAATTACCTACAGTTACTCAAAATAAAGAGATGACATAATAGCAAATAGTGAACAAAACGAGTCACGAATGACCTGGTTACATAATCAGATCAGTTTGTTTACCTTTTTCAATTTGCTTATCTTTTGTAAAAGTAAGTCATTTGTTTAACATATGTAATTAGGTTATTTTTAACCAGATCAGATTTTGCATTTAGCAACTAGATAATTTCTTTACGTTGAGTTATTGAAGGACAATTGTTGACTGTCTTTTACACACCAATTCATTCTGTCAACTATCCAAATTACACAGGTAACATTCTGCCAACAATCCCATAGTCACTTGATTGGACCAACATGGATTCTTTAAGGGCCCTATAAAAATAATTATGTGCTCGATATTATGTGGGCATACTTGCAAGGTTAATATAGGCTCTATATGCGAACATACTTGAAGGGTTAATATTGGTTAAATGTGTTATGCTTGTACGGCCAATGTTATGGGTTCAGTGTGGACATACTTGTAAGGTTAATATCGACTCAATGTGGGCATACTTGATAATATGATAATATAATATTAATATAATATATATAATATTATATATTAATAATATATAAATGATAATAATAATGATAATTGTTAATATTATGGGCTCAATGTGAGCGTACTTGCAAGGTCAGTAATGGTTCAATGCGGGCATACTTGTATGGTACCTAAATCTGACAACAGGCGAAAGAAAACAAGTGTATACACACACCTTCTGTATGCATCCTCGAAACGACTTGGTGACCTGTGCAGCCTTAGCGACTTCGTCGAAGTTCCT